>OY743183.1:34458906-35093306 GCA_963555705.1 Ligustrum vulgare | reverse complement strand
AACTTCAATTGCAAATTCTATCTACCCAGACAGAACACACATAGAGCTACCTCTAAATTGCATCACTTTTAGAAGATGCTCACTTCATTTATGAAAATTGATGCATTTAAACAAATAAGCACAGGCCACGATCTGAATCAGAATACATAGGTCAGAGAACAAGTCCGTTGAAGTTAGCTAATAACATTCAGTTGAGTAGTATGTGGTTATATCACCATATATGTGAATATATGGTGATATATCCCCATATAATCACTATTTCTTTTAGTAAAATATGTTGTATCTTCTTCTTCTTCTTTTAACTGATTTGTACTTGCCTCCTCATTCTTAGGAGTTCATTTTTAATATATATTACAAATCGTAACTTGGTATCAGAACCTTCCTATGGTTTACACCAACAACTCTTTATTTTTAGCAAGTTCCACCTCCACAATGGCTCTATTGTTGGGAGTCATTCATGGTTCACCATTCGGAATGAACCTTACTCAACCTCCATAAGTGAAACTAAGCAATAGAAACTTTCAACCGTTTAACGATTATTGCCACCATCATTCATCGCTCGCCACCGTCTCCAAAATCTGCAAAACTGTTAAAAAGTAGGGTGAGTATTTCATGGGGGAAATACTCAGTAGACTCATCGCAAATTAATTAATTTATAAGATGATTAAACACATAAATCCCGGCTCTTTATAAAACGGGCATTGATAGAGCTTCTTTATAAAACGGCTCTTGATAAAACTCATATTGTGCATTACAGCACGGGACATATTTTGCAAATCATAGGCTCTTTGAAAACAGATCTTTGAAAACCATATACTTGTAAAAACATTTTAATTATGCCAAGCATAATTTCTTTTGAAAGCATAACATAAGATAGGATTGAAATCCTCATAAACATAGGGAGAAACAAGAATTTTTACCGAACTTCGGTGGCAAGAATTCTTATGCAGTAAAATCATAGTAACAGTAAGTATACCAAAACATAATTCTTGAAATTCATAGGGATCATTTCCATCATAACATAAGATAGGATCGAAATCCTCATAAACATACGAGACAAGAATTTTACCGAACTTAGGTGGCAAATCCTCATAAACATATGGAAACATAGGAATTTTACCGAACTTCGTGGCAAATCCTCATAAACTTATGGAGACACAAGAATTTTACCGAACTTCGTGGCAAGAATTCTTATGTGCATGCAATGATCCAAAACATATAAAACATTTTCGTAAAAACATAGGGTATACTTACTTTTCATAAAAACATAAGGTATATTTACCTTTCATAAAACATACTTACTTGTCATAAAAACATACTTTCTTTTCATAAAAATTGACTTTCACAAGTCACATGACATTTATATGAAATCATAATTTAAATCAATTAATAAGTGCGAGTCTACCTCAAACTTGACGAGTGTGGTTGAGCGGGAATGACTTCAATTTCTTTAAATTCTCCGTACGCTTCGTCTTAGCCAATAAGTCACTTTAGTATATCGAATATATAGTTCAAAATGATAAATTATAATTTGAGGACTAAAATTGATGTTTTGAAAGTTGAGGGCTAAAATGAATACTTTTGAAAAGTTCAGGGACAAAAATAGATATTTTGAAAGTTGAGGGATTAAAATGAATACTTTTGATAGTTGAGGGACTAAAATGAATATTTTCAAAAGTTGGGATTTAAAATCAAATAAAGTAAATCAGCAGGGACTGAATTGATCAGATTTTTAAAATGAAAGGGCTGATTAAAACTCATTTAAAACTTAAGGGCTGAAATTGATAAGTTTAAAAGCTGAAAGGACTGAAATAAAACCTTTTTAAAACTCGAGGGGCTTAAGTGCAAATTTCGAAAATAAAATATATATTCAGATCTGTTTTCTCTCTCTCATCTCACTCTCTCACGATCCACACTCTCTCTCTCAACCTCTACGCACATTTCAGAAATCAACGGCGATCAGGAAAAGAAATGGTCTCTGACCGACGGAATTTCCGGCGAATACTCCGGCGCAGGTGCGGCGAACTGCGGGAGGGGTGGTAGACTAGGTTTTTGTGCGGTTTATATGCGAGATGTGGCTAGACCGAGGCTTGAAGGTCGCGATTTGGGTCTGAAATTCCGGCGAAGGGAGCGGCGATTGAGGTAAGTAACTGGGCTTCTTCTATTTATTGGTTTTCGTGGATGTTGGGTTGATTGCAAATTGGTGGTGATTCAATGAAACTCGGTGGTGGTACAGATGAGGAAAGCTGAGTTTGGTTGGCTGTTCAATTGGTGTTGATTGATTCGATTGGGAGTCAGGGATATGTTTGTGAATGGTTGGTTATTCTTCTCGAACTTGGTCGACTGAAATGGTGGTGCAGGATATCAGAATTTATGTTAATGATAGTGTTTTGCTGGCTAATTAAAAAAAAGATAGTGGAAAATTAGGTAATGTGAGAGGGTGGAAAACATCATAATTGTTTGATGTGGATTTGATGATGAAATTGGGTCAAGTTGAGTTGGAAATACTTTGTGTGATTGAAGGGAATTTCTGCGTGATGATATAGTGATGGAGGTGTGGTGATTATAGTTGAACATGGAGAAAGAAAACATTTGCTGGAAAGAATGGCTGAGAGATGAGAATGGAGCTGTAAAGGTGAAGTGAGGGAATCTTGGCAGCGGGTTTGTGGTCTCGAGTGGTTGAATGGTAATGATGGCGCTTCAATAGATTAGATGCTGGGATTATTGTATTGATTTAGGAATTATAATAAAGTATAGTGGAATACATCAGAATTGGAGGAATTTTGATTAAGAATTGTATTTAAAACTGATATATTTTTGGACTGAAAATACATTTGAGAATAAATTTGGAATTTAAAATGATTTTGAAAATAATACTTCGAATAAACAATTAAAATAATATAATTTTAGAAATTCGGATTTTAATTTAAAATCGAACAAATTCGATATTTCTTGACTTGGCTAGACGAATCCGTCGCGGCGTTAACTTCAAAATAATAGGTGAAATAGTAGCGACACAATTTTCTAAATATTAAAATAATTATTAATTTGCGTAAAAATTCTGGATCGCTACAATCTTACCTCCTTAAAATAATTTCGTCCTCGAAATTAAACTTACTTAATCTTATGATTTCTGAATACTTAATCAGAACTTCTTCTTCTTATGTAGCATCATCGCTACCATATTTAACCCAACCATATTTAACCCACTGGACTTTGACTAAATGCATCACTTTGTTTTCTTAAGAACATGGACTTTTCTATAGACATATGTGTCTACTCATAAATTCTTCTGAATCAAAATGAAAATTCCCAATCGTATGTGATATTTCATCATATCTTGTAGTATTCATGTAACTTGTCACTTATCATCGTATCATGTGACCTCAAATATTCGTATATATCTCTAAAATTTCAACAAATCTTTACTGACATATCATATCATAATAATTTTTCCTTTCTTCTTATCATCGAATATTCCCAAAATAATCAAAGAATTACCTGAATATTCTCTCTACGTAATATACCCAATAACATATCAACATAATATTATCAACTTATCTTTCCAATATTTGTAACCCAAAAATTCAGTAAACAAATATCTCCCAAAACTAAGATTCTTTACTTAAATGTCACCACATTTCCTGCAAAGTATTTCTTTCACTTGTATATACGTATGAACTCTAATTCGATACGGTCCTCAATTCACTTTCACGTCTTCCCGTATTATTTCTATACCTTGATTATTATATCAAAAAATCAGTACCCAAAATCCAAGAAAAATATTTCATATCTCAGATCTTATCATCAAATCTTCCTTTATCAATAAAGTAAACGGCGCATAAACTCTTGTTCCCTCTTTTCCATTAAAATAATCCTGCTCTTTCTTGCTGGACACAACATCACGCGGATTCACTCAGATCCTTAATGCTTTTAAATAGTTCATACTGGGAAGAGGTTGAATCATCAAACAATGGATATCATCCTTACAAACATTCGCAAGTATTATTCCAATCTTCCTATGAATGATCTGAAAAAGATCTATAGAATAAGGCTCGAAAGATTGAGGTTGCTGATGGCTCATGATATTCCAGAAGATGTTCGTTGGTTGATAGAAGCAAAGGTTCGACTATCTGGTGAATTACCATCAACATTTCCAAAACATATGCCTGGTTTAGGCAAAAGCACGTTTGCAAAGAAACGGAGAGCAAAAAGACTGGGTGGTTGCTACAAATGTGCTCGTTGGAACTGTAATACTCGTTGCAAATCAGTAGGATATTCTTCTACTAATCGGGATGATAAAATCGAATTCATAAAGGGTGGACTGAGTAAGGAGTCTTTGGATGATATTCGACTGACTCTTGAGACGCACCCAAGTGGTTATGTGCAACGTGAACTTCTCTCCTTATACGCTCAGTTTAACGAGGACAAAAATCGTTATAGTCTCCAAAATATAATAGCAAAAGATCCTGTTTGCCAGTCTGTTTTACAAAATGAGGCTTCTGGCAGTTCAACAATGATATAAGGTAAATCTTTTAAAATATTTTGCTGCTTTTCTTTCACGCGTTTTGGAAATAAAATATATTTTCCTTTCTCGAGGTTTGATAAAGCTGGAAATAAATATATTTTCCTTTCTCGAGGTTTGATAAAGCTGGAAATAAATCACCGAAAGGTGATATCTTTGGTAAAATAGTCAAAAGTTGGCCGATTTTGTCAAAAGTAAATCTTTACCTTTTCAGAATCAATCAAAAACAGTAAATTTTTCCGGCTTTAAATAGCCAAACATATTTCATAGTTCAGGCATCCCAAAATCACATCTTCTTCGTAAGTTTTCCCTTCTTTACTATCAAAGATGGAAGCACCAAAACTTCGACAGATCAAAACTATTTGTGTATTTTGTGGATCAAAAGTGGGGAAAGGCTTCGGTTATCTAGAAGCGGCCGTAGATCTTGGAAAGAAACTGGGGGAAAAAGGTATCACTCTTGTGTATGGGGGTGGTAGCAGTGGTCTAATGGGTTGTGTTTCCCAATCTGCTCTTGCAGAGAAATCAAAAGTAATCGGTGTCATACCTGTCCCTTTGGTAGATGTTGCAGGCAAAACACGAGGGCATGAAGTTCAAACCTTATCCATCCATGAACGCATAACTTGTATGCTATATGGTTCTGATGCCTTTATAGCCCTGCCCGGAGGTTTTGGTACCTTAGAAGAAATCTTTAACATTACCTCGTGGGATCAACTAGATCTCCATACTAAGCCTATTGGGCTTCTGAATGTTAACAATTTCTTTGATGGTTTGTTAACCTTTCTTGATTATGCTGTGGAACAGGGATTCATCTCTCCATTTTCCAGAAGGCTTCTTATTTCTGCTTCTACTATTGATGAACTACTGGATAAGCTGCAGTCATATATCTCAATACAAGATCCAGCAGGAGTTAAGATAGATTGGTCGCAAGGAAGGGGAATCAAGCGAAAATGGAGTCCGGTTAATGTAAACTTAACTCTGTGAATCTTAGAATAGGTGGGGGTAGAGTACGGAGTATTCTCACTCTCGAGACACCCCTCCATTTACTAGGATTTCTTTAATGTTTAAATCTTGCGTGTACTTCAAAGATTCCAGGTGGTAGATTACGGAGTATTCTTACTCTCGAAACACACCTCTTTGAAGGTTTTCTCTTTATATCCTCAAAAGATCAGAGGTGGTAGGATACGGCTACTCCGGAAACACATCTCTCATTCTGAGGATCTTTCCATGTTTTTCTCTTATGCTTTCATGTGTTTCATGCATTTCCTTTCCAGTGTGACTCTTGTGTGTTCTCCTTATGAGAAAATAATAAAATCTCTGCTATCATCTACTAAATCTCGTTTGTGATGTAAATGAACTTGCATGTCTAAACTTAATTCCTTTAGTAGATGCTTATCATATTATGCTCTTAATTCCAAATGATAAAATTCTGGACAGAGTCTCCCTTGTAATTTGGACTTATCCCAAAACATAAGCATACTTCATAACCAACAATAACAAATAACTCCACATTTATCCACAACGATCTAAAATATTGAAAACGATTCCAACACTTCAATATCATCAAAAATATCCCATAATTCAATTCATAATTCCTCAACATAACAATTTCAAATTATATTTTTCAATATCACAATATCACTTCCTTCCATACCTTAATGGCTCAAAAGATTACTCATACTTATAAATATATGCCATAAATCATATTCCCAAAATATTCACAAGGCCAAACTTCATAATAAATTTCTCTTCAAAATAGAGGAAATAATTCACTTACTCAACATAATATCCATTACTTAATTCTCAATAAAATCATATCACTTATAATCTTAACATCTTATCACAACTTCATAACTGGCTTGCTATTTCTCGTTTAATCTAAACGATAGATAATCTGAACATATAATCAAATCCTTTCCGTTGACTTCTCATACTTAGTGCCATGTCTAAAATCAATTATGCAAAGTCCATCTAGGGTTCATCATTTCTAACTCGAGGACAAAAATTATTAAAAAATCATTCTTAAATCATATTATTCCCATTATGCTCAACACTCGTTTTCTTTCTTAAAAAAATTTCTCATAATCATACATTAAAGCATATAAGTTATGACAAAGCATAACAACATCATTATTTTCGAAGAAATACATTCTTATTTCTCATAAATCATAAGTATCCGAAATACTCTTCATTCTTTCTCATAAATCAGTAAAATGAGTATTCGAAATACTGAAATAACTTTAAACATCATAAACTTCTTTACCTCGGAGTTGGTGGAACGAATGATGGCAGTGGCAATCTTCATCAATAAAAATCTTATAATGGAAAATATTTCTTAAAATTCTTTTTGAAAATTTTACCAGTCTACAGAAACGCAGACTAGCTCTGATACCAACTTGTAGCGCCCCGAGTTCCGTATACCCGATTCACTACGTCATTTTCTGTCTAAATTTTTCGAATAATATTTTTGCGGAAGAAATAATTGAAATTCATTTTTTGGCAACATTAAATAAACTGTAATGGCCGATAAAATTGAAACATTTATGAAACCATTTAAAATAGTAAATTGAATCATTAATTTTGTAAAGAAATTGACAATGTCATAATTTCTCAAATAAATGAACTTCTCTAAATTATTCGATTGTTTGGAAAAATACGGAAATCATTAACGTCAAACTTTCAACCGTTTAACGATTATTGCCACCATCATTCATCGCTCGCCACCGTCTCCGAAATCTGCAAAACTGTTAAAAAGTAGGGTGAGTATTTCATGGGGGAAATACTCAGTAGACTCATCGCAAATTAATTAATTTATAAGATGATTAAACACATAAATCCCGGCTCTTTATAAAACGGGCATTGATAGAGCTTCTTTATAAAACGGCTCTTGATAAAACTCATATTGTGCATTACAGCACGGGACATATTTTGCAAATCATAGGCTCTTTGAAAATAGCTCTTTGAAAACAGATCTTTGAAAACCATATACTTGTAAAAACATTTTAATTATGCCAAGCATAATTTCTTTTGAAAGCATAACATAAGATAGGATTGAAATCCTCATAAACATAGGGAGAAACAAGAATTTTTACCGAACTTCGGTGGCAAGAATTCTTATGCAGTAAAATCATAGTAACAGTAAGTATACCAAAACATAATTCTTGAAATTCATAGGGATCATTTCCATCATAACATAAGATAGGATCGAAATCCTCATAAACATACGAGACAAGAATTTTACCGAACTTAGGTGGCAAATCCTCATAAACATATGGAAACATAGGAATTTTACCGAACTTCGTGGCAAATCCTCATAAACTTATGGAGACACAAGAATTTTACCGAACTTCGTGGCAAGAATTCTTATGTGCATGCAATGATCCAAAACATATAAAACATTTTCGTAAAAACATAGGGTATACTTACTTTTCATAAAAACATAAGGTATATTTACCTTTCATAAAACATACTTACTTGTCATAAAAACATACTTTCTTTTCATAAAAATTGACTTTCACAAGTCACATGACATTTATATGAAATCATAATTTAAATCAATTAATAAGTGCGAGTCTACCTCAAACTTGACGAGTGTGGTTGAGCGGGAATGACTTCAATTTCTTTAAATTCTCCGTACGCTTCGTCTTAGCCAATAAGTCACTTTAGTATATCGAATATATAGTTCAAAATGATAAATTATAATTTGAGGACTAAAATTGATGTTTTGAAAGTTGAGGGCTAAAATGAATACTTTTGAAAAGTTCAGGGACAAAAATAGATATTTTGAAAGTTGAGGGATTAAAATGAATACTTTTGATAGTTGAGGGACTAAAATGAATATTTTCAAAAGTTGGGATTTAAAATCAAATAAAGTAAATCAGCAGGGACTGAATTGATCAGATTTTTAAAATGAAAGGGCTGATTAAAACTCATTTAAAACTTAAGGGCTGAAATTGATAAGTTTAAAAGCTGAAAGGACTGAAATAAAACCTTTTTAAAACTCGAGGGGCTTAAGTGCAAATTTCGAAAATAAAATATATATTCAGATCTGTTTTCTCTCTCTCATCTCACTCTCTCACGATCCACAATCTCTCTCTCAACCTCTACGCACATTTCAGAAATCAACGGCGATCAGGAAAAGAAATGGTCTCTGACCGACGGAATTTCCGGCGAATACTCCGGCGCAGGTGCGGCGAACTGCGGGAGGGGTGGTAGACTAGGTTTTTGTGCGGTTTATATGCGAGATGTGGCTAGACCGAGGCTTGAAGGTCGCGATTTGGGTCTGAAATTCCGGCGAAGGGAGCGGCGATTGAGGTAAGTAACTGGGCTTCTTCTATTTATTGGTTTTCGTGGATGTTGGGTTGATTGCAAATTGGTGGTGATTCAATGAAACTCGGTGGTGGTACAGATGAGGAAAGCTGAGTTTGGTTGGCTGTTCAATTGGTGTTGATTGATTCGATTGGGAGTCAGGGATATGTTTGTGAATGGTTGGTTATTCTTCTCGAACTTGGTCGACTGAAATGGTGGTGCAGGATATCAGAATTTATGTTAATGATAGTGTTTTGCTGGCTAATTAAAAAAAAGATAGTGGAGAATTAGGTAATGTGAGAGGGTGGAAAACATCATAATTGTTTGATGTGGATTTGATGATGAAATTGGGTCAAGTTGAGTTGGAAATACTTTGTGTGATTGAAGGGAATTTCTGCGTGATGATATAGTGATGGAGGTGTGGTGATTATAGTTGAACATGGAGAAAGAAAACATTTGCTGGAAAGAATGGCTGAGAGATGAGAATGGAGCTGTAAAGGTGAAGTGAGGGAATCTTGGCAGCGGGTTTGTGGTCTCGAGTGGTTGAATGGTAATGATGGCGCTTCAATAGATTAGATGCTGGGATTATTGTATTGATTTAGGAATTATAATAAAGTATAGTGGAATACATCAGAATTGGAGGAATTTTGATTAAGAATTGTATTTAAAACTGATATATTTTTGGACTGAAAATACATTTGAGAATAAATTTGGAATTTAAAATGATTTTGAAAATAATACTTCGAATAAACAATTAAAATAATATAATTTTAGAAATTCGGATTTTAATTTAAAATCGAACAAATTCGATATTTCTTGACTTGGCTAGACGAATCCGTCGCGGCGTTAACTTCAAAATAATAGGTGAAATAGTAGCGACACAATTTTCTAAATATTAAAATAATTATTAATTTGCGTAAAAATTCTGGATCGCTACAATCTTACCTCCTTAAAATAATTTCGTCCTCGAAATTAAACTTACTTAATCTTATGATTTCTGAATACTTAATCAGAACTTCTTCTTCTTATGTAGCATCATCGCTACCATATTTAACCCAACCATATTTAACCCACTGGACTTTGACTAAATGCATCACTTTGTTTTCTTAAGAACATGGACTTTTCTATAGACATATGTGTCTACTCATAAATTCTTCTGAATCAAAATGAAAATTCCCAATCGTATGTGATATTTCATCATATCTTGTAGTATTCATGTAACTTGTCACTTATCATCGTATCATGTGACCTCAAATATTCGTATATATCTCTAAAATTTCAACAAATCTTTACTGACATATCATATCATAATAATTTTTCCTTTCTTCTTATCATCGAATATTCCCAAAATAATCAAAGAATTACCTGAATATTCTCTCTACGTAATATACCCAATAACATATCAACATAATATTATCAACTTATCTTTCCAATATTTGTAACCCAAAAATTCAGTAAACAAATATCTCCCAAAACTAAGATTCTTTACTTAAATGTCACCACATTTCCTGCAAAGTATTTCTTTCACTTGTATATACGTATGAACTCTAATTCGATACGGTCCTCAATTCACTTTCACGTCTTCCCGTATTATTTCTATACCTTGATTATTATATCAAAAAATCAGTACCCAAAATCCAAGAAAAATATTTCATATCTCAGATCTTATCATCAAATCTTCCTTTATCAATAAAGTAAACGGCGCATAAACTCTTGTTCCCTCTTTTCCATTAAAATAATCCTGCTCTTTCTTGCTGGACACAACATCACGCGGATTCACTCAGATCCTTAATGCTTTTAAATAGTTCATACTGGGAAGAGGTTGAATCATCAAACAATGGATATCATCCTTACAAACATTCGCAAGTATTATTCCAATCTTCCTATGAATGATCTGAAAAAGATCTATAGAATAAGGCTCGAAAGATTGAGGTTGCTGATGGCTCATGATATTCCAGAAGATGTTCGTTGGTTGATAGAAGCAAAGGTTCGACTATCTGGTGAATTACCATCAACATTTCCAAAACATATGCCTGGTTTAGGCAAAAGCACGTTTGCAAAGAAACGGAGAGCAAAAAGACTGGGTGGTTGCTACAAATGTGCTCGTTGGAA
Organism: Ligustrum vulgare; assembly: GCA_963555705.1. Lineage (NCBI taxonomy): Eukaryota > Viridiplantae > Streptophyta > Magnoliopsida > Lamiales > Oleaceae > Ligustrum > Ligustrum vulgare. The sequence continues at coordinate 35,082,364 of OY743183.1, read as the reverse complement.
CTGTAATACTCGTTGCAAATCAGTAGGATATTCTTCTACTAATCGGGATGATAAAATCGAATTCATAAAGGGTGGACTGAGTAAGGAGTCTTTGGATGATATTCGACTGACTCTTGAGACGCACCCAAGTGGTTATGTGCAACGTGAACTTCTCTCCTTATACGCTCAGTTTAACGAGGACAAAAATCGTTATAGTCTCCAAAATATAATAGCAAAAGATCCTGTTTGCCAGTCTGTTTTACAAAATGAGGCTTCTGGCAGTTCAACAATGATATAAGGTAAATCTTTTAAAATATTTTGCTGCTTTTCTTTCACGCGTTTTGGAAATAAAATATATTTTCCTTTCTCGAGGTTTGATAAAGCTGGAAATAAATATATTTTCCTTTCTCGAGGTTTGATAAAGCTGGAAATAAATCACCGAAAGGTGATATCTTTGGTAAAATAGTCAAAAGTTGGCCGATTTTGTCAAAAGTAAATCTTTACCTTTTCAGAATCAATCAAAAACAGTAAATTTTTCCGGCTTTAAATAGCCAAACATATTTCATAGTTCAGGCATCCCAAAATCACATCTTCTTCGTAAGTTTTCCCTTCTTTACTATCAAAGATGGAAGCACCAAAACTTCGACAGATCAAAACTATTTGTGTATTTTGTGGATCAAAAGTGGGGAAAGGCTTCGGTTATCTAGAAGCGGCCGTAGATCTTGGAAAGAAACTGGGGGAAAAAGGTATCACTCTTGTGTATGGGGGTGGTAGCAGTGGTCTAATGGGTTGTGTTTCCCAATCTGCTCTTGCAGAGAAATCAAAAGTAATCGGTGTCATACCTGTCCCTTTGGTAGATGTTGCAGGCAAAACACGAGGGCATGAAGTTCAAACCTTATCCATCCATGAACGCATAACTTGTATGCTATATGGTTCTGATGCCTTTATAGCCCTGCCCGGAGGTTTTGGTACCTTAGAAGAAATCTTTAACATTACCTCGTGGGATCAACTAGATCTCCATACTAAGCCTATTGGGCTTCTGAATGTTAACAATTTCTTTGATGGTTTGTTAACCTTTCTTGATTATGCTGTGGAACAGGGATTCATCTCTCCATTTTCCAGAAGGCTTCTTATTTCTGCTTCTACTATTGATGAACTACTGGATAAGCTGCAGTCATATATCTCAATACAAGATCCAGCAGGAGTTAAGATAGATTGGTCGCAAGGAAGGGGAATCAAGCGAAAATGGAGTCCGGTTAATGTAAACTTAACTCTGTGAATCTTAGAATAGGTGGGGGTAGAGTACGGAGTATTCTCACTCTCGAGACACCCCTCCATTTACTAGGATTTCTTTAATGTTTAAATCTTGCGTGTACTTCAAAGATTCCAGGTGGTAGATTACGGAGTATTCTTACTCTCGAAACACACCTCTTTGAAGGTTTTCTCTTTATATCCTCAAAAGATCAGAGGTGGTAGGATACGGCTACTCCGGAAACACATCTCTCATTCTGAGGATCTTTCCATGTTTTTCTCTTATGCTTTCATGTGTTTCATGCATTTCCTTTCCAGTGTGACTCTTGTGTGTTCTCCTTATGAGAAAATAATAAAATCTCTGCTATCATCTACTAAATCTCGTTTGTGATGTAAATGAACTTGCATGTCTAAACTTAATTCCTTTAGTAGATGCTTATCATATTATGCTCTTAATTCCAAATGATAAAATTCTGGACAGAGTCTCCCTTGTAATTTGGACTTATCCCAAAACATAAGCATACTTCATAACCAACAATAACAAATAACTCCACATTTATCCACAACGATCTAAAATATTGAAAACGATTCCAACACTTCAATATCATCAAAAATATCCCATAATTCAATTCATAATTCCTCAACATAACAATTTCAAATTATATTTTTCAATATCACAATATCACTTCCTTCCATACCTTAATGGCTCAAAAGATTACTCATACTTATAAATATATGCCATAAATCATATTCCCAAAATATTCACAAGGCCAAACTTCATAATAAATTTCTCTTCAAAATAGAGGAAATAATTCACTTACTCAACATAATATCCATTACTTAATTCTCAATAAAATCATATCACTTATAATCTTAACATCTTATCACAACTTCATAACTGGCTTGCTATTTCTCGTTTAATCTAAACGATAGATAATCTGAACATATAATCAAATCCTTTCCGTTGACTTCTCATACTTAGTGCCATGTCTAAAATCAATTATGCAAAGTCCATCTAGGGTTCATCATTTCTAACTCGAGGACAAAAATTATTAAAAAATCATTCTTAAATCATATTATTCCCATTATGCTCAACACTCGTTTTCTTTCTTAAAAAAATTTCTCATAATCATACATTAAAGCATATAAGTTATGACAAAGCATAACAACATCATTATTTTCGAAGAAATACATTCTTATTTCTCATAAATCATAAGTATCCGAAATACTCTTCATTCTTTCTCATAAATCAGTAAAATGAGTATTCGAAATACTGAAATAACTTTAAACATCATAAACTTCTTTACCTCGGAGTTGGTGGAACGAATGATGGCAGTGGCAATCTTCATCAATAAAAATCTTATAATGGAAAATATTTCTTAAAATTCTTTTTGAAAATTTTACCAGTCTACAGAAACGCAGACTAGCTCTGATACCAACTTGTAGCGCCCCGAGTTCCGTATACCCGATTCACTACGTCATTTTCTGTCTAAATTTTTCGAATAATATTTTTGCGGAAGAAATAATTGAAATTCATTTTTTGGCAACATTAAATAAACTGTAATGGCCGATAAAATTGAAACATTTATGAAACCATTTAAAATAGTAAATTGAATCATTAATTTTGTAAAGAAATTGACAATGTCATAATTTCTCAAATAAATGAACTTCTCTAAATTATTCGATTGTTTGGAAAAATACGGAAATCATTAACGTCAAACTTTCAACCGTTTAACGATTATTGCCACCATCATTCATCGCTCGCCACCGTCTCCGAAATCTGCAAAACTGTTAAAAAGTAGGGTGAGTATTTCATGGGGGAAATACTCAGTAGACTCATCGCAAATTAATTAATTTATAAGATGATTAAACACATAAATCCCGGCTCTTTATAAAACGGGCATTGATAGAGCTTCTTTATAAAACGGCTCTTGATAAAACTCATATTGTGCATTACAGCACGGGACATATTTTGCAAATCATAGGCTCTTTGAAAATAGCTCTTTGAAAACAGATCTTTGAAAACCATATACTTGTAAAAACATTTTAATTATGCCAAGCATAATTTCTTTTGAAAGCATAACATAAGATAGGATTGAAATCCTCATAAACATAGGGAGAAACAAGAATTTTTACCGAACTTCGGTGGCAAGAATTCTTATGCAGTAAAATCATAGTAACAGTAAGTATACCAAAACATAATTCTTGAAATTCATAGGGATCATTTCCATCATAACATAAGATAGGATCGAAATCCTCATAAACATACGAGACAAGAATTTTACCGAACTTAGGTGGCAAATCCTCATAAACATATGGAAACATAGGAATTTTACCGAACTTCGTGGCAAATCCTCATAAACTTATGGAGACACAAGAATTTTACCGAACTTCGTGGCAAGAATTCTTATGTGCATGCAATGATCCAAAACATATAAAACATTTTCGTAAAAACATAGGGTATACTTACTTTTCATAAAAACATAAGGTATATTTACCTTTCATAAAACATACTTACTTGTCATAAAAACATACTTTCTTTTCATAAAAATTGACTTTCACAAGTCACATGACATTTATATGAAATCATAATTTAAATCAATTAATAAGTGCGAGTCTACCTCAAACTTGACGAGTGTGGTTGAGCGGGAATGACTTCAATTTCTTTAAATTCTCCGTACGCTTCGTCTTAGCCAATAAGTCACTTTAGTATATCGAATATATAGTTCAAAATGATAAATTATAATTTGAGGACTAAAATTGATGTTTTGAAAGTTGAGGGCTAAAATGAATACTTTTGAAAAGTTCAGGGACAAAAATAGATATTTTGAAAGTTGAGGGATTAAAATGAATACTTTTGATAGTTGAGGGACTAAAATGAATATTTTCAAAAGTTGGGATTTAAAATCAAATAAAGTAAATCAGCAGGGACTGAATTGATCAGATTTTTAAAATGAAAGGGCTGATTAAAACTCATTTAAAACTTAAGGGCTGAAATTGATAAGTTTAAAAGCTGAAAGGACTGAAATAAAACCTTTTTAAAACTCGAGGGGCTTAAGTGCAAATTTCGAAAATAAAATATATATTCAGATCTGTTTTCTCTCTCTCATCTCACTCTCTCACGATCCACACTCTCTCTCTCAACCTCTACGCACATTTCAGAAATCAACGGCGATCAGGAAAAGAAATGGTCTCTGACCGACGGAATTTCCGGCGAATACTCCGGCGCAGGTGCGGCGAACTGCGGGAGGGGTGGTAGACTAGGTTTTTGTGCGGTTTATATGCGAGATGTGGCTAGACCGAGGCTTGAAGGTCGCGATTTGGGTCTGAAATTCCGGCGAAGGGAGCGGCGATTGAGGTAAGTAACTGGGCTTCTTCTATTTATTGGTTTTCGTGGATGTTGGGTTGATTGCAAATTGGTGGTGATTCAATGAAACTCGGTGGTGGTACAGATGAGGAAAGCTGAGTTTGGTTGGCTGTTCAATTGGTGTTGATTGATTCGATTGGGAGTCAGGGATATGTTTGTGAATGGTTGGTTATTCTTCTCGAACTTGGTCGACTGAAATGGTGGTGCAGGATATCAGAATTTATGTTAATGATAGTGTTTTGCTGGCTAATTAAAAAAAGATAGTGGAGAATTAGGTAATGTGAGAGGGTGGAAAACATCATAATTGTTTGATGTGGATTTGATGATGAAATTGGGTCAAGTTGAGTTGGAAATACTTTGTGTGATTGAAGGGAATTTCTGCGTGATGATATAGTGATGGAGGTGTGGTGATTATAGTTGAACATGGAGAAAGAAAACATTTGCTGGAAAGAATGGCTGAGAGATGAGAATGGAGCTGTAAAGGTGAAGTGAGGGAATCTTGGCAGCGGGTTTGTGGTCTCGAGTGGTTGAATGGTAATGATGGCGCTTCAATAGATTAGATGCTGGGATTATTGTATTGATTTAGGAATTATAATAAAGTATAGTGGAATACATCAGAATTGGAGGAATTTTGATTAAGAATTGTATTTAAAACTGATATATTTTTGGACTGAAAATACATTTGAGAATAAATTTGGAATTTAAAATGATTTTGAAAATAATACTTTGAATAAACAATTAAAATAATATAATTTTAGAAATTCGGATTTTAATTTAAAATCGAACAAATTCGATATTTCTTGACTTGGCTAGACGAATCCGTCGCGGCGTTAACTTCAAAATAATAGGTGAAATAGTAGCGACACAATTTTCTAAATATTAAAATAATTATTAATTTGCATAAAAATTCTGGATCGCTACAAAAGGTGCATCAACCGGTGTCGTTGACTGGTTCCAGTAGTAAAGGTGCACTCAGCGCAGTCGACGTGTTCCAGTGGTTAGATGTGAGGCAATGCTTTCAGCTCGATTTTTAGCATTGTTTGAGTCTAAAGCTTGAACTACTATCTAATACCATCAACTGGATAAATCGTTCTGTTGAAAAGTCATTATATTTTGTTTTAATTCATATCGTGAGAAATTGCTAAATTTTGTATCCCGATAACTCATCAATTGTTAACCTCATTATCATCCGGATTGGGAGAGTAGCATTATTGTTGTTTAAATCCATTATTTTTGTCTCTTAACTAGACAAGATTTGACATTCTTTAAGTCTACTATCTAAGGATATATTTCAAACGAAATAATAGGTCAACTACTGATTTTAATCTATGTGCAAGCTGTTTCCAATATCAATAGTTGAAGCTACTTAATTAAAACTATTTTCAAAAGATGATGAATGCTAGGAAATCCTCAACTTATTACCATTTTTAAAGTGCACCATATTTCATTGATGTTTACTTTTTGTGTCATTTTGAAGATGTAGGAGCTTCGAGTGGCGTAGGCAAGTAGTTGAGTTTATAACTGACAAGTGAAGGTCCAAAAATACTAAATTTCCCGGTACTGCTAAAAGCATCTTCAAAAAGCCATTGGTTGCTTGGAAAGAAGTTTGCCTTCCCAAGAGCAAAGGGGGACTTGGTTTTAGGGACATACATCGCTGGAATCTAGCACTTCTTGCCAAGTCATTATAGAATATTCATGATAAGGACACTCTTTGGGTCCGTTGGGTAAATCATGTATACTTAAAGAGGGGCTTCCATTTGGGATTGGTCATTGAAAAAAGATGACTCCCCACTGCTTAAGAAGATATTGTCCATCAAGCACGTCATTTTCCAATCTGAAGGATCCGTTCAAGGTGCCATAAACAGTTTATCAAATTGGACGGCTGGGAACAACCTTTGCATTGCAAAGGCTTATGACTACTTCCCACCAAAAGGGACAACGAAGATCTGGGAAAAGGATATTTGGGGATCATAAATCACCCCAAAACATTCCTTTATTTTTTAGCTTTGAGCCCAGTTAAAGCTGTGTACCATGGACAAGCTGTTATACTTAGATATCGACAGAACTTGTGGGTAATGTGGAACAGTTTTAGAAACTACCTAACAATCATTCTTTCATTCTGCTCTATCATATGGGGACATATAATAGAGCATGGCTGGGAAATTAGATATCAATGAACACAATCTCTAGTGCTTTGAAGTGGATCAAGAAAGAAGCCTGAGGGACATCTTAGCAAAGTAAAGCCAAGAGAATTGGACTTACCAGCACTATTTATTACATTTGGAAATCAAGAAACAGAAAGAAGTTCAAGGGACTAAAGACACGTCTTGATTGTATCGTGAGATGTATCAAAACACATGTTTACAGAGACATGTTTTCATTGTATCATCATGTTTTGATTCATTTTGAGTCTCTAGCTTTGGGTCGTTATATCATTATCATTGTAATGTCTATTTTGTTGATGTATGCTTGACGTATTTGTACATATCATTTTAATCAATACATATTCACATTTACCAAAAAAAAGATTTTTTATTGAAGGAATAGATCCTAAATATGTAAAGTTGAGGATCAGTGTTGTAGGAGAACATTTCTGGGATTTTTCATTTACAAGACTTAGCTAAATTGTCTATTTCGGAATCCAAAAAGACAACATCTCTTTCTTGTTAAGTGTCAGAGATTGCACTCATACCAACAACATCTTTAGTTTCAGCAACAGAGGCAACCTTGGGGGATCTGAGGTAAAAATATCATCTTGTCCTCATGGTCACTTTGAATGATTCTGTCCATCAAATATGAGTCTTTCATACCTTTAAATCTAGATATATATGCAGTCTCCAATTAAGAAGGAAATTTCTCCATATGTTTCCTAACAAGTACAATTCTGGAACTCACAGGACAAACTTATTGTTGAAGTCAATAAGTTAGACTTTTTCATGGGATCTTTTGCAACCATGCATATCATTGAAAAACTCTCATGTGGAAGAGAGCACTCACCTAGAATAAATTTCTTACTTTGAGATTTCCTAGAACAAGGGGTCAAACTAAAAAGAACACCAATTGAACATTCTCCATCACTTTTACTAATAGATTGAGTAAAAATTACATCACCAGATTTGATAGCCCTCTATATGCATTATCCAACTCAAAGATATGCGTTAGACTATGACAACACTTTATCATTGGTTGGCAAAAGTATCTTCATTCCTTCCACATTAGATTAGCTTGATACAACATTATTGGGTTCGCGTTTTAAACCAGAAGTGCCAATCTTCTTACTAGCCTCCAGATTTCTTCTTTCCCTTTTTTGATCTTGAGCTACTCAAGGACATCAAATATGATGTGAATCTTTCTTTATCATTTGACCACTAATCATCACTTAAGAGGTGCTTGCACTTCCGAGAAGAACCATCTTGAGAAATTGACTTTCCTCTTTTAATATTGATAAGCAACCTTGGAACCTGGAAGTTCTCTTTCCATCTCCTCAGGAGAATCCCTTCCATTACCCATAACAATAACATGAAATTATCCTCCATCAATCCACCTCACTCCTGGAGATCAGGAAGCTGGTAGTGACCCTTCCATTGATTAAAAGCCTAACCGAGCTTTTGCTATAATAGATTCCAATTTATCAGTTGTATATTTTGGGGTTTCAGCCAATACCTTTAAGTATAGTATGTAATGAATTTTGAAGGGTAAAAATGTGGCTACACTAGATAATTTTGTCCCTATCATCTCTTTAATTAAATTCTATATAAGAGCACAAATTTGTTATTTTGTATATAAAATGATGATTATAAACTTTTAGCTCCTTCTTTACATATAGAGCTTGAGAGAATGATATGATTACATGCATTACAAATGTGATATAAATAACCTAATCACTAGATGATACATAGAATCTACCCTGAAAATAAGGAAGCAATCAAATAGTATACACATGGATGTGTAGGGATTTGTTAGGTGATAAATGAGAGGGAATATGCTTGTTGCTCAGTCCTCAAGTTCTATAAATTGATCACAATGATCCTTATTCTTTAAAGTCTTAATACCCTCCCTCAAGCTGGAGGACACTGGAATGATTCCAAGTTTGTCCTTTAGGTAGGAGCATCTAGAGTTTGATTGTGGTTTAGTGAGTAGGTCAGGTACCTGATCTGCTGAAGGACTATAATTAGTTATCAGTTGTTTATTGATTACCCTATTTCTGATGAAGTGTACATCTAGTTCAACGTGTTTTTTTCTAGTATGGAAGATATGATTGGAAATAAGAGCACTTGCTCGTAAATTGTCACACCATAACACATGTACAAACCTCTGATGCAAACTTAGGTCTTAAAATAAATATTGTAGCCACATGATTTTAACTGGTGCTTGAGATACAGCTCTGTATTCTGATTCAGTGCTTGACCTTGATACAACATGCTACTTCTTTGAGGATCAGGATAGCAGATTATCTCCCAAATATATACAATAACAAGTTGTTGAGCGCCTTTCATCTGGACACGATGCCTAGTTAGCATTTGCAAAACCTTTTATGAAGAGATTCTCACTTCGTTTGATCCACAAACCTTGACTGATATCTACCTTCAGATATCTAAAGATCATTTTTAGTGATGCCCAGTGTACATCAGTTGGTGAGACCAAGAACTGACTAATTTTGTTTATGATATAGTTTATGTCAGGTCTGCTATGAGTGAGGTATTGGAGACCTCCAACTACACTCCTATATAAAGAGAGATTCCTCATTCTTTCACCATCTTCTTTGGAAAGCAGTTTACCTATTGTCATAGGTGTAGGGGAAGGTTTCTAATGAGATTCGTAGCAAGCTTGATAGAATGACCAATTATTCAAGTCAAACAAGACTTCAACGACATGATCAACGAGTTCCAAATCAAGCATGGCATATGGAAAGAAGATTGGAGGCTAAAATTTAGGTCAAATAAGACTTGCAATGCAATTAGAAATAAAAAAATCCACAAGGATTATGATTCACATTTTTAGTCAGAGGTTTAGACCTCGTTTTCGTATAGAAAAGCTCAAATTTGAAAATTACTATTTCAGAAGGAATTATAACTCCATGAGTATTCTTTCCAGTGCATTTTGAATCATCACAATCAGACATCGGGAGAGAAATTTATGACAAAACAACTAAACAATCAAGCGAACTACAATTTCACAACCCGAGAGTTGTCCAAGTTAACCATGCGATTGTGACCATTAAAGTCATGGGATTGCGTGGTTTAAATTTTTAGGGTTTTACAATTTTTTATCTATTTTCCATTTTTGTTGTTTTTAATTTCGTTTAGGCCCAACTTTGGCTCTACTTAGACATAATTTCATCCATTACACTTATAAAAGGGCTTTATCATTATTTGAGTGCTTTTACTCTATAAAAGTGAGGATTCTCTTTGAACTTGTTCTTAATTGAACTATTCGAACTTATCAAAGATTAATCTTCTTTGTAGTGTTCAACTCGAACTTATCATAGGAGGGTCTAATGTTTAACATATCTTAGGTTCTTGTGTCATGAACCAGGGGTCGTAGTGTTACCGTGTATTCAAACTTGAACTTGGAACTCTCCAGGCATTCTTCGTATACGTTCCACGAGTTTGATGTGTTCCCCAAAAGGAATCACATCAGTTTCGAGTTTTTATATTGGAAACTATTCAACATATCAACAATATACCTAATTGTGTGTGAGATGCTATCCTAAGTTATGTCTGTGTACATTAGTTTCAAGAAACTGATGTAATGCCCATAATTAGCCATTTTATGGACTTGTAATTTATTTAACAAAAAATAGGAAAAAAGTGAAAAAAATTTGTAGAAATTAAAACAAGAATTACCTAAAAGGTATTTTGGTTGCTAGAGCTTCACCATAATCGCAAAAAGAACTTGTTGGAATTCAAGTTTGTTTAGCACAAAAATAGCAAAAATGAGAAGTGATTCCTTCACCTCAACCGAGGTACCATGTTAAGTTCGAATCTCTATAGCCGAGATGTGGATTCATGATCTGCTTTAACTTATTTCTTAGAGATTGATGTAACTTATTTTCTTAGAGATCAGCCGCCTTTGAGTCCACAATTTATCTTCAATAGCTTTCTCTCATCTAAGAGATCTTTAGTATGATTGATTGGCTTGACCTCTTTGTAGGAGATGCCTTTTAGGGCATCTTTAATGGATGTATGAAAAGTGGAGGTAGGTTAGATGAGAGAGAACGAGAGAGATATATATTATTTTAAGATTAAATTGTAGAGAGAATGTGAATATTGAAAGTAGAAACAAGAGAGGGAAAAATGAAAAAAAGAAGAGAGGGATAGACACAAATTCAAATAAATTAATAAAAAAATAGTTGAAGGGGTCAAGTAGAAGGTCTAATTTTAGACCTTGTGATGGACCAAAGTGGGGGAAAATAAGAAGAAAGTGGAAGAGATAGAAGAAAAAAGAGATATTAGAATGAGATCTACGAATTTTTTTCTGTCTCTCTTTCTCACAAAGTTAAAGGTCCACCATTAAAGATGCTCAATTTAGTAGTCTACTTTTTCAGATGCCAAATCTAGGCTATAGGATAGCTACTTTTCAAAATCACTAATGTGCTCTGAACATTTTTAGATGCCAAACATTGACGTAAGTGGAGCTTAAATCTATTGGTCATGTTGTCTAGCCAGAACGCGAGGTCAAAAATGCTTTTCTAACCTCTAAACTTTTATATATGTTAATGTTAATAGTTTGTAAAAGATATAGATTTAAAATAAATAATTCTAAGAAAACCAAAATATATTATTTAGTTAGCTTCTTCATCAATGTATCCACCTACTCCACCACCCTAACGACACCAAATAATCATCCCCACCACTTGACGTACTCAATTCACGAACGATATGTTGATTTCTAGTTTCTGCCATTTGTCAACATTCTTATCTTTAACTAGGTATTTGTTGCTTTCAAAATTTTTTTACTCTATCATGGTTGATTTATACATTTCTTGAAGTTTTCACACAATGAAGAATGTTGGAGAATAGAGTTATTTGCAAATTTTCCAATATTAAAAAGTATATTTTGGGTGATTTTGTTGACCAATATTAGAATATTTTTGTTGTTTTTTAAATTCTTTTCTATGATCACATGATCCTTAATAGGAAAATACTTGATTAATAAAAAAAGGTTGAACTCCAACCTTAGGAGCTCCTACAGTCCATGCCCTGGGGATTTGTAGAGGATGTCAATCGCGTAATGTGCCTCAATGGAGTAGGGTTGTGAACTTGCTATTTATCTGCGCTTACAAGGAATCTCATCCATATCAAATGTGGGAAAATACTTGATTAATGTGTCTATATACGTGAATCATTGTAAATACCCTATACAAATGAATACAATCTCCTCCCTTCTTCCGTTATGGCACTAAACAACATAAATTTTCATGTTCTTCTTTGTTAGTTTATTCATTATTTAATTCGTCATGGTATCATATATGTAGTTGATGTTTTGACTGTAATACCGGTTCTCATTGTTACGTGCATCTTTAAATTCCACGTGACATTTATATTAATCTTATTATAAATTTTAAATTTGATAAATTTTTATGTCAATGATTTGAATTATTTTGCAGTGAAAGGACTTGGACGCCGTCTCAATCAATGTACTAATTAGAAAGTTCTTAAATTGTTTACCTGCAATTCTATGTCTAATCGTTTATTTTTAAATGTTACTTTCCAATTTGTATTTTAATTAAGTAGTAAGTTGCCTAAATTGAAGTTTGGAAAAGTTTAGTGGCACTTTGAATTTTATTTGAGGTTGTGGATTTAAAATATCAATTGATGGGAGTTGGGGGACTAATTTGAAATATACAAGAGTTAACCTCATATTAAACCTAAAAGTCTACACTCCGTCTCTCAGCTTATCTCCATCTCTCGCACCTCTCGACTCTGTCTTTCCCCTCGCTCGAAGCCATCGCCAATCTCTCCCGATCTCGTTGGTGCCTGCCCACCGTCGGTCGCCTCCCCTTTTCCCCCCAACAGTAAGCTCTTCTGTAACACCCCAAGTTCAAAAATATTAAACCTAAGGGTTAACTTCCTTTCACTTTAAATGCGGAAATAAAACATTTCAAACACTTATTTTCTTCAATTACATGCGTAAACAAAACATTTAAAATCTCAACATTTTTACTTTTCTATTATAAAATTCTACAAAAATTTCGGCAGAGTCTCCTTAGTAATTTGGACTTAGCCAACCTATAGAGGGACATCATACCCATATTACAAATACAATTCTCAACTCATTCAAACCCAACATTCCACATCCGACCACAATTCCAAAATCAAACTTCAACATCAATTCCCAAACTCATCAACAATAACATCTTAAAGTAAATAATTTTTAAACTTATGAAATATGATATAAACTAATCACAGGGAACTACCATAACTTATTTTAACTAAAACCAACAAACTAATCAAAGGAATTTTCAATAAAAAAAATAAAAATAAAAATAACTTATGAAAGCCCTCGATTCAGTCCTAAAGTAAATGGAATTATGAGTACTGTCTGAGTCTGCCGCCAAGTGCTCTCCTCGGATCACCTAACTTTCATCACCTGAAATGTTGGGGAGGGATTGGGGTGAGCTAAAGCTCAATAAGTAAACTTTATGCATGAATGCATGCTTATGACATGAATGCTTTAAAAATTTCATATATGTATGCCCATTTACTTTACTTTCCAGACATTCAAACTTTTCAAACTTTCACTTAACATTTCAAAACTTTCACTTCATTTCCATCGTGAGCTCACTTGGTGTATCTTCTAGTTAATCAGATAACAGTGGGCAAATTCTTATTTGGAACCAGATTAACTTTCACATTTCCACCGCAAAGCGGCTCATTCACTTCATTCCACCGAAAAGCGGTTTAACAGTCCACCGTAAAACGGTTGAACATTCCGTTGCAAAGCGACTTAATTCGGGTACACCGGTTCCCCGCGCCCCATTTCCCACTCGCATCTTTCGTGAACTAGAAGTACACCCATTCTTTCTTAAAAACTTGGGATACATAACTTTTGAACAAACTTGCACATTGACACATTTCTTTCATTTAAAAACATTTGACTTCCCAATCCCGATGCCAATGCATGCTTGATGATGCAATGACATGATAATGTGCGTGCTTGAACATTCTTCATAATAACATATACTTTCATAAAGTAAATGAAATTCATCAAAGCAAGTAAGTTGCAAACAGTCATTTACACATTCCACATTTACATTTAACTTCTATGAAAATAGGGGAAGTTTACTTACTTGACTTCCTTAGTATTTACCGTTATCTGAATTTGCAAGTGGAGGAGCCTCGACTGCCCGTGTCGTCAATGTACCAAAATCCTAGTTGTATCCATTCATTTAGTAAAATATACTCTCAGTTCAAATTGATATATTCATCATTCTTTTAACATTACATTAAACAAGTTAAAACAATAAATGTTCCTTCCCTTTTCATTCTTGTGATCATTTATTCCAAACAAGGTATTAAGATATATTAAACACTTCCATACAATACTTGAATCAAAAGATTTAAACCATTTGACAAAACGTATAACTTTTAGTTCACAAACACATTCGTTATTCATTTTAATAATAATCAAACATTAACCGAGATTAAGACTTCAATTTAACCCAAGCGTGACTTTACATAATAACCAAAACACATAAAACCATATTCGAGACAAGAAATGAATCTCAATGCACATTAGAAGGCCTTCTCATCTTTTAAATTCAAATTCAAACTCAAAATTACATAACTTTAGAAATTACTTAATCATGATTCTAACGAGTTCACAAATCTTAAAATAACCATTTATTACAAACTTTACCAAAAAACAATTAACTAATTTCATAAATCTAATCAAATTCGAAAAACTGAATCTATAACTTTTAATCCAAAATTAACCTAACCATTGGTCCATTGGTTAACAATTGGATTCATATATTAAAAATCTAAGAATTAACTAGCTAATATGAATAAAGCCATTTATATCAATACATGAAAATTCTCAAATTTCTCAATTTACCCAGAATCACATAAACTTAATTAACTAACTCAAATTTAAACCATGTATTTTTCCAACAATTTTGAAATCTGAAAATTTGTCTACATAACTAAGAAATCTGAAAACTTACCGTGGATGACACACATATATACATTTTTCATCAGAATTGAAAATTACATTTATAACTCTAAAGTTAAACTAAAAAAAAATCTCAATTAATCAAATTTTAAATCTACAATTTTCGAAATCTGAAAATCACTTGCACACATATGCATAAAGTGTATACATATTAAAAATCAAAATACCCATTTATACATCTACACACACACACACACACACACACACACACAAAAATCTGAAATTCACATATGTAAATTTTTCCATTGCCGAAATCTGAAAGGTGCACACACACACACACACACATACATTTATCGCCCCAACTCCGAGATTAACAATTAAAATTCGGAATTCCACTAGAACCCAATCTAAAAAAAATCTGAGAGCTTCATACCAATACCTACATTCAACATATATACACATATATATACAAACCCATGTGTGTGCGTGTAAAAGGGTGGGTAAAACCGTGAGTGATCGTGCGAGGGTGTGCGTGTGTGCGGTGTGAGGGAGGAGTTGTTACCACGATAGTGGCTGAGGCGATGGTCACGGCAGTGGGTGGTGACCTCCGGTGGGGTGGCGGTGGCAGCGTGCCGAGAGAGAGACCGTGAGTGAGAGACGAGAGACAGGGATTGAGAGTGAGATGGGATCGGTGAGGAAGAGAGACCGAATAGAGAGAGCGTGAGTGAGGATATTAGGGTAGGGTTAGATATAAACTTTTGGTGATTTGCAAATTGGTCCCTCAATTCTCTCTAAGGACATAATTTAGTCCATAAGTCCTATTTACTTTCCAATCGTCAATAAAGTTTCAACTTAACACAATAAATAGAAATTAGCATGCCTAGGCAATAAAAATTAATTAATTACATAAAATTGCACGTGAAAAATTTTATAATTTTCTAATTGGCACATTGAGCGATACGGTGTCCAAGTCCTTCTACTGCAAAACAAATTTCAAATCATTGATGTAAAATTAATTAAATTTCAAATTTCAAATAACATTAACATAAATATGACGTGAAATTTTAAAGGGTACGAAAATGAAAGGCGGTATTACATCTTCCCTCCTTCCCTCGACCACGCACCCGCTCGGGTTCCACCATAGTCGCACCCACGGTCTGCAAATCACACACTTTCACACACACACACACACACACACACACACATATGTTGAGGGTATGTAAATGTGTGTTGTTTCTCATAATTTCAGATTTTAGTTTACTTGATTTCGAATTATACCGTTAAATTGGGGATTTAGTAATGCTTATATATGTGTCTATTGATGTGTGTGTGTATATTATATATACACACACACACACACACACATCAATACACACATACATAAGCATTACTATGTGTGTGTGTGTGTAATTCCCACAGTAGTTTTTCAAATTCGGACTTAGTATAATTTCGAAATTTAATTGATTAATTTCAGTTTTTAAATTTAGGTATTTAGTATTTATATGTATGCATTAATGATAGAACTCGAAAATTATTAAATTGATTTGTTTAATTGATTTTCTTCTAGTTTAATGAAGGGTTAAATTGAGAATTTTAGAATTTGGGAAAGTGGTATAAACGTGAATAAATTTCTAATTTATTTTTAAAGTATGTATGTATAAATTTCTGATTTTTTAGATTTATGAAAATTGTAGTCTAGTTAACTGTTTCGGTAAAGTTTGGATATATGTTGATTTTAAGATTTGTGAATTTGTTGGGACTTTAAGGGAGTGAATTTTATAACGTTAGGTTAAGCTATGTAAATTTGAGTGTTAGTTTGAATTAAAAGATGGAAGATCTTCTAATGTACATTGAGATTCATTCCTTATCTTGAATATGGGTTTTATGTGTTTTTGTCATATCCTAAGGTCACACTTAGGTTAATCTGAAATTTTGATCTCGATTGGATGTTCTGCCATTATTAAAAAGGATAAGATGACTTTGTAATGTTCAGTGAAATTTTATTGTTCGTTTCGAATATGGTATGCTTGGTATTTGGTTAGCATTAAAAAGAATTTCAAATGTGTTTCGAGTCAAAAGTCATATTTATTGATGAATGTGAATAATTAGGACTTTTGGTACATTGACGTCACGGGCAGCCGAGGCTTCTCCACTTGCAAATCTGGATATCGGTAAATGTTAAGGACGCCAGGTAAGTAAATTTCCCCTATTTTAATGAAAGTAGAAAGTTAATGTGAAATTAATGTGCGTAAGTAAACTTTCCCTATTTTCATGAAAGTAGAAAGTTAATGTGAAATTAATGTGCGTAAGTAAACTTCCCCCTATTTTTACCAAAGTTGAATGTAAATGTGAAAATAATGCTTAAATGACTGTCTTGCAACTTACTTGCTTTGATGAATCCCGTTTACTTTATGAAAGTATATGCTATTAAGAAGAAAGTTCAAGCATGCACGTTATCATGTCATTGCATCATCAAGCATGCATTGGCATCGAAATTGGGAAGTCAAATGTTTTAAATGAAAGAAATGTGTCAAGGTGCAAGTTTGTTCAAAAGTTATGTATCCCAAGTTTTTAAGAAAAAATGGGTGTACTTCTAGTTCATGAAAGATGCGAGTGGGAAATGGGGCGCGGGGGACCGGCGTACCCGAATTAAGTCGCTTTGCGACGGAATATTCAACCGTTTTACGGTGGACTGTTAAACTGCTTTGCGGTGGAAATGTGAATGTTAATCTGGTTCCAAATAAGAATTGTCCACTGTTATCTGATTGACTAGAAGATACACCGAGTGAGCTCATGATGGAAATGAAGTGAAAGTTTTGAAATGTTAAGTGAAAGTTTGAATGTTTTAGAAAGTAAAGTAAATGAGGATACATATATTGAATTTTTCAAGCATTTCACGTCATAAGCATGCATTACACGCAAAAAAGTTTACTTACTGAGCTTTAGCTCACCCCAATTCCTCCCCCCATATTTCAGGTGATGAAGGTTAGATGATCTGAGGAGAGCGCTCGGGGGCAGACTCAGATAGTACCCGTTTTCACCCTTATTTAATAAAGTTAAATTTATTTAAGATATCATTTAAATTATTTCTTATTCATTTTATTGATCATGGTTTGATTGAAGTTAGCTTTGAATGAATTATGACGTCGCATTAACGATTGAACTGCCTCTTATTTCATTTGTTAATACCTATTGTTTTGGGATTTTTATGTTGAGGAGTTTGGTATTGATTGAATTTGTTTCGATGATGATGAATGTGATTGAGAGGTGGTTTGATTATGTTTAAATTTTTCTTTTGGTTATGTTGTCCCTCTACAGGTTGGTTAAGTCCAATGTACAGAGGAGACTCTGCCGAAATTCTGTAAAATTTTATAATAGAAAAATGAAAATTTTAATGTTTTAAACGGTTTATTTCCGCATATAATGTGAATGGAAGTTAATATGCCTATGTTTAAGATTTTAAACTTGGGGTGTTACATTGACTCAATCCAATCAATTACTAAAAAATGTAAGCAAATAATTCCTCAATAATGTTTTGCAGAAGTTTAGTTTTTCTCAGCTTTGTGCAATTTATAGAAAACATTTATATCTTTCAAATTATAATAACTTGAAATGAATTGTGTTTTGGGTTGTCTTTATGACGTTTAATAGGTCAAAAAAAGACCTCAAAATCATTTGAATATCTTTTTCCAAGTTTTTTGGTTGTTACAGTTTTTTGTGATTATTTTCTTCAAGTTTACAAAGATTGATAAAGTAGTTAATCCGTCTATAATGGTCGAGAGTAATGTCAATCTTAGATGAAAGATATTTAGCATTTGTTTGAGCTCCCATTTTAATTTCATACATTTTTCTCCAATAATAATATTACGCGTAAAAAACTTGCTTATTTTTTAACCATACATTCTAAAAAAAAAAAAAAAAAAATACAATTCCAAAATACATTTCTCCAAAGACGGGCTCAAATAGGGTGTAGTATTTCTCTTGAAATGTTTATTACATATCATGGTCATGAATTGGTGGAAACAAAAAAATTGACTTCATCACTGGAAAATCTGTCTGTCTAGATTCTAGAGATCTAGAATATGAAAGGTAGGTTTAGATGATTAACCAGGTCAATCTTGGCTTCGAAATTCAATGGAAGCACATACTGCTTGTTACGATTTTACAACCCAGAATTACCACAAAGATACCACAAAGTATGAAGTGAACATAAAACTTCAAACACTTTATTAATCAAACAATAAAATACAAGAATCAAATGTTTTGAGAAAATAAGTGCAAATCTGAAAACTCAAGAAATCTGAAAAACTCTCGCACAAATGAATCACTAAGAATACAGATTAGCACTGTAAAATAACCACAAAGTAACCTTCTGATAGACACAAAGAATCAAAAGATAAAACACAAATAATCAGATGTGAGAGAGATGAGATTTTTCAGAGAGAACCACGAAGAACACAAGTGAGAGAGAGAGAGAGAGAGAGAGAGAGAGAGAGAGAGAGAGAGAGAGAATAGAAGCCTTTGGCAGAAGAAGTGTCTCAAACCAAATGAGAAATATCAGCTCTTATCAAGCAGTGGACGGCTCGGATGCAATCTTGAAAATCAATGGTTGAGATCAAGCAAATGGTTACAGCTGTTGGGCCATAATCCGGATCTCTAAATTGGGGTGGATCATAAAGAAAATGGATCAGTCTTTTTTAGGTTCAGGTTATGTCTTCAATTTATTCATTTGGTTGGGCTCTCCATTTTGGGCTTCAGCATAATGGCTTTTGCAAATTGGGCTCTATCACTTAAGTTACATAAATGGTCCAATTGCATCTGCAATCTCCACCTCAACTGGATTAACAGCACTTGTAAAACACACAAGCCAGTATCAAAATATTAACCGATTTAAAAACCTTAAAGCATCTTTATATTTGTTAATTGGTATAACTTTTGTTCCAACATCAGCTGTATTACACTATGTTGCAATTTTCTCAAGTTTTATAGTTCCTTTATCAAGAACATCCCTAATGAAGTGAAACTTAATATCTATATGTTTAGACCTATTATGAAATACAAGATTTCTACTTAAGTATAAAGCACTGTAACTGTCTGTAGATACTAACTACGTGATCATCAAAATGTCCTAATTCTTCTAATAAACCCTTTAACCAAATAGATTCTTTTACAACATCAGTAGCAGCAATATACTCATCTTCTGCAGAAGAAAGTGCAACTAATTTTTGTAGTTGACATTTCCAACTCACACAGATATCATTTAACACAAAGAAGTAAGCAGAAGTTGATTTCCTATTGTCTAAATTTCCAGCAAAATCAGAATCAGCAAAACCTTTACGACAAAAAACACACTTTCGTTTTTCAAAGACAAAGCTCAAGTTTGAAGTACCTTTCAGATATTTAAACAAACATTTCATGGCTTCCGAGTGAGTTTCACCAGGTTTGCCCATAAACCTGCTAAGTACACTGACTGCAAAGGTAATATCAGGTATGGTACAGGCCATGAGATACATAATAGATTCAACAGCATTTTGATAAGGCACATTAATCATCCTATTTTTTTCTTCTATAGTTTTAGGTGATTGCTCAACAGATAATTTAAAGTGACCGGGCAGAGGTAAAGAAACAGGCTTTGAATCAAACAAGTTAAACTTTTTCAAAATCTTTTCAATGTAAGCTTTTTGATTTAAAATCAGCTTCCCAGTTTCCTTACTTCTAAAAATATTCATTCCTAGAATTCTTCTAGCATTTCCTAAGTCTCTCATTTCAAATTCAGAACTACGTTTTTGTTTAAGAAGCACAATTTCATTCAAGTCAAGTCGAGCGATTAACATGTCATCTACATACAAAAGCAGATACATATAACATGAATTGTAACATTTAAAATAAAAGCATGGATCATATTGACTTTTCACAAATTTCAGACTTTGTATAAAAGTATTAAATTTTTCAAAGCCCTTAAGTTGACACATATATATAGTTTCATCAAGTCAACCATATAAGAAGACAGTCTTCACATCCATTTGTTCCAATTCAAGATTGTATTGAGCAACTAATGCAAATACAATTCTGAAGGAAGTATATTAGACTACAAGTGAAACAATCTCATTTTAATCAATTCCTTCCTTTTGTGAAAACCCTTTAGCTACAAGCCTAGCCTTATATCTATGTTTTAAGTCCTTAGAGTCACCTTCTTTTATTTTAAAAGTTTATTTACAATCTATAAGTTTTTGCTTATCAGGTTTATGCAACACATATTTTATTTTTTAAAAGTGAGTCCATTTCATCTTGCACAAATGCAGGCCAGAACTTAGAATCTGTTGAAGAAATTGCTTCTTTAAAAGATTCAGGTTCCAATTGTAAAGGTTCAGAGTAAGTGAAAGCAGAAACAAAATCAAGATCTGCATACCTAGATGGAGGTCTAATTTCTCTTCTAGTTCTATCCTTAGCAAGCTGGTAGTCACTAAGATTAAAATTAGTTTCATTTTCAGCTCTAGTTTCAAGAACTGTTTCAGAAACAGGATTATAAATAGGAACAAAATTGGATGACTCAGGTTCAGAAACATGATTTGTAGAATGTAGGGGTTGCTCCACCTGAAACTGAATATTGGGCTGATCATTTTGTTCATTAAGATGATCACCACTTAGCTCAGAAGTGAGGAAATCATTTTCACTAAAAATACACATTTTAAAGATCTGGCATCAAGTTTGGTTTCAGTTTGATGTGAATAGGTGCACACCCAACAATTTTCAGTTTTGAAAAATTAGGAAGTGTATTGTTCCAAATTTGATCAGGTATTTAAAATCAATGGCACTACATGGAGAAAAATTGATCAGATATGAGGTAGTTTTAACTGCTTCACCCCAGAAAATTTTGCTAAGTTTGAATAAAGCAGTAGACACCTAGTTATTTCTAGCAGTGTCCTATTCATCATCTCGGCAACCCCATTTTTCTATGGACTATATATGGAACAATCCTATGTCTAAGGATACCTAGATTACTACAGAAGGAATCAAAATCTATATTACAAAACTCTAGACCATTATCAGTTCTAATCACTATAACCTTCATACCTTTCAAATTTTGAATCAAAGTAATCCAGTTTTTAAACACCCACACAGTAGCATCCTTAGATTTTAACAGATGAACCCAAGTTTTCCTAGAATAGTCATCAATTATAAGTAGGAAATATTTAAAACAGGAGATAGAATTAACTGGGGCAAGACAGATCAACATGCAAATATTCAAGTATATCATTTGACTTATGAATGCCTTTACAAAAAGAACTTCTTTTCTATTTTCCCAAAACACACTTTTCACAGAAATCATGTTTTTGTAAAACATCTTTACAAAAAACACATTTATTCTCAAGCAATTTCAAACCCCTTTAACCTAAATGTCCAAGTCTTTTATGCCATAAAACAGATTTGTCAATTTTAGAAACTGTATTAAAAGACTTAACACAAATATGATAAGATTTCAAACATATATTCCATTTGTTTTGGGAATGCGTAAAAGTAAAGAGTTACCTTTAAAAATACTAAGGTAACCTTTATGCAATCTAATATCATACAATTCAGAATCAAGAATGTCTAGAGATATTGGATTTTTTTTTAAATCAGGCATAAATCTACTTTGATTTAAAACAAGTGTTCTATTGTTTTCAAGTTTCAACAGAACCTTACCAATACCTTTTATATAACAAGTCAAATTATTTCCAAGCTTGATTGCTCCACAAGAATCATCATAGAAATTAGCAAATAAATCCCTTCTAGGGCACATATGAAAAGTACAACCAGAATTAAGAACCAACTCATTCTTAGTATCAGATTTAGTTGTAACATAAACAACACCTTACTATTCTGTGTTGTAGCCTTTGTTTGATTACGAGTTCCAATTTCATGCTGGTTCTTAAAACAGTATTTAACATGATGTCCAGGTTTACCACAATAGTAACATAGTCTAGGTCTAAGGGAATTATCTTGACCTCTATAGTTATCCTGACCTTGCGCGTCTTTGAAATTGCCTTTCTTTTGATAGTTTAACCTAGTAGGCTTACTATTCAAATTATTCTAGTTCTAGTTGTTGTTAGGAACATTCCAACTTTTGTTGAAATTGTTCACAGGCTTATTATCCCTAAAGGAGTTCCTTTTCTTAAAAGTTCCTACCACATTATAGGCTTCTTTATGATCATTTCTCATTTCCAGCTCCTTATTCTTAAGGGAAGTGTGAACTATTTCAGAAGTTAGTTTTTTCCCACCGTATTCTAAGGCATTTCTAAGGTCTTTACACCTATCACCCATAGCCTTCAAAAGACATACTACTTTTTGGTCATCAGATAATTTTTCATCACAATTCACTAAGCTTTGTGTGATCTTATTAAACCTACTCATGTTTTCATCTACATCTTTGGAAGGATCAAACTTAAAACCAAAGTATTGTTTCCACAAAAAATTTACAAATTAGAAGCCTTATTCCTTCAAAGATTTCACATAAGCAAGGCAGAGGAATACATGACAAAATTCACAAAGTATTTCAAGTAATCAGAGGCAACTCACTAAGTCAAGAAGGATATAATATACCACACATTCAAACACAGACACTAAGCAGTTTACTAATCAAGATGATCACAATCCACAAAGAACAATTATACTAAGAAAAAAATCACTAAGAATCTGAATCACTGAGAAAAATGTTCTTCCAGTATATCCCTCAACCGAATTTGGGTCAGTCCTAGACTCCTTCAGATTCCCGAATTTTCAAGAAATCCTGGACAAATTAAAGTAAAGGGGTCCAACAAAAGGCTTCAAAAATGGAGCTTTTAAAAGAATCAGAATATGTAGTAAGTAAAGATATCACCTCTTTACAAGATTAGGGTTACTTCAGATTTTCCACGAATATTCAATACCACAAAGTTCCAGTTGCATGCACAAAGTTCAGCCACCAAGAGAATGTGTGATCCCTTTAGAATTCTCAATATATTTAAAAGAAATATACTGAGTTCTAGAATCCTTTGATTCTGACTTAAAACAAAGATCTAGATACCAAGAAATGAAAACCCCCCTTTTTGAAAAATTAGGGTTATGAAAAAAAATTCTGCGTAAAATACCATGAAGCTTTCAGTAAGAAAATTTTTGAAAAATTTCCAGATCGAAAACTTTTCACGAAGGTATTAAGAGATGAAAAATGTTTCAACTTCGATTTTACAGATCTTAAGAAATCAAACAAAGTTTCTTAAGAAACCATCAAGAAATCAAAAACCCTATAAACGTTTTTGTGAAAAACCACAAAGAACTTCTAGTAAACAACATATCCACCCACGAAGACTCTGGATCTAAAAGATCTGAGTTGTAAATTAGTGTATTCACACGAACCCTAATGCTCTGATACCACTGTTACAATTTTACAATCCAAAATCACCACAAAGATACCACAAAGTATTAAGTAAACGTAAACCTTCAAACACTTTACTAATCAAACAAAAAAAAATACAAGAATCAAACATTTTGAGAAAATAAGTACAAATCTGAAAACTTGAGAAATCTTAAAAACTCTCGCACAAAATGAACCACTAAGAATATAGATTAACACTAAAAAATAACCACAAAATAACCTTCTGATAAACACAAATAAATAGAAGATAAACCACAAAGAATCTGGGCTTGGGACTGACTACATTTAATTCCATGTAGGCAGAGTTAAAATTATACAAGAACAAAATACTACGTGTAACACCCCAAGTTCAAAAATATTAAACCTAGTTGTTAACTTCCCTTTTCCTTTAATGCGGAAATAAATCATTTAAAACATCAAAATTTTTATTTTCTATTATAAAATTTTACAAAAATTTCAGCAGAATCTCCTCTATAACTTGGACATAACCAACCTGTAGAGGGACATCATATACAATACATATACAATTCTCAAAACCATTTAAATCCAACATTCAACATCCAACCAAAATTCCAAAATACAACTCCAACATTAATTTCCAAACTCCTCAACGATAATACCTTGAAGTAAAAATTTATAAATTCCTAAAACATAGTATAAACTAATCACCGGGAAATATCATACTTATTTTAACTAAGAACTGACAAACTAATTCAAAATGATTTATCAATTTAAAAGAATAACCAATAAAATAATTTGTGAAAACCATTGAT
Organism: Ligustrum vulgare; assembly: GCA_963555705.1. Lineage (NCBI taxonomy): Eukaryota > Viridiplantae > Streptophyta > Magnoliopsida > Lamiales > Oleaceae > Ligustrum > Ligustrum vulgare. Next base: position 35,057,484 of record OY743183.1, on the reverse strand, counting down.
TCGTTTCTAAAAGGAATGAAATTATGAGTACTGTCTGAGTCAGCCGCCAAATGCTCTCCTCGGATCATCTAACTTTCATCACGTGAAATGTTGGGGAGGGATTGGGGTGAGCTAAAGCTCAGTAAGTAAACTTTATGCATGAAATGCATGCTTATGATATGAATGCTTTAAAAATTCCATATATGTATCACCATTTACTTTACTTTTCAGAACTTTCAAACTTTTCAAACTTTCACTTCATTTCAAAACTTTCACTTCATTTCCATCATGAGCTCACTTGGTGTATCTTCTAGTTAATCAGATAACAGTGAGCAATTCTTATTTGGAACCAGATTAACATTCACATTTCCACCGCAAAGCGGTTTAACATTCACTTTCCCACCGCAAAGCGGTTTAACAGTCCACCGTAAAACGGTTGAACATTCTATCGTAAAGCGACTTAATTCGGGTACGCTGGTCCCCCGCGCCCCATTTCCAGTCACATCTTTCATGAACTAGAAGTACACCCATTCTTTCTTAAAAACTTGGGATACATAACTTTTGACAAAAATTTGCACTTTGACACATTCCTTTCATTAAAACATTTGACTTCCCCATTTCGATGCCAATGCATGCTTAATGATGCAATGACATGATAACGTGCATGCTTGAACATTTTCTTAAATACACATACTTGCATATCGCAAATCAAATACATCAACATTAAGTAATTAACACGAAATCACTTACGCACATTAATTTCACATTAACTTTCTACTTTCATGAAAATAGGGGAAGTTTACTTACTTGACATCCTTAGTAATTACCGTTATCTTGATTTGCAAGTGGAAGAGTCTCAGATGCCCGTCACGTCAATGTGCCCAATAATCCTAATTTATATTCATTCATTAAATAAGATATACTTTTAGTTTACAAATAAATTCGTTATTCATTTTAATACTCAATCAAGTATTAACCGAGATTGAAACTTCAATTTAACTCAAATGTGATCTTACGGTATGACCAAAACACATAAGAACCACATTCGAACTAAAGAATGAATCTGAATGCACATTAGAAGGTACACTCATCTTTTAAATTCAAACTCAAACTCAAAATTACATAACTTATCCTAACTTTACAAAATTACCCAATTAAAATTCTAGTTATTCATAATCTAAAAATTAACAATTTGGCTTCGAAATTTAAACTAAGCCTGAATGTGAATTTACACACATGTATATCTATACGTTACCCAAATTCTAATTATCAAATTCGAAATTAGACTATAATCCAAATTTGAAAATATACAAAATATACATATATATAATTCTCCCCAAATCTGAATTTACAATTATAAATCTGGAATCATAGATTAATCTGAAATCAGAAACTTTAAACAAACATTTGAAGAAATCTAAGGATGGTATTTACATCAATACATATATAGACATTACCCAATTCTCCAATTTAACAATTATAATTCGAAAATGCAACTAACTTAAATCTGAAAATATGAAAAATCTTTACATATTTACACACACTCAACATATATACACATATATACACACATTGACATCAACATAGGCTTGTGTGTGTTTTCGTGAGTGTAAACCGTGTGTGCTCGCGTGAGTGGGTGTTTTGTGTGTGCTGTGGGTGTGCGGGTTATGGGTGATATTCAAGAAAGCACGTAAAAATTTAAAAGCAGTATTACACTACGTGTATAATTTTTTATTTGAAAGAAATAATTGAAAATGGATAAAAATGAAAATGTATATATATTATTGAGTAATCAGTAAGGAAATATTAAATAACTACTTCCCAATATAATTGTTCTCTGAATTCCTCGTTCATAATTTCACTTATTCTATTTTGTAACTATTTCTCTGTAAACTGTCAGTTCTTTAAACACATTAAGCTCTCTAGTATGTATTCTTTAAGTCTTGACCTTCAATCAGATGGAACTCTACCACCTGCACTAAAAGCAGCCTCTGATGCTATAGTTGATACCGGAGGTGCTAGTGGATCTCGGGCTATCGTAGAATCAACTGGTGTTAACGCTTATTTTGTCTCGACCACTTAAGAATGTCAAAATTATTTCTCTCTTCATTGTCTAACAAGCAAAGAAGGTCATGTGAGAAATACCTAGTTGGCTCACTCAGAATTTCATTTGAACAATTATATAAGGCACTAGAAGAACTAGAACCATCAGGAAATGTACCTAGAAGTTCCCTTCATAGTCATAAGGTAGGAAAGTAAATCATTGTTGATAAGTGTATTTTATACACTTATTTCTATCCTAAAAATAGGATTTTATTTGTTTTTTCATGAATATTTGCTATTTATTTCGTTGTTATTTGTTATGTTTCAGGAATAAACCCAAAGTCGAGAAACAATGGAATTGGAGCTAAAATCAATCAATTGGATTATAAAAGTGTCAAAGTATGCAAATCAAGAGTTGATGAAGTAGATCAAGGTGCCAATTGGAAGAAAATTCGAAGAAAAAAAATCAAATTTAGAAGAAATCAGAAGTTCAAGGGCCAAATTGCAACAATCAGAAGTTGGAGGACCTGTTGTGCAATAAAATATCAAGGACCAACTTACAGCACTTCAAAGATGGAAATTACACCTGGACGGGAAGCTGAGCGATCACATAGTACTCAAGGGGTGCGATCTCATGATCACTGTTCACAAAAGCAGATCCGTATAACCTTGTGATCACGAGGTAATAACCTGGGCCCAACTGCTTGCTTTTGCATGTAATTCAACATTTTTCTCTTATTTTTGACCTAGATTTCGAGGCAACCTATATATACATGATTTGAGGCACGAAATTGGGGGTTCCCAACTATCATAATTTATGTCAAAACGCTGTCAAATTGCTAGGGAATCCATGTCACGCCAAGATAAAGATTGAAGATACAATCCCAAGAAGAAGAATGGGGTGACATACATTTACTTGCTATTTATTTTCTATCATGTATCTAGACTAGATTCTTATTGTTAGAATTGTGATGAAACGTTAATTTCTTGATTCCATATTTTGATTTAACATTTATATTATGCAATTTATGGATTTGATGCAATTAATTATGTTTTATTTTCATCTATGATTGTGGACGCATAATTGTTGATGTGTGTGATAAGTTTCTATGTTCGAAAGAGTGGAAAATTATTAGACCTTGATTAATTACCACAAAGTCCAATAGGGGATAGAAATATACCCCTATGCTTTGTGTTATCCTAAAAAATGTTCATAATTGTTCAATACTTTTCTACATGTTTGGATTGGTTATAGAAATATAGGTTCGTATCTTGTAGGAAAAGGTGTTTATGCATTGCTCAAAAGGAGACATAAACAACTATAGGAACACGGATTTTCAATTTTCCACAAATTTTTGTTAATTGTTTAAGTCAAACACATGGAGGATATGGTTAACGTGGATTCATGATTCTAATATATTTAATTCATTGTTTTTCACAAATCAACTTTTCTCAATCTTTTTAGTTAATTTTTAATTCAAAATTCTCAAATCAAAGTTTTCATAGTTCGGATTAAGAATTCGTAATCTAAAATACAATTTACACAATCCCTGTAGGAACGATATTCGGACTCTCGTCCATTATATTACTTGCGTGACTCGTGCACTTGTGGGAGCGAACAAGTTTTTGGCGTCATTGCTGGGGATTGTAGTTTAAATGTATTTATAGATTACTTTCACTAATTCAGATTTCTACTTTTTACTTACTTTAGTTTTATTTTTGTTTTTATTTTATTTTAGAATTTTAATTTGAGTTTTAGTTTAGTTATTAGTTTCTTTTCTTTTCTTATAGTTATGTATGTCACATTCGGGGAACGGGAATCTTTTCGAAGTTGACCCGAAAATAGAACATACTTTACACTGTAGGTTAAGAGAAGCTAGGGAACTAGATAAACAGAAAAACCAAAAAGAGGAACAAATGGCAAACAACAATCTGACTTTACCTGGTGTTGAGCTAGATGATGAGGGGAATAGACTTGTAGGAGATTTCATGACCCTACAAATTGTCCAAAACCAATCAAACATAGTTTATCCAGGGGGGATCACTTTTGCTCCATGTAACAAATTGTATGAACCACCTACTCCTTTTCCCCAAAGATCGAAGGGTTGGAATGAGAAACAAGGAGTAAATGCAATAACTACATGTAGTGGAGTTAAACTGCCTGAGGTTCATGTTCAAAAGCCAGGTGAAGAGAAGGGAAAACAGGTTGAGGTACCTGAGAAGCTATCTGATGAAAAGAAAGAGGGGCATGAGGTGAAATTGACAATTAAGCCTCATGAGTCCCCTATTCCATTCCCGCAAAGATTACAAAAGCCTAAGGAGTATCAGCAGTTCAATAATTTTTTCAACATGCTCAGAAAGTTGCACATTAACATTCCTTTCCTAGAAGCCTTTACCCAAATCCCTAGCTATACCAAGTTCCTAAAAAAGATGATGCCAAGTAAGAGAAAACTTGAAGAACTTGAAGAGGTGTCCCTGAATGAAGAGTACAACGCCATCTTGCAACAGAAGCTGCCACCCAAGTTGATGTGATCCGAAAAAGGTGTCAAAAATGAGAAATCAAGATACGGGCAATTCAACAATATTCTACATGGAAAAATGAACAAGTTTCGTGTTGGACTCGAGTCGAGATTCAAATCACGTCAACGGATCAGAAAATCAGAAAATTGGGCAGAAGGTGCGTTACGGCCGTAACATTGTTTCTCACGGCCGTAACCTATGGATTTCACGGTCGCATCACATTCCTCACGGCCGTAAATGAAAATTGGTATTTTTGTTCAGAAGGAGATTTACGGCCGTAACATCGATCCTCACGGCCGTAACTAATATGGTGACATTTTGAACAGAGAAGGACTTACGGCCGTAAGTCCGACTTTTACGGCCGTAAGCGGTGCAAATCAGATTTTTCGGGATTTTTGTATTTCAGTTGATTTTTATTTCCTTTAATTGTTTTTAATTCTTTTTCTAATTTTGGTAATTTTGGTATTTTAGTTATTTTAGGTATTTTAGCCTAATTAGAATTCTATTCAGAGTCAGTTAGCGATTAGGTTTTATTTTGCCTATTTATATGCTTTTCCATTCAATGTAAAAAACAGAATATTTTTGATGAATGAAAATTATATTGAGTGTTTTCTCAACATTGTTCTGGAATTGAACAAACTTCGAACTTATCAAATATTGTGGGATATTTGTGGTGTTCAACAAATCGAACTTATCAAAGGCGTGGGCATCCTTTGTGGCGTTCAAACCATTACGGTTCTTGTTTCCGCATCGTAACGGGTCTTGGGTTTAATATACCCATGGTTCTTACGTCGTGAGGCTCGGGTTGTATTGTTATCGTCCTTCCAACCTGGATTCGGAACTTTCCAAGCGTTATTCCGCGAGTTACGACGAGGACCCCCCCCCCCCTCCCGGGTTCACGTCATATGGTATCAGAGCTGGACTCTGAATTCAGGTTTTGTTTTTTCTATCCAGTTTGATTTTTATGTTTATCATCGAGTCCCATAAAAATCATCCATATCCTATTTTTGTTATTTGAGTCTTTGTTTTCAATTTTTCTTGTTCTTATTGCCAGTAAATTTTTTTCCAGTTTGATCCATAAGAGTCGTCCTAAAAAAATCAAAAGTGTTTTTCTTATTCGATTGTTTTCCAAATCCTGTCCCGTTTGTTTTGTTGCGTTCGTGTCGAATTTTCGGATTTTATTAAAAAAAAAAAAAAAAATTATTATTATTTTTTTTTATTTTTATTAATTCCGAAAATTCATCATAATTCACAAAAAAAAAAAAAAAAAAGTCACTCCGAAATTCAAGAACCACTTTCTTGAATTTCCTTAATTGATTTTCCTTACCTCCCAAGTCAAAATTAAAATTCATTATTAGTCCTTGTGTCAAACTATTATTCCATTCCATTCCACAATGTCCAAATTTCACGAAAATTCATCATCTAGGAAAGATAACCATCAATCTTCTCTGCTTGTTATGATGGAAAAACGGATTGAGGAGTTATTTGCAAAATTGGAAGCGAAACTTGATGCGAGATTAGATACGAAGTTTGGGAAGGGTAAGAACTCGGTAGATATGCATAGTGCCGAACTTGCTCAACGACGTGAAAGGGAATATAGGCGTATCCATAAACCTAGGGTTGGGATTGGAGTTGATTGGGATGAAGAGATTAATGCGAGGGCGCTTTTGAAGATTCGAACAGAAATTTATGAGGAAAGGATGATGTATGAACGGAAGGCTAGAAAAGAAGCTAAGTTAAGACAGAGGGAGAGTGAAAGGGAGGCTGAAGCTAAATTACAACATGGTGAAAGTGAGATTGGAGGGGATTTAAAATTGGAGTTTCAGGATATGAATGTTGAAAAGGAGGGAGACTTGAAACATGAATTAGAAATAGTTGAAGAGACACCGAATCTTGGGGTAGGGGATAAAAAGGTGGAGTTAGGTGATCAAACTCCAATATTTGATGAGGAAAAATTGGAAGTTAGGCATGAAGAATTAGAAGAGGTGATAGAGTCCAAAAATTTGGAAGAGGAGGTTGCGCGTGAGAATGTGGAGTTAGAAGAATTGGTTGAGTTTGGGAGTAAAAAGATAGAAGAGGTTGAGCAAGAAATTGCAAAGAAGGAAGGAGGTGAAGAGCGGAATTTTGTTGTTGGGAAAAATGAATTGGAAATAATTCATCATGAATACAAGGATCCATACCTTGTATCTCATGAAACTAACATTTCCCTCCCTATTTTATTTGACTCTTTTTTGCAGGTTGATTACACATGGAAGTCTGAGTCAAATTCACGTTGGCAAATTAACCTCGTGTCTCAATACATTCGTGTTCAACAATTGGAGGATTGTCTTCTATTAAATTCATGTCATGTAGTCCACAATTTTCCTTTTGATCCAGGAGGTACAGTTTGATTTTTCAAGAACAACACCATGATTCGGGACGAATCATCCTAAAGAAGGAGGGAATGGTACGAATCAGGGTGGGCTTGACGGGAAAAACTATAATTCAAGCCAAAACAAGAAGTCAAGCAGGTTCGGAGAATGTCAAAGATCAAACATTGCTTGTACGAAGAAGGTTCGAGGCTAAACCAAGTGAGCAAGCCAAGAACAACTTTATGATTCGGGACGAATCATTTTAAAGGAAGAGGGGATGATGTGATCCGGAAAAGAAGCCAAGAAAAATGTTATGATTCGGGACGAATCATCTTAAAGGAAGAGGGGATGATGTGATCCGGAAAAGGTGTCAAAAATGAGAAATCAAGATACGGGCAATTCAACAATATTCTACATGGAAAAATGAACAAGTTTCGTGTTGGACTCGAGTCGAGATTCAAATCACGTCAACGGATCAGAAAATCAGAAAATTGGGCAGAAGGTGCGTTACGGCCGTAACATTGTTTCTCACGGCCGTAACCTATGGATTTCACGGCCGCATCACATTCCTCACGGCCGTAAATGAAAATTGGTATTTTTGTTCAGAAGGAGATTTACGGCCGTAACATCGATCCTCACGGCCGTAACTAATATGGTGACATTTTGAACAGAGAAGGACTTACGGCCGTAAGTCCGACTTTTACGGCCGTAAGCGGTGCAAATCAGATTTTTCGGGATTTTTGTATTTCAGTTGATTTGTATTTCCTTTAATTGTTTTTAATTCTTTTTCTAATTTTGGTAATTTTGGTAATTTTGGTATTTTAGTTATTTTAGGTATTTTAGCCTAATTAGAATTCTATTCAGAGTCAGTTAGCGATTAGGTTTTATTTTGCCTATTTATATGCTTTTCCATTCAATGTAAAAAACAGAATATTTTTGATGAATGAAAATTATATTGAGTGTTTTCTCAACATTGTTCTGGAATTGAACAAACTTCGAACTTATCAAATATTGTGGGATATTTGTGGTGTTCAACAAATCGAACTTATCAAAGGCGTGGGCATCCTTTGTGGCGTTCAAACCATTACGGTTCTTGTTTCCGCATCGTAACGGGTCTTGGGTTTAATATACCCATGGTTCTTACGTCGTGAGGCTCGGGTTGTATTGTTATCGTCCTTCCAACCTGGATTCGGAACTTTCCAAGCGTTATTCCGTGAGTTACGACGAGGACCCCCCCCCCCCCTCCCGGGTTCACGTCACAAGTTGAGAGATCTAGGGAGTTTTTCAATTCCTTGCATCATTGGTGACTTAAAATTTAACAAAGTTTTATGTGACCTTGGTGCAAGCATAAATTTGATGCCTCTTTCAGTTATATGAAGCTAGGATTAGGGGACCCAAAACCAAGCTCGATCATCTTGTAGCTAGCTGATCGCTTCATTCAATACCCATATGGAGTCATTGAAGATGTGTTGGTTAAAGTGGACAAATTCATATTCCCTGCTGACTTCGAGATTCTATATATGGAGGAAGATAGTAAAGTGCCACTTATTTTAGGCCAACCCTTTCTGCCTACTGCTAGAGCCTTGGTTGATGTAGAAAAGGGGGAGGTCATGCTTCGAGTGGAGGATGAGAAAGTAAAATTTGACATGTTTCAACTAGTAAAACAAAATCTTCTACTTGAAAACTATTCAAAAATTGAAGTGGCACAGCATCTTCATCTGCGGGAAAAAGTTGAGTATGGGGTCAAGGCAAATGGTAGGACCTCAACATCATGTTTCATGCCACCTTGAAAAGTTTACCAAAACGTCTAGCTCTAAACTTTAAATGAAGCACTTGTTGGGAGGCAACCCAACTTTTCAAACATTTTTCTTTAGTTGATTTATTTAATACTTTTGAGTTGTTTATTTTCTTTATAGTTATTTAGTTGCTTAACATTGCAATTAGGAGCACTAGGATCCTTAGAATGCATGCATTGATTTGTTATGAGCTTTAAGTCATTCTAGTATCCCATTTTGCATGTTTTAGCACTTTTAGTTTTCATAGCATTTTTAGTTATTTAGGATGAATAGCATGCTTGGAATTCATATTTTGAAAACTTCATTGCACCTATTTTTGCATGTTTTAGCATTTTTAGGATTTGTTTGTTTTCTATTTATTTTGTTACTTTTTATCACAATAATCAACTTGCACCTAGCTTAGGACATGCACATATAGTTTAAAGGATGGTTGCAAGTATTGGATAGCATTTATGGGTCGAAAACGGGGTCTAAAACTCAAAATTTGAAAATTTTCATGGCACCATTCAGGAGAACCGTGCAGTCGCACGGTGGATGAATCGTGATGTCGCACGGTATGTTTTTGGACAGAAATGGCAGAATGCCATATATTTTGCCAAACTTTCATTTTAACCACTTTTAACTCGGTTTTCTTCACCTTAAATCATCAAACATTGAGTCCACAACTATTCCCCTATATTTGCACATCATTCTAACTCCATTACATGCCATGCTTTGAATCAAAATCATTCAAAGGTATGGATTTCATCACAACTTTACAAGATTTGTGCATAATCTTAGTGTTTTTCATATTTGTGTAAATTGTGAAATTGTGGATCGATGGAGATGGGTTTTATTTAGATGATTGGAGTGTTGAATTATGAGTTTATAGGTGAAAAATTTTGGGTAAATTCAAGTCTCCAACTCTATGCAATTCTTTGATTTCTTACTATGCATACAAGGTGTTTGAGTAAATGTCTCAATGAATGTTTTGTTGAGTTTTTGCAAATTTTTTTGAATGACCACCTTCAACACATGTTATACTTCAATTTTGTATCATTCAATTATTATTTACACCGATTTAAGGCATGAAACTCAACTTGAACATCATTACACTACATAACACCTCATTGCAAGGTCATTGCAAACACCAATGCACCACAACCCTATTTTCAGCTTTACTGCACCTGTTTCACCTTGCATTTTCATGACCCAAATGAACTCCAAATGTGATAAATCTTTGATATGTTGTAGACCAAATTATTTACTTTCATATGCCCGAAACATGTCTCAGGAAATTCTTACTTTTTCAAGGCGATGTCAAAGGTTAAAAGTCAGTGGTCGATCACTTTTCAAAATTTTTTTAAATCATAGTTTTGTTTTGTTGTGTTGATTTGTTTCAATTTTCATGCAATGTTTATACATTCTTATGTTGTTTATCTTTCTTTTGTATGGAACATAATGAGAAAATACATTGGACCAAACATGGAGAAGATGGAAAATGGTCAAATCATCCAAGATACATAAAGATCAAAGCTTCAAAATGAGAACACCGCCTCTCCAAACCCGGGAAGTACTTGACCCCTCTTGTTATTTTGTGCTTAATTGTTTATTATTTCTTGAAATACATTGAGGACAATGTAGATTTCTAGTTTGGGGGTGAGAATCTCATTCATATTCTTTCATATACACAATCATTCGATTTTGTGGTAGAAAAATCATTGAAAAAAAAAGTTGAAAAAAAAAATCATAAAAATTTGAAAATTTTGAAAAATTTTATTGATTTATTTATTGTTCATGACATGATTTGAATTAACTCTTGTGCTTTAGTTAGAAATTTGGACATGTGAACTTAAATTTTTCTTAATATTCATCCATGTAAGACTTTGTTAAAACTTGAGCATATAGCCAATTTCGACTAATAACTTTTGTAGGGAGATGCTTGATATTTTTGGGGGTAAACTTGTACACTTTGAACATAGAATTGACTGAAAAATTCCAAACCTTAAGAAATTAGATCCCGACCTGAAATTTAGAACCTCACAGTTTGGGGGTGGACAGGGTAGTATAAGTAAGCATTGATAAATCGAGGGTCTAAAGTTCTTGATTTTGCATCTTTGGTTTAGGAGGTTTTAATCAACAGGTATAAACCATTAACAGTCTTATTCTGCTCTTCAAATGCTTTTTTGACTCGAGTAATTAAGTTTGAGGGGTTCTCTAAACCTGGTACCATAAACTCAACTGAGTTGGGAGCTATCGACCCAAAGCTAGCTACATGGGTCAATTAGAAAGGAAGTTATTCAAAAAATATTAATTTCGACAAGTATTTGGAAAACTTTAAAGTTTATACATAATTAAAAAAAAATCCAAAATGCATGAAAAATAATATTATATTACAATAACTAACTAAATTTAATAAATAATATAACTAATTCAAATTATAATACCTTCTTTGAATAGTAAGTCAATTTATATATTTAAGTAATACATGATTGTTAATTTCAATCATTTTTATGAGCTATTATTAATTTCAAAGAAAACGTAAATTTAGTAGTTTATTTAATTGTATATCATATTTGATGTAATATTATGAGTACAATAAATAATTTTTTGGAATACATCAATATATTTCTCTTGATTTCTACATTCTCATTCTCCCCTCGTATTTAAAATTTTCAATTCTCATTCAAACATATCAATTAAAATAATTATAAATGTTTGCTTAACTTAAACCTACGAATATTTGTATTAACCAATAAAATTAAAATTTTTTAAATCAAATAGTCAAGAATAATAATTACGTAAATCTAGCAATTATCATGATATGACAATATGAAATGTTGGAGTAAAAAAATTATACTGAAAATCGTATACCATATAACTGTATAACATTTACGCAACTGTTAAAATTAAGAATGATTAAAAAAATATAATTTATTATTAACCATAGTATTCATATTTTTTGCATTTGCCTCTCGTATTTAACATTTTCACGAAATCTCTTGCGAAAACATTAATCACAATAATAGGTCTCATTATTTCAAATTATAATAGCTTCGTTGAATAATAAAAGACAATTTATATATTTAAATAATAAATTGCTTCCATTTGCTTATCGTATTTTAAATTCTTTTTTTTTTCTTCCAATTTTCATTCAAAAACACCAATCACATAATAATATATAGGATAAATAATCCATAATATTAAAATAAGAACAATAAACAAATAAAATACCTCATTAAATAATAATAATAATAATAATAATAACAATAATAATAATAATAATAATAATAATAATAATAAAATCAACCTCAAATAAAGATACAATATGCTAAACTACTTTAAAATTTCACTTTTCATTCCTACAAGGGGGAAAAAAAACAAAACAAAAAAAATACTACAATTTTCTGTCATGCAAACCATGTATTTTTTAAATAATGGGTCTCATTATTTCAAATTATAATAGTTTCATTGAATGATAAAAGACAATCTATATATTTAAATAATAAATTACTGCCATTTACCTCTCGTATTTTAACATTCCCCCCCCCCCCAATTTTCATTCAAAAAGTACCAATCACATAATATTATATAGGATAAATAATCCATAATATTAAGATGTAGATATTTCATAAATCAGACAATATAAGCTTATTTTTTACTGCAATTATTACAATTTATAAACCAATTTATAAACAACATAATTTCTTAAACTACTTTTTAACCACACATTTTCTCTCCACTTATTCAGAATATCATTTTTTTTTTCAAAACTCATTTTTTTGCCACATTTTACAAATAAAATAAACTACAAAGAAACTAAAAAAAATTCTCTAATTTTAACTTTACATTCTGAAAAAATTTACTATTTCAAACCTCATTATTCAAAATAATGTGTCGTGTTATTATTAATCCCGTGTTTGATATCCGTCATTTCAAATAATGTGGTTTGTAAAATTTTTATAGAATTGTCGTAACTGATATTTTGAATAATGAATATTAAGATAAAACAGACACAACATAAATTAGATAAATATTTTTTTTAATGCAAACATTACAATTTGTAAATTAATTTATAAACAACATAATTTCTCCAACTACTTTTTAACCACACACACTTTCTCTCCACTTTTTAATCATACATTTTCCCTATACTTATTCAAAACATTACTTTTTTTTCAAAACTCATTTTTTGCCATATTTTACCAATAAAATAATTTACACAAAAACTAAAAAAAAAGTCTCTACCTTTTACCTTATATTCTGAAAAAATTACTATTTCAAATAATGTGATTTGTAAAATTTTTGTAAAATTTGTGATCGAAATTTAATAATTGTACGTGTATTAAAATTTATTATGACAAAATAAAAGATAAGAATGGCACATCACAAAAGACTAAGAGCTTGTTTGGTAGCGGTAAAAATTTTACCACAATTTTTCAAACTCAATCTCAACCATCCATTCTTAGTCAAGCCCACCATTTTTGACTTTTCAAATATTTTTAAACCACACATCCATCAAAAAATGAAAAAAAACTACAAAAATCAAAATTTTTCACATTACCAAACAGGCTCTAAATTACAAAAATATGCATAGCAAGACAAAAAAAGTTAGCTTTGTTTGTTAAACGTTTTGTGTTTAAAAACATGTTTTTTCATGTTTCGTGGTAAAATGTGTGGTTGAAAAGTGGAAAGAAAAAATGTATGTGGTTAAAAAGAGATTTGAGAAATTGTGGTTTTAAAATCTTTTTTTTTAAACATGTTTGCTAAACAGAGGAAAGAAAAAAAATGAAGTAAAAAAATAATAATAATAATAAAAACATTAAAAATGGTGTAGTAGCCGACTGACACCATTTCAATCAAATGGTGGCTGATTGAAATGGTGTCAACCATAACAATTTTTTTTTTTTTTTTAAGAAAAAGAAAAAGGAGTAAAGAACAAAACTTTGGGCGAGATTATGTCATTTTTATATATAGTATAGATTTTGTTGGATGACCCTAAATCTTACTACATTAATGCATAACATTGAATTTAGATTATAAAATGAGTAATTTTAGGGACACATTTTTAATTGACATTGTGATATGACGCACATATATTGAGTGGTAAAAAAGTAAGTGGTGGAGTAGTTATTTACACCATTCAATGTATGTTTGATATGTCACAATGTCACTTAAAAATGTCAATTTAAAATCTATCCCTAGAATCTATACATATATCAAAATAGAAGTGAAGAGAGAAATACTAAATGTCATTTTAATTCTATTTTTTGGAAATAAAAAACTAAAATAAAATATAATAAAATAAAAATCTATGTATATTATTGTCGTTTTTAAATTCATGTTGATTAATGCAATTTTAATTTGTAATGTAGTATTTACCTTGTATAGATAAACATGGATTTAAAAATGTTTTGTTTGTAAATGAATTTATGTAGAAAATACTTAAATCTCCATTCGAAAGCTATGATTTTTTTTTTTTTTTTTTTTTTATAAACAAAAATATTGCTGTTTTGTTTTTAGGATACGTTGTTGAAAAGTGCCTTAAAAAATGTAAATATTTAAAAAGTGGGTTCGAAAAATATAAAAAGTGAGTAAAAAATATGTTGTATCATGATAATTAATGGTGATTTTTGTATTTATTATTTTAACAACTTAATTTTGTAAAAAAAAATATAATTTTATTGGCTAAATATAAATATTTGTTGGGTCGAGATTAAACACGGATTTATAATTATTGTTATAGATTTTGAATGAAAAATGAAAAAAAAAATGTTAAATACAAAATAAAATGCTGAAATTATATAAATTTGCATTTTCAATGAATTTAACATTAACGCAAAAAAATTACTAAAATCTACGATAGTTTATTATTTAAATATATAAATTAACATTTACTATCCAATTTTTTTTTTTAATAATTTAGATTAATATGATATGCAAAATAAAAACATAACGTAATAAATATTTTAACAATTATTATGGTACATGTGTCATTAATAGCATTAGAATCTGTGCTATGCTAATAATGACATCAATATTTTATTATATTTTACTGTATAAACTATTTTTTTTTGTTTTGCAACAGTTATTATTCTTTTTATAATTATTGTATTATTTGAAGTCCAAAAATATTTGATATGAGTGTCAAATAGAAGATTTCAACGAGAAATTTAATACAAGCTAACAAGTGAGAACAAACTGTAAATATATATTGTTCATAAAATCGTCTCAAAGATCAAATGTAAAATGTTTTTTGTTTTTTTACTTTTTCTCAATATCACATTTATTTTAAATTATCATTTAACTTCTATAATACTATTTATAAACTATTTTTTTCTATTAATTATTTTTCTTTTGATAATTATTGAACTCGGAAAAATATGTAGTATGAGTGTCAAATTGAGGAGAAGTATAATACAAAATAACAAATCACAGTAAACTGAAAATATATTGTCCGTAAAAACTTCTCAAAGATTTAAAGTAAAAGTCTTTAGTTTTTATATATATATATATATATATATATATATATATATATATATATATATATATATATATATTTTTTTTTTTACTTTTCCCTCAATATCTTATTTATTTTAAATTATATCATTTAATTCTATAAACTGGTTTTTTGTAATAATTAAAATAATTTTTATAATTATTATATTATTTTGAAGTTGAGAAATATGTAATATAGGTGTCAAATTGAAGATCTCAACAAAAAGTTTAATACAAAATAACAAGTGAGAGCAAACTACAAACACTTTGTCCGTAAAAATGTCCCAAAGACCAATGTAAAAGGTTAATATATATATATATTTAATTTTCCTTAATATCTCATTCATTTTAAATTATACCATTTCAGTTATACCATACTAAGTATTTAGAAAACTTGAAATCGGTTCGACCCATAAAAGGCAACAGGTCAATGGTCAGAAAGTTGGACCGGGTCGAATCGAGGTCAAACCGATTTTAATTAAAAATTAATAATTATTTCAATGATCACAATTTTTTAAAAAAATTATTTTACAAATAAAGTAACATTTACGCATTTGGAAATAAAATTAAATATACAAAAATATAACAACAATATTCTTTAATTACAAAATTATCAGTTCAAAACAAATATAGATTTATGGTTGTTTATATTATATTTTATTTCAAAATATTTTAACATATAAAAAAAGATAAAAATAAATTATGTAGAAGAAAAAAGTACAGCGAACAAATAAATAATAATAATAATAAATTTAAAAGAGAAACATTTTAAAAAGAAAAAGAAAAAGAAAAAGAAAAATCCTATAAAGATCAAGATTTCCTAATTTTGAATAGTTTTGTATATGTTGTATTTCCTATTTTGATTAGTTTTGTCTTTTTTTAAAGTTTTGAATTCGGTAATATTTTTTATTAAAATGTTATTGTACTATATTTTTATTTGATATGATTGTGTATGTAATTAATACATTTCATAAATTTTGATTGAAATTATTATCACAAACATATTCCCGTGCATTGCACGAGTGAAAATATTAGTTATTCTCATAAAATTACACTCAAAATAGAATATAGAATGGGAATGATATTTAAAAAATAAGAATTTACCTCACAAAATTGGGAAAATATTGTAGAGATTCTATTGAACATAATCCTCCTACAGCGTCGTGTAATTTAGAATGTCTACTTAGAATTGATTTAGAATGTCCCTAAAGAATGTCTACTTAGAATTATTGATTTAGAATTGACTTCTATCTTATCAATTTCCTTTTATTCCATCTGAGATGAAGAATTCCTTTTAAGACATGGGCACATGCTCAAAAGCGTTAAAATTTAAAGAAGCTTTTGAGTTTCTTGTTTTTTTTTTTTTATCTTTTGCAACCAACTTTTTGAATTTTGAGTCTTTGACACATCCTGATATTATTTATATGTAGGTTGATATTATTTTCACAGTCAGCAATTTGTAGTTGTGATAATCAATCACACCTCCTACTTGCTTACCAAGTAGAAGTATATTTTATTCCTATAAGAATAATTGTTATAATAAGGGTGCAGCGTGAATTTTAATTGTTCTTCTCTTTTTTTTTTTTTTTTTTATGATGACTGAAGTGTCCAAACTTCGCTTGACTAATTCTGGGGAGGATGACCTTCCCCTAGTTCTTCCTCCAAGTAAATCTCAATGTGAACACATCATATACACACTTGGAATAGGCATTCAGGTAATGGTACTCATCTTCATTAACTCCCCTTAACGTAGTGTAGACGAGACCCCAAGAGGGGTGATACAGTGCACCATGAAATTTCCACCATGTAAACACTTGTCTTCCAGCATTTAAATGTTGTATTTCAAGACCAAGCTTCGAACATCCGATCATATAGTTTCTATTTTGTGTGATTGCTCATTATTTTACCTTAAAATTAATTCTTCGATTATCTGTATTATGACATATATTTTTTATACTTGAGCTTTTCAGCAATCACATTTATATGCTTTGTAAATGCAATGGAGATGGACTTACTATTGGAAACTTATTTCCAATATGTTGTTCAAATATTGATTATAAGCGAAAAATCCTTGAAGAAGGATTGAGAAGTACTTTGTATCTATATTAACATGAAAACAAGTGTAATGGAAGGGTCAAGATCACCCAAAATGAAACTAGGTTACTTGAGAAGAAAGCCTGAATGTCAGTCCAGGAAAAGAGGCCTGGGTGGCTTCCTGGCCAACCCCCAACAAAGCTGAGAGTACTTTTGCAGCCTAGGTGGCTATCTCACATTGTGTTGAGCAGCTGCCTAGCATAGTTTTTTATGCCCCGGTTGGTTTTAACTCTCAAGCACCTTTTGACTCATTTTTGTACCCTTTCGTTCATGAGACTACCAAACCTATAGATAGAGGTATTTGTAATGAGAAATAATATTCCGAAACATATTCATAACATATCAAACAAGTGTTGATCCAAAATTCATGAGAGACTCAACTCATTTTCTTCATTTCTTCATTGTTCCTTTTCCAGGTATTCTTTATTCTTCATGAATACTTAGTTTGTAGGCTTGTTTAATCCGATAAAGTCATTTACTATCATATCCTTTAGCATCTCGACCAAGAGGGGAAAAATGTACTTTTAGGAAGACGTTTAATCACGTGTTCAAGTATCTCATTTGATTCCATAATTCAGTGTTGCACCATTCATTTCCAGATTCAATATGGTTTGGTTCGTGATATCTTCTTGTAGCACTCGTTGATTTCATCTCCAGATCTCGAGGTAAGAATTTATCAAAAATCTAAAAGTACAATTTGAATGTGTATGTGAATGTGAAATGCTTGAATTCTATAAGAAATAAATATAGTTGTTATATTCATTCATGACATTGTCACTACATTATTACTAATTGGATTTGGCATAAGATGATTATATGACATGAATATTATACAAAACGAAAGTTGATATCGTTAAATATTTTATTGGTGATCATCATGCTTGTAATTATGTTGAGATTCATTTGAGTATTTATCTCTTTTGAAAAATGAATATTGTTATGCAAATAAAATACTTATGTGAAGTATTTGTTGTAAATATTGTTTTGATGCATAGAGATGCATAACAAATATTGAAAATATGTGAACTCTCATGTTTACATGAGATTCATTTTTGGAATTAATAAGATAGACTTTATATCTTTTATTTATGCATGTGTTCATTACTAGTCTTATGCATAAAGTTGTTGCTTCTTGAGTTAAGAATATATTTCTATACTTATCATGATTATTACAATGGTCGTTCGAAGAAAAGAAGTGATCAACAACTTAGAGGAATGGATTCTTTCAATTTAGAGGAATGGATTCTTTCAATTGAAAACTTATTGAACCATTGTGTATAATAAATCATGATTATTATCCTTATACTATTTATAAAATATATTCGATGATATAATAGATATCAAGCATTGATATCATATGGGAATTGCATTATTACTAAATAGAGGGTAATAATATGCAATATCACTACTACAGACCAACTCATTCACGCCGGTTGTAGAAGACAAAAGGCATCGGTTGTAAATCGACTCCTAAAGTTAACTTTAGGTGTCGGTTGATGAACAACAAACGTCGCCTAAAGTTAATACTTTAGGAATCAGTTTCAACCTCACAACTGATGCGTTTTTAATTTTTTTACTTTTAAAATTTTTAAATTTCTCTAATTCCTGTATACATCACTACATTCTTCACATATACATCAGCAAGTCTATCATCACCCAACATATAATAATCGATGAATGCATAAAAAAATTAAATAAATCAACAAATTGGATTCCAAATTAGTTTTATATTTAGAATATTTTTAATTAGTTACAATTTTTTACATATTAACATAAAAATCAAAATTTACACACATCGTCATCGAAGTATTTGGCCCATAAATTTCGAATCTCGTCGATTTCCTCCATTGGATGGTATGCTTGAAATGTCTAAAAACAATTAAAAAGAGTCATTAATTATTTTTTAATAAAATATAAATTCAAAATTAAACGATTCTTACTATTCAATAACTTATACCCCATCTAAAGAAGCAAGTTGAGAATAGGTTGTGACTATCTCATACATGTTTCTCATAATTTAATAGTCACATTCATCTCCTCCAAGTTGCTAAGTACGCTGAAATTTGCTCATTGAAAACTAATATTAGTAATCTAACTAAATAGAACAGGGAACTAATTTGGAAGTTTCTAGTAACTTATAAAATTTTAGTTTTCATACAGGTTTTTTTTTTCCAATTTAAATTGCCTTTTGCCTTCTTACCTCCTAATGCCCAAAATGCTCGTAAGGCTCTAAAGTTTCAATAAATATGAATAAGTTATAAAGATAATAATAAAACCCAAAATTACTATAGAAATTTTGGCAAAATCTCCCTTATAAATTGAATTTATCCAACATGTGGAGAGACCCTATTATTGAAAACTATTTCAACAATTATCAACAACACAACACAAATACATCAATTTCACCTCAAATTCTCCACAAATATTCCATGAAACCCAACTTATCCTTCATGCACTAAATAAAAAAGCATGAACAATGCAATAATTACTTACATATTCAATGATGCCTTGATTTCTATGCTACGCTTACATGACTGAGCTGAATCTATGAAGTACACCGTATTGGCTTCACAACAAATCATAAGCAACATCTAGTGATTCCTATGTATTATGAAGGTCTTAAATACACCTTTAAATATCAAATGATTCAAATTAAGTAAAAAAAAAGAAATAAATAAATAATAATAATAGTCTTACTCCTGAAAGTACGACGCTTAACTAAATTGCTTAGATCTCAGTGTCTTCATGGTTTCGCCATGTAACTCACAACACTTTCTACATTTGTTCTTACTCTGATTGACGCAATCTGTGATGGACACATAAATCCAATTCACTAAAAGAACTGACCAAGTGCTATGTCGACTACTCATGTTACTATATGGGTTCATCCCATATGTACATAGTCCAAACCTAAGATTCCTATCTTCGCCATCAAATCTGGGAAACATCTTGTTAATGTTCCTCCATTGAGGAGAATTGACTGGAAGTCTTAGTTTTCCTTCCTCACCACTGCATGTTCTTCGCATCCTTTACATTGGCAAACATGCTTTTAAATCTTGGTATTATGGTTAGGTACCATAAAACCTTTGCCGAAGGGCCTTTCTTATCCTTCCAACTATCATTGTCGTCCTTTCGATTACACCATGCCACACACTTTGGATACGGATGCAATCCATATACTCATTCTAATACAATACACAATGATGATGGAAAAAATTGCACCTGGAATATTCCGAGCTTGAGCAACAAGCTAGCACGAACTGGATCTCCGAATACCTGCAATAAAGGCGTGGAGGTATGTCCTCGTCGCCCCTCCGATGCTTAAGTCAGTAAAGAGGAAGGAGAAAAATTATGTAAGAGGCTATAAACTGGAAGAATAATAATTGTGTACCTGATTTATGATGGAATGCTATGTATTTATAGAGGTATCTGGACGAATTATAATAGGACTGAAATACCTGCATTGCATGAGTTCTATTATGACTCATCCTCCTATTTTTTAGGGATTGTGTTGTTAGACGTTGGTTAGGAATATAACTCCTAATATTTATAGGAATTGGATATACGACGTAGGATGAGGGTCCCCCGACCAGTCACAAGGATCACCCGAACAATTATTACCCTGAGGAGTACACCCCATTATTGTGCGATGTAATCCTCGGGGGTAACTTCAATCCTCGGGGATGATTCACTCCTCGGGGATTATAGGCTGGAGAGCGGATTGTGTGTAAGATCAGGGTTATTTGAGTGGTCATGCTGCGAGATGCCATAAATTGGTACTCATCACTGGCCCCCGCGCATCCATGTGCGAGACTAGGGAGGACAGGATGCGCAACACGGGGTTGGTAGAAATGGCCGGGGTGATCTGATGGTTCTTCTAATAGACACATCATTCTGTAAAAAAAGATGGTTATTAGGCCACGTGGGCCATGGATGGGAGACATGTGGCATCGTTTGGCTGCCCAGATCACGCGTCCTTTGGTTTCCTGAGGTTTCTCCCTATAAATAGCAGGTTCTCTTCATTTTTCATTTGCAAAAGTTTGAGAGCTTGTGGCTTTGAGATCGTGCTCAGGGAATTAGAGGAGTGTTTTTGGTACGCTGATATTTAAGGAAAGAGCTCGAACCCCTGAGTTTAATCAATTTCCCAGTTTATTCCCCAGAAAATGTCTAGTAGCAGCGATAGTTCAGGTAGTGATAGTGGCTCAAGCAATTCAAGTAGCGAGCATCGTGAGCCCGAGGACGTAGGAAATTCTGTAGTTACTATGGCGGACCCTGTAGACTTTAGGCCTCGGGCTCAGGGGGAAGAGGATACACCATTGTTTTACACTGAGCTTAGGTGTGTATACAAGGAGCATAAGATTATCGAGGTTGCTAGGGAATTCGGGCTAATGCCCGGATGTGATATTAGGACTCCAACATCGGAGGATAGGGTAGTATCTGCTCGAGAGGGGAAGTTGTTAGTGTATAGGGATTCTTTAAAGGCCGGGGCTAAGGTGGCCATTACATCCGTTCTTCGTAGAGTTCCTCATGGAGCACTCTATGTGCCCGGGGCAGCTAGTGCCTAATGGATGGAGGATGTTGGTATATTTTTTTATTGCTTGTAGGGTAATGTCCATAGCTCCCCGATTAGATCTTTGTAGGATGGTGTTCGAGCTCAAACAGCTTCCCCACTTTTCATGTTTCGCCTATTTGTCTAGTCGGGGTAGGTTTAAGATGCCAAGGATGCCGAGCTCTCTTTGAGGTTGGAAGGAGAGGTTTTTTGTATATAATTCCTCAGGAGCCTGGGCATTCATTTTGGTTAGACTGGGTTATTCCGGACACCATAAAGTTCAACGAGGGTCAAGCTTATTTTGAGGCTTTAGAGCGGTTGCTCGAGAGTCTAGAGCCATTAACGAATAATTTGGATGAATTGCTCGGGCATGATACCCTTGATCGTGCTGGAGTTATTAACTTCGGGGGTAGGACACTGCTCACCCCCTTATTATTTTATTTATTTATTTTTTTAAGCTCGATATAATGCCTTGTCCATATTTTTCCAGATAACATGGCATTTGATCCTTCTCGACTAAATAATTTTTTGAAGGGCAAGGCCGGAGCAAGTGGTCGACCTCCGGTGAAAGAAGGCAAGAAGAGGCCTCGAGTGGCTAGTGGGCCCGGAGAAGGTTCATGCACACTGTTGAGGGATGAAGATTCTGAGGATGTTCCGCCTCTACCTCCTACTCCTCGCATTTCTCAGGAAAAAGTCATCCCCTAAGTAGTGGAGCTCGAGGATGACACTTCCAATGAGGCTTCTTAATCGCCGGATGTGGTTGAGAAATATAGAAAGGAACTAAGCCCGAGCATGGGCCTTCGGCACTTGGAGGTTGTGCTGAACAGGATAAGAATTGAGGTTTTCTTAAAATTTCTTTGTTCCCCGAACTTATGGCTCATCAATATTGTAGGCATTGAACATTGTCCAGGGCATTGCCCTTCGGGCAGCTGACGAGGGTGAACGTGCTGAAGGACTGAGCAACTCTATAACCATCCGCGGGATGAAAATAGAACAGCTCGGAGTTGAAAACAAAGATTTGAAACGCGAGAGAGAGACTCTCAGGAAAGAGCTCGGGGATGTTATAGATCGAGCCGAAGAATTGAAGCTTGAGCTTGAGCGGACCCAGAAGAATTATGAAGAGAGGTTGGTCGCTGCCAAGGCTGCTCGAGCATCAACCATAGAGGAATTTAAGAATTCTGAGGAGTTCGGGCTCTTGCAAGGGGAGTATGCTTCAGGCTCCTACAATAATGCTTTCAAGAAAGCGCGAGCTTTGGTGCGCAAGAAAGGTATTGCGACTGAGGACATACGAGGTGACCCCGAACTCACTGAAGGGCTCGTTCTCTAAGAATCGGAGGATGGTCCTGAGGAGGGAGATGAAGGAGGTTCGGGGGACGAGCTTGAGATTGTTGACAAGGATATCCCCAGTTAATTTTTTCCCAAACAAAATTATTTTGTACGAACTGTTCCATGGGTTTTAATGAAAATTTATTTTTCTAGTAGTATGTGTCCATTTGTATGAACACTGCACACTAGCACAGGACTTGAACTTCGCACCCCTGAATGTAAGATTAATGACGAACACATGCGTAACCTAATCAAAGGAGTGATAACCAACAGGTGTAAACTCCGATGATGAATAGCGAACACAAGTTTACTTGGTAATGGGATTCATATCGAACAGTAAGTGTGAACCCTCAATCTGGGGATTGATAATGAACACAAAGCACAAAACCCCGATCAATGGATTGATAATGAACACAAAGTACAAACCCCGATCAGAGGTATCGATAATGGACACTAAGTGTAAACTCCGATCAATGGATTGATATCGAACACAAAGCGCAAATTTCGATCATAGGGATCAATAATGGACACTAAGTGCAAACCCCGATCAATGGATTGATAATGAATGCAAAGCGCAAACCCCGATCAGAGGTATCGATAATGGGCACTAAGTGTAAACTCCGATCAATGGATTGATATCGAACACAAAGCGCAAACTCCGATCATAGGGATCGATAATGGACACTAAGTGTAAACCCCGATCAATGGATTGATAATGAACACAAAGTGCAAACCCCAATCAGAGGGCTCGATAATGGACACTAAGTGTAAACCCCGATCTTGATAATGAACACAAAGCGCAAACCCCGATCAGAGGGATCGATAATGGACACTAAGTGTAAACCCCGATCAATGGATTGATAATGAACACAAAGCGCAAACCCAGATCAGAGGGATCGATAATGGACACTAAGTGTAAACCCCGATCAATCGATTGATAATGAACACAAAGTGCAAACCCCGATCAGAGGGATCGATAATGAATACCAACAGTGCACACCGATCAGGGGACTGAGAACGGACAGCAAGTACGAACCCCCGACCAAGGTGTTGATCATGGACATCAAGTGAGAACCCTAATCATGTTACTAACCCCGATCATTAAGAACTGTAACTATGATGAAAGTGTTATTGATGATGCTTGGGGTTAAATTTTGTGATGCATGACTCGGGGTCAGCCTTTCGAGTGCTTGCTCATGGGCAAGACTTTGTGTGCTTCCTCGTGGGGAAGGCTTTTGAGTGCTTGCTCGTGGGCAAGGCTTTGTGCACTTCCTCGTGGGGAAGGCTTTTGGGTGCCTACTCGTGGGCAAGGCTTTATGTACTTCCTCGTGTGGAAGGCTTTTGAGTGCTTGCTCGTGGGCAAGACTTTGATTTGAACAACATAATTGGAGATAAGTGTCTTTTATTTATAGATGTCTTTGGGGAAATAAAAGCTGGCGCGCAGGCCATAACTGAAATTAAACTAAGAAACAAAATGCAAAGAAAATTAAAGGGAATGAACTACAAAGCACGACTTTGTTACTTGTAGTAGATTTTGACGTTGTCTGCATTCCAAGGTCTTGGAAGTGGTGCTCCTGTGAGATCCTGAAGACTGTATGATCCTCCTAGGGTCTGCTGTATAACTTCATAGGGTCCTTCCCAAGCAGGCCCAAGTTTCTCTGGAGGACGACCAGCTGCTTCCGCTTTCCTCAGCACAAGATCTCCTGCCCTGAACCTTCTCGGTGTGACCTTGCTGTTGAAGTAATTGGCCATTCTGCTCTGATATGATGCTATCCTTGTGCTTTCCTGCTCACGAACTTCTTCGAGCAAGTAAAGGTGCTCGCCCGTGCATTCTCCTTCCACATTTGGGAAACGACGCCTGTAACTTGGCATGCCTACTTCAATGGGAATTTCCGCCTCTATCCCAAAGGCAAGCATGAATGGAGTTCCCCCAGTAGCTGTTCGGTGTGAGGTTCTGTAAGACCAAAGTATTTTCGGTAGTTCCTCTGGCCAAGAGCCTCGTGCATCTCCTATCCTCGTGCGAAAGTCTTGGAGTATTATCCTGTTCGTCACTTCTACGAGCCAATTACTCTGGGGATGTGCAACCAATGTCAGACGATGGTCAATATGAATATTTGCACAGAAATTTTTGAACTGCGCGTTATTGAACTGCTGCCATTGTCTATTATCAATACTTTTGGAAGGCCAAACCTGCATATGATGGATTTCCAAACGAAAGATCTTAGTTTGGGCTCTGAAATTGTTGCTAGGGGTTCTGCCTCCACCCACTTAGTGAAATATTCTACTGCCACTGCTATGAACTCCCCGTGCAATGGGAAAAGGGCCCAGGATATCGATTCCCCACTTTTCAAATGGCCCTAGGCACTGGACATGAGTTTGATCTTCAGCTGTTTTGTGTATGATATTCCCATGTCCCTGACACTTGTTACACTTCTTCACACAATCCATTGCATCCGTCCTCAAGGTCGCCCAATAGTATCCGGATCTAAGGAGTTTGTGGGCTAATGACCTAGCACCCTAATGATTCCCACACATGCCTTCATGTACTTCAGCAAGAGCTTGAGCAGCTTTTGAGGCTTTGAGACATCTGAGGTAGGGAAGTGTAAAACTCCTTCTGAAAAGAACTCCACTTATCATGCAGTATTTTCCTGCTCTTTGTTTGATGGTCCTGGCCTCCCTCTGATCATCCGGGAGACTTCCCTTAGTTATAAACTTGATGATGGGGTCCATCCATGATGACTCGTGATCAATGTCCAATGTCCATGACTGTAGGCCTCGAGTCAATACTGGGATGTGACACATATTTCATATGAACCGTTCTCTCAAGATTGTCAACACTCATGAACACAAGTCTAGAGAGTGAATCAGCCTTGATACTTTCTGATCGAGGTATTTTCAAAATCTCACAACTTCTGAACATCCTCTGTAGGTCGTGAACACGCAGACAGTATAAACTCATCTTCTCCTCTTTCTTCTCGAATGTGCCATCGATTTGCCCTACTACCAGCTGGGAATCACTGTATACCTTTACATGATCAAGTTCAAGGCCGTGAGCAACCTCAAGCCCAATGATGACGACTTCATAATCTACTTCGTTGTTTGTCGTTTCAAATTCAAACCTCAAAGCGCATTGTATTTCAACCTGTCTGTCCGGGCTTGTAATTATGACACCTACACCCGAGCCCGAAGAGTTGGATGCTCCAACCACAAAAATTTTCCAACAGCGCTCGGGTATGTTCGGGCTATTCACTGACCCCCGAGGCCTTGGTGTGAGCTATGCAATAAAGTCCGCCAAGGCCTGTGCTTTTATCGAAGTTCGGGGCTTGAACTCAATATCAAATTCGCCAAGTTCAATGGCCCATTTGATCAATCTTTCGGATACATTGGTCTTCTGAAGTATATGTTTCAGGGGCTGATTGGTAAGTACAATGATCATGTGTGATTGGAAGTACTGCCTCAATTTCCTCGAAGCTACAACTAGTGCCAATGCCAACTGTTCTGTAAGGGTATAACGAGTTTCGGTGTCAAGGAGGACTTTGCTGACATAATATATGGGTTGCTGGGCTTGACCAGCCTCCTTGACGAGGACTGCGTTTATTGCATTTTGAGAAACAACCATGTATAAGGATAACACATCTCCTGACTTTGGTTTTGTAAGCACATGAGGCATTGCTAGGGATTTTTTCAGATGTTGCAGCGCATGCTCACACTCCTCATTCCATTCGAAGTTCTTATTTCCCCTAAGTATTTTGAAAAAGGGAAAACACTTGTCAGCAGCTCTTGACATGAACCTGTTAAGCGCTACTACCCGACCTGTCAGCTTCTTAATGTCCTTTCTGTTTTTGGGAGACTCCATGGAAATTAGAGCCCGTATTTTATCGGGGTTGGCCTCTATACCCTGATGAGTGATCATAAAACCCAAAAACTTTCCCGAGACACCCCAAACCGCACTTAGCTGGGTTCAGTTTCATCTTGTACTTTCTGAGTGTGGAGAACACCTCCTTGAGGTCCTGAATGTGTTTGTCAGTTTTTGTGCTTTTGACAACCATGTCATCAACATATGCCTCAATGTTTTTCCCAATAAATCCTGCAAACACCTTGTTTATTAACCTCTGGTAAGTTACTCCAGCATTCTTTAGACCAAAGGGCATGACTTTATACAATATATCGCTGAATCAGCCATGAACGATGTTTTTTCCTGATCATCCTCTGCCATTGGGATTTGGTGGTAACCTGAAAAGGCATCAAAGAAGCTGTACATCCTATGGCATGAAGTGTTGTCCATGAGGTTTTCAATCCGTGGTAATGGATAGCTGTCCTTGGGGCATGCCTTATTCAGGTCAGTATAGTCCACACAAACTCGCCACATGCCATTGCTTTTCTTTACCTTACCAGGACCACATTTGCGATCCAGTCGGGGTAATGAACCTCCCTGATGAATCCTGCATTTAAGAGTTTACCAATCTCTTCTTGAATCACAATTCGACGGTCAGGAGCAAACTGTCTCTTTCTTTATTTTATGGGTCGTGCCTCCGGGTTTACATTCAACATATGCGCGGTGACCTCGGGCTCTATCCCAGGCATGTCCTCAACACTTCAGGAGAAGACATCAATGTTTTCCCTCAAACACTGTGTGAGTACTGTTTTTAGACCATCATCGAGATCCCGACAAATGATGACATTCCTCCCTAGCCCGACCTCGACCTCCAATAATTCCTCAACTGGCGAGAGCCTACCACGATGCTCGAGGTCGGGCTTCATTGCCTGGACCTGTGCAACTTCAGTTGGGAGGTTCTTAACACTAGTAACATAACACTGTCTTGATATTGTTTGATCTCCCCGAACAACCCCCACACCATCTGCATTTGGAAATTTCAAGGCAAGATGGAATGTCGACACTATTGCTTTGGTCCTATTCAATAGTGGTCTGCCAAGGATTGCGTTGTACGTCATCGGAGCCCTTACAACATGAAACATCGTAACTTCTGTTACCTACTTGGGGTCTGTCCCCAATGTCAAAGGAAGCTCAGTAGTGCCTTCAGGCATGATGATACTCCCCCCAAATCCTTACAGGGGAGTTCTGATGGGCCTTAAGCTGTTTGCTGATATCCCCATTTTAACGAAAGCATCATGTGATAACACATTAGCAGCGCTCCCATTGTCAACTAGAATTCACTTTACTTCACAGTTAGTGATGATTGCTGTGACCACCATAGCATCTTCGTGAGGAGTGATTAATCCTTCCATATTGTCAGACCCAAACGTGATGTCCAGATGACAAACAGGCCCTACCCCCGGGGACTTCCTGGAATACATTTTGCACCCATTTTGTGAGTATCCCCCAGACGCTGTTCCACCAATGATAACATTGATTGTTCCAGCCGTAGGCTTGTTATTCCTCGGTGGTCGATCTTGCTCATGGTCATGCTTCTGCCGTTTGTCATTCCCCACATATGTTTTCAGAAAACCCCTCTTGATCAAGGCTTCTATCTCTCGCTATAAGGCATAACAAGTCTTTGTGGTGTGCCCATGGTCACGATGAAAATCACAGTACTTGCTCTTGTCACGCGTATCTGGCGGTGACTTGATTCTGGCTGGCCATTTCAACTCCTTCATATCCTTGATTTCCATAAGGATTTCGGCCCGAGGAGTGTTCAATGGAGTGAAAGAAGGCCGTTGTTCTGTCCTTGCTTTTCCCCGATCGTCATGATCACGCCCCTGCCTTGAGCTGTCATCACGCTGTCTTTTTCGATCGTTTCTACTGTCCTTCCGTTCATATTTTTTGGGGGTTGTATCGCTCGTTCTCGGATACATAGCTTCCTCCATATTCACGTATTTCACACCCCGAGTAAGAGCTCGGTCACAGATTTTGGCAGTGTTTTTGATAGGGACATCTTGAAGGACTCACACCTCACAGCTTGAGTAAGAGCAGATACCTCAGCAGAAATATGGAGGTCGGGAACTTGCAACCTTTCTGCATTGAACCTGGTCATGAATTCGCGCAGTGTCTCATTCTGTCCTTGGCTGAGTCTCATAAGCGAAGCAGCCGTTTTCCTGATACACTTACTACTTGCAAAGATGGCTGAGAATTTATTAGCAAGGTCTGCGAATGTTGGGATGGACTTCGGTTCAAGAGTAGAGAATCAATCCCTAGCAAGGCTTGTTAAAGTTTGGGGGAACGCCTTGCACATAACCTGATCGGGGGCAACTTGCAGATTCATGACGTCAGTGTATATATTAAGATGGTTTACTGGATCGGTTGTACCATTGTACTCTTTTATCCTCGAAAACTTGAACCTGTCTAGTAGGGGAAAGGCCAAAACATCTGGCGTGAATGGAGTGTTCGGGGTGAATCCTGCTGTGACCTGAGTATTTTTTCGTGTACCCGCTGCTATTCCTTCCTGAATAATTCTCGCAAGCTCGGAAGGAGGCATGGCCACTGTCCTTGAACTCATAACGTTTGGTGGTGATGGCAGAAATCCCAAAGCGGCCGCCCTACCAGTGTTAGGGGCATGGTTCTGCGGCTGGACCCGTGAAGCATTCCCTTCCTCGGGCGTTGGGGTGCAGCGCTGGTTCTGCTGCGTGAGCATTTGTGTAAGGGTAGCGACTTGTTGATGAAGCTCCTCCAACGCTGCCTGGGTATCAGCAGTAGGTTGGGTGTGTGATGTCTGATTTCCTGGTAGCGTGGACTGGTTTGGTGGTGTTGCTTGGGGTACCTGCTCACCCCCGACAGTTTGATCATGAGCAGGCATGTTTGCTTACGGAAGTCCAGAACGTGTATTAACCATGGCTTCTAGTTATGGTTCCTACAGACGGCGCTAATGATGATGCAAAAAATCGTACCTGGAATATTCCGAGCTTGAGCAACAAGCTAGCATGAACTGGATCTCCGAATACCTGCAACAAAGGCCAGGAGGTATGTCCTCGTCGCCCCTCCAATGCTTAAGTCAGTAAAGAGGAAGGAGAAAATTTATGCAAGAGGCTATAAAGTGGAAGAATAATAATTGTGTACCTGATTTATGATGGAATGCTATGTATTTATAGAGGTATCTGGACGAATTATAATAGGACTGAAATACCTGCATTGCATGATTCTATTAGGACTCATCCTCCTGTTTTTTAGGGATTGTGTTGTTAGACGTTGGTTAGGAATATAACTCCTAATATTTATAGGAATTGGATATACGACGTAGGATGAGGGTCCCCCAACCAGTCACGAGGATCACCCGAAAAATTATTACCCCGAGGAGTACACTCTATTATTGTGCGATGTAATCCTCGGGGGTAACTTCAA
The DNA here is from genome assembly GCA_963555705.1 of Ligustrum vulgare. NCBI lineage: Eukaryota > Viridiplantae > Streptophyta > Magnoliopsida > Lamiales > Oleaceae > Ligustrum > Ligustrum vulgare. The sequence continues at coordinate 35,027,055 of OY743183.1, read as the reverse complement.
TCCTCGAGGATGATTCACTCCTCGGGGATTATAGGCTGGAGAGCGGATTGTGTGTAAGATCGGGGTTATTTGAGTGGTCATGCTCGAGATGCCATAAATTGGTACTCATCACACAATAATTTGGAGATTCATGTATCCTCCTGATCTCCATACCCATCGGACGCAATACTTTCTTTGCCTCGTAAATTGAACTAGGAAGTTCGTTATCCTCTGGAAGCATCTCTCATAAAATTTCCAATAATGTCGTGAAACTCCTATCACTCTACCTATTCTTTGCTTTCAAGTTATACAATTTGAACACAATGGACAATTTTTTAATTTATTACAACCAAAAAATAAGGCTTTTCTTAATCATTGAACAAGATATCAAATATATGATGCTTTTCAATGAAATCATCGTGTTAATCACGTATCATTTCGTCTATACAATCATTATCCACATCATTCTCATCATTAATCTCATCATTATTTCTCAAATTATTCCCCTCCTAATCACCGTTATCGTCACTAGTGCTTGTCCAAGGTAGTATACTCTCACTATGCCATATCCACTGTGTATAGCCTTCCTTAAACCCACAACGAATCAAATGGTTCTTCACTTGTTCAGAGATATGAAACTTTCTTAGATTCTTAAGTTACAACAAGGACACAAAATCATTTCTTCACCTTCCTTTATTTTGTTTTCTCAACACATTTCATAAATTCTTCAAACCCAATTGTGCAAGATCAATTTACAGTGGTGGTGGCAATGGCATCGCGGTAGAGAGAGATCGCGGTGGTGTTGGTGGCAGCGAGGTAGGGAGAGCAGGGTGGTGGCGGCGGGTTGAGCGTGTGCGAGATGGAGAAAGCGCGAGAAAGAGAGCATCCGGGTGGTGATGGTGGCATGAATGGTGGTGGTGATGGCTGCATGAGGAGCAGTACCAGGTTGAGTGAGAGTGAGAATGAGAGAAAGTGGTAGTGTTTTCCTGTGAATTCTTGCAACTGAAGACCTAAAATTGCAGCACTTTAGGCATCATTTCCTTAGAAGAATTGATGCCTAAATTTTAGTTTATAGGCATCGGTTCTTAAAGAATCGATGCCTATAAGTTGTCTTTATGCATCGATTTTTAACTAAGATTGTCGCCGCATTTTTTATAGGCATCGATTTTCTTAAAAAGCAACGTACATTTGTTATTTTTTAGGAAAATTTGCACTAGTGTATAAAAGTGAAAATGGATTATCGTTGAGCATTGTGGTTTAAAAGGAGAATCATTCACTTAAAAATTAATTGTGAAGTTTTAAAATTTATCCCAAAATTTAGGGGGGTAATATTCATACAAAATTAAATAATATTTATTGTACTCGTTGAGAAGACAAATAAATTATTACTAGAACAAGATTTTGCTCGTATCATTGAGATTCTATTTTCTTTCAATTGAGTGAAAGAATTTTTAAAAATCAATTTCTATAATCAAATAGAGAAATTGTGATATAAAAGTTAGGTTCTTTCATTAAGTGAAAGAATAATTTTGGGTCTACTCTAGAAGTGTGGGAATATATGATCAAACTTTAAATAATTTAAAGTAATATTATTTTGAAGTCTATAAAGAGCACAAACAAACTTCAAAATATTGTAAAAAATTGACAAGTTTCGTCCAGTAATTGCGAAGTTATCACATTTATACTATCGATAGAAATCTTGACATTTACATAAAAATGAATCAATGAGTGATTCTATTACTCCTGTGAAGTTAAGTTAAATCTTGACTTAATATCTTATGAAAATCATAAGAACATAATCAAATAGGATGGAGGTGAAACTCCATTATAATAGATACATTAATGATGGAAACCCCAGTTGACTATACTAACAAGTATACCTTGGATTCAAAAGGTAACAACAAATCATTTGATAAGCAAATAGTTTCAACAGTTTACCAAACCATGCATCATTTTAGATTAAAAGTGTTGGTTGTTACTGTTGGAGGGTTGAGTTTAAAAACTCTTATTGAAGCTTAGTATTACGAGCATCTCCAAATATTACAAAAATACTGGACGAACTTTACCTATATATTAACTTAGCTTTAAGGAAAGTTGGAGTTATTTTCTGAAAAGTTCATGAATGCAAATAAGCGCAAGGCCATATAATGGTTTAAACTGAGTTGTTTGAGAATATCTGAAGAATTGAGGGATTCCAGTATGTTTTTCAAAAATTTATTAATAATGAAATAAATCGTGAAGGATTGAAAAGTATTTTGGATTTATTTCAACACGAAAACAAGTTTAATGTAAGGGTCGGGATCATTTGAAATGAAATGGGGTTTCTTAAAAAGAAACCTCGGATGCCAGCCCAGCAACAGGCTTGAGCTGCCACCTCACATTGTGCAAGGGGGCCTCCCAGTCCAATTTTTTATGCCCTCATCGATTTTCACTTTCAAGCACCTTTTTGGTGTGTTTGGGCACCTTTTGACTCATTTTTGCACCCTTTTGTGCATGGGACTAGAAAACCTATAAATAGAGGTGTTGGTAAAGAGAAATAATATTCCAAAACATATAACATATCAAATAAGTGTTGATCCAAAATCAAAGAAAGATCCAGCTTATTTTCTTCATTTGTTCTTTGTTCCCTTTCCAAGTATTCTTTGTGCTTAATGTATACTTGGTTTGTAGGCTTAAGTATTCTTTGTACTTAATGTATACTTGGTTTGTAGGCATGTTTAATACACTGATCAAACCCTTTAGCCTCTCGACCGAAATGGGGGAAATGTACTTTTAGGTCAACGTTTAATCACGTGTTCTAGCCTCTCATTTGATTCCATAATTCATCGTTGCTCCATTCATATCCAGATTCAAGTGGATATTTCAATGTAATATGGTTCATGATATCTTCATGTAGCACTCATTGATTTTGTCTCCAACTCTCACAGTAAGAATTTATCAACAATTACAACACTTGAAGACATTTCATTTTTCCCCTCAAAGAAGAGATCAATTAGATATTTAAATTATTACTTGCTTAATTACATTTGATTACTTTTTATTCGTCCACTCATGCCAAAGAAGTATGGATTTTTAGTACTTCGGTTTGTATTTTACTTGCAAGATTAGGATATTATTTTTAAATATACCTGCTTATCTTATATGATGGAAAATAGGTTAAATATGAATAGTCTGTAGCAATAATCTTTTGGTTATGTAGCGACCGAGAATTTTCCATAACTTATTTAAATAAATATTATTTTCGCTACGACTTTCTCATTTATTTTTAAAGGGAATTTTTCAAGTGAAATTAAATTTATTTTAATCCGAGTCCAATTTCAAATTTATTAAAATTTTTCTTATTAAGTTATTTTAAGTCCAAATACGAAATTCATTTTTATCTCAAACTTTATTCATTCTCAAATTTATTTTCAGTGCAAGTATTAATTATATTAAGTCCCAATTTTAAAAGATTTAATCCAATCCAACTTATCGAGCCCAAATGTTTTTACCAATTATTCAAGCCCATTTAAAAAACCCAATAAGTCATTTCTCGGCCCAACCAATTCAACAGCTTCTTCCTCCCCAAGTTTTCCTTACACAATTGATACTCCTTTCCAAAATTCTTACAAGTTTTCCATAAACCAAGATTTTAACCTAAGTTACTATGTTTAACACCTAAATCAACTATTAATTGGATCACACTAAGCACCATCATTATCATCACCAACTCCACTTCATTGCCAACCTATATCTTCACCCACGGTTTCATCATCACAAAACTTCCATTGTCTGCAGCAAATTTGTCTCCAGCCCTTCTCCATCACAATCACGGCCAGCTCCTCCCAGTCCCCTCCAATTCAACTCCATCCAATACAATTTCCATTGCCAGCAATTTCCATTTGCAAGATCATCACCACTGTCAAACCACAATTACTACCAAAATGTTATCACCTGCAATTTCTCAATCCAGTCATCACCAATTCTTTGCAAGACCCATGTCACCAACGAAACCACCATCACGAACCTTCAATCGTGATTCCATTTTAGGACTTCAAACACCTTGAGCAGGGCAAAATTTCAAAATCCCCATCACCACCTGACCACCTCAACCTCCAAGACCGCCACTGCAATCAACCATCAACCGAACCAAAATACATCCAAACCAAAATCCTCAAATTCACACACTACCATCACCACCACAGCCCTTCTCCATCACCGGATTTAACAAACCACCAACCAACAATAGCCAACCCGGCATCCATCACCATTTTTCCCGTTCGTGTGCTACCACCGCAACCGGTCAACATCACCTCGACCAAACATCAGCTTCATCACTCCAAACAGGCACCATATCCACCTCCAGCCCTGCCTCCATCAACCCCAACCTTTTTCCCAAATCGCCACCATCAACCACTCGTCTGCCCAACCTTGAGAAATCTCCAAATCCTCACCCAAATCCAGATCAAAACCCAAAAACCCCAAGAAATAGAGTACCCAAATACCCACCTACCTCGATCGCGGGATTTATCGCCGGAAAACTCAGCTCCAAGCCACGACTTTGCCTCAGTATTTCGCACGAAATCAACCCCCAAAACCCAGCCTTTTTGTACACCCATCCCTTGTCGCCGTCCGCTGCTACCTACCGGCGACGTTGCGCCGGCGAAATCGCCGGCTGGAGACCGGTTTGCGCGAAGCCTCCTGGTCGTGCGTGCCTCTTCTCCCTCTCTTCCGTCTGAAATGTTGGAGAGAATGAATTGGTTTTTAATTAATTTTGACTTTCGAAAAACTTCAGTTTAGCCCCTAAGTATCAAAACCATTTAATTCAGTCCCTAGTCTTGTTATGTTTTAAAGTTATTTAAATCAGTCCCTATGTTTTAAAACATATTATTTCAGCCCTATAGTTTAATATTCGTTTTGAGTTTCAATACTTTTGAAAATTTACATATTAGTCCCTCAAGTTTGAAAAGTATTCATTTTTGTCCCTCAACTTTCAAATTATTCATTTTAGCCCCTCAACTTTCAAATCATCAGTTTCAGTCCTCAAATTGTAAATTACCGTTTTTAAACTATAAATTTCAAAAGACTAATGTAACTTATGGGCTAGACGAGGCATACGGAGAATTAAAGAATGGAAGTCGTTTCCCGCTCAACTTTGCACTCGTCGGATTTAAGGTAGACTCGCCCCCACTAATTGATTTATATTATAATTGCATGTGTTATGTGGATTTGTGTGATTTTATGCTTAATTGCATGAGAAAAGAATATCTCTTTTGAGATAAAGAATTATGTTATGCTGGGCATAACTTATCTGCTAGCCAAGAAAAGAAAAGAATGTGTTCATTTGCGTTCACTATGTGATGCCTATGAATAAGAAAAGAATGTCACTACATTATTTGCATAATTTCTTGTTCAATTATCTTGTAGATTAATTATTGGCGATGAGTCTACTGAGTATTTCATTTTTGAAATGCTCAACCCGTTATTTTAACAACTTTTGCAGATTTCGGAGATGATGGCGAGTGATGGGCAATGACGGCAAATTACAAATTGATATTCTTTTTAAAAGTCGTGAACTTTGAAATGATTATTTCATTTTATCAAGAATTGTCATTTTTACAAATTTGTACGAAAATACTTATTCCATTTGAATTATCGCTAAACTTTTATTCGATAAATGCGATATTTAATATTTAATCATTTTTTCGCAACAAAGTTTATTCAAGAATTTTTTAAAGTGACGTTCCCGCGCTCCTCGGAACTCGGGGCGTTACAGGTTACATGTCGTAATGATTTGGTTTTTGTGTCCAAACCGTTAACTTAAGTACTAACCGCTTTAGGAGAGCTTGAACGCATCTTACCCATCAAAATTGGTACCAGGATTTAACTTAAGTCTATTTAGAGAGATGTCATATGTTACAAATTCTAGGGTAGGAATAGAAATTCATAAAGGATGAAATGGGTTCTTGCTCTCTCAAATTGAATAGTACATAAGTTAACGACTTGAACACAGATGCCAAGTCATGAAAAAATTGTGCATTTTTTTGTAACTACCCCACATCTATGCTTAAGTCGTTAACATATATACTGTCCATTTTGGGAGAGTGACACAAAATGAAAAGTTTATTCTAGATGTAAACTAAATGAAATCAATTAGAATATATTTTCCTTTGTTGCATTTTATTCATTTTGGTAAGATAGTTTGTCTCCTTTTCAAAAGGGAACCCTAGTTTCATTTATTAGTTGTGATTTTCCTTTTCGATTTAATCTAGAACCCATAAAGAGGCTCCTTGATTGTAATGAAATACACACTTGAGTTATTGAATAAATAAAAGCATTTTCCATTTCTCTTCATTTCTTTTCTTTCTCTTAATTTCTCTTCATCTTTGTTCACTTGACATCAATTTCGTATTAGATCTTGTTGCTCTCCTCTGACTGAAGTATTACTCACAATAAATAATATGACATCCATCATCCAATGTTTCCAAAAATATGACATTCCACCACCATTAAAGCGATTCTTCCCATATGCCATTGTGACCAATCTCTATAATTTCTTCAATATGTCAAAAGAAAGAGAAAAAACATCTCAATAGAACAGCAATAGCCAAAATCAGCAACTTAAATTATGCTTATTAGTTGTTCTTATGCACAGTTCAGCGACACTATAGCAATTTATAAATTGATTTACTTATGTTTTTGAGGTAAAATATATTGTTAAAAACTGAAGAGAGAAAATGTGCATGATTAAAAAGTGGTTTGAGAAATTGTGTTGTTTATGAATTGATTTATAAATTATAATGATTGCGTTAAGGAACGGAGCAGTCATTCAAAAAAATGTGAAATTTTACTCTAGATACAATAGTTGTTACCTACTGCTACTCCTCATAATAGACTTACTGCCCATAACCAATCTCTATAATTTCTTCAATATGTCAAAAGAAAGAGAAAAAACATCTCAATAGAACAGCAATAGCCAAAATCAGCAACTTAAATTATGCTTATTAGTTGTTCTTATGCACAGTTCAGCGACACTATAGCAATTTATAAATTGATTTACTTATGTTTTTGAGGTAAAATATATTGTTAAAAACTGAAGAGAGAAAATGTGCATGATTAAAAAGTGGTTTGAGAAATTGTGTTGTTTATGAATTGATTTATAAATTATAATGATTGCGTTAAGGAACGGAGCAGTCATTCAAAAAAATGTGAAATTTTACTCTAGATACAATAGTTGTTACCTACTGCTACTCCTCATAATAGACTTACTGCCCATAATAAACGACCCACTCCACACATACATCACACCTTACATATATTGACCTACAGGCCTAACTACTCATAAATCCTACAAATGCAAAATGGAAAGTATGCTCTAGGCATAGATGAAATGAAATCAATTAGAATAGATTTTTCGTTGTTGCATTTTATTCATTTTGGTAAGATAGATAGTTTGTCTCAATTATAGAAGGAAACCCTAGTTTTCCTTATTAGACATAATTTAGAACCCATAAAGAGATTGCTGGATTATAATGAAAGACAGACTTGAATTATTGAAAAAAATACAATCTTCACCCATTTCTCCTTATTTTCTTTCTCTTAATTGATCTTTATCTTTGTTCACTCGGCATTGGAAAGTCTAAGTATAACTTACCCCTCATGGCTTTTTGTTGCGTTCCCAAGATTCAACTCTTATATCTCTATCTTATAAGAGACTTGAGTTGAATTATGGTACCATCCAATTGGTCCACGACCTTATTGTCCCTTGATAAGTACGTTTTTGTACTTATTTCAAAACCGTAACCTAACGCCCTTATCTAGACATTCCCTCATCCTCGTCTCACAATCTCACGACTCTCTTCTCTATAACATTTGGCCTCCCTCTCAGCGTCTCTCTCTCTCTCTCTCTCTCTCTCTCTCTCTCTCTCTCTCTCTCTCTCTCTCTCACACACACACACACACACTACTTTGCGGTGTAATGTAAAACCGCTTTGTGGTGAAAAAGTGAATGTTAAACTGCTTTGCGGTAGAATGGATCTAAATTGACTAGAAGATACACCAAGTGAGCTCACGATAGAAATGAATTGAAGTTTTCAAATGTTAAAGTTTGAAAAGTTTGAAAGTTTTGATAAGTTAAAGTGAATGGGGATACATATTTCAAAGTGTTTAAAGCATTTCATGTAATGAGCATGCATCACGTTCATAAGGTTTACTTATTGAGCTTTATCTTACCCCAATCTCTCCCCATCATTTCAGGTGATGAATGTTAGATGATCCAAGGAGAGCGCTTGAGGGCAGACTCAGGCAGTACCGCTGTTATTCCTTAAAAAATAAATTTGAATTTGAATTTACTTAAGTTTTTCATTAATTATTTCTTATTCGTTCATTATTGATAATTATTTGGTTGGAGTCAGTTTTAAGTAAGTTATGGCATCATATTAGTGGTTAGACTATCTCTTATTTCATTTATTGTAGTTTATGGATTTCAAATTTTATGGTAAGGAGTTGGGATTGATTTTTTTGGAGTAATGTGGTGATTTTGAAGTTTGATTTTGAATTGGGGTTGAATGTTGGATATTGAATGAATCGAGGTTTATGTTTTAAAACGGTTGTGATATCCCTCTACAGGTTGTTTAAGTCCAATTTATAGGGGAGACTTTGTCGATTTTTATTTGAATTTTACAAAAGAAAATGATAACTCTAGTATTTAAAATGATTTATTTCCATATTTAAAGTGAAAGGAAGTTAACAAGTCTAGGTTTAAAATTTTAAACTTTGGGGTGTTACACTATTTGTCCAACCTAAGTCTCGATATTTCTGATTGAGGCTTGATGGTTTTGCAAGATAGTCACTGTTTTCCTTATGAATTGACTGTTTTAGCCATAAACTGATCTGTCTTGCTCATTACATCTCGGTCCTCTCCATGAGCTTACAAAACATGTCCTCGAGTGGAGGTTTCTTTTCCTTTGGTTGATGTGGGAGTACTTGTGGCCTCAATGTATTTTGATTGTCCCTCCAAGAGAAGTTTGAGTGATTTCGCCGACTTGGATTATAGGTGTTTGAATACGGACTATACTGTTGACGTTGTCCCCCTGTATAAAGTCTACCTGCTCAGTAAGACCTACCAAAATAGGACAATATGATTATGATTAGCCCCACATTTTTTGCACCTTTTTATTGTATTTTTCACTATATGGGTAGATTGTATGCGATTCACCAACGAGTCTATTTATGCAGATAACGCTGAAACACTGTCTACCTCATAAGCCCCTTGTTGGTTTCCTTTCAAATGTTCGTTCTGATGCCCACATGGCAGTTGTGTTACCTATCCTCTCAAATAGCTCCAATGCCCCTTCAACAGTTTGAGTACCCAATAAACCATTCGATGAGGAATTTACCATTCTCTTGTGATGAAGAAGTAAACATGCATAGAAAAATTGTACTTGATTTCCTTTTAAGATCCCATGGTTAGGGAATTTCCTGATGAGAACCCGGGAGGGGGTCCTCGTCGTAGCTCGCGGAATAACGTTGGAAAGTTCTGAATCCAGGTTGGAGCGGACGATAACAATGCAATCCCGACCTCACGATGCAAGAACTATGGGTATATTAAACCAAAAACCCGTTAGGATGCGGAGATAAGAACCACAAAGGGGGAACACCACAAGGAATGTCTAGATCCTTGATAAGTTCAATTGTTTTGAACGTCACAAGATTTGAATCTTGATAAGTTCGTTGTTTAAAGGGAAAATCCTCACCTTTAGAGAGAGTAAAAACACTTAATAATTTTATTAATCAAAAGTCTTCTATTTTTACATTGAATGGAAAAGCATATAAATAGGCAAAATAAAACCTAGTCGCTAACTGACTCTGAATAGAATTCTAATTAGGCTAAAATACCTAAAATAACTAAAATAACCAAAATAACCAAAATTACCAAAACTACCAAAAGAATTAAAAACTAAAAATAACCAACTAAACCCTAGCTGCAAAACAAGGCCCAAAAACACGTAACTTGAATTACGGCCGTAACAATTGTCTTTACGGCCGTAATAGCCTCTCGGATCAAAATGTAGTTTAGTTTGTTATGGCCGTAAAATTTGTCCTTAAGGCCGTGAGTTACTTGCTGAATAACAAAATTACCAAACTTCAATTACGGACGTGAAATCATTCCTTACGGCCGTGAAATTCCTTGGATTAGTTACGGACGTGAGAACCCAAGTTACGGCCGTAAACGCTGTTCTGCCCAAATTGTGCGCTGATAATGTTACGGCCGTAATTATGGAAGTTACAGCCGTAAAAGCTCTTCTGCCTTGATTTCTGATCCTTTGACGTGAAATGAATCGTGACTCGAGGCCAACTTGAAACTTGTTCATTTTTCCATGTAGAATATTGTTGAATTTCCCGTATCTTGATTTCTCATTTTTGACTCCATTTCCGGATCACATCATTCCCTCTTCCTTTAAGATGATTCGTCCCGAATCATAACATTGTTCTTAGCTTCTTTTCTGGATCACATCATTTCCCAAGCATGTTTTTAAACTTATCCCAAACCTCATCAAACGTTTTCGAATCTTGCTGCTAGAATATGGATATGTCATGTCTGAGTTTGCAATCTTAGCTAGTAGGAAAAACTTGGTGCAGAATTTTTAAGCCAAATCATCCCTTGTGATTATGCTTGCGACAAGACGAGAATCAAATAAATCCAAAGCTCCATCCCATAAAGTATATGGTTTTAGTATATGGAAACAACCAAAGTCTGATAGCATCTTTAGATACACCCTAATATTTGAACTGTTGACACATGTCCAAGAACCTCAATATGTGTGCATTTGGATTTTCCTCAGGTCTGCCATGAAATTGGTGCCCATTCTAAAATAAGTTGATGACATCGGTCTTCAACTGAAAGTTTGTTGGCCCAAATGGTGGATATACAATGCTCAACTGTTTCTAAACTATCTGAGGAGTAAGAAAATCACCAACTAGCATATTCCTCTCATCCACTGGTTCAACTGCCTGTACTACCAGATTATTGTTTGCCATATCTTTCTATTTTTGGTTTTCTATTTATCCTATTTCTTTTGCTTCCCTTAATCTACAATGTAAAGTACGTTCGGTTTTCAGGTCAATTTCTACAAAATCTCCGTGTCCCAAACCTTTCATACACAAATCTGGGAAAAACAAAGGAAATAATGAATGAGTAAAAAATAAACTAAAAGTAAAAGTCAAGCGATAAAAAGTTCGAATTAGTGAAAGTAATCTAAAAATAAATTTAATCTACAAACCCTGGCAATGGTACCAAAAACTTGTTGCACTATTTCTGATAGCAAGTGTATGAATTGCATAAGAAATATAATGAATTTTGAAATTTGATGTTTGTTTTTGTATTAAAACTAAGGTAGCATATAAAAGGAAACAATTTTGAAAGATAAAATTAATAAGAAAAATATGCTGAAATCGAGAATCCACTTTACTTCCATTATTCATACCTTGATTTAAACATTTAACTAAAATTCATGAAAAACTGAAAATCCATGTTCCTAATTTTATTAAAACCCACTTTCAAACGGTGAATCAAAGCCTTTTTCTATATGTGAACGGACTATATTTCTATGACGAATACGAACACGTAGAAAAACATTATCATTTTGTGATCACTATTGAAGATAGCACGAAGTATAGCAATATATTTTTATTCCCTATCAAACTTGGTGACAATTAAAACATGTATAACGTAATCCTAATCTTTCGAACTTATGAAAAAGCCACAACAATCACATAATAATTGACTAATGAATTGTATAATAATAAAAATACAAATTAATTGCTAAATGATAAGTGTATTTTATACACTTATTTCTATCCTAAAAATATGATTTAGTGTCATTTAAAAATATTTTCTATTGTTCTGCTATTATTTGTTTATATTCTAGAAAAAAACCCAAAGTAGAGAAAAAGAAGAAATTGAGGCAAAAATAAGTTGATTGGATGTTAAAAGATTAAAAGTGTGCAAAAGAAGAGTTTATAAAGTCAATCAAGGTGCAAATTGGAAGAAAAGTTGAAGAAAGAATCAAATAGAAGAAATTAGAAGTTCAGAGATTAAATTAATTTAATCAGAAGATGGAGGACTTGTTGTGCAATAAAAGGAGGAGGACCTACTTAAATGAGTTAAACAAATGAAATTGCACTCTAGTCGAAACATTGCGCGACTGGACAGCTTGAAGTCACGCGGTCACATGATCGCTTCAAAAAAGGAACTTGAAATCACAAAGTCGCGCAGCTGCATGCAATTATACCCTGCGGTCGCACACTTATCCTAGCAGCCCGATAGATTGGCTTTTTACCAAAAATTCAACAGGTTTTCATCCATTCTCGCCTAGGTTTGACCTAAACTTATATGTACCTGACATAAGAGACGTTTTTGGGATTCTCAACTTGTCATATTTTATGTCAAAACGTTGTTCAATTCTCGAAGGATCCATACAAAGCTGAATTCAAGATTGAAGATACACGATCAAGAATATGAATGGGGTGACATCTTATCATCTTTCCTGCGATTTATTTTTTTATCATGTATCTAGGCCAGATTGATACTTTAATTTCTTGATTCCATGCTTTGATCTCACGTTTAATTTACGTAGTTTATGGGTTTGACGCAATTAATTGGGAATTATTTTTCATTTATAATTTTGAACACATGAATATATGATGCATGTGGTGTTTTTCTATTCTCGAATGAGTAGGAATTCATTAGACTTGAATTAATTGTTATAAAGTTTGATAGGGGTAAAAATATACCACTATGTTTTGTGTAATCTTCAATAGTGTTTATAAAATGATAATGCTTTTGTGCATGTTTGGATTCGTCATTGATATGATTCGGACCAAGCATCGAAGGGCAAACTCGAGTCATCGGCAATATGACAATGATCTACGTGCAAAACGGAGCAAGTTTCATGTTGGATTCGAGCCGAGAAGGTGAAAGGATCAAGCCGAGACGAGTGATCGATGTTATTTGGGCAGAAAGGTCATTACGGCCGTAATGAAGATCCTTCACGGCCGTAACTCTTATAATCACGGCCGTAAAAGCTATTATCACGACCGTAACCAAGCCTCGAGTTTAAATGAAGAATTGCAGAATTTCATAGTTACGGCCGTAAGTCTTAAGCAAAAAGCCATTTACGGCCGTAAAAGTTTTCATCACGGCCGTAATTGAGGTTTTCTGGATTTTAGGGGATTTTTGATTATTTTTCCGTTTTTAATTAATTGTTTGCCTATTTTAGTATTATAGTTTAATTAGCATTATATTTTGAGTAAATTAGCAACTTGGTTATTTTGCTTATATATATTCTTTTCCATAATTGTAAAAAAACAGTTTTAGTTTGAGTTTTGAGATTAATAATATTTGAGAGAGGATTCTCCAAATTGAAAGGTTGAGGAGTCCCTTTTGTGTTCTTCGAGAACAAATCCAACTTATCACATATTGCGAAATATTTGTGGCGTTGAACTTATCGAATATTCGTGAGAATATTTGTGGCGTTTCCAATTAGAATCTTATCAAGGAAATTGACAAGTCCTTGTGGTATTTCGAAAACCTTGGATCTCGATTTCGCATCGTCAATTTCTTGCGTCGTGAATCTTGGGTCAAGGTCCTATCGTCAATTTTATCTTTCCAGTATTTTAATTCTTGTTTATTTTTGTGTTTAAATCTGATCTAGATCTTTCCTAGGTTTTAAATTTGGTTATTCCGCGTTTCTCGACGAGATTCCCGATTGGGATCGCGTTAGTCATAGAAAATTCATCGTTCGAAAGAGATTTTTAATAATATTAGAAACATGGATTTTCAAAATCCCATAAATTGTTGTAATATGTCTGAGTCAAAATATGGATGATAAAGATAAAATAGATTCATGATTCTAACATGTTTAATTCATAGTTTTCATAAATCAAATATTTTATTTTTTTAGTTTAATCAAGGTTTATTTAGTTCTAGTGAAAGATTTTAATTCTACGTGGATACAATATTCGGACATAAAAATTCACTTTATTACTTGTGAAATCCATACAGTTGCGGTAAGAAACAAGTTTTTGGCGCTGTTGTTGGGGATTGTATTTTAAATTGATTTTTAGATTATTTCACTAATTCAGATTTAAAAATCCACTTTATAACTTTTTTAATCTGTGTGCACGTGGTCATCAACAAGTTTTTCGAATATTTGCTGTTGATTCTGTTATTATTTTTTTTATATTCCAGAAAAACCCCAAAGTAGAGAAAAATGAAGAAATTGAGGCAAAAACAAGTCGACTAGATGATAAAAGAGCTAAAGTGTGCAAAAGAAGAGTTGATGAAGTTAATCAAGGTGCAAATTGGAAAAAAAGTCTAAGAAAGAACCAAATTGGAAGAAATTAGAAGTTCAAGGATCAAATTGATCTAATCAGAAGATGGATGTCTTGCTGTGCAGTAAAAGGATGAGAACCTACTTATATGAATTCAAAATATGAATTGCACTCCAGTCGGAACACCGCGTGGTCGCACAGCTTGAAGGCGTGCAGTTGCATGATCGCTTCAAAAATGGTCAGAACTCGAAATCACAAAGTCGCTGCATGCAATTTTAGCGCGCACAACACGCTTATCCAAGTCGATCGACAGCTGAACTTTTTATCGCTTTATTTTTTATTTTTATTTTAGTAATTTTTAGTTTTAGTTCATTCACTAGTTCTTTTGTTTGTCCTATATTTGTATATGCAACGTTTGAAACACAAAGATCTTTTAGAAGTTCACCCAAAAATCAAATGTAATTTGCACCGTAGATTAAGAGAAGCAAAGGAATTAGATTAGTAGAAAAATAAAAAATAGGGAGTAATGGCAAACAACAATAAGGTGTATCCTAGTGTTGAGCCAGTTGATGAGGATGACATGCTTGTTGGAGACTTTATGACTCCTTATGTGGTTCAAAGCCAATCCAATATCGTATACCCACTTTTTGGTCTTGAAAACTTCCAATTGAGATCAATGTCATAACCATGTTCCAGAATGAGCAGCAGTTTCATGGAAGACCTGATGAAAACCTACATATACATGTTTCAAAATTTTTGAAATGTGTCAACACTTCAAATAACTGGGTGTGTCTGACGACTAGATCAGACTCAAGTTATTTCCTTACACTCTACGGGACAAGACAGTTGATTGGTTAGATTCTCATCTTGCTGCAAGTGTCACTACCTGGAATGACTTGGTATAGAAATTTTGCACTAAATTTATGCTTCCAGCAAAGGTTGCCAAGCTCATACATGAAATTACAGTGTTCCAGCAATAGGATGGAGAATCTTTTCATGATGCGTGGACCAGGTTCAAAGGCATGTTAAGGAAGTGTCCAAATCTTGGGATTAATAGGGGTGATCAAGTGAGGTTCTTCTATGAAGGGCTACTTCCCCACTTCAAGAACATGGTTGACTATTCATCTAATGGAGCTTTGACTACCAAAACCTTTGGCCAAGTAGTGGAGTTGTTTGAAAGGATTGATAATACAAATGCCATGTGGAGTTTTGACAGGGTGGTCGAAAAGAAATCAGCGAGGGTATATGAAGTTGGTGCCTACACTACAATATCAGCAAAAATTGACTCCTTGGCTGTAAAGGCAGAAGGCATAGTACTCTGAACCATTCAGCGAAAGTTGTGAGAGTGAGTTGTGAAGAATGTTGTGCTAATCATGCAACTACAGATTGTCCCATTATGGCATGTTCATTGGAGCAGGAGTATTTTGTGCAAGGGGGTTAGTGCTAGAATAATCCATATTCTAATACTTACTACCCAAGGTAGCACAATAATCCTAACTATGGATGGAAATACCATAGTAACGAACCATTGGTGCCTCAATATCATACTGAAGATAGAAGCCCGCACTGGAAGAGATGTTTGGTAAGTTCATGGAGAAAACAGAATAGTTTATGGATAAAATAGATCAGCTTATGAGAAAAACAAAAACTACGTTCCAGAATCAACAGTCGTCGATTAAAAATTTGGAGACTCAGGATGGCAGATATCACAGGTTTTAACAAATAGAGCTCCAGGTACATTACCAAGTAATACTGAGATAAACCCAAAGGAACATGTAATGGCCATCAATTTAGAAGAAAATGGGGTAAATGCAATAACTACGGGCATTGGTGTTTAGGTTCCCAAAATTTATGTGAAAAAATCAATTGGAACTCTTGAAAAGGTAGTTGAAAAGGGAAAGGATCAAGTTGAAAAATATGGGAAGTCATTTGATAAAGAGGAAGAGGGACATGAGGTGAAATCGACAATTAAGCCTCATGATTCCCCTATCCCATTCCCATAAAGGCAAAAGAAAACTAGAGAAGACAAACAGTTCAACAAGTTTGTTAATATTCTCCAAAAATTGCACATAAATATCCCATTATCGGAGGCCATTACAAAGTTATGCCAAGATATTGAAATAAATGATGTCTAATAAAAAGACGCTTGAAGAACTTGAGGTGTCTCTGAACGAACAATCATGCAAAAGAAGTTGCCACCTAAGCTTAAGGATCCAAGGAATTTTTTATACCTTGCATCATTGGTGATTTACAATTTAATAAAGTATTATGCGATCTTGGTTCAAGTATAAACTTAATAAATTTATCTGTGTACATGAAGCTTGGATTTGATGAGCCAAAGCAAAACAATATCAGTTTACAACTAGTTGATCCCTCAATTTGCCATCCATATGGAGTCGTGGAGGATGTGTTGGTTAACATTGAAAAATTTATATTTCCTGCTGATTTCATCATTTTAGACATGGAGGAGGATGAGCATATTCCATTCATCCTTGGTCAACCATTTCTAGCCACTGCACGAGCACTGATTGATGTGGAAAAAGGAGAGGTAGTGCTTTAGGCTGAAAATGAGGAGGTAACTTTCACTATGATGCAGTTTAATGCCCAAGATTGTTCCAAAATTGGCGTGGACTAGACAATTAGCTACTGGGAGAACTATGAACATATGGCTAGAGCAGATGATGAAGGCTCAACATCTTGTTTCATTCCACCCTGATGATTCTTGTCATAAAATCGAGCTTTTAGACTATAAACAGAGCGCTTGTTGGGAGGTAACCCAATTTCTCAAACCCTTTTACTTATTTTGCTTTATTTATTGCTTTTGAACTATTTCATTGCTTGACAATGCATTTTAGGAGCACTAATATGTTTAGAATACATGCATTGATATGTCATGTGCTTTAAGCAATTCTAGCATCCTATTGTGCATGTTTTAAGCATTAGGAGTAGTTTTAGTTTTCATTGCATTCTCATTTGTTTTCGTAGTTTATCATCACATTCTTCAACATGATACACTAGTCTACAACAGATCACATTGTTTGGGGATTGTTTGCATTCATCATGATGCATTTGGAGGCCAAAAACGAGGTAGGAATCAAAATGTATCAACACATGAGATTTTGGGCATTTTGCCTAGAATTACATCGTGGGGCCTCACGGAATTCCTATCGTGTGGTTGCACAACAATAATCTAGGCAGTTTGCCAAAATTATATGGGTACATAGGTATCTTATAATTTGGCAACTTAAACTCATTTTTTATCCCAAAAATAACCCACAACAAGCCCCCAATCAGTCCCCCAATGTTTGCACATCATATTGACTCAAATTCATGGCTCACATTGAAATCATTCCAAAGGTATGAACTTTTCACAATTTTATGAGATTATGTATGATTCTTGAGTTCTTCATGCTTTTTTATGAAATTTAAAATTTTGATTGGTTGGAGTTGGGATTAGGATAGGCTATGGATCATTGGATTGTGGTTATTTAGGTAAAAAGAAATTGGCTTGATCCATGTATTCAAATCTATGTTTTGCATTGATTTCTTCACACGCATACCAAGTGTTCGACAAAATGCCATAGTGGGTTTTACGTTGAGTTTTTGCAAATATTTTTGGATGATCACCTTCAACACATGTTATACATCGTATAAAAATCATTCATTCTTATTTTACACTAATTTAAGGCGCTAAACTCAAGTGGAACACCATTGCACCTTATTGCAAGGAACTGCAAGCACACTGCATTTGATTTCTAACCTCTGGTCACTACTTCACCACATGTTTTCATGATCTAAATGAACTCCTAATGTACTATATTTTTAACATGTTGTAGACTAGGTTATGTACTTTCATATGCCTATGTCGTCTTGGGAAAATCTCACTTTTTCGAGGCGATGTCAAGGACTGAATATCAGTGGTCAACCATGTTCAAAAATTCAGAATTTTGATATATCATAGTTCGGGGGTGTTGTATTGATTTATTTTAGTCCCTATGTGATAATTATTCTTCTAATGGTAATTATTTCTCAATTTCAAGGGCAAGACCATCATGGAACATTTTGGGCCAAACGGAAAAGCAAGAAAATGTTCGAATCATCCAAGAAACATCGAAATCAAAGCTTCAAATTGGTGACACCACCTCTCCAAACTCGAGAAGTACCTGAACCCTCTTGTTATTTTTAGATTATTGGATTTATGTTTTTAAATACATTGAGGGAAATGTATATTTGTAGTTTGGGGGTGAGAATCTCATTCATGTGATTAAATATACACATTTATTCGACTTTGGGATTCAAAATTCATAAAAATTTCAAAACTTTCAAAATATTTGTTGAAATGTTTATTGCTTATGACATAGTTTAAATTGACTTTTGTGCTTTAGTTAGAAAAGTAGGTAACATTGAACTTGATTTTTCTTAACCATTTATCGATGTTACACTTTACTAACTCGAGCACATAGCAATTGTCAAATAATTACTTGTGTAGGGAGATGCTTGATATATGTGGGGGTAAACTCATGCAATTTGAACATATGAGACTAAAATTTCAAACCTTAAGATTTTAGATCCTGGCCTTAAATTTAGAATAAAACCACTCAAGAAGTAGTTTGGAGGTGGAAATATTAGTATTTGTATGCATTGATGGGTTGAGAGTTTGAAAGTCCTGATTTTGTACCTTTGGTTGAAGGAGTTTTGGTCAACGGGTATATAAGTTCGCACTAGCATAAAATTAAATAGTCTTATTCTTCTCTTCGTAGCCTTTTTTGACTCTAGCGAGTAAGCTTTTAAAGGTCTTTAATAGCTGGTACACTAAATTCACCTGAATTAGGAGTTATCAGCCCAAAACTCGCTACATGGATCAATTAGAAAGTTTAAGGGATAGAGGACTTACACATAAGACACTAAAACATCTTTAACTTCTCTTTGTCTCCTTTGTGACTCGAGTTATTAAGTCTTTAAGGATTTCTGAATCAAGTGCCCTAAAGTCGTCTGGATTGGGATCCACCGACCCAAAACTAGCTATAGGGATCACTTAAAAAGCAAATGAGAAAAGTATTGCACAAAGATGGTAAGAGACAAGGACATGAAAAGAAAAAAGTCTTCCATTTAAAAATAAAAGTGCATGGTATAAGCTTAGCTGATTGAAACTTCAGATACTGAGGTGTTGAATTGGGAGCCGATTACCTTCGATCTATTATGCATGCCAACCTAATCCTGACTGCCTTGTGTGGAAAAATGCAAGATAAGAAAGTTTTGAAACCACATAAATAGCAAAAGACCTGGGGATATAAGAGAAAGGCAGTAAGGTTGTGATCATCCATGAGAGTTGTGAGGAAAATTATAAGAAAATTATTGATTGACCACATGGGATTCGGGATTATTTATGCATGATTAGTCATACATTGTTAGGTATGTTTTTACATGAATTTACATTTGAATTTTGGCTGTTCACACACACACAGTAAAGTCAAGCATTCAATAAACGGAAATATTTTTATGATGTTGTTCATCTTTCTCTTCTAAAATGTAATGTTAATCTGAATCGTTGAGGCTCATGGTAAATAAGTTGACAAAAAAAAAATATTGTTGTTTGCATTTTTGTTTATAGTTTAGGTTTAACTTGTTCGAGGACGAACAATAGTTCTAATTTTGGGTATTGATAAGTGTATTTTATACACTTATTTCTATCCTAAAAATAGGATTTATTGTTATCATTTTAGAATATTTACTATTGATTCTATTATTTTTTTTATATTCCGAGAAAAATCCCAAATTAGAGAAAATGGAGAAATTGAGGCAAAAACAAGTCGATTGGATGATAAAATAGCTAAAGTGTACAAAAAGAAGAGTTGATGAAGTTAATCAATATGCAGGTTGGAAGAAAAATCGAAGAAAGAACCAAATCAGAAGAAATCGGAAGTTCAGGGATGAAATTGATCTAATCAGAAGATGGAGGACTTGCTGTGCAAAAAATGAGAACCTACTGAAATGAATTCAAATTATGAAATTGCACTCCAGTCGAACACTGCTCAGCCGCACAGTTTGAAGGTGCGCGTGATTGCATAATCACTTCAAAATGGTCAGAACTCGAAATCACAAAGCCATGTGGCCGCATGCAATTGTAACACATGGCCACATGCTTATCCAATTGGGCCAGTAGCTGGACTTCTTATGCTAAATTCAACAGGTTTCATCCATTCTCGTCTTGGTTTGACCTAAGCCTATATATACCTGACATAAGGCATGTTTTTGGGGTTCCCAACTTGTCGTATTTTATGCCAAAATGTTGTTTAATTGTCGAGGGATCCACAGAAAGTCAAATTCAAGATTGAGGATACAAGATCAAGAATATGAATTGAGTGACATCCTGCCATCTTTCTGGTAATTTATTTTCTATCATGTATCTAGGCTAGGATTTGAATGTTAGGATTGTGATGATAATTTAATTTCTCGATTCCATGTTTTAATCTTACATTTAATTTATGCAATTTATGGGTTTTACACAATTAATTGTGAATTATTTTTTGTCCATAATTTTGGACACATGATTATATGATGCATGTGATGTTTTTCTATGTTCGAAAGAGTAGGAATTTATTACACTTGAATTAATTGCCACAAAGTTTGATAGGCGATAGAAATATACCCCTATACGTTGTATAATCTTCAATAGTTTTCATAAAACGATAATGTTTTTTTACATGTTTGGATTCGTCATAGAAATATAGTTTGATCTCTTGTAGGAAAAGACTTTAATTCACCATTCGAAAGAGGATTTTAATAACATTAGGAACATGGATATTTAAAACCCCATAAATTGTTCTAAAATATCTTAGTCAAAACATTGATGATAGAGTCAAAGTGGATTCATAATCCTAACATGTTTAACTCATAGTTTTCATAAATCAAATATTTTATCTTTTTAGTTTAATCATTAGTTTAGTCTTACTACAAAAATTCTCAAATCAAGCTTTGTCTAGTTTCAATTAAGGATTTTAATCTAATATACAATTTACACAATCCCTAGGGTACGACCCATTCCCATTAGGAATGCTTTGTCCCGAACAATAGAATTCAAGGGCGGGTTTGGGGCAAGTCCTCCCCCCGCTCCCCCCTCACAAACTCGCAATATTTTTTATTATTTATTTTTTTATTCTTTATCCTATTTAAAAAAATGAAAAATATTAAAAAAGTGTAAAAAATCATTTAAAAATATAAACGGGGCACTACACGAAGGGGGAAGGTCAACTCATCTCGCAAGATGCTCATGAGTCCGGGACGGGATAGTCCTGACCCATTGCCATCACTAGAAGTGACTAGCTAAATGAGTACTTGCTGATTTTGCATCATTCATACTAAGTTTGCTTAGCACCTTCTTTACATACTCTTCCTGTGATAATTTCAACACATCACTGTCTCTAATTATTCTCATCCCAAGTATATATTTTGCTGCACTAGCAGTTAACAATTAATCAACATATAGGAGTAAAATAATATAATAGCTACCAAGGTTATTTATATATCAACAATGTTCTCGTTGGCACCATCTGAAGCCATTACTACCTATAAAACTGGCAAAATTCTTATACACTGCCTTGGATCTTGTTTAAGACCATACAGACTCTTTTGAAATTTACACACCATTTTCTCATTTTCCTGTACTTCAAAACATTGTGACTGTATCATATAAATTTCTTCCTCTAAATCATCATGAACAAAGTCTGTCTTTACATTTAATTGGGGTTCAACCAATCAAGTTTACAATGATAATTTGTTTAAATATCTAATTAAAAAAAAAGCTATATTAATACACTATAAATTATATAACAAAATTAAACTTTGCAAGTCAAAAACTTTTCCCTTCAAAAACCCATTAATTGTTTTAGTAAAACTAGTGGCATACATATGCGTTGCACGTGATCGACCAGTAATTTCTCATTTTTAAAATATGACAATACTTTCGGTGAATACCTTTTGGTGATCGATATTTGATGATGATTAAATCGTGATGTAATATATCATTTGCATTATCCTTGACAGAGTAATCGAGTGATCTTTTCCATTTACTATTATTTTAGCATCCTGATATTAAAATGCCAAGATTTTCAAATCCTTTATAAAAAGGTTGTTGATTTTTGGTAATTCTTCTAAACAAAAATTTACATCAAGTATAAAAGATTTGATATATCAAAGAATTGTATGCTGGCTGAATGAGGGGAAATGAAATGAGATCTAGTGTCTAACTCTCCTATGTTTAATAGCTAAAAGAAAATTAGGGACGATTTCAAAGTCTTGAGAGACAAAAATGTCTGTCTCACCCACATAGAAGAGCTATCAGATACATTACATAAACTTGAGCAATTAGTTACAGTGATTTCATGTAGACAAATATAGTTTGCCTAATATTTTTACTCAAAAAACACTTGTACATAAATTAATTTGCTTTAACCCAAGAAATAGAAAGCCACCTGATAACCCTTGTGAGCCTTGTACAATTTTATTACAAGCCATACAAGAAAACCTTTCTTTCAAACTCCATAGGTAAGGAAACAAATAATCACATGCGTGTCTGCATTAGTTTATTTTTAATCTCGCACTAAATAACCATTTCACAAACCTATAGTACAATAGCCCCTGTAATTCTGCTAACGAACTGTCAACCAAAAATCTAAATAGAAAGGGTTAATAGCACAAAACGTCCCAACGTTTGACATGTATTGTGCAAAACGTCCCAACGTTTTGATTTTTGACGCTAAACATCTCAACCTTTACAATTTTTGGTAGAAGACATCCTTTCTGTCAATTTTAACCCAATTTCACAAATTGAACAGTAAATGTCAAGGGCATTTTCGTCCAAAAAAAAATCAACAAATTCATACTTGGGTAATTGGCACAAAACGTCCTTACGTTTGACACTTATTGTGGAAAAACGTCCCTACGTTTATTTTTTTGGCGAATAACGTCCCTACCTTTATTTTTTTGGCAATTAACGTCCCTACCTTTAAATTTTCTTGTTCATTAGTCCCCAAATTTTACTTTTCTTTCAATTTAGTCATTCCGTATTTTATTTAAAGGTAATTGTCTTCAAACGTGTATAACTTTTGATCTACAACTCCGAATTGCACTCCGTTTTTTGCGTTGAACTCCAAATTCAACCATCTTTCTTATGGTGTATCATGTGCTCATTTATTAAACATTTCGTTTTGACTTTTGTATAGTAGATACTTATTTTGTTAGGGCATAATTGATTGACGTAAATTGATTTCTGTAAATTTTATTGAAACAGTGAAATTTTAATTTTAGTTTGTGTTCGGCGGCCAGCGGAATTTATAAATTGGATTTATTTGACTTTGTAATATTTTTAAAGTAAAATATTTGGTTAAAAATTGGTATGTTTAGCCCCTGTTTGAACCATGTTATAATCTCTAATAACTTTCTGAACAACACACATTCTCTCTCTTTCTCCAATTTTTAAAAAGTGATTTGAAGAGAGAGAATGTGTGTTGTTCAGAAAGTTATTAGAGATTATAACATGGCTCAAAGAGGGGCTAAACATACCAATTTTTAACCAAATATTTTACCTTAAAAAGATTACAAAGTCAAATAAATTCAATTTATAAATTCCGCTGGCCGCCGAACACACACTAAAATTAAAATTTCACCGTTTCAATAAAATTTACAGAAATCAATTTACGTCAATCAATTATGCCCTAACAAAATAAGTATCTACTATACAAAAGTCAAAACGAAATGTTTAATAAATGAGCACATGATACATCATAAGAAAGATGGTTGAATTTGGAGTTCAACGCAAAAAACGGAGTGCAATTCGGAGTTGTAGATCAAAAGTTATACACGTTTGAAGACAATTACCTTTAAATAAAATACGGAATGACTAAATTGAAAGAAAAGTAAAATTTGGGGACTAATGAACAAGAAAATTTAAAGATAGGGACGTTATTCGCCAAAAAAATAAAGGTAGGGACGTTATTCGCCAAAAAAATAAACGTAGGGACGTTTTTCCACAATAAGTGTCAAACGTAGGGACGTTTTGTGCCAATTACCCAAGTATGAATGGGCTGCTTTTTTTTTTGGACGAAAATGCCCTTGAAATTTACTGTTCAATTTTTGAAATTGGGTTAAAATTGACAGAAAGGATGTCTTCTACCAAAAATTGTAAAGGTTGGGATGTTTAGCGTCAAAAATCAAAACGTTGGGACGTTTTGCAGAATACATGTCAAATGTTGGGACGTTTTGTGCTATTAACCCAAATAGAAACATGTAAAGCATGGGAAGTTTGGAAAGGAATTTAAAATATACCAAAAAAATATATATTGAGAAGAGAGATGTATGCACAAAAGAATGACAAATCCAACTCTCTATTTTAGAACAAAGATTGACCTATCTTATTCACCCTCTTGTTTCATCCCTTCTTTATTTTTTATTTTTGTTCACAACACCAACATGAATCCCTCTGAGAGGAAATCATCCCTAGAAGTAGAAGAAAATAGGCGAGTAAATTTTTCATATCAAGTTAAGTGATATGAAGGTAGAGGTAAGGACATGAACTTAGATATTCTTTGATCACACAAATCATTCAGGTCATTATAAACATATCATTCTACCAACAATAAATACTTCCAAACCACAAAGTCATGAAGTTCACATTATGCGCTGAGATCTTACAATGACATTAAACATATTTAAATTGCATATCCATAGTATAACTTTGAAATAGGAAACTTTTGGAAGTAAATGATTAAATCTTGTCTAAAAGTAAATATCCTCTAGGTGAATTCATTGAATATGAAGGGACGAAATTGTGTTAACTTTAATTGTCCATAAATTAATAATCTTTGCTTTTGAAAAATTCTACATAGAAAGACAAAGAAAATTCAATTGAGTAGTGAATATCTGATCAGTGACTTCTTTAAATTCCTATTGTCGCTCCTCCAAAGCATAACCAAATCCCACAACCTTTCTTTCTAACCTCTTGACCTCTATTCACAGTTCTTTAGAATTTTCCTCGTAGTCATGTGATTTTTGAGAAAGACTTGAATCGTTTGGATCACTAATTGATTGAATATAAAGGCGTCCCACTTTCATCTCTGTATAAGTCTGTTTGAATAATGGACAATATCTCTTCTTTTCATTTGGTAGTACTCAAACCATTGTTGAAGACTAAGATTTGAGCAATCACATTAAGTTAAATTCCACCTTAATATTGTCTTCTAGATGCAGCTTCCTAAATCCTCCATCTATTGAAACTACCAAGGTGTTTTCCATTTTCCAAACACTCCACTGTGCAGAAATTCAGGCTTTACTTCAGAATTAAAACATGGTCTTGAATTTCCTTGTTGTCGAGCTAAATTCGAGTGAAGCTGATCCCTTGTCAACAGAGGAATGCATGGGCTTAAGTCCCTAAATTCTATCAATGATACTAGTGACTTGGATATATTTAAACCAGCAAATGTATAGTAAAAGAATAGTATAACTCAAGGAGTGCATCAAGTACATTTACCATTGATCTAGTTTTAGCAAGCATCTTCTCAATTTATCTGAATATGCAATTGAAATAATGCAATTTATAAACATGTTATCACACCCTACATGATAAACTAACTCCCAAGCAAACCAAAGCTACAAACTGAAGTCCATGAAATCTTAGCAAAATCTTAAGTTGTAAGACCAGGAGAAGAAAAAATAAAAAATAATTGAAATAAATTCTGTTGACCTATGGTCAATTTGACCTTATTGTTTTGATCATAACAAACAAGAATTTATTGTGTTGCTAACAAGTGTGCTTCAAGTGTTTCATGTAATGATAAATATTCAAAGCACTCTATGTTCAAATCGTCTCTCAAAGATATAAATCAAAAGTATGTGATCGAGCACATGAGACGCAAAGAAGATCAAGAAAGAATCGAAGATATTCAAAGATCAAAATTGAGGTTGAAAAGCATGACATGAAGATCAATAATTCAAGCATACAAGATTAGAGTTGATTTAACATATGTAAAGGTATAATACTCTCAATCTTTAGCGATGAAATTCAACGAGCTCGAAAATGATTTTTTATGCATCAAGAAACTTACTTGAAAATTCATCACTTGCATAAAATATTTTTATCTAAGTCAAGATTGTCTTTCAAAGGTTATTTGATCTTAAATCATGATTATACTATTGAAAAACAAGTCAGAAAACCTTGAAAAATCAAAATCTTGAAATGCTTTTTTTTGAGGTCGACCAGAGAGCTCGACCGCATGATAAGGGGGGGTCGACCGCATGACAAAAGGGAGGTCGACCGCACTGATCTTCCGCACTGCTGTTTTTGAACTGAACGGCTATTTTCTTGGAACGGATATATTGAGGTCGACCGCATGGCTGAACAGGTCGACCGCAAAAGACAGAATGTGCAAAATTTGATCTATAAATAGCCTTCTCTCTTGCATTCATTCATAACAACTTAGATAAAATTATATTCAAACTTTCTTGTGAAAATTTAGTGTTCTTACTTGGTTTTTATTCATCTTTTATTTTCATAAAACTTTGATTGATCTAAACTTTGTTTTATCAAATTCATCAAAGTTTTTGGAAGAAAGTTTTGTGAAGATTCTTGGTTTTATATTGTTTAAACTTCTTCAACATCTTCACACTATATTGGAATTGAAGTGTAGTCTCTCTTTGCTCTAAACTTGTTTTAATCTTTTACAAGAGAGAAATTCCAATTGAGGAACTTTGATTATTTGTGCTACATTTTTCATCATCATTTGATTCATCAAAGTTCCATTGCCTAAACAATTTGAGCTTAACCTATTGTTAATTATTCAAGTGTGGCATCTCTTGGTACTAAATTTGATTCAATATTTTAACAAGAGATCATTTGAAAAACTTTGTTTGATTGCATCGAACTTTTCATTATCATTTGCATCAAAGTTTTTCTCTAACACTCGAGCTTAATTCATTGCTATCTATTGAAGTGTTAGCCTAACTCTCTTGGTACTTAATTTGAGTATATCATTTGTCAAGAGAGTTATTTCTATTGTAAATTCAATTCATTACATTGATTGGTTTCGAGAGCCTTGTCAAAACTCGATTGTTGGTTTGGAGAGCCGTGTGAAAACTCGATTGTAAAGGATAGGCGCTCCTTGTTGTAAGTCTCCTAAGGATTTGGTACTCCTTGTTGTAAGTTACCAAAATAGTGGATTTGGCCTTGCTCGTGACGGAGAGCTCGGTAACGGGGGACGTAGATCACGTTGGTTGATTGAACCTCCATAAATCGCGTTTGCACTCTCTCATCCCTTTTACTTACTTACATTGCACTTACTCTATTCTATTAATTTATATTGTGCAACGCTTTATCTTAGTGCTATACTTGCCTTATCAATTAAGTTTACACATATATAGCACACTACATTGATAGTTTAGTTACTTGTAATACTAAGTGCTCATATTTGTACCCATTGGTTTTTAAGTTTGAGATTATTATCGAAAAAGTTTTATGAACCAATTCACCCCCCTCTTGGTTAGTTTACTCTTGGGTCAACAATTGGTATCAGAGCTTAGGTGCTCATTTTTAAGATTTTACAATCTTGAGTAAATGACTAACCATAATCTTGAGGGGCATTCTACAAATCGTCCTCCTTTCTTTGATGGTACAAATTATAATTATTGGAAAACTAGAATGATGATTTTTATTCAATCCATTGATTATAATATTTGGGATGTCATTGAATCCGGTCCTCATGAGCTTACTATGGTCGTTAAGGTTGATGGAAAACCGGATCAAACTATTTCAAAACCTAGAGAGGAATATGATGAAAATGATAGGAGAAAATTGACTTTAAATGCTAGGGCCAAAAATATACTTTATTGTGCTTTGGATATTAATGAATTTAATCGTATTAGCACATGTGATTCCGCACACGATATTTGGCATGCTTTAGAAGTTACACACATGGGCACAAATAAAGTGAAAGAAACTAAGACAAATCTTTTATTTAAAGATTTTGAAAATTTCTTTATGAAGCAAGATGAGCCCATTACTTGCATGATTACTCGCTTTACCGACATTGTCAATGGTCTTAAAGGCTTTGATCATAAATTTTCTAACGGTGAACTTGTGAGTAAAATTCTTAGGTCTCTCTCCCAAGATTGGAATCCATTGAGGATGTTGATCGAAAACACGATAGACGTCAACACACATCCATTGGAGGAGCTTTATGGAACGTTGATGACTTTTGAACTCAACAATGCCGAAACAAAGGAGAGGACAAGAAAAGGAAAAGAAGAGGCCAAGCGCGAAATTGCTCTTAAATCATCACATGGTCACAAAAGTACCAAGTGTCGAAGCAAGAAAATATTTTTCAAAAAGAAAGCTCTACAAGCCACTTGGGATGAAAGTGATGATGAGCAAGATGAAAATGAGAGTCAAGATGAAATGGCCAACATGTGCTTCATGACTATTGAGGATGAGGTAAAATTCTTTGATACATCTTGGACTTTGAATTATCAATGATTTAAATCTCTATTTATCAACATTTTTTAACCTCATGCACTTCATAAATATTTCTTACATTAAAAAGGGTATGAGTATGAATTTGTAACATAGTGCTAATTTGTGTCTTATGCATAATTTTATGTTACATACATGTTTTAACCGAAAGTGGCTGAATTTGGGGATTTTTTTTTTTTTCAATATTTTCATACACAATCCCTAAATGACTTGAAATCATCTTCTTCTCTTCATAAAACTCTTGTAATACATTTCTTTGATCACTTATTTTTTGGCTTTGAGAGTGATATGATTGTTGACCAAAATTGTTTTGATATGTCGACAAAATGCATTACCCTTTAACTCATTTCATGATAACAATTACTTCATAGTCAAACATAGATATTATTATTTCTCATGAAAGAGTACACACTAGTGTCACACTTGAAAGGAAATACATGGAACACGCAAATGCTAAAGAGAGAAACATAGAAAGTCCTCAAAATGAGAGATGTGTTTCCGGAGTAGCCGTATCCTACCACCTCTGATCTGTTGAGGAAACAAAGATAAACCTTCAAAGAGGTGTGTTTTGAGAGTAAAAATACTCCGTAATCTACCACATTTGAGGTACACACACAAGATTTAAACATTAAGGAAATCCTAGGAAATTAGAGGGGTGTCTCAAGAGTGAGTATACTCCGTACTCTACCCCCACCTATTTTAGGATTCACAAAGTCAAATTTACATTAACCGGACTCCACTTTCGCTTGATTCCCCTTCCTTGTGACCAATCTACCTTAAAACCTGCTGGATCTTGTATTGGGATATATGACTGTAGCTTATCCAGTAGTTCATCAATAGTTGGAGCAGAAATAAGGATCCTTCTGGAAAATGGAGAGATGAATCCCTGTTCCACTACATGATCAAGAAAGGTTAACAAACCATCAAAGAAATGGTTAACATTTAATAGCCCAATAGGCTTAGTATGGAGATCTAGTTGAGCCCAGGAGGTAATATTAAAGATTTCTTCTAAGGTGCCAAAACCTCCGGGCAGGGCTATAAATGCATCAGATCCATATAGCATACAAGTTATGCGTTCATGGATAGATAAGGTTTGTACTTCATGACCTCGTGTTTTGCCTGCTATATCTGCTAAAGGGACAGGAATAACACCAATCACCCTTACTTTCTCTGTGAGAGCAGATTGGGAAACACAACCCATCAGACCACTGCTACCACCTCCATACACAAGATTGATACCTTTCTCCCCCAGTTTCTTTCCAAGATCTACTGCTGTTTCAAGATACCCAAAACCTTTCCCCACATGTGATCCACAAAATACACATATAGTTTTAATCTGTCGAAGTTTTGATCCCTCCATTTTTGAAAGAAAAGAAAGGAAAACATACGAGAAGTTGTGATTTTGGGATGCATGAACTATGAAAACCTCTGGCTATTTAAAAACCGAAAAACTACACTATTTACGATCGTCTTTGAAAAAGTAAAGATTTACTTTTGTCAAAATCAACCTACTTTTGAATATTTTTATCGTATCGAGGCTGTCACCTTTCGGAGATTTAATTTTTTTTTAAAACCGTTCTCAAAACTCGTGAAAGGAAAAAGTATCAAAAGATTTACCTTATATCAATGCTGAGTTGCCAAAACAGACTGGAAAACCGGATCTTTTGCGATTGTATTCTTGAGACTATATCGTTTTTTATCCTCGTTAAATTGAGCATATAAGGAAAGAAGTTCCCGTTGCACATATCTACTTGGGTGCGTCTCAAGAGTCAATCGAATATCATCCAAACACTCCCTACTCAGTCCACCCTTTATAAAATCAATTTTATCATCTCGATTGTTAGATGAATATCTGACTGATTTGCAACGAGTATTACAATTCCAACGAGCACATTTGTAGCAACCATTCAGCCTTTTTGCTCTTCGTTTCTTTGCAAAAGTGCTTTTACCCAAACCAGGCAGGTGTTTTGGAAATGTCAATGGTAATTCACCAGTTAATCGAACTTTTGCTTCTATCAACCAGCGCACGTCTTCTGGAAAGCCATGAGCCATAAGCAACCTCAATCTTTCGAGCCTCATTCGATAAATTTTTCTCAGATCATTCATTGGAAGATTGGAATAATACTTGCGAATGCTTGAAAGGATGTTATCCATTTTTTTTTGATGGATTTAACCTCTTCCCAACCGATCTATTTAAAGGTGTAAAGGATTTGAGTAGTTCTTCATGATATTGATTCCTGCAAGATAATATGAAATAGAATAATGAAAAGAGGGAACAAGATTTCATGCGCTGTAACTTTACTGTTAAAGGAAGATTTGATTTGCGATATCGAATATTTTTCTTGGATTTTGTACTGATATTTTTCGGTATAATAATAATCAAGGTATAAAGGACCTAGGTAGATCCACATGCTGTTGAGTCCAGCGAGAAAGCAAGGAATAGAAAAATGAAAAGAGGGAACAGGATTTAAATGCGCTGTAACTTTTACTATTAAAGAAAGATTTGATTTGAGATATGAGATTATACTGGAATACGTAAAACTGAATTTTGTGATTTTTGGTAATTTTTCATGCTACGAATGCTTTTCTAAGGGGGAATGCGTTACTAAGGGGGAATATGATTACAATTAAGATATTCTACTTATGCCCCATTATTATGCTTATCACACCTTTGCTCATGAATAAGGGATAGATGCCACCTTTTTGCTTATGCCAAAAGGGGGAAAATATGGTGATGATTTGTTTTTAACTTGATTTTGGATAATCTATATGCATGAAAATGATTATATTATATGCTAGATTATACCTCATTGGTTTGTATAAGATAGGGGGAATATATGCTAAAATTGAACTTATCAATTATTCTTATTTCCCTATGCTTCAATTGCTTATATTTATCATTACAAATCATCTTGTTTGTCATAATCAAAAAGGGGAAAATTGTTGACCTATGGTCAATTTGACCTTATTGTTTTGATCATAACAAACAAGAATTTATTGTGTTGCTAACAAGTGTGCTTCAAGTGTTTCATGTAATGATAAATATTCAAAGCACTCTATGTTCAAATCGTCTCTCAAAGATATAAATCAAAAGTATGTGATCGAGCACATGAGACGCAAAGAAGATCAAGAAAGAATCGAAGATATTCAAAGATCAAAATTGAGGTTGAAAAGCATGACATGAAGATCAAAAATTCAAGCATACAAGATTAGAGTTGATTTAACATATGTAAAGGTATAATACTCTCAATCTTTAGCGATGAAATTCAACGAGCTCGAAAATGATTTTTTATGCATCAAGAAACTT
The DNA here is from genome assembly GCA_963555705.1 of Ligustrum vulgare. NCBI lineage: Eukaryota > Viridiplantae > Streptophyta > Magnoliopsida > Lamiales > Oleaceae > Ligustrum > Ligustrum vulgare. The sequence goes on along the minus strand of OY743183.1, from coordinate 34,994,938 downwards.
ACTTGAAAATTCATCACTTGCATAAAATATTTTTATCTAAGTCAAGATTGTCTTTCAAAGGTTATTTGATCTTAAATCATGATTATACTATTGAAAAACAAGTCAGAAAACCTTGAAAAATCAAAATTTTGAAATGCTGTTTTTTGAGGTCGACCAGAAAGGTCGACCGCATGATAAGGGGGGGTCGACCGCATGACAAAAGAGAGGTCGACCGCACTGATCTTCCGCACTGCTGTTTTTGAACTGAACGGCTATTTTCTTGCAACGGATATATTGAGGTCGACCGCATGGCTGAACAGGTCGACCGCAAAAGACAGAATGTGCAAAATTTGATCTATAAATAGTGTTCTCTCTTGCATTCATTCATAACAACTTAGATAAAATTTTATTCAAACTTTCTTGTGAAAATTTAGTGTTCTTACTTGGTTTTTATTCATCTTTTATTTTCATAAAACTTTGATTGATCTAAACTTTGATTTATCAAATTCATCAAAGTTTTTGGAAGAAAGTTTTGTGAAGATTCTTGGTTTTATATTGTTTAAACTTCTTCAACATCTTCACAATATATTGGAATTGAAGTGTAGTCTCTCTTTGCTCTAAACTTGTTTTAATCTTTTACAAGAGAGAAATTCCAATTGAGGAACTTTGATTATTTGTGCTACATTTTTCATCATCATTTGATTCATCAAAGTTCCATTGCCTAAACACTTTGAGCTTAACCTATTGTTAATTATTCAAGTGTGGCATCTCTTGGTACTAAATTTGATTCAATATTTTAACAAGAGATCATTTGAAAAACTTTGTTTGATTGCATCGAACTTTTCATTATCATTTGCATCAAAGTTTTTCTCTAACACTCGAGCTTAATTCATTGCTATCTATTGAAGTGTTAGCCTAACTCTCTCGGTACTTAATTTGAGTATATCATTTGTCAAGAGAGTTATTTCTATTGTAAATTCAATTCATTACATTGATTGGTTTCGAGAGCCTTGTCAAAACTCGATTGTTGGTTTGGAGAGCCGTGTGAAAACTCGATTGTAAAGGATAGGCGCTCCTTGTTGTAAGTCGCCTAAGGATTTGGTACTCCTTGTTGTAAGTTACCAAAATAGTGGATTTGGCCTTGCTCGTGACGGAGAGCTCGGTAACGGGGGACGTAGATCACGTTGGTTGATTGAACCTCCATAAATCGCGTTTGCACTCTCTCATCCCTTTTACTTACTTACATTGCACTTACTCTATTCTATCAATTTGTATTGTGCAACGCTTTATCTTAGTGCTATACTTGCCTTATCAATTAAGTTTACACATATATAGCACACTACATTGATAGTTTAGTTACTTGTAACACTAAGTGCTCATATTTGTACCCATTGGTTTTTAAGTTTGAGATTATTATCGAAAAAGTTTTATAAACCAATTCACCCCCCTCTTGGTTAGTTTACTCTTGGGTCAACAATTTCTACTCTAGCAATAAAAATCATCAACCTACATTTTTATTTATAGCTATTACAAAGCCAAAATTTTTAACAATATCACACAATAATGGAAAATTAGAAAGTCAGTTTTCCTAAACCTACACGTTGCTTTGCCTCGCTAAAGAGTAATTCATTGATACTATTACAAAAATTACAAGACCATTAGCAAACTTGTCATAACTTATATGGTGTCTTTCAGCACCTTTTATATGCAATTGTCACCTCTCAGACTTTGATTTTAGATCCTCTCCAGGAGTGATAGCCCGGCCATCACCCAACTAACCATCCCACATCCCAAATTGATTTCATCACAGAAAAGATCAAAGAGAGGAAAAATGGCCGAGGAAGCAACTCTTAGGCTTCAAAACTTTAGCCATGGTGATGCCCAGAAAATATAAGTGGAATATCAAGTATTGCACTAAACCAAATTGACAATGGTACTGAGTTTTTTTCCAACAAAAAAATGGAAGTTTAATTATGCTCACATGAAAGTAAATGGATATTGGATAAAATAAAAGATATCTATACGGTTTTCAGAAGCAATTTATTATTTAGGATCCGAAACAACTCAAAAATTGTTCTTTAAATAGTTGCAGATAGTAACCATATGTTTGTATGTATGTATTAAGAGCACACCAAAAGATAAAACAAATCAAATGAATTTTAATACCAAAACTACAACAGGTAGAATAAGGGAGGTTACAAAGGCACTTCTGGAGGCGCCCAATGTACAAGCTACACTCTCTCAAGAGGTGCTGTCGCATCCACCAATCCCTGCTCCAGAAAGAATAGAAATACCTTCCCAACAATAAGTCAAACTTACCTTTGGGATTTGGTAAATGAGTAGCCTGGAGTGGGGCAGCTCAAGAGGGTCCCCACCAAAAAAAAAAAAAGAAAAAAGAAAAAAGAAAAAAAAAAAAAAAACTAATACATTTAATCACTTGAACAAGGGAAAGGGAAAAATAATACATGAAAACTAAAAAACTAAACTATTGGCAATTTCGTAAGTTCATAAGCAATTTTAACAGCTATATGATTTGGAATACATGTAATTCAAAATATAATAAAAGGCCATGGTGATTAAAACTCAACGTTGCAACATTATGAACAATCAAACATAGAATAAAACACCACAATTAGGCAAATTTAGATAAAATCTCTATAATAAGAAACAATTGTAATGAAAACCGAGCTTCTGTGACAATCAAAATTTCACTAAGAAATTCTTTGGAGAACGCTTAACAATGATAGGAAAAATCACCCATTTTGAAACCCCATGAAGATGATCGTAATGAAAGTGAAAACGTTTGAGAGGCTGATAGTGTTCACAAGGGAGATGAATGAGTGTCCACATTGAGGAATATTAAAGGCCTGCTTTTGATTTTTAATTATAAAGAACGATTCGATATCAAAAAATAAAAGTAATGATATATATATAAAAAAACTATTATGTCTAGTTCAGACTTTAAGGACAAATAGAAAATTATGAAATATTGTAAAGGATATTTTGGTTTAGAAAAGTTCTCCATAATAGGGCATTTTATAATTTGTATAGATGTAAAAAATTCTAATTGCAAAATGTCTAAATTTTTCCCTCCAAACTATTAAACAAACTTCAATTAATGAACACGAATCCTGTACCAAATGACTCTTCGTTTTTCTAGAATGCAATAATAAATATGAAAATGTTGTAATGATAAAACTTGGGACATTCAGTTAAGTAATTTCAAATAGATGATCCAGATTCATTTTTTTTCATGTAAATTTATCTACGCAAATCAAAATATAATTATTCTTCAGGTGGTTATATTGCACCACAAAAAATTATTTTGTACACCGGAATTTTGAATATTTACTTTATTTACAAAAATAGACAAAAACAAAATTACATAAATAACCTTTTAATTAACTCTCACTAATTTTTAGTATTTTATGCACGCCACAATCTCCCTCCCCGACTACCCGTCTCACCACTAGCTCCACCACCGCCCTTTTCCAATCCCACCTCGAACTAGTTGTTTGGGAAACAAATAATGCAAGGAAAACACACAATCCCAATTCCCATATTCTTATTTCCCTCATGCTTCCATTTCCCACTACAACTACACTCATCAGAATCATTTCTCTTCCAATATACTGTACATGTAAACAATCACTAATCCTACAAATGTCATTTGAATATCATTAGACACCGCTATTATTATAAGATAGAGAACTCATCGATTAGATTGGAGAGGAAGATAATGATGAAGACGAGCACTCTTCGTCCTCCGCCACTGTTGCCTCGTCCTCATCGAAGTCGATGATGATGAACCAAAGCTCATCAGAATAGACATTTTAGCGCTTCCTACAGGAAGTCACCGTACATGCTCATTCCCCAGCATCATTGATGCATCCCCAATACGCTGACACTATGAAGATCGAAGACATTAGTCAGCACGTTAATCACAATGAGTTCAATAATGGTAACTGTAACTGTAATCAGCATTCGAAGATGTCGACGGCGGTGGGCGGGGACTCTTTAAATCCTGCTATTCCGGTGAACTCTAATGAGTATCAGGCCTTATTAGTTGTCTACATAGGGGTGGCTTTCTATATTGAATGGTGGTTCACGATGGTGGTAGAAGGTGGCTATATTGGGGTTGTGGTGTATATATATCATTTTTTTTTAATAATTAGATTAATGATATATTTGTAAATGTATTACGGTGTATTTATAAAAGATATATTTTATTTGTTGTAGTAATATGATGTGGTGTATTGAGTAAAATTTGTGGTAGTAACATATTTTGTCTTAGTCTTCCAATTCCCAAAACATGGTTCAGCCAATCACGTTAACAAATAGAATTTGTTTAAATATATCAAATTAAATAAACAAAGCTATATTAATATACTATAGATTATATTACAAAAATAATTGGGGTATTAACACAAATGTCCTTATTTTTGGACCATTTACAAAAATACACTTTTGAAATTTTTAGGTAGTAAAAATACTTTATAAATCTTGGGTGCCACTTTTTTAATTTTTTGTCTCATTTTTAATAATTTTGTCGCTTATTTTTAAAAAATTGATATCTAATTTACTTTTTCAATCAAAAATAAATTAAAACCTTAGAATAATTTCATGACTTGTTAATTTTATTCAAAATATTAGAATAATTGTGCATTTTTTTTAAAAAACAAAAAAAAGGTTACGTAATATAATTTTTATCACTTTTTCTTTTAACTAAAAATTGACAATTTGTCATTTTTTTCTACTTGAAAGTCAATTTCATTTTTTACAATATTCATCATTGGCTAAAAAATTACACAAGTTCACAAATATTAATAGATACATTACACAATGTCACTTTTTTATTCCTTATCACTTTTTATTTTAAATCGCCTTCTCTTTTAATTAAAAAATGATACGGTGTCACTTTTTAGTAAAACAAAGTGACATTTTGTTACTTTTTGCTACTTGAATGTCACTTTTTCAATAAGTGACACAAGACACAATGTCACTTTTTATCACTTTATCAGTTTTTTAATAAAAATGTGACAAAATCCCGCTTAAAAAAAAAAAAAAAAAATCCTTCTACTAAAAAGGTGACATAGAGTGCCATTTTTTCTCACCTTTCCTTTTAACTAAAAAGTGATATAGAGTGCCACTTTTTAAAAACTTTTATCACATTTTAAATAATTTTCTAACTTTTTTTAAAAAAAGTGACACAATACCACTTTTTTTAAAAAAATGACACAATATCACTTTTTCTTTGAACAAAAAATTTACACTTTACCATTTTTTTCTATTTGAATGTCACTTTTTCAATTTTTGCAATATTCGTTACAAAATCTCAAAAAGTGGCATTGTGTCACTTTTTATCACTTTTTCTTTGAACTAAAAATTGGCATTATGTCACTTTTTATCACTTTTTCTTTGAACTGAAAATTGATAATATATCACTTTTTATCACGTTTTCTATGAACTAAAATGTACACTATGTCACTTTTTAGATTAAAAAAAGTGACATTTGTCATTTTTTTCTACTTAAATGTCACTTTTTTAATTTTTGCAATATCCATTATTGAATAACAAATTATACAAGTCCGCAAGTACTAATAGATACATTACACATTCTCCATACACATATACAATGTCACATTATTGAATGACAAATTGGATCTATCTCCAAATTTTGCAATTATTTCTACAAGAATATAAAAATTACACACAAACAATCCAGTTCCAAATGAAATAAATTAGCAAGCAAACAAAGACTAAAATATAAGTCAAATATCCTACATCAAGAACAAAGCTCTGTTGACAAAATAATGTCATAGTAAGTGCTAAAACATCAATAAGGGAATGATATTAAAACCGAAAATCTGTAAGGCCAGCTAAGTGAACCTTAGAGTAGTGAACAAAGCATTTGAAGTCAACAAACCAAACATTGAGCATGGAAACCAAAATGTGAACAACTACAAAGATGCAGAGAACTATAAAAATCATCCACAATATTCAAGCTAGGCACCATGGTGGCCAGCCAAACTCCATGGATGATTGCAAACAACCACATATCATAACGTCATACCCAATGCCTCTTTTACAATAATTCCACGTAGCGTATTGCTTTCCCACTCACATAGAACCCTGACATCTCACTTTTGCTGTAGTATGAACTTCAATTCTCTTTAATTTCCTGGATTGAGGGGAGTAAAAAAGAAATTAAGCAATACTTAACCTAAAGGGAAAAGATTCAAGGAAATTATTCATTTTTAGTTAATCTCATAAACTTTCTTATCTAATTCTATGTGTAAAAGCAGAAGTTAATGAACAAAAAAAAGGCGTCATTTTTTATCACTTGAATGTCACTTTTACAATTTTTGCAATATTCAGCTTTGACTACATGCGTATAACTTAACAAATTATAAAAATCTACAAAAACTAGTAGGTACATTACACATTTTCCATATACAAACAAACCATAATTTTTTCAATCAAACACAAATTAAAACTTTAGAATAGATTGATGCCTTTTTAATTCTACTCTATATATAGTCTCTCTATTATTATATTGCTCTTCTATTACCTAAATATAGTAAACAACTTCATTTTGGGAACACGATATCCGATAAGTTGAAATTGATAAAAGTTCAAAAAAGTTACAAAACTTAAGAAAGTGACAACACTAAATATATATATATATATATATATATATATAACAATAATAAAAACTATTATAATTTAATCAGTATATAACAATTTAAAATCAATCACTTCTAATTTCTATTGTACCCAGAGTTCCTACTCGATTGAAGCACTAGTCTAATTTCTATTGTACCCAAAGTTCCTACTCGATTGAAGCACTAGACTAAAGGAAGACACAAGCAAATGCAAGATGAAAAAAAATGAAGAGCTCTCTGAAGGTTGCTCCATCTTAAAATTAAAAATTGAAGGATATTTAGAAAGATCAAAAAGTATTGCAGTCCATAAATGGTTAAAAGCCCTTGTCATCTCCCACTAAAAGAAGCATCTTTAAACATAAACTATTTGTTATATTCGAAATGATTTCTCCAAAAAAAAATCTTCATAGTTTACAATAAAGATAACATTCGTCAACAAAATCATCCATGAAAATGAAGGAAAACACACATAAAAACTAACAGAATATGGACACACATTACCTGAAAATATCATGAAACTTGTCTCCCTCAAATAAATCGAACCTGGAAGAAAATCGATTGAGCTAACCCCAAAGGACATTTTTGTCTTCCAATTCTTGTCTGAAAATTCTAAAACGAAATCAAACTCAAATCTTAAAAATGGTAATTACATTAATTTTTACTGCAACAAATGAATTCGTCCACCAAAGCACAAACCCCAACCCCCCTACTAATACACTACCCCTTGAAAAATCTTAACAAAAAATAATGAAGCCAAATTATACACCATAAAGAACTTATGAAAATATTTCCATTCAACTCATAAACTTGAATATATTCGGGAAGAACAGAGGTTTTTTCAATAGCCTAGTTGGTCCTAAAAGAAAAGAAAATATATTTGAAGTGCTAAAACTTGATTCTCATTGATGCTGTAAATGTATATATATACAAAAATGAATCCGGTAAAACTAATTAAAGATAACTACTGTTAAACTAACTGAAGATAACTACGGAAGAGCTAAAGAGATAATAATGAAACAATAAGTTACAACAATACATGAAGAAATGATTTTATTTTAATTCCCAATACGCCCCCTAAAGATGGAGGCCGGAAGGACGCCTATCTTGGCACGAATGACACTGAGCCGTGAGCCGGGAAGAGGCTTAGTGAGAGCGTCAGCCAATTGGTCTGATGAAGAGACATGAGAAACACGCAAGTCACCAGCTTGGACCTTTTCTCGGACAAAATGGAAATCTAGTGCAATGTGCTTCATCCTTGAGTGGAAAACAGGATTAGCACACAAATAAGTTGCCCCCACATTATCACAGTACACGACAGGAGGCCGGGGCAATGCAAACCAATTTCAGTAAGTAATGAATGTATCCAAGTCAATTCAGCAGTAGTGGAGGCAATTGATCGATATTCAGCCTCAGTTGAGGAACGGGCCACGTAGACTGCTTTTTAGAACTCTAGGAAATAGGATTTGACCCTAGAAACACAATGTAAGCACCTGTGGATGTTCTGTCAGTTAAGTTGCCACCTCAATCAGCGTCAGAGAATGCATGGAGTGACAAGGGAGAGTTTTGATGTAAGAAAAGACCAAAATCAAAGGTGCCTCGAAGATAACGAAGCAAACATTTGACACCCCCCCAGTGTACAGTAGTAGGACAATGCATGAATTGAGATAGTTTGCTAATTGTAAAGGAGATATCTGGACGTGTCAAAGATAGGTAGTGTAAACCCCCAAGGATCGACCAATATTCACTAGGGTTTTGCATAGGTTCTCCTTCATTAAGAATTGGAACATGAGAGGTTGACATTGGATTGACTACTTCCTTGGAATTTGACATATTGGAGCGATGGAGAAGGTCCAATATATATTTTCTTTGGAACTATTAAAAGACCATTAGGATGATGGATTACCTCAACACCCAAGAAGTAGGACAATGTACCAAGATCTTTAATGGAAATTTTTTTGGCAAGGGATGCAACAAATTTATCAAGGAGAGAAGGTGAGTTTCCTATGATAATTATGTCATCAACATAAACTAAAACAAAAATAATGACAAGGGATTTACGAAAAAGGAACAGAGAAGAATCTGATCGGGATGTTTGGAAGCCAAAGGAAATGAGGAATTGTTTTAGTGCCGTGTACCAAGCTCGTGGAGCTTGTTTTAGCCCATATAGGGACTTTTGGAGATGGCACACGTGAGTGGGAGAGTCAGGATGAATAAATCCAGGGGGTTACTGTATGTAAACATCATTTGAGAGTGAGCCATGTAAAAATGCATTGTTTACGTCCAGCTGACATAAAGACCAATAGTTGGTGACTGCAAGTGTGAGTATCAGCCTGATGGTGGAGGGTTTGATGACTGGGCTGAATGTATCAATGAATCAAGTCCGGGACGTTGTTGGAACCCCTTTGCAACCAACTTGGCTTTGTATTTGTCGATGGACCCATCTGGCTTTCGTTTAAGATGAAAAACCCATTGCACCCCACAATATTTTGGCCATGATCAGCAGGAACTAGGGTCCATGTGGAATTATGAAGTAAAGCATTATATTCTGTCACCACGGCTGCTCGCCATTCCGGAATTTTGAGAGCGTCCCTGGCGGAAGTAGGCTCAATAGTGGAAGAAGAGGAGAGGGAGCTGGAGAAGGAGAATCTTTTTGTAGGCAACTGGATATTATTCTTGTTTCGAGTGATCATTGGATGGATGTTTCGAGAGAGAGGTGGTATAATATTAGGGGCCTGAAGATTGTGACCGAGGCTGGGGGAGGAAGGAGAGACCATGGGCGGTGAAGTTGAAATGGTTGGAGTCTTGGAATGTTCTTCATTGGAGTGGATTGAATGGATAGGAGTAGAAGTTGATATAGATGAAGTTGAGATAGTTGGGGATAATGACATTTTTTGGATTGGAGGTCGAGAAGTTTGTCTAACAATAGGAGTGGTTAAGAGGAGATTGGATAATCTTCCGGTTGGACATTGATTATTGGTTGAAGATAAGGTGTGAGGTGATATGGATGGATTGTGAGGAGTGTTGGTGGAGGATGTGCTGGCCAACCGAAAGTCACTTGGAGGAGATGATGTAGGAGATTTGGAGTCATCCAACGTGGGAAGATGAGTTGTGGGTGTAGAAGGTGATAAAGGTAAATGATAATTAGATAAAGAAGTGATTGAATTTAAATTCTCACCTTGCCTTTTGTTGTGATCACATGCAGGGACGTCAACTTTGGTAGTCCCAATTGGTAGAGAAATATATGTTTTATCACCTTGGTGGTTGGGAAGATAAGTATGAGTTGGGGATTGAATTTTAAAAAGTGATAATGATAAAGGTGTGGGATTAACTTCATTTTGAATAGAGGATGGCGTGGATGAATAGGAAGTGGACAAGTTTGGTATGAGTGGGGTTGGGTTTGTTGAAAAAGGAAAATTTTACTCGACAAATTTAACGTGGCGACTAACATAAAGACGACTAGTAGTGTGATCAAAACATAGATATGCACTTTGTGTGGTACTGTAACCAAAGAAAACACAAGGTTTAGATTTGGGATCAAGTTTATGATTGTTATATGGGCGTAACCAAGGATAACACAAACAACCAAAAATACATAATTTTGATAAATTTGGCGTATTGTTGAATAATTTGGCAAATGAGGAATTAAAATCCAAGTTAACTTTGGGTAATCGGTTGATTAAATGAACTGCAGTACCGAAGGCATATGACCAATATTTTGTAGGAATTGACGCTTGTTGGAGAAGGCTTAAACCAGTTTCAACTATGTGTCGGTGTCGTCGCTCAGAATAGCCATTATGTTCAGGGGTATGAGGTGGGGTGGTTAAGTGATTTATTCCATTTTGAGATAGAAAATTTGACAGTGCAATATACTCACCACCATTATCGGTGTAAAGGCTGACAATTTTCGTGCTTAAAGTATTTTCAACAAGTGCCTTGAATTTAATAAAAATATCATGAACATCGAATTTTTTCTTTAATGGATAAAACCATACATATTTAGAGAAGTGATCAACAAATATGACATAGTATTTAAATCCATCAGTTGAAGTGATAGGTGATGTCCAAACATCAGAATAAATAAATTGTAGAGGTTTTGTACTAGAAATGCTCAAAGTATGAAAAGGCAACTTCTGACTTTTATTGCATTGACATGAATTACAATGAGTTAAGCGACTTTTGTGCGACGAAAACGACAATAAATTATTTGAAACTAAAAAATCTAAAATCTTTGAAGATGGATGCCCTAGACGCTGGTGCCACATATCTAAGGATGAAAGAGCAGCATAAAATGCAATGATTGGTTTGGACTTGGAAGGTGATAACACATATATTCCATCTTTAACTGGTCCTGTAAAGAGTGGCGCTCCAGTCTGCAAATTTTTAATAACAAAACAACTTGGTGAGAATTCAATAGAAACATAATTTTGATAGCAGAAATTGAACACAGAAATGAGATTCCGATGCATTTTAGGAACACAAAGAGTGTTGTTGAGGATAAACTGCCTATTTGGTGTTTGAAGAATAGCTTTTCCAATATGGGAAATGTCAAGGCCTGTGCCATCACCTATGATAATGTCATCAGTGCCAGTGTAGTTAGAGTGTAAAGAGAGATTGTTGAGATCATTAGTGATATGATGTGACGCCCCAAAATCAAGTAGCCAATCATCTGGAGATGTGTTGGGAGCCATAGGATGGGCTACATTAGCTGTGGGAGTGGTATTGGATGACCGAGGTGTATAGTTAGGAGAAGAGGACGAGTTTTACCAAGGAGAAAAATGATAGGTGAGACATCGTTTGGCGGAATGACCTTGTTGGCCACACAGCTGACAGAAGCCTTTGTAAGGTCGGGGATTGTTGTTGTTTTGAGAGTTGGAAGGACCACGAGATTGGATGTTATTCCGGTTGTTGTTGTTTTTGGAATTTGAATATTGTGTGGGAGATGAGGTTGGATGGTAGGTGTTGGATTTTAAGGTGTAATTGGCTGTGACGGGGTTGAAAGAGGTGGGAGTGCTCACGGGTTGCAACTGGGAATCCCGTGTGACTAGTTTTTCATGAAGTTCATCAAAAGAGATGGATGATTCACGAGCGCGAACAACTTCGCATAATCTATTGTACTCAGGATCGAGTCCACGTAGAATGTGAAGAACGAGTTCATCATTATCAGGTGCAGAATTCATTAATGTCAGACTGTCCACGATACTTTTGACTTTGTGCATATACTCCATAATTGTGGAGTCTCCTTTTTGCAGCTGGCCAAGACTGCTTTTGAGGTTCATGATGCGTCCCCTGGATGGTTTCGCATATGTGTTTGTTATGGTAATCCAGGCGTCCCTACAGTTTTTTGCAGCAGCAATGAAAGAGACAAGATTTGGAGATAAGGAGCCAACAATTGCGTTTAGCAAAAGTTTGTCTTGCCGGATTCATTTGACAAATTCGGGGTTTGGAATTGAAGTTTTAGGTGTAGCCGAATCTGACATCATAGGAGATGGACATGGTAAGGTACCATCAACGAAACCAATTAGATCATAACCTATTAAGAGGCTACGAAATTGTATGTGCCAAGCGGGAAAGTTTGTAGTGGTGGGTTTGATGGGGAGTTGAGATTGGCCATTAATGACAATTGGTGGTGAAGGTATGGTGGTGGTAGTAAGAAGAAGAGGAGGATCCGAGACAGTGGATGGAGCTGTGCTATCGGATGAGTTAGAAGAGTTGATAGTCGAGGCCATATGATCAAAAGAAAGCTTGAGAGCGGAGAAGCTCTGATACCATAAAAGAAAAGAAAATATATTTGAAGTGCTAAAACTTGATTCTTATTGATGTTGTAAATGTATATATATAAAAAAATGAATCTGGTAAAACTAATTAAAGATAACTACTGGTAAAACTAACTGAAGATAACTATGGAAGAGCTAAAGAGAGAATAATGAAACAATAAGTTACAACAATACGTGAAGAAATGATTTTATTTTAATTCCCAATAGGTCCGACCTGTCCAACCTGGTGATCCGGCTTGTGGATCACCTAGATTTAAAGCTATAACTCTATTTCCTCGACACCCAGGCAAAGTTGTATGGCTCCGAAGTGAAATGGGTTCTTCCTCTTTTAGAACAGTCAAGGGAGTCTGAGGTCTTACGTCCAATGGTAGTGAAGATGAAGGAAACTGGGGTCTTGATCATGTGTGGAGTAGAGGAAAAATGGAAGAGTCGCTGAAGAGAAAATGGGTTCTCGTTTGGGTTTGGAAAGGTTTTTGTTTAGGACGTAATTATACGGTGTAAATGTTTTAATTTTTTATGAAAGAATAGGTTAAATTTTAAGGGTAGTTTGTGTAATTTCCTCAAAATAATTTCTACATAAAGTAAGTCTTCGTTTTTGCATCTTCCAGCAATCAATTGCTAACTGTGCAGATTCAAAATTTGGGACACGAAATTAAAAAAATAATTTATGATTTTATAAAAATAATTTTCTCATGTAAATTAAGCAACATAAATTGAATAAAATGATTATTCATATTTCCAAATCATGGTTCAACAAATCATGTTTGCATGGAGAATTTTAATTAATATTTTCTTAAATATTAAATATATATTAATATTCATTTAATAATTTATAAAAAATAATTTTGAAAAAAGTGACTCTTCGTTTTTTCCACCTTGGATCAATCAAGGGATACATGTATACAATTATAAAAAATTGGAACGCGGAATTTAAGAATCAAAATTTCACGTATTTAGCTTATATTTAATGATTCACCCTATATTCCCAAAAGTTGGGGCTGACATAGGACTGAAAGTTAGATCGAAAAATCCGACTCAATCCAGTTCCTGTCCAAGTTTTTTCAAAAAAATTCGATTCCGAAACTTCTGAAATCCGAAACTTCCGAAAAATTGGATTGGAATTGGAAAGAATTTCAAAATTCAGAAAATTTCGATCCAAAAGATTCCGAAGCATTCCGAACATATTCCGATCCGGAAATTCTGATTTTTTCCTAATAAATTCCAATTTTTTTGTGTTTTAATTACAATTAATAATATAAAATTTAAGAAAATAATTTATTGAACAGTTAATAATATTAAAATAATATTAATATGAGATGTAAAATATAATTGACCGGTACCACTTTACTTAGTAAAAAGAAAAAAAAAAAGAATAACAAGAATTGTAGAATTATTATCCTCGTTGACTTCTATTTTATTGGATCATAATGAAAAAATTTATGCTAAATCTATTTATAAATGTTATATTGTTATCTTTTGTGGTTTATGACTTTAATTATAATTTCTGACTAGTTGAAATTTTGGTCTTATTTAATTCCAAACATTCGATTCCTCGAATTTCTTTTTCTATATGCTTAAAATTTTTATAAATCTTGGTAAAATATTAAATATTGGAAATTTTTGAAATTTTCTGAATTTCAGTTTGGAATGAAGGTTTGGTATTCCGAAAATTTTGGAATGAAAATTGGAACACTTGTTTCCGATCCATTCCGTCCGAAAAACACCCTTCCTGGCGCTTCATGTTCAAATCTATCTACATCTATGTACATCTACAATCTACAATCTACATCTTCTACATCTATCTACAATCTACTAAAAGGGTGGATGGAGGAGAAACTTTTAAATACCTATTTTACCCTCATATGTTTATTTATATACCCGTTTTATCCTTATCCCTTTATTTAATAACATTAAATAATTTGTTACATTTCTTACATAGAAATTTAAAAAATTATAATATAAATTCATATTATTATATTTTCTCAATTATTTAGTATTAAATTAATTTATAATCTAATAATTTACAATGTTGTAATATGATTTCATATTATTATTCTCATATTATTATATTTTTAATTTATTTAATTTAATTTAATCTACATCTACAATATATAATAATAATAATAATAATAATAATAATAATATAAAAGTGTGAATGAATGGAAAACTTTTTATTCCCCATTTTAGCATTAAATTGTTATGTTTTAGGTCTATATTACATATAAAATTTCATTTATTTTCATTAAATATTATTAGTTTTTATATTAATCTAAAATACATTTAAATATTTTTACCTTTTGTCAATAACATTCTTAAATTTTTATTAAAACCATTAATTAATCCATAAGAAAAAATTATTTTTTTAATTATATTCTAATTAAGATTAATATATATATAAATAATTTCTAAACTCTTTTAAAAAATGTTAAACCTTTTTCAAATATATATATCGAGAAAATTGATGAAAATTCTTGATAAAATATTAATTTTTTAAAAATTGAAGATAATTTACAATTTAAATTGTCTTTTAAAAATATTAATTATCTCAACTACTTTCAAAAATAGTAATAATACTTCAAAAAATTACGCTATTTTTCATCATTTACAAAAGATCGACATGCAAAGTCCGTGCTTACTACGAGTAATTTTCCAAAGTATGAAAGCATTTAATATGAAAACAAAAATATTAATGCTTTTTGGGTTAGATTTTCATGTAAATCGAAGAATACGTAGTGTTTAAACTAGAAAATGTACTTTCTGTTATAAACTAGATAGAAAAAGAGATAAGAATAGAGACACAAATAAACTTGTGTATTATTATGAACTAATGCCCCCATATATATAGGAGGAATAAGGGATACATAAGGTAATAAAATATAATATTTACAATACTCCATCTTGAATGACATATTACAAAATATATGTCTCGTTAAAACATTGTTTGATAAAAATTCAATGGAACAAAAATATCGAACGAAGGAAAAAGAGTACAGTTATTCTTGGAGTATTAAGATGAATGATGCGTCGTTAAAACCTCGCTAGGAAAACACAATGGGACAAAAACCTTAGCTAAGGAAAAAGAGTACAGCTACTCCCCCTGTGTTGATCACTGTAAATTATCGAGTCGATACATCTCAATCTTGTGAACTGATTTCTTGAATATAGATTTTGGCAGTGCTTTTGTAGATAAATCAGCTACATTTTTACTTGAGTGAATTTGTTGAAAATTCTGAAATATTTTGATGCTTCCTTGTTAAAACCTTATCAAAAAAATTCAGTGGGACAAAACCCGAACGAAGGAAAAAGAGTACAGGTACTCCCCCTGATTCAATCTCTATTGAACCATCCATATCTTGACCTCTTCATAAGTCTCGTATAGGAGAGTATATCAATAGACATTGGTAACAACTACCTTATTAAAAATATTTCCAGGAAAACCCTGTGGGACAAAACCTCGACTAAGGAAAAAAGAGTGTAGCGCATATTAGCTCCCCCTCTTGGGAACATTACAATTATATTGATGTTGCATATAATTATTTCAACTGTTGATCGGTGCAATATCGAATATGTTCGCCAAGCATATATAAACGACACATATCTCATATTATTTATTCTTCGAATATAAATTCAACTATTTTTTTAACTTGAAGAACTATAAAATATTTTCAATCATTTGAACATGTTGTATCAAGTCATGTTTTATAATCAATATTCATCAACGCATTTAATGTAGTTCTCAAATCTGGAAGTGACTTATTCACTTCAATGAACAATTAACTCATTCACTTCATGTGAATAATTAACCATGAATTTGAATCTTGAAAATCAATTTCCATAATTCTTAAATATTATTCACACTACTAGTACATCTTAATTTCAACACTTTATCATATAGAGTCATTTGTACCATTCTTCATGTAACTAATTTTATACTATCAATCAAATTCCATTACAAATTGAATCTTTCAAGGCATATTAAATATTCAAATCGCAAAGTATATGTATATATTGATCAAAAAAGTTTCTTAAAAACTGGAACTATACATTTCAGATATATTTAATCCTTCTAGGATTAAACTGCATGCTTCAGGCATCTTATATGTTTCACATTGTAATTATCAAATTGCTACCACCAAATTTAAGTCGTGAAACTTTAGATCGGTAACGATTCTTATATTTTAAGTAGATTTTCTCTAATCATTTCATTGCAATCCCAAATTACCGAGGTATTGATTACCCTTTTTAATCCGACTCATTGGTATTTCAAAGAATACTCTCAACGTACCGAGTTGATAATCATATATTTTGATATCACTCATTGATACATCGAAGAGCGCAAGCTAGTAATTAGAATCAATCATCTTTCAGTATTTACATTTCTAATAATTATATATTTATTGGCACTTATTATGCATTTGTCAGGCAAATAAAATATTGCATCTGTGCTAGATTTTTGAAACATGCATTACACAACAAGTCATGTACGTATTACAACTATACCTATATGTGTTATTGGATTTACATTTTTTAGTATTTGGGCTTCAGGTCCCAAAATCTCAGGTTTTGTAGTAAGTTTAAGTTAGCCTGAATGCATACTTATGCCAACTATGTTATTTCGATTTTCTTCGACATATTTTCTTTTATTATCCTTGCTATCATTCATATTATGATGCAGCCAACTTCGCAGTTTGCTTTTGCATAAGTGCTTTATAAAGTGTGTCGATATAATTATCATCTCAGTTCGATTTATTCCCCCACAAGACATAACTATGGAGATCTCAATTTTTCAATATTTCAAGTACTTGGACCTCTTCTAGAGATTTACAATTAATTATGTCAATAAATATTCTCTCACGAGTATATGCTTCCTCAATAAGACCATCATAATCATTTGCTTTATTTTTATTTATTTTTGGGGATCTTTATTCGAATCAGATATCACTACACTTCAGACGTGCCATACATCAATATAAGATAGAGTATTTGTAGCTAGTACATGAGATTTTATTAATCTCTTGTACATCTTGTAATTATGTTATTTCTTTAACTTTTCATTCGCATTTTCAATCGAACTTCTGGTTCGTATTATCTATTGTGAGGATATATATAACATAATATGATGTATTTGTTTGATTTTAACTACTTATCTTCCCCCCTAACGTTGAGAAAATTGTCCAATCAAATTGACAATCATTTTTTCGGCGTTGTAAAATATCACCTATTTGGGATATATGTTCAAACCATGTATTTTTCCCAACATTCTTTATTTTCCATTTCAGTACATTGTGGTGGATCAATTGCACTATTAAAAAATTATATGAAAAAATTAGGCTCTATCCATAATCCAATTATAGTATGGAGGACTTTGATGTCGACATGATGCGTAATAGAATTTCCTAAACAAAAAGGGAAGTATTTTGTTCTTAATTAAATTAATCGGAGGCGTTTAAAAAGTAAAAATATTAAACCATTTATCGACATCCCAACAAATACTTATTAAAATGTTGAGATTTATGTCCACTAGTATTATCAAGACACATTCTTTATTATATAATATGAAGATATGCTCATAATTTAAAATTTGAGCAATAATTTTGCAAACTTCAGGTTGCGATCACCTTGCAACCATCTAGTATATGTATCAAATATATTAGTTACAAATAATATTTAAATGATCGACGTGGAGGATGATGTGGCACCATTTATCACCCTAATTATTTTCAGAAATATAGGAAATTTAATCACTATTTTAGCTAGTGAGTCAAGAAATTTCATAAAAGAGAACAAACATCATATATGATTGAATTGAAAAATCTTCTGATTCTTCATTGAGTATCCATTTTAATTTCGCATCATTACTGATCTAGTGATGGTCCAACTAATCATGCCAAATAAACAAAACAATTGAACTTCTGATTCTATAAAAGATATAATTCAATGATTAAATATTATATAATTATATATCATTCAAGTAGTCAAACTAGTCAATGTCCTTACGACATTAGTTATATGTTTTCCTTCAAGGATAAATATGACTCAAATGATAGATTCTTTGAAACATATGTTACTTCGAAAGCTCATTTTTATTACACATTCAAAATCAATATGTCATCATTCTTTTGGAATATTGAAATTATAATATGATATTCTTCAAAAGTGGATAATATTATTTTATAACTTTTGTGCTTCTTCGGGGGCAACAACATATTGCTTCTTCAAGAGCAAAAGTTAAATATCCAAATGAAAATTTATTTACAAACAATATTACAATATTCTTTTTGGAATTTCGATTTAAATTATTTATTTTCAAGAATATTATTCTTCTAAAATATCTTAGTAAATAACTCAAATAAAATATTTACAATGCTACAATATTCTTCTGGAATATTGACATTAACGACTCGTTTTACCTTTCGATCCAACAATATTTGTACTCTACATGAGCGACAATAAAATATTCTTTTGAAATATTTATATAACGTGTGTTGTGTTTCCTCTAGAACATCAACATCATGTTCATTGAAAATATACTTTAAATCATGTTTCTTCAAGAATATTGAGTTAATAATTTTCTGAAATATTGAAATTGTAATATTCCGATCTTAATGAGCAAGTAATATTCTTTTAAAATATCAATAAAGTTGTGCTAATTCAAGAGTAACAAGAAATTATTTTAAAAAAATTGAACTTTATAAATTTGTTCTTCTAGAACAAATAATAATTTTACAATATTTATATACGTCGTGGTACTTTAACAACAATCACAAATTATTCTTCTAGAATAATTATATTTCTAAAGTCATTTTTCAAGAATAATAAGTCAATATTCTTCTGAAATATTGAAAATTATAATTTATGCTCTTTATGAGCAAATAATTTTCTTTTAAAATATTAGTTATAATGTTATGCTACTTCAGGAGTGACAACAAATTATTTATAATGAACATATCTATTATTAATATTCTCTTGAATATTAACATATTGTTATGCTACTTCAAGGATAACAACATAATAAATCAATAATATCAAAAAATTTGTAATGAACAAATCTATGATTGATATTTTTTTGGAATATTAAGTTAGGGAAAAGTACATAACTATACAACTAAAACTTTCACTTTTTAAACATAACAAACTTAAGATTTTTTTTATTTTAAAAATCAGGTGTTAATTATTTAATTAATTAATGCAATATTATAATAATTATAATGAGTTGCCAAACAAAGGCATAATATTAAATAATAAAATTAAAACAATACATAATTCACAACCACTCCATTCCACTCCACTCCATCACAACCCAACCCAACCCCGCACTTACCCCACCCACCGACCCCGCCCCCACTCAACCCACCCACACACCCACCCCACCCCACCCCACCCCATAAAATAACTTTTTTCCTTCTACTTTTCCACACTCACCCCCACCCTCAACACCACCTTATCCACCCCACCCCACCCCACTCCTCCCCAACCAAACCCAACCCACCCCGCCACCACTCACTCACTCACCCCACCCCACCACACCACAAGAATGATTTTACTTCTATTTTTTTCTCATCTCACCCACCCATCCCCAACCCACCCACCCAATCACTCACCCACTAGTCCCATCCCATCACAGCCACCCACCACGCCCACCCCACGACACTCCAAAAATAAGTTTTTTTTTTTTTTTTTTGAAATATTTTTCCACCCCACCCCCCCCCCCACCCAAAATGATTTTTTTCTACTACTTTTTCACAACTCGCCCTAACCCTACCCTATCATACCCTGCCACCTACCCCAACCCCACCCAAAGTTAATTTTTTTCTTCTAATTTTCGACCCCCCCACCAGCCTCGCCCCAAATCCTACCCCAATCAACCTCATTCAAAATAATTTTTTTTACTACTTTTTCACGACTCGCCCGACCCTACCACGCCCCCATCCCCAACCCCACCCCACCCCACCCACGCCTCCACATGCTCATTCAAAGTTTTACTATATATCAAGATATCATCGAAGTAAATTACAACGAATTTACCTATAAATGCACGTAAAACATGATTCATTAAACGCATAAATGTGCTAGGTGCATTAGTAAGTCCAAATGACATAACTAACCATTCATACAAGCCATATTTAGTTTTAAAAGCAGTTTTCCACTCATCTCCCTCCTTCATTCGAATTTGATGATAACCACTCTTAAGATCAATTTTACTAAATATGCTAGAGCCATGCAATTCATCCAACATATCATCTAACCTAGGAATAGAATGATGATACTTTACCGTTATGTTGTTGATGGCCCTACAATCAACACACATTCTCCAAGTCCCGTCCTTCTTTGGTA
Source organism: Ligustrum vulgare (assembly GCA_963555705.1). Classification (NCBI taxonomy): domain Eukaryota; kingdom Viridiplantae; phylum Streptophyta; class Magnoliopsida; order Lamiales; family Oleaceae; genus Ligustrum; species Ligustrum vulgare. Next base: position 34,974,186 of record OY743183.1, on the reverse strand, counting down.
TGAGTAACACGGGTACGGTACATGGACTCATGCTCTCCCTTATGTACCCCTTGCTCATCAACTCCTCCACTTGCTTTTGAAGCTCCTTCGTCTCCTCGGGATTACTCCTATAAGAGGGACGGTTTGGAATGACTTCTCCAGGTACAAAATCAATCTAATGCTCAATACCTTGAATGGGTGGCAACCCACTAGGTATATCCTCCGAAAATACATCGTCAAATTCCTGTAAGAGAGAAATAGCCAAACTAGAGAGGGATGGATTTGTTAGTTTCCTCAAGGGCAAGGAATGACTCCTTGTACAAGAAAAGGACCATTGGTCGATTTTCCACGAAAGCCTTCTTGATTTCACTACTTTTGGCATAGAAACTCACTCTTGGTTTTTCTTTTCTGGCACTCTTCGTTCCCTCTCCTTTTTCTGAGGTATGTACCCCAACACTCTTTTTTTTTCTCTCGCCTCTCCTTTTTCTGGAGTCGTGGCTCAAACCCTCTTTTCCTCTCCTTTTTCTGAGGTCGTGGCCTCAACTCTCTTTTTCTCAAGATTCCTCACCTTTTGTTCTTCATCATTTTCAATTTAGCTTGATCTGCATAAACTTGTGATGGTGTTAACGGTGTAAGTGTAATCTGAATTTAAATTTAAATTCCCCAAATATCATCATTCGAAAATTTGAAAAATTCCTTTAAAGTGTTAAATCCACATTACTTAAGAATCTGAAATATTACTTTAAAGTAGTCTAAATAAAATGCTTCAAGAATTTGAAAATAACTTTAAAATATGCAAGTAACATCATTCAAGAATTCAAGAATATGAAAATAACTTGAAACTATACCACTAACATTATTCAAGAATCTGAAAATGATAGATTAAGGTAAATTAAGTCACTTTTGAAGTTGAGAGCTTGTTTTTCTTCATTTTATACACATGCAATATTGTCTTGGTGATGATAACACTCATAAATATCAAGGATCCAACATCCAGTTAAATAAAATACAAAAATATTTCAGTAGCTCTTTAGATCCCAAAAGAATCAAAAGCTATTGAACAAAAATTAACTTTAGATTAGAACAAAGTGAAAAATTTAAGGAAAAGCATGAAAACCAACATAAAGTATTAAATAATCACAAATATATAACACTAATGATTCAAGGATGTTACTTTACTGCAGAAATTAAACTGTACATAATAAAAATTGCAAGAAAAATAACACACAAATGCTTTAATCACACATTTCATCAAACATTTAGAAGGCATTTATGTTCTTAACATTAAATCTTGAAACTAGTTTAGAAAATCAACATAATCAATAAAGAACATACTAAATTCAGTAATTTAAGAGTAATACTTCAACACTATATGAAAAACTTAACACAATATTACACAAATCAAGTTTCACTCACCTCTAACTTAGATAAGATGATTTTGAGTCAATACACCTACAATCGTTTAACCAAGTGTTAGAGTAACTTCAATATACTAAAGTCTTACTTCTTAGTCCAAGTTTTACCTAGAGAATCCTTCCAAAAATGAGGATTTTGTAGTTTAGAACAATCTGCCCAGAACTGTCAAAGGCTACTAGAAGCCTCTCGTTATGCCTCTGTCCAGGCTTTTGATTGCCTCGTCCAGCAAAAAATTTTCCCTTCTTCCATCTTCTTCCCCATTTTCCGTCCAGCAGCTTCTCTCTCAGCTTCTCTCTTGTCTCCACCGAGAAAAGAAGAAGAAATGGGGTTAAAGTTCATCTAATTGGGTGTGTGTGTGTGTGTGTATATATATATATATATCAAATAAACCCCCATACTTCTTATCATATATAACTTGGACCTTATAAATTGAAACTAGGTCCTCAAAGCTTTCTTTTCTATCATCCAAGCCCTAAAACTTTGGTAAATAATTACTTCTCAACAAAATAAATTGATGTTCCAAACATGCCCTCGAAGTAATAATATGGGAATGCCAAGTGTCCATTTTTCCATTATTTTATAAATAAAATTTCTAGGTTTTTCATCTAAAGTTGCCACATTCGGGTTAATATTTGAAGGTCAAGACGATCTCCGTTTTGTCCAATCTTTATATCCTTGTAAAGATCACACTTCAAGCTTCGTAACGATTACACATGAAAAGAAATCAAATCATTATACCGCCCGTACTACACGACCAAAAATGGCTATTCGGCTGGATTTCTACACTTGGCCAAATTTCTGGAACTTTCAGCACTTTTACCATTTCAAGTATGGAACTTCAACTCAATATTTGAAATACTTCCCGGCCTCTATTGTACTCGAATTTAATACCAATACGTACATATCACTGTGAACTTTAAGGTAATGTAACAATCATATACATCGGGTTAACATATTGTTCGTATGATCATCTCAAACATGGCTGCTCGATCACCAATTTATACTTAAGAAAATTTTGAGGATTTTCAGCATTCCAACTACTTTCCACATACTACTTCACCTCGACTTTGGAGGCACTTCCCGAACTCAAATGTGATCAAACTTGATATCAATACTTAGATCTCATTATGAGTTATAAAATGGTATAACTTACAATGTCTAAAGATAACTACGTAATCCACCAAATGATCTCAAAGTCGTGTTCATCATAATGACAAAACTGTAATTAATAGGAATTTTTAAAATTTTCAGCTTAGTCCTCAATTGTGAAATTAAACCCGATTGAGTTCAAACATCATATATAACTTTCTTTTATGCCAACTTAGTCTCCAATAATTACAGTAAAGGTCAATTTATCCCCTTTTCTTATAATTTCTATACTATCTCATCTTATGAAATGTGAAATTGGCTCTTTTCTAAGAAAATACTTGATTCCAATACGAAATTTTCGGGTTGTTACAGTGGGCATTCTTGTATAGATAGGCGCGGTGATTTCTTTTGGAGAATAAGGTCGGTTTTCTTGTTCCTTCAAAAGGGACGGTTTTCCCAAACTTTGTGGTTGATCTCTTGTACTAAAAACTCTCATTGGAAGGTTGTTTGCTAGTAGATTGGGCTTGATCCTAAACCCCCTTAGACGTAGGTGCGATTGTACCGAACTGGGTCACCAAGATTGTGTTGTTATTTTCTTGTTTCTTGTTTATATTTCTTAATTAATCTGCATAATTAGTTGATTAGAATGCGAAAAATCCCAACAAAAAGATATATGCTATATTTGAAAATAAAGATTAAAGAATGTTTGTTTAAAATGTATTATATTCTTTGAATGATATCGAAGATGTAATCAATATTATTATAGAATGCTATTAAAAATTAAATAATAAAAAGTGTTATTAAAATGAAACTATAAAAATCAAAGAATGATATAAAAAAATGAAATTATAATGAAATATAAATGCTATCTTAATTTTTATGTAAAAATTGATAATAGAATTCAAGAAAATGCTAATATATGAGCCAACATTTAATAACATTCAGAAAATGCTATAATAGGAACTAAATTTTAATAACCCCATCAGTAATAGCTTACAAAAAAAAGCTATCAAATATAATAGATAATATTCTTCACATGCTATTAATGAAATGATTTCTTGTAGTGCGTATTAGATATATGGATAACAAATTCAACTTTGTTGAAGAAATAAACTCTACTAAGATGCAGTGGATACTAAAATTTAGAGTCCTGGGGCTTCAAGAGGTTTTGTGCTTTGAAGATAAGTCACAGACCTATAGCATAGAGATGGTGCTATTCGATTTGAGGGGTTTTTATTTCGTATATATTGTCTTTTGTAATTTTTCAATTGTAGTTATGATGTTTAAATTTATTTTATATGTATTAACTTTTAAAGTTACTTAAATTTTTTTGTATCATGAATTTTTGTAGGGAGGTAAGATTCATGCTACTATCAAGAGATCGTTGCTTCGGTCTTTCAAAACATCAACCCTTGAAGAAAAATTGTACGTTATGCACAATCTTGGGTAGGATACAATAATATGAAGTGCAAGATAACAAGTCACAAGTACAAACTAAATTTTATGCCAAGAACTGTTATTGTCAATGCCGTTGATGAGATTTTTCTCAAATGGAATTATAGCTTCAGATAATTTGTTGATATTTCAATTGTATCTCATATTGATAAGAATGAGTTCTTCAATATGTCTGAAGTTAATTGCAAATTTTTTTGTCATCAAACAATGACATTTTTGATAAATTCTGCTGATTGAGGAGATGGTTGGCAAGGATAATTCCAAATGGCAGTAATATGGTGGAAGGACGAGCAAACTAATTGATATTATGCTTGAAGACGTAGAGTATGCATATACTTTTTTCCAAATGTTATTAAAATAAGGCAAATGATATGTTTTATTTGCTTTAATTAATTAGTATCATTCGAATGCATTTTATTTTTATTTTTTTAAGAAAAAAATAGGTTAACGTGTACTATCTGGGGTGCTTATGTTGATGAGATTGACATTATTTTAAAAAATGAGAAACCGGAGCCTGTAATTATCTTAGTGAAGCAAGTACCTTCAAGTGTGAAAGTTTTACATCTTTATTGCTTCAAACCTCCTCTGATATTCTACAATTCAATAGAGTTGAAGGACCTCTATTGAATAGACAAGATACACTGGTGCATGTAATCTCATACATTTAGCACACTCATTCAGAGTGACAAGTGTATTTTATACACTTATTTGTATGTCTAAATTAGAAGAAATTATTTTCATTTTAGAATATATGCTATTTAATTTCTGTATATTTGTTATTTTGTAGAAAATATCCCAAAAAGATGAAGAATAAAGCAATTAAGGGAAATATTGCACAATTGGAGGACATTTGGAGCTTAATTGAGCGAATCTAGAGGAATAAAAAGTTTGGGGACTAAATTGCAATAATTGAAAGTTGAGGACTGAAGGGGCAATTAAAAGTCGGGGACTAACTTATAGAGCCGAGAAAATATGGAAATTACATATCACGCGATCGCATACATCCTATTGCGCGATCGCGCAATGCCTCGAAATTTTTACACGAGAGTTTTAGGGTCTTTCACGCGATCGCTAGGGTATAAGCCACGCGATCGCGCGCTTATCCGACTAGGCCGACTGTGGGTTTTTTCTCGCATTTTTCAACAAAATTCTCTCTTTCTTGACCTAGGTTTCTCCAAAACCTATATATACAACACATGAGGCACGAGATCTGGATCGCTGCCTCTCCATAGAACGAGCCACAATAGAGAATTCAACATCAAATTCTTGGGGAATCAAGCGTTGCAAAGGAGCGTGAATTGAAGATAATTGAAGAAAAGATACTTGGTACAAGATTTCCATTCTTTATATTACTTTCAATGAATGCTTATATTTACTGTTTTTGTTCTTTATGAATGATGTGTAACTAAATTCTATGTTGGGATGAACGATGTAGCCTAGTTTAATTATTTTAATTCCAGATTTCGTTGTTTTAATGATTTTGTTGCATGCATTGATTTATTATTATTTTTAATGCTTGAATTGCTTGATCACCAATTCATGATATATTGAATTATTTTCATAATTCGAGAGGTGAGTTAATAATTTAGAACGTGGTAATAAATTCGGTAATTGAAAGAGAGATAGAGACATACTCTTGTTATTATTGCGGTCGTGTGTGAATTCTTGTGTTTATTGCATCTAGATAAGGAATATCCAGACCCGCTGTAGAGATACATGGTTGACTTATTTAGGTAGAATTGATTTAAACTCGAGAGAGGAATTTCAATTTAAATTAGTGAATTCGACCGAATGCATATTTAGAAATTAAAACTGGAATTGGAATTAATTTAATTGGATAGGTGTAATTGTGAATCCCAACTACTTTACAATCGTTTTTAAAAACAAAACAAATTTCACAATTTTAATTCTTTAAGCATTGTCTTAGTTTTAATTAAAAATCTCAAATTATTTCGTCTATTCAAATAAGGTATAGAACTAACATATTTCGATAATTAATAGCATTCTCTGTGGGAACGATCATCCAGACTCCTAAGTCCACTTTATTACTTCTCACGACCCGTACACTTGCGGGCATATCTCGCATCGCGAGATATCGGTGAACAAGTTTTTTGGCGCCCGATGACTGTTTTTATATTAATATCAATACTCATTAATTCTTACTTTACTTTGAATTTTATTTTGCTTATTTTTATTTTTAGTTTTATATTTGTTTACTTTATTTTATGTTAAGAAGGACTAAGTCGTGTGAATTGCTTCCTCTTGATACAGAAATTGAACGCACCTTTCGACAATGGTGTAGACAACAGTTGGAAGTAAATCAACAAACAGATTGCGATGGCGGATGACAGTAATCAGAATAATCAGAATGATCTGCCAGCAGCTGTTATTGAACAGTAACAAGATCATGGGAGGTGCCTTTTGAGTGACTATATGGTTCCTCTTGTGGGGAATATTGGGACCTGTGTAGTACCAACAGCAATACCAGCCAGAAATTTCGTGATTAAGACTTCCTTAATTTCTTTGATCCAAAATTCTGCTGTATTCCATGAGCTACCATCCGAAGACCGACATGCACATCTCCGGACTTTTCAAGAATTGTGCGACATGTAGCGCATGAATGGAGTTCCAGATGAAGCTGTAAAGCTGAAATTGGTCTCATTCTCATTGGCAGACAAAGCTAAAACTTGGTTCTATTCCTTACCTCTACACACTATCACCACCTTTGAAATCCTGACCCAATAATTCGTAGATAAATTTTTCCCACCTGGCCAGATGTCAAAGCTTAGGCGTGAAATTATGTCTTTTAGTCAACAGCAGGGGGAATCCATTTTTGAAGCTTGGGAAAGGTTCAATGAGCCTATCAGACTGTGTCATACACATGGAATAGCATATTGGATTTTAGTACAGACATTCTACAATGTTTTGACAAACGAAAATAAGAAACACGCTGACTCAGCAGCAGTAATGGACATGACCTATGAAGAAGCATATGAGATCTTTGAGAAGATGGCTTCAAACAGTTACCAATGATATTCAGAAAGGTCTGCACCTAAGTCTGGGGGAGTTATTGTCGTTAATGAGATTACATCATTAAGTGCTAAACTTGATGCGTTGACAAAGAAAATTGACAACATGGGGTGTGTGGACAGTGAATTCAGTTCAAACAACTTTTTGTGATTTTTGTTTCGAAAATCACGTTGTAAATTTCTGCCCATTACAGCAAAATCAATCAAATCCAGAACAAGTCAACTTCATGGGAAACATGCAACAAGGTGGTCCTTATTCACAAACCTACAACCCATAATGGAAAAACCACCCCAACTTCTCCTGGTCTAATAATCAGAATGTTCAACGTCCACCTGGTTTTCAACAATAGCAGCAACAACAGTCTCAGAAAAACGTGGCTGAGAGCTTGGAAACGCCAATCCAGCTGGTCAAGAGTCAGAATGGAGAAATAATGAATCAAGCTGCTGAAATAAAAAATTTGAAGAAACAGATAGGGGAATTGGCAGCTAGCAGTGCAACAAGATAGTCAGGATAGTTACCTAGTAATACTAAAACGAACCATCAGGAACATGTGAATGCAATAACAAGAAGGAGTGGCGTTCAATTACCTAAAGTGACTATTGAAAAATATTAAAAGAAGAATCAGAGGGAAAATGGGACGGAAGAACAGGAAAGTGAGAAAGAACAGAGGTCGACTCCTGAAGTTCAAGAAAAAGTTGAAGAAGAAGTTCGAGTTAGACCGCCAGTCAAAGCATATGTACCTCTAGTTCCTTATCCAAAAAGATTGAGAAAGCATCAGTTGGAGTAGCAGTTTGGAAAATTTTTGGAAATATTCAAGAAACTGCACATAAATATCCCATTTGCAGAAGCTTTAGCTCAAATGCCCCTATATTTGAAGTTTATGAAGGAGAATGCTGTCAAACAAAAGGAAGTTGGTTGATTTTTGAGACAGTAGCACTGAGTGAGGAGTGCAACGCCATACTTCAAAAGAAATTACCACAAGAATTGACCGATCTAGGGAGTTTCTCTATCACTTGCACTATTGGTAATTTCAGCTTTGATAATGTTCTATGTTACTTAGGGGTTAGTGTTGATTTAATGCCTCTTTCTGTGTACATGAAACTTGGGTTGGAGGAGCCTAAGCTGACAAATATCACTTTAAAGCGGGCTAACACATCAATCCAATACCCAAATGGGATAGTGGAGAATGAGATAGTTAAGGTTGAAAAATTCTTCTTCCCAGAAAACTTTGTGATCCTGGATATGGAAGAGGACACTCAAATGCCTCTCATCTTCGGAAGGCCATTCTTAGCTACTGGAAGAGCCCTAATAGACATTGAAAAGGGAGAAATCATCTTTAGGGTTGAGAAGGAACAAGTAACTTTTAGCATTAAGCCAAGACAGGATCATCAAGTTCAAAATGAAAGTTGTTTTAAAGTGGAGGAAGTGGTCCAAAAACCAGCAGGAAAATTGAAGCATGAGATTAAAATAGAGCAGGCTCCAAACACAAATCATGAGTTCATGGAGGCTAAGAAAGAGAAGAAAAATTTGAAGGAAGAAAAGCCTAATTTTCCTCAACAAATAGTGGAAAAGGAGGCCTTGGACTTCGAGAAAGTAAGGAAACGGATCGAGAAGTGCAAGGCAGGTAATTGCAAGTCCTGCAGGGGTTCAAGAGGATCATTCATGCCTCCATGATAAAGAAGTGCAAAAAGTCGGGCTTTAGACTTAAAACGGAGCGCTTGTTGGGAGGCAACCCAACCTTTCTTCCCTTTTATTTACTACGCTTTAAGTATTAATCTCTTGTTTTAGATATTTGCATGGTTGGTAATTTTTTAAGTGTTTCTCATATTACATGTAAGGACATTTTTGCATGTTAGTCTATTGTTGCAAATTTAGGTATGTTTTTAATTTTGCATGCTTTCATTAGACTAGGTTCATAATTGTCATCTCAACTCGCACACACACTAGTTTGGATCATAAAGTTAATGTTGAAACATCATTAACTTTTGAAAATAGGAAATAGGAAAAATTGATTTTGAAAATAAAAAATAGGAAAAAATTTCATAAAAGTCGGGAACTACGCGATCGCATACCAAGAGGCTCTAACGATCGTGAGTTTGCGTTTAAACCATGCGATTGCTGGCTCTCTGGCCACGCGATCGCGTGGGTATACTGGTAGCAGAACCGGCAGTTTAAGTACTTCACTTAATTCATTCAATTTTAAACAACACAAATTCGTTTTCTCTCCCCAAAATCACCCCAAAAGTGATCTTATATCTATCATGCATGTCATCAACACTTCATTACACCAAATTCATTGCTATTTTCACATCCAAATTAATCAAAGGTATGAATTCCATTTCTCTTTCAAAAAGTGTGCCAAATTGTGAACCTTCTTATGATCTTGTGATTTTTGAATTAAAGAGGGTTGGAGAATGGGCTTAGGGTAGTCATTGTAGTTGTGAATTGTGCTAAATATGATGAAAATTTTGGGTCAACCCATGTATTCAAATTTATGAACAGTCTTTGATTTTTGCCATGCATACCAAGTGTTTGAAAATATACCACAAAGACATTTACGTTCAAATTTGACAAAATCTCTCGAGCGTTTATCTTCATGACATGTTTATCAATGATTTTGTGTGTATAGTTCATGAGTTAGTTCACTACATCACATTAAAACCATTAAAACCATGTTTGCATCATGGCAGCCCCATTGCAAGGCCATTGCACCTCGAAACTGTCTCACGTCACCTACTTCTCCACAGTTTTTCATGACCCTATTGATCTTCAAATGAGCTGAAATCTTAATATGTTGTCAACCATGCTGTGAACTTTAACATATCAAAAGATGGTTTGGGAAAATTTGTATTTTTCTAGGCGATGTCAAGGCTTGAATATGTGTGGTCGACCAATTTTGAAAATTCAAAATTTTGTTTTAACTTTAGTTTGGGGTCTTTCAAACCTGGTGCCCTAAAGCCAACTGGCTTGGGAGTCATCGACCTAAAGCTCGCTACAGGGGTCAATTAGAAAGTAAGTACGGAGAGTGGACTTACACATAAGACATTAAAACATCTTTAACTTTTCTGTTTAAGCTTTTATAACTCGAGTAAGTACGTCTTAGGGGTTCTTTGAACCTGGTACCCTAAAGCCAACTGGTTTGGGAGTTGTCGACCTGAAAGCGCGCTACAGGGGTCATATAGAAAGCAAGTATGAAAAGTTCTGCACAAAGATGGTAAAAGACAGAGACATTTAAAAGAAAAAGTCGTCCATAAAAAAAATAAAATAAAAAAATTGCATGGTATGAGCTTAGTTGACTGAACTGTGGTGGTTGATGTTGTAGAATTGGGGACTGCTTTCTTTTGATTTGTTGTGCACGCATATTTCTGATTCCGACTGCCTCGTGTGGAAAAAGCAATGAAAAATGTTGAGAACCCATATAGATAAAAACCCGGGATGTGAGAGAAAAGCAGAAAGTGGTGATCATCCATGAGAGTTGAAAGGAATTTCAGTAGAAATCATAAATTGACCACATGTGATTCGGGCTTGATTATGCATAATGAGCCACACAGTGTTGAGTATATCTTTTGCATAAGTATGCGCTTGAAGTTGGCTATTCACACTCACACTTGAAAATCTGGCATGATATAACTAGAAATTATTTTGCATTGTTGTTCATAACTCTTGCTTAAAGCTTGAATTGATTTGGACTATTGAGGCATTTGGCAAACATGTTGACACAACAAAAACAATTGCATGTTGTTATTTTAATTTGTTAGTTTAGTTTACATTGTTCAAGGATGAACAATAGTTCTAGTTTGGGAGTATTTGATAAGTGTATTTTATACACTTATCTGTATGTCTAAATTAGAAGAAATTATTGTCGTTTTAAAATATATGCTATTTAATTTCTGTATATTTGTTATTTTTTAGAAAATATCCCAAAGAGATGAAGAATGAAGCAATTAAGGGAAATATTGCACAATTGGAGGACATTTGGAGCTTAATTGAGCGAATCTAGAAGAATATAAAGTTTGGGGATTAAATTGCAATAATTGAAAGTTGAGGACTGAAGGCGCAATTAAAAGTCGGGGGACTAACTTATACAACCGAGAAAAGATGGAAATTGCATATCAAACGATCATATATATCCTATTGCGCGATTGCACATTGCCTCGAAATTTTTACCCGAGAGTTTAGGGTCTTCCACGCGATCGCTAGAGTATAAGCCACGCGATCGCGCGCTTATCCGACTGGGCCTACTGTGGGATTTTTCTCGCGATTTTCAACAGAATTATCTCTTTCTTGACCTAGGTTTCTCCAAAACCTATATATACAATACATGAGGCACGAGATCTGGACCATTGCCTCTCCATGGAACGAGCCACAATAGAGAATTCAACATCAAATTCTTGGGGAATCAAGGGTTGCAAAGGAGAGTGAATTGAAGATAATTGAAGAATAGATACTTGGTGCAAGATTTTCATTCTTTACATTACTTTCAATGAATGCTTATATTTACTGTTTTTGTTCTTTATCGATGATATGTAACTAAATTCTATGTTGGGATGAACGATGTAGCCTAGTTTAATTATTTTAATTCCAAATTTCGTTGTTTTAATGATTTTGTTGCATGCATTGATTTATTATTATTTTTAATACTTGAATTGCTTGATCATCAATTCATGATATATTGAATTATTTTAAAAATTCGAGAGGTGAATTAATAATTTAGAACGTGGTAATAAATTCGGTAATTGAACGAGAGATAGAGATATACTCTTGTTATTATTGCGGTCGTCTGTGAATTCTTGTGTTTATTGCATTTAGATAAGGAATATTCAGACCCGATGTAGAGATACATTGTCGACTTATTTAGGTAGAATTGATTTAAACTCGAGAGAGGAATTTCAATTTAAATTAGTGAATTTGACCGAATGCGTATTTAGAAATTAAAACTGGAATTGGAATTAATTTAATTGGCTAGGTGTAATTGTGAATCCCAACTACTTTACAATCGTTTTTAAAAACAAAACAAATTTCACAATTTTAATTCTTTAAGCATTGTCTTAGTTTTAGTTAAAAATCTCAAATTGTTTCGTTCGTTCAAATAAGGTATAGAACTAACATATTTCGATAATTAATAGTAGTCTCTGTGGGAACGATCATCCGAACTCCTAGGTCCACTTTATTACTTCTCATGACCCGTACACTTGCGGGCGTATCTCGAATCGCGAGATATCGGTGAACACAAAGTCATATTCATCCTCTTAGATGCACCATTTTGTTAAGGCGTTCCTAGAATAGTTTTATTCATCATGATTCCATTATCAGCACAATCATCGCTTTCCATCTTTTAAATGTATCAAAGACAATAGATGTATTCTTCAGGAAATAGACCCATACTTCCTTCAGTCATCAATAAAAGTCGCACAATAACTTGAACCTCCAAGTGAAGTAATAGCTAAAGATCCCCACACATCCCTATGAATCAACTCCAGTTTTGTAGCTTTTGGTTCCCTTTTGATTTTAGAGGTACTAACCATTTTTTTGCTTATCACACAAATTGTATTCAACAGACTTCAAATGTGGTAGCTTCCTTTGGACTTAAGCACTTTCATTTCACTTTCACTCATGTGTCCCAACATGCAATGCCAAAAATCAAAATTGATAACTGAATTAATAACTACAGCCATGTCTCTACAAATGCATGTAATGTAAAGAGTTCCAGATTTATTTCCTCAAGCAAAAACCATGGATCCCTTTGTGACTTTCCAAGAGCCAACACCAAAAATATAATTTTCCATGATCTTGCAATATGCAGTAGTATGAAAAGAACCTCTTGGATCCATCACCGAAGAGTCAATATGACTATCAACTCACAAGAGTAATGCATCTTGTACATCTTCAGTCAAGGTATTGGCATTGTCATTATACCCTACTTTCTTCTTCTTTGGTGCTCTACAATTGTTTATCACATGGCCAATCTTGCAACCATTCCAACATTCCACTGTCTTTCCTGAATTGGACTTTACATGCTTCTTCCATTCCACCAATTTTTTACATCGGCTTTATAATTGGAAATTCCTACCACTATTCTCGATGTTAAGGGAAGAATCCAATGTTGAGCCTTCCCAGAATCTTTCCTAAGAACTTCCTCTACAAGAATAGCATGACAAACGTCATTGAATTTCAGTTTTGCATTGCTTATAGAATTATTGACTGCATCTCTCATAGACTCTAAACTATTCGGTAGTGATGCCAACAAGATTAGGGAATGGACCTCATCATCAAATTTAATCTCGACATAAACCAACTGATTGATAATTGTATTCAATTTATTGAGATGTTCCCCTGCTACAGCACCTTCAGCCATCTTCAAATGAAATAATTTTCTCAGAAGATGTACTTTGTTACATGCGGATGGCTTCTCATAGATATTGGATAATGATAAGTGCATTATATACACTTATTTAGATACTAAAACTAGGATATTATGTTGTCATTTTAGTCTACTTAATTTGTGTTATTTTTGTTTATTTCCGTAATTGTCCTAAAAGTTAAGAGAATTGATCAATTAAAGAAAATATGGACCAACTGGATAGCTATTAGGACTTAAATGCACAATGTAGAAGTGGATGAAGCTAACCAAGGATAAATTGGAGTTAAATTGAAGAAATTCAAAAGTTCGGGGGCTAAACTAAAGCAATCAGGAGATGAAGGACCTATCGATAATTAAGGAGGAGAGACCAACTTAGACAGAAACAAAAGACAAAATTGCTGGAATCATTCAACCAAGTAATTGCGTGCTATTGCACAGCATAGTTGTGAGGTTAACCTTTGAAGATTGAGGGAAAAGATTGAGAATTTATACAACAAGAAGAATAATTTCTCCATCTGGGCTATGAATTCTTGTTGTTATTTATCTTCAATTATATTTCTAGGCTAGATTTATTTATATTAGGATCTCAATGAAGCTTTTATTTTTCGAATTTTATATTTTCATATTTGTTTAATTTAATGCAGTTTATGAATTTGAGCAATTAATTCCAATTTATATGTTTCTATAATTATTTGATCACTAATTGTATAAATTTTGTGACGTGTTCTTATGTTCAAAAGATTAGGAATTCGTTAGACTTGTTTTAATTTCCACAAAATCCGATAGAGAATATAATTATACATATATACTTTGTGTAATCTTCAATTGTTCAGAAATCGATAAATTTTTTCAATGTGTTTACATCAAGATATGAATGATGGAAATAAAAGTGGAGTCTCGATTCTTGCATATTTTTGTCATAAATTTTATATTTCAAAAATCTTTTACTTTTTTATTGTTAGTTTAATTTTAAATCAAAATCAAATTGATATCTTTATAGTCTCAGTTAAGGTTAGTGTTCTAAAACATACTTTAACTCAATCATCATTGTATGATACACGGACTCATTGTCTTGCTATAAGAAATCAAGCAATAAACAACACCTTCATCGACTAGCTGTGGTTTTCTATGCTGCCATGTTGTGATCAACGTTCTTCAATAGTGTCAATTGAACAACTTTTCCTCCAAAAATGTTTTGTGTAGTTTCTTACCATGTAGATAATCCTCGATCTGCATCTTTCCGAATGCAAAATCATTACCAACAAACTAGCAGATTCCCAACGACCCTCCTTCACTAGTCATTGCTCTCGATCAAGAACCAAAGTTTTAATTCCAGTTGTTGAGAATTAGGAACCATAATTCTATTTTTATCAAAAGTAATTATTATGAAGGAAAGAAAAAAATCAAGAAACACAAGATTTATAAGTGTTGGCCTCAATATTAGATTACGTCCTCTTTGTCATTGAAGGAATTCACTGTAATGAAAAAGAATATTTTACAAGAGAAAACACATACCTATCTTCTTTAACCTCTCTTTTTCTCACTCTACTTGATGGATGAAAAAAATCTAAGGATTGCCCCTTATTTATAAGATTAAATTACACAATGACTCTAATTATCTAACAAAGGGAAATCAAAATTGCACAATCATTCTAACTCTTCAATATGAGTGAATCCACATTGGACAAGAACTCCAATTATTTAACAGAATTTTACAAAAATATAATCTCCTGAGTTGTCCTTTACTAGGATTTTCCTCTTTACCCAATTATTCAATTTCACCTTATCCAGTTATTATATAATTAGGCTCCACAGCTTAACAATTTATACATTATACCAACATTCCTGGGCATAATCCACTAGTTTTTATAGATTACACTCGACCTTGTACGTAGGTTTGAGAACTCGTAGTGGTTGATATATTTGATTTTATTAATTTAATCCAATAATAATATCTCAAAAAGTTGAACCAAATGTAATTTAACATGAAATCTCCAATGATGTACAAGCATGAATGGTATAGGACTCATTGCTAAGGATTGATCTAATATATGTCAATGATTCGATTAGTTACGATTCTAGTAAGGTATCCAAACACATAATACTCATACATGGATTTAAAAAACTTGGTGTTTCACCATGATATTAGTTTTTTTTTTTAAAAAGAAATTCTTCTTGGGAACTCGGGTTGTTCTACTCACAAATATTGATTTATTGTGACTAGATCATCCCTTCACAAGAATTCTTATGTTTTATGTATTTAACTAGGAATAAGTAATTTCGCAAAAATAATAGTCTTGAGAGGATTACCCTTGTAGCGTGATTTAAATAGCCTCTATAAAATGCAATCTTGATTCCACCAAAGCTTCAAATCCTTGAACTTTCCTCAATGTTTTACAATGACGGCTATGTAGGTGTGTTGTCACCTTTCTCTAAGTCTAGATTACACTAGGATTAGAGTTTTCAACCATTAGATAAAATACACACTACACAGTTTAGTGTTTGTCTCGCCACTATGCATGCTAGGGGTAGAAAAATAGTCTTATGAGACTATTTATAACCCAGTTATACTCTAAAATCCTACATACCATAGTACCAAAACCCAAGCTCATTTCTGCGCAGTCCAATATAGATAATAAGTTAATATGAGCCCATTATAGTGAAGTCACCTAGGGAACCTGATCGAACACAATTAAACTAAGCTCCAATAAACTAATTATGATTTGATCAACTCTTGATCAGTCAAAATAATTTATTAATTATATTCTATTCCACTAAAAGAATGAGACTATAGTAAAATTAGAATTACTTAAAAAAAATAATTAATATCATCTGACTTATTGCTCTTACATGTTATCCCCATCATCATCTCGAATATTCGGAGCAAGTTAAAATGACCAAAATGCCCTTCTCTGAATATTCATAAATTCTCAACTTTCATCTTCCATTTGACAGTTTGATGTGATCAGATCACATCATAGAATTCAACAATCACCGTCGAAACACTAAGCTCAGGTTCAACTGTCTATTAGAATAACTAGTGAGATTATGATCATACCTAAATGGTGACAAATCCCATAAAACATAAAAAAAACATGTTTTTAAACAAATTTTTTTTAACAAATAGAGCAAAATTATACAACTTCATATTAATACAATCAATTAATATTTAATTTTAAATGTCGTGAATTATATTCTATGAGGATACATAGTTTCAACAATTCTTACCACAAACGATGAAAGGAAAAAATATCTTTTTGTCCCTCAATGGGAAGACAAGCTATAAAAATTGTTAAGTAGCCATCAAGATTTTGACAGACAAGAATTCAATTTCTTTTACTCTACCGGTATAAGTGACAAATTTATATTTAACTGCAATGATCACTTTTTGATTGATTTATCACATATCATCATCCTCTGATTCTGGTCTAGGGTGCACATTCTCTGTGACCTATTTGGTTCAATGTCATATCTATCTTTCTTCTTATGTCCATCTCCATTCAGATTTCTGTCTTTTTTGACCTACACATTCTCTACACCTAGCACTGTTTTTATAGGTTATATTATATACTGTAAGGGTAAGATGTAGCTGGCTGTTACTATAAGGGATGTTGTTAGTTGTAAACATTAGTGTACAACATGGCTTACACACTAGACACTATTAATGTGTATAACGTATACACTAATGTGTAAGCTAATTTATATATAGCAATTTTCTACTATAAATACTTCACTTGGAATGATAAGCATGTTTACTTCTAAAATCTCTTGGTACCATTAGTAGGAAAGAATTATAGAAAGTCTTTTGTACATTTATGCTCTGCTAGGTAACGTAATGATTAAAATATATCGATTAATTTATAAACAACACAATTTCTCAAACGACTTTTTAATCTCCTAAATTTTTCAAAATTACTTTTAACAACACCTTTTACTTAATGAAACATAAATAAATCAAAATAAATTAAAAGGAAAGTTGTCGAAAAGGAAATTATACTAAGTTTGGTAAGTTTTTGTTTGTAAACAAAAAATATGATGTTTTCGAGGTAAAATACGCATTTCGAAAAGTGATTTGAAAAAATATATGCAATTAAAAAGTGATTTTATAAACAAGTTTACCAAATAGAGACTTGTATAGAAAAGAGCAAACTTTAAATTCTAATTTAGTATAGATTATTACTACGTTTGTATTGACGGAAGAGTAGTCAATTTTTACATGTAAAGAAAATAGAGAGAATCTTAGGTCATGTGATTGTGACCATAATATTAGATTTAGCTCATCTTTGGTAAAAATTAAAACGTAATGTTATGTCAGGACTCATTGCATCTACCATTGTCCGAAGGTCGTTGTTACATTGTGAAGAAGATGACCCACCAAAACCAAAAGATGACTCACCAAAACCATATGATCTAACAGGCCATGGCTCTCCTTGTTAGTCCAATTGGTGTACCCATGCATAAAATTGTGTTAGTATAGATGTAATCTTACATTATGTGGCACGAATTCAGACCGGTTACGACACTCCCTACATGGACATTTAATCTGATCCACAATATCAGGTTGTGAAAGTCCAAATTCAACGAATTGTTCAACACCGGAGATAAAATTTGCAGGCACGGTCCCATTTTGTCTGTAAGAGTTCATTCACATAAGATCAGTAGCCATTTGTATTGTATCATGACATATGAAAATTAGTTTAAAAAAATGAATAACAAGTTCTAATATGCATTCCATTAAATATATTTAATAAATTAAAAATATAGTTAGCGTACCATTTTAAAATATCCAATCAATATTTTCAAAATTAGAAACAAAAGATGTGATTTTAATGCTTTCTTTTCAGTTATTATTCATGGATTCTAAGCAAATTCTTAAAAATTTGAATATTAGCTTATCTATTTTATAAATAAATGTGTTATATAATAGGATCATTTTTATATTATTTCACAAAATATGAGTATTTTAATACATCTATGCTAAAAACTAGAATGTAGGAATATTAACGTTATGGCATAAATTTTCAATTGTCAACTTGATTAATTCTTAAGAGTGATTTATATTTTAATTCATATATCCTTTTCTCATTGCCACTAAACATATATTTATTACATTATTATGAATGAATTTTCTCATACATTAACCATTTATCATTTTGACACAATTTAAAGAAATACTAAAGTCAAGAATCATACATAGAATTATTGTGTGTGTGTGTGTGTGTGTGTGATAATAAAAAGTCACACAATCAAATCGTACCTTCAAATCTTGTGCAATGATAACCTTCCACACGTACAACACAATTGAATAAATCAATATCCTTTTTCATCAATTCTGTAAACTAGATTGAGTGAGATGGAAAATCCGGAAGCTAAAATAGTAAAGGAAAGAAATTTTATGAGGATATATGCGAAATGATACGAAAACAAGTTTGGGTGGTCTGTTTTTGTATAATTGCTCATCAGTGGTCACCGATGACATTGCAAAGTCGTCAGTAATCACTGATGAAAATGTGACGCGATCCCAATCGGGAATCTCAACGAAAACGCGAAATAAATGACAATAATAATAGGAAAGATCCAGATTCAGCCAAACAAACACAAGAACACAATAATTAAAATATTGGAAAGATAAAATTGACGATAGGACCTGGACCCAACATCAGACCCAATGAATGACGATGTGGATTGAAGAACCGAGGTTTTCGAAACGCCACAAGGGATGTTAAACTCCTTGATAAATTTCTGATTGGAACGCCACAAATATTCAATAAAATATTTGATAAGTTCTATAGACTGTTCTTCAAGAACAAGAAAAAGGAATCCTCATTTCTAGAGAGAAAAATCTCATACTCATTTAATAATATCCAAGTTGTCTGATGTTATGAATGAAAAACATAATATAAAGTTAAAACACGTCTAACCTAGCCCTAGCCGCAATTAGGGTTCAAAATACGAAACATAAATAATTAAAACGGAAATTAAATAGAAAACGTGAAAATTCTGTTTCACTCGAACCGAGCGATCGCGTGGTTATAACCAGAGCGATCGCATTGTTATGCCTGAAACTCTCGGGTCTCTTTTTGGTGTCCTTGTGCGATCATGCCTGTAGCAACCGAGAAATTTTCAAACTTAAAAGACTTGTTTTACCAAACTTGTCGCTACGACTCTCCAACCTCAACGATTATTATTCAAAATCAGCGCTCTCGTCTAGTCATATTAATTATTTTAAGGTTCTAAGAAAAGAAATTTAAATTCGTTTAAATCTTTAAGTCCAAA
Organism: Ligustrum vulgare; assembly: GCA_963555705.1. Classification (NCBI taxonomy): domain Eukaryota; kingdom Viridiplantae; phylum Streptophyta; class Magnoliopsida; order Lamiales; family Oleaceae; genus Ligustrum; species Ligustrum vulgare. Next base: position 34,954,580 of record OY743183.1, on the reverse strand, counting down.
TTTCGACTTTAAACTTGTCTCAGTTTCATTCTTTATTTTAAAGTTCAATGGGGTAGACATGGTACTGATGAAACTACCTGAGAAAAAGAATCCAAATATTTTGAATCAAGAAAGTTTTAAATTTCGAGGACAAAATTATTTTAAGGTGGTGGGGTTGTAGCGACCGAGAATTTGTTCGTGACTTATTTAAATATTATTTAAAATGTGTCGCTACGACTTTGCCCATTTATTTTTAAACACATTTTCGTCTAACTATTTTAAGTGAAATTAAATTTATTTTGAATTAAATATTAGTCAAATTCCAAATTTTACTAAATGATGTCCCAAGTCCATTATTTTATTTTTGAAAGTCCAATTTTCAATAAATTGAATTCAAATTATTTCAAGTCCAAATTTTAAATTTATTTTAAATCCAAACTATTTTCATTCAAGCACAATTTCTATTTATTTTGGATCCAATTTATTTCCATTTCAAATAACCAATTCAATTTAACACCATTTCTTCCTATTTCTTCTTCACACGTTTTCCCTTCAATTTGGTTGATTCTAAATTTCCATAATTCCTTCCTCAATCATCAAGATCAGCTCCAACCTACCATCTCTTACCATTTCCCTATATGGACACAACCATGATCACTCCTCAATCAACCATAAATCTCTCGGAAAATTCCCTCATCATAGCCTAAAACCAAAAATGCCACAAATTTACCAAAACATGATGCACAGTTCACAGAATATACACTCCTATTCCTCCCCTCCATCTCGAACACGCCACAGTCAAACCACCGCCTCTGCCCACAGCCTTTCACCCAACCAACATGAATTTCACAAGCAAATCATCATCATTATCATCATCACCGACCGCCATTCACCACCGTTATCATCACTGCAGCACCTCCAACTTATTCGAACCAACCACCTCCACTGCCCAATCTCAAATCCTCATCAACCTCAACCTCGCTGCCACAAACCATTATCATCACCACCACAATACACAAACCACCATCAAGTTCGACCAATGAACCATTGCCAACCACCTGCAACCAAAGTCCAACCATCAATGCCCAATTCAAGAAATCACTCAAACCATATCGAACCATCACGGTCACTGCATTCAGTCAATCTAACCACCACCGAGCCACCCACAATCCCAGCAGCTAAACCAAAATACCACCAGATGCAATCCGGCCAGCCACCAATCTGCAGCCATCACCACTTGCAGCACCTCAACCACGGCCAAGACCAACCACACAATCACAGGAAACCAAATCACCCTTTATCAACTCCAAATCGCCACCATCAACAGCACCAGCCAACAACCACTTCAACCAAGCCTCATCTGCACCACTCAAAATGCCACCTTCATCGTCCTCATCATCATCACCACACCCATCGCCTGCATCCAAGCACCGAAACCATAGACGGCCAACCCAAATTCAGACCCACAGCAAGTCAACCAAAATCAAACCTAAAACCCAAGAAATAGAGTACCCAAATACCTACCTACCTCGATCGCTGGAGTTATCGCCGGAAAACTCAGCTCCAAGCCGCGATTTTTGCCTCGGTATTTCGCATAAATCAGCCTCAATAACTTTGCCTCTTGCCACTACCTCTTCCTCCTTATCACCGCCACACAACGGCGGTGATACCGTAGTGAAATCGCCGATGAAAACGCCGGCTGGAGACCAGCCCTAGCTGGCGCGAACAGGAGCTCCGCTGCTCCTCCGTCTCTCTCTCTCTTCGCACGATAGGAAAAAGAAATAGATGGATATGAAATATTATTTATTTTGATTTTCCCAGAATTTGCACTTTAGTCCCTATGTCTTAAAATTATTCAATTCAGTCCCTTTTTGGTTCCAAATCATCAATTTCAGCCCTTAAGTTTTAAATGAGTTTAATCAGCCCTTCATTTTTTAAAATGTATTATTTCAGCCCTATTGTTTAATATTCGTTTTGAGTTTCAACTCAACTTTTGAAAATTTACATTTTAGTCCCTCAACTTTCAAATTATTCATTTTAGCCACTCAACTTTCAAATTATTCATTTTAGCCACTCAACTTTCAAAGTATTCATTTTAGTCCCTCAACTTTCAAATTATTCATTTTAGCCACTCAACTTTCAAAGTATTCATTTTAGTCCCTCAACTTTCAAATCATCAGTTTCAGTCCTCAAATTGTAATGTATCATTCTTAAACTATAAATTTCTAAAGACTAATTTAACTTATTGGCTAGACGAAGTGTACGGAGATTTAAAGGATTTAAGTCGTTTCCCGCTCAACTTTGCACTCGTCGGATTTAAGGTAGACTCGCCCCCACTAATTGATTTATATTATAATTACATGTGTTATGTGGATTTGTGTGATTTTATGCTTAATTGCATGAGAAAAGAATATCTCTTTTGAGATAAAGAATTTATGTTATGTCGGGCATAACTTATCTGCTAGCATGATACAAGAAAAAAATGGTTCATTTGCGTTCACTATGTGATGCCTATGAATAAGAAAAAAATGTCACTACATTATTTGCATAATTACTTGTCTAATTATCTTGTACATTAATTATTGGCGATGAGTCTACTGAGTATTTCATTTTGAAATGCTCAACCCGTTATTTTAACATTTTTGCAGATTTCGGAGACGGTGGCGAGTGATGGGCAATGACGGAAAATTACAAATTGATATTTTTTTTAAAAGTCGTGAAGTTTGAAATAATTATTTCATTTTATCAAGAACTTTCATTTTTATAAACTTGTACGAATTTACTTATAATTCTTGAATTATCGCTAAACTTTTATTCAAAAAATGCGATATTTAATATTTAGTCATTTTCCGCAACAAAGTTTATTCAAGAATTTAGAAAAGTGACGTTCCCGCGCTCCTCGGAACTCGGGGCGTTACATTGCCACCATTTAACCACGTGGTCGCGTGGGTTTCCCGGCAGCTCCAATCTTTGTCCATTTGAAACAACTTGACCCAGTTTGATTTGACCCGATTTGATTCTCAACTCGAGCCCAACACGGAACTTGCTTGTTTTGCCCACCTAGATTGTTGTCGCATTGATGGTAACTTAATTTCTATTTTGGTCTCCTATCTTGGATCATATCATCCCCTCTCTCTTGAAAATGATTCGACCTTGAATTTGTATATGGCATCTTCTTTATGTATCTCTTGCTTTCGTTGGTTTGAGGGACCTGTCCATGTTTTGTGCTATCCTTCATCTTTAGGGGCTGTTCTGTCCGGAAATTAATTGTCCATTTGGCCTTAGTTTTGTGATTTGATTTTCGTACCTGGAAAACAGAATTAGCCAAACTAGGGAGGGATGTGTAAGCAAATGCAAATAAACTCATTTCTGTGGTGGACTCTCTTTTCTTTTTCTTTTCACTCTCAAGCTCACCTTTTTCTTAGATCGTAGCCTCAACTCTCTTGTTCATCAATTTCAACCATCTTAATTCGAGAATTTAGGACACGTCTATTCACAAGGGACCTTTTCACCGCATAAGTTAACCCCTCTTCATCGCTACTACTAGCCCTTGCATCCTGCAACCTAGGCATTCCCTTAAATTCATCCTCTGAACTAATTTCACCATTTTTCACGCAAAGAGCATTAATTTCTTATTTGGACACTATGATGCTATATGGCCCGACCCCAAACACTTAAAACACTTAATATTTCTATTCCTAGTAGGTTGAGAATCAGAAATTTTTTTACCTTTAGTTGTAGGTTCCTCCTTTCCCTTCGGGAAATGCTCAACATTGTGATCCTTCCTCGGTTGTGTTGTAGGGTAAGTTCTCGGTGAGTATTTAGATGTCCCCTTTCGTCTTATTTGCCTCTCCATCTTCATTGCCATGTGTACCATGTCTTCCAGTTCCACATAATGTTGTAACTCAATGACGTTGACAATATCTCTGTTCAGCTCACTCAAAAATCTAGCCATTGTAGCTTCGCAATCCTCCACCACGTTGGCCCTAATCATGGCTACCTCCATATCTTTATGATATTCCTCTACACTCCTAGAACCTTGCGTGAGCCCCTGCAACCTTTGATAAATATCCCTATGATAATGGCTTGGAACAAACATCTTTCTCATTATGATTTTCATCTCAATCCATTTATCCACCAGACCTTCACCATTCCTCCTTCGATCCTTCACCGATTGATCCCACCAATTAATTGCATAATCGGTGAACTCAACGACCGCTAACTTCACCTTCTGTCCTTTAGAATAATTGTGGCAATCAAACATCAACTCTACCTTCTCCCAATCTAGGTAAGCCTCCGGATCACTCCTCCCATGAAAAGGTGGAATAGACATTTTTATTTTACCTAGATTATCATCTACTTCATCCCGATCACTGATAAGTGTTATATTAACGTTTATTTTATACACTTATATCCTTGAATATGCCATAATGTGATTCTATCTAAGTATTATTAATGCATTTTATGTTTTATATTGTATAGGATCACAAAGGAAGAGAAAAGAAGGAAAAAGGACCAAAATGCGATCAAAATGAAGTTTGGGGACTTAGGTGCAAATATATTTACGGCCGCAAGAAAAGGTGTTACGGCCGTAAGAAAATAAGGTTACGGCCATGAAAGTGTAGTGAAGCAAGTTGAAAATAAGCAGAAACCACTTTACGGCCGTAAAGGAAAAGTTACGGCCGTAAAGGAAAAGTTACGGCCGTAAATCAAAATGTTACGGTCGTAACTCCAATTTAAGGAAATATGCAGAAACTCAATTACGGCCGTAAAAGGAATGTTACGGCCGTAAATCTTCACGTTAAAAATTTCCTTATTTCAATTCTTTCCATAATTTTGGATTTCTTGCTCCCAAAGCTAGGGCACGAAATTGAGGCTATAAAAAGGGAGTTTCATGACAAGAAAAAGGACTTTTATTATTTTTGAGAGAGGCTACACATTGAGGAAAATTGAGAGAAAAATATAGAGCATTCTTGGGAGATTTTCAAGCCAAAGAACATCAACAACAATGGAATTCATGAAGCAACTTGAAGAATACTCCACAACCATGCTAGGCTAAATTCCATATCTTGTTCAAAGGGGAAGTTGTGTCAATTCAATTATGTTATTTTCTTTTCCTACAAATTAGTAGCGTGAATTTATTCCTTTATTTCAATTGTTGGATTATTATGTTTTGAATGTTTAATTGAGTTTATTTGATTAATACTTTAATTTGGCCAATTGAATTATTGATCTTTGGATTCATGAATATGCTATGTTTAGATTTTTGATCCGTAATTGTCATTGAATCTTTACTTTAGTAGCAAATAAATCTCGTGCAGGGTTAGTAATAATTCAACTTGGATTGATTAATTCGAGCTTGTGTAATTAACGATCCAATTCAATCTATTCTTCTAAATTTTCATACTAGTCGTGCATTAAATTCTAAGAGCTTGTTTAGGATTGTCCATGGCTAGAATTGGTTCGAAGAGCTTGTTTTGAATCAATACACATAAGGAAGAATTTAGATAATCAGAGCTTGTTGATTATTTATGATTGATAATTGAATTAGGGATAGAAACACGTTACAAGGAAAGGTATAACATTAATTGAGGGCACAACCGAACCCGAGAACAAGATTTCTTCTCATATTAATTCTCTAGTCATATTTAATTATTTATTTTATGCATAGTTTTCATTCAAACAATTTCAAACAACAAATCCCCCCCATTCCATTCTAATTGATCGAACAACTAAAATTAGTTTCCGTTCCTCGTAGGATCGACCCTTACTCTCACTTCTACATTATTAATTAATATTTAGCGAGTAAGGAATTATTTATTATTTTGGTGCATTGCGACACGCATCAAATTTTTGGCGCCGTTGCCGGGGAACGGTCAACCAATTTAGTGTTTAATCAATTAGAATTTTATTTTTCTGCATTTATTTTATTTTCTATTTTATTTATATAATTTTTCAAAAAAAAATAAAAATTTTCGGGGACATGCCGGTGAAGATCCATATAGACATCTCAAGGAGTTCCACGTGGTATGTGATAGCATGAGACCCACGGGTATTACCGAGGAGCAAATCAAGATGAGGGCTTTCCCATTCTCATTGAAGGATGCCGCTACAGACTGGTTGTACTGTCTATCATCTGGATCAGTCACCACATGGAATGATATGAAGAGGTTGTTTCTAGAGATGTACTTCCCTGCATCTAGGGCTGGGACAATCCGGAAGGAGATTTGCGGGGTTCGCCAAAGCAATGGCGAGACATTATATGAGTACTGGGAGCGGTTCAAGAAACTCATTTCGAGCTGCCCCCACCATCAGATCAGTGTGCAACTCCTGGTGCAGTATTTCTACGAAGGTCTAGCGCCAATGGACAGAAACATGATAGATGCCGCAAGTGGAGGATCACTGATGGACAAGACGCCGGAACAAGTGGGGGCTTTAATCTCTAATATGGCAGAAAATACTCAACAATTCAATTCAACCCGAGATTCCCAAGTCCGCCGAGTGAACGAGGTAAGTAGTTCCAATATCGAAGGTCAATTATATGAACTAACCAATCTTGTTAAGCAACTTGCTGTAGGGAACTTGAATCAGGTCAAAGCATGCGGAATCTGTTAAAACTTTGGACATCCAACGGATACATGTCCGGTGTTGCACGAGGAGAATGGTGAACAGGTAAAGGCTGCAGAAGGGTTTCCATTTCAAAAACAGCAATATAACCCGTACTCCAACACCTATAACCCTGGTTGGAGGGATTACCCCAATCTAAGTTATGAGAATAACAAGCCCCCGGGTTTCCCCTCCAACAAATCTCAAGGGCATTTCCAGCAATAAGGAAATTTTCATTCACAGGGACAGTACCAACAAAGGCCCCAAGACTCAGGTATCTCTCTAGAAGATATGGTTAAAACTTTGGCCTCTAACACAATTCAATTTCAACAGGACACCAAATCCAGTATTCAGAATTTGGAGAATTAGATGAGCCAAATGGCTATTGCCATCAACAGACTTGAGGCACAATCCGGAAGGAAGCTAACATCTCAACCCGAGGTGAACCCCAAAAACGTGAGTGCCATAACCCTGAGGAATGGAAAAGAGGTTGAAGGTCCAAGCAAACAAATCTTCTCGAATAAAGGGAATGAAGAGAAAGAAGTTGAAAAGGGGGATGCCAATTCACAAATCCCACAGGTAAAATCCAGCTCTAATTCAATTGCTAAATCGACTCCACCTCCTTTTCCTAGCAGGTTGGCAAAAGCAAACAAGGAGGGCAAGGAAAAGGATATACTGGATATGTTCAGGAAAGTGGAAATCAACATTCCATTATTGGATGCCATCAAACAAGTTCCCCGATATGCAAAGTTTTTGAAGGATCTGTGCACCAATAAGAGAAAGCTAAATGGAAATGAGATGGTAAGAATGGGTGAATCCGTGTCTGCACTTTTTCAAAGAAAATTGCCTCCCAAGTGCAAGGATCCAGGTAAGTTTACCATACCCTGTCAAATAGGTAACACTAGGATAGATCGTGCATTGATAGACCTAGGAGCATCCATAAATGTAATTCCTAGATCTACGTACACTTCATTGAAACTTGCTAAAATGACTGAAACTAGTGTTATCATTCAACTAGCCGACTGTTCCAATGCATATCCGGATGGGGTAGGTGAAGATGTTTTAGTACAAGTAGGCGGGTTAGTATTTCCTGCGGGTTTTTATGTATTGGACATGAATGATGACCACTCCCCCAACTCTACTCCTATTTTGTTAGGTAGACCATTTTTTAAAACATCTAAAACTAAGATAGATGTTAGTAGTGGCACACTTTCCATGGAATTTGATAATGAAATTGTTCAATTCAATATTTATGATTCCGTGAAAATTTTTGATGATGATCCTATTTATTCTGTTAATGTGAATGACTCTTTAGTACAGGAAGTTCTCGATATTGGTGGAAAGGACTGTCCAAAGTCTCCGAAATCTGGTAAAATCTCATCCATCTCATTACCAATTTCTGATGAAAAACCTCTACCCCCTATTTTGCAGGCACTAATGAAGAGCACGAAGAGGAGATTGAGCTTTGGGAATCTACCTAATCCCGGTTGAATGAGAAAGGACTCAGTCGAGCCAACGACTGTAAACAGCGGCGCTGCTAGGGAGGCAACCCGAGAGGGGAGTTTCTTTACCTCCTCGACTCTTTATTTTCGTATTCTTATTTTTAGCTTATTTTATTTTATTTTATTTTTTTCAAAAAAAAAAAAAAAAATGAAATTTCCAGTGGCCTAGTTACGGTCGTAAGATACCCTTTTACGGCCGTAACTCAATTCCAGTTTTTATTTTATACAGAGGCCTTATTACGGCCGTATTTACATTTTTACGGCCGTAATTGTTTCTTTGAAAATTTTTTCAGAATGTGACTTACGGCCGTAAGTCATACCATCACGGCCGTAAGTCTGCCTTTTTTCAAATTTTTAATAGCACGTAACCCTTGCGCTTAACTCCCCTTTTATTGTTTTGCTTTTCAATGAGGACATTGTTTTGTCTAAGTGTGGGGGGGATTGAATTGATTGTGAGCTTAATGCCGTTATCTTCTTTCTGTAGTCGAAACGTTAAATTCATGTTGAGTCAGCACCCATTTTAATCTTGTTATCTACTTTTGCTACCTATCTATGCTACTTAGGTCTTAAACCATACTTTGATAGGAAGCAACCCCACTTTTGGTTCTTTTTTTTTGAAATATCATTGCATAATTGGATATAAATTGAGCACATAGAGATCATCTCGTCCAAAACTTCACAAATAGGTTGAAAATGAAAAGTAAAATATTCAAATGTCTACAACCTAGTCGACCTAACCCAAAATAGACAGATTATTCCTACATATATAACCCTGAACGTCCCGATTGTTATACTTTTGTGAGTAGTCATGGTTTGAATACTTTTAACCGTTATCCTTGACCAATGGACTTAGATTTGGAATGAAGATCAAGCAATGACCTATAACTCATAATTGGATGGGAAAAACACACGAAAACCATAATTTGTGAGCTTTTGAACCTCAGAGCTGTTCTTAATACTTATGAGCTCGTAATTCTTTGATGTGTGTCCTGCATGGTTGGGTTATGCTTGGATGTGCTTTCTTGTGCATACCGTTGTAGCTTCTTGATTCAAGTGCAAATTATAGCAAAGGCAATAGGTTAAACCAAATTTAACTTGCTAAAAGAGCCTACCTTGCTACATGGACCGTTAGAAGCCCTTTTGAGCCTTAGCCTTTCCTTGAATTTTTATGCTACGCTACAAGCCACGAATACCCTTTCTTTCGCATTATCTCTGTTTTGATTTGAACCCATAGAGAAGGGATTCGCAAGCTTTTGTTGATTGAGGATTGTGCTATAGTCTAGTCCAAGAAGTTGAAATGGTTGTCTTGTGTTGAGCATTGGTTGTGAAATGGACTGAATTCAGGGGATTGTAATTCTATCTTGTGCCAATTGATGACTGCGTAATGATTTGAAAAAAAAAAAAAAGAGAAAATGTTGCAGTTATAATCGAAAAAAAAAATCGAAAGAGAAAAAGCAATGAAAATGAAGTTAGTCATTAAAATTAGTAGTTGAGGATGTCAAACACTCAACTTGTGAAAAAAAAAAGAGAAAAGAAAAGCAAGAACGAGATTCAAGTGTAAATAATGTTGGGTAGTGGGAAACAATGAAGATCATATTAAGGGAGAAGGAAGTAATATTATTTTGAATTGACTTAGTTTGCGAAATTCCTTCTCGACTCAGCCTAAATATATCCTTTTATCCTACCTGACTCGAAGCCCCGCTACAACCAAATAAAGACCTTCGCTTTGCACTTGTGTTATTGTTGGCTCCGGTTATGACAGTATGGCAATCTGTGGTACTGACTTATCCATGCAGAGAGCTGAGAGAAAATTCAATCCCTTATACACTTTGTGCGACGAGAGAGATATCTTGTGAGGGTGTTAAAACCCATTACATATACTTATGAGTGGTTTGAATTGCTTGGTCTAGGGTTGGTGGTATGAATGTGGTCGGGGGTACTGTGTTGACTGAATTCACATCATGAATAACTCGGTTTACGCAAATGAATTCCTCTAAAATTGGGCGAAACTATTTTTCTTGTAGCCACTCAATAATGGTTGGGAGATGAGTGAACACGAGAGGTGAAAGGAAATAAACCATAACGAGCCATGATTGGGTTGGGAAATAAAGGGCGTTGCATCTCTAGCACACACTAACACAATCCGATCATGCAACGGAACATTCTTGTTAAAGAAAAGTGGGTTGCAACCTCAAGTCTCTAAATTGTAATCTATTGTTTGAATCTTATTCTTTTCTTTGCAAATCTTTGTTCGAGGATGAACAATGGTTCAAGTGTGGGGGGATTTGATAAGTGTTATATTAACGTTTATTTTATACACTTATATCCTTGAATATGCCATAATGTGATTCTATCTAAGTATTATTAATGCATTTTATGTTTTATATTGTATAGGATCACAAAGGAAGAGAAAAGAAGGAAAAAGGACCAAAATGCGATCAAAATGAAGTTTGGGGACTTAGGTGCAAATATATTTACGGCCGCAAGAAAAGGTGTTACGGCCGTAAGAAAATAAGGTTACGGCCGTGAAAGTGTAGTGAAGCAAGTTGAAAATAAGCAGAAACCACTTTACGGCCGTAAAGGAAAAGTTACGGCCGTAAATCAAAATGTTACGGCCGTAACTCCAATTTAAGGAAATATGCAGAAACTCAATTACGGCCGTAAAAGGAATGTTACGGCCGTAAATCTTCAAGTCAAAAATTTCCTTATTTCAATTCTTTCCATAATTTTTGATTTCTTGCTCCCAAAGCTAGGGCACGAAATTGAGGCTATAAAAAGGGAGTTTCATGACAAGAAATAGGACTTTACTATTTTTGAGAGAGGCTACACATTGAGGAAAATTGAGAGAAAAATATAGAGCATTCTTGGGAGATTTTCAAGCCAAAGAACATCAACAACAATGGAATTCATGAAGCAACATGAAAAATACTCCACAACCATGCTAGGCTAAATTCCATATCTTGTTCAAAGGGGAAGTTGTGTCAATTCAATTATGTTATTTTCTTTTCTTACAAATTAGTAGCGTGAATTTATTCCTTTATTTCAATTGTTGGATTATTATGTTTTGAATGTTTAATTGAGTTTATTTGATTAATAGTTTAATTTGGCCAATTGAATTATTGATCTTTGGATTCATGAATATGCTATGTTTAGATTCTTGATCCGTAATTGTCATTGAATCTTTACTTTAGTAGCAAATAAATCTCGTGCAGGGTTAGTAATAATTCAACTTGGATTGATTAATTCGAGCTTGTGTAATTAACGATCCAATTCAATCTATTCTTCTAAATTTTCATACTAGTCGTGCATTAAATTCTAAGAGCTTGTTTAGGATTGTCCATGGCTAGAATTGGTTCGAAGAGCTTGTTTTGAATCAATACACATAAGGAAGAATTTAGATAATCAGAGCTTGTTGATTATTTATGATTGATAATTGAATTAGGGATAGAAACACGTTACAAGGAAAGGTATAACATTAATTGAGGGCACAACCGAACCCGAGAACAAGATTTCTTCTCATATTAATTCTCTAGTCATATTTAATTATTTATTTTATGCATAGTTTTCATTCAAACAATTTCAAACAACAAATCCCCCCCATTCCATTCTAATTGATCGAACAACTAAAATTAGTTTCCGTTCCTCGTAGGATCGACCCTTACTCTCACTTCTACATTATTAATTAATATTTAGCGAGTAAGGAATTATTTATTATTTTGGTGTATTGCGACACGCATCAAATTTTTGGCGCCGTTGCCGGGGAACGGTCAACCAATTTAGTGTTTAATCAATTAGAATTTTATTTTTCTGCATTTATTTTATTTTCTATTTTATTTATATAATTTTTCAAAAAAAAAAAAAATTATTTTTGTACTCCTTTGCTTATATGCTTAAAACTCGGTCAACTAATTGTGAACTTTTTGATCTTGACCCAGAAATTGAGAGGACCTTTCGACAGCAAAGGAAAGCAGCACAACAAAACAATGGCAGCTAACAACAACAATTTGAATCTTAAACAGCTAGCCACTCCGGATGTCGTTCAACAACCATTGTGCGTCACATTTCCGACGGTGGAGGAAGGACGAACCTTTGAGCTAAAATCCGGGTTGATCCACCTTCTACCTACTTTTCGGGGACATGCCGGTGAAGATCCATATAGACATCTCAAGGAGTTCCACGTGGTATGTGATAGCATGAGACCCACGGGTATTACCGAGGAGCAAATCAAGATGAGGGCTTTCCCATTCTCATTGAAGGATGCCGCTACAGACTGGTTGTACTGTCTATCATCTGGATCAGTCACCACATGGAATGATATGAAGAGGTTGTTTCTAGAGAAGTACTTCCTTGCATCTAGGGCTGGGACAATCCGGAAGGAGATTTGCGGGGTTCGCCAAAGCAATGGCGAGACATTATATGAGTACTGGGAGCGGTTCAAGAAACTCATTTCGAGCTGCCCCCACCAGCAGATCAGTGAACAACTCCTGGTGCAGTATTTCTACGAAGGTCTAGCGCCAATGGACAGAAACATGATAGATGCCGCAAGTGGAGGAGCACTGATGGACAAGACGCCGGAACAAGCGCGGACTTTAATCTCTAATATGGCAGAAAATACTCAACAATTCAATTCAACCCGAGATTCCCAAGTCCGCCGAGTGAACGAGGTAAGTAGTTCCAATATCGAAGGTCAATTATATGAACTAACCAATCTTGTTAAGCAGCTTGCTGTAGGGAACTTGAATCAGGTCAAAGCATGCGGAATCTGTTCAAACTTTGGACATCCAACGGATACATGTCCGGTGTTGCACGAGGAGAATGGTGAACAGGTAAAGGCTGCAGAAGGGTTTCCATTTCAAAAACAGCAATACAACCCGTACTCCAACACCTATAACCCTGGTTGGAGGGATTACCCCAATCTAAGTTATGAGAATAACAAGCCCCCGGGTCTCCCCTCCAACAAATCTCAAGGGCATTTCCAACAACAAGGAAATTTTCATTCACAGGGACAGTACCAACAAAGGCCCCAGGACTCAGGTATCTCTCTAGAAGATATGGTTAAAACTTTGGCCTCTAACACAATTCAATTTCAACAGGACACCAAATCCAGTATTCAGAATTTGGAGAATCAGATGAGCCAAATGGCTATTGCCATCAACAGACTTAAGGCACAATCCGGAAGGAAGCTACCATCTCAACCCGAGGTGAACCCCAAAAACGTGAGTGCCATAACCCTGAGGAATGGAAAAGAGGTTGAAGGTCCAAGCAAACAAATCTTCGCGAATAAAGGGAACGAAGAGAAAGAAGTTGAAAAGGGGGATGCCACTTCACAAATCCCGCAGGTAAAATCCAGCTCTAATTCAATTGCTAAATCGACTCCACCTCCTTTTCCTAGCAGGTTGGCAAAAGCAAACAAGGAGGGCAAGGAAAAGGATATACTGGATATGTTCAGGAAAGTGGAAATCAACATTCCATTATTGGATGCCATCAAACAAGTTCCCCGACATGCAAAGTTTTTGAAGGATCTGTGCACCAATAAGAGAAAGCTAAATGGAATTGAGATGGTAAGAATGGGTGAATCCGTGTCTGCACTTTTTCAAAGAAAATTGCCTCCCAAGTGCAAGGATCCAGGTATGTTTACCATACCCTGTCAAATAGGTAACACTAGGATAGATCGTGCATTGATAGACCTAGGAGCATCCATAAATGTAATTCCTAGATCTACGTACACTTCATTGAAACTTGCTAAAATGACTGAAACTAGTGTTATCATTCAACTAGCCGACCGTTCCAATGCATATCCGGATGGGGTAGTTGAAGATGTTTTAGTACAAGTAGGAGGGTTAGTATTTCCTGCAGATTTTTATGTATTGGACATGAATGATGACCACTCCCCCAACTCTACTCCTATTTTGTTAGGTAGACCATTTTTGAAAACATCTAAAACTAAGATAGATGTTAGTAGTGGCACACTTTCCATGGAATTTGATAATGAAATTGTTCAATTCAATATTTATGATTCCGTGAAAATTTTTGATGATGATCCTGTTTATTCTGTTAATGTGAATGACTCTTTAGTACAGGAAGTTCTCGATATTGGTGGAAAGGACTGTCCAAAGTCTCCGAAATCAGGTAAAATCTCATCCATCTCATTACCAATTTCTGATGAAAAACCTCTACCCCCTATTTTGCAGGCACTAATGAAGAGTACGAAGAGGAGATTGAGCTTTGGGAATCTACCTAATCCCGGTTGAATGAGAAAGGACTCAGTCGAGTCAACGACTGTAAACAGCGGCGCTGCTAGGGAGGCAACCCGAGAGGGGAGTTTCTTTACCTCCTCGACTCTTTATTTTCGTATTCTTATTTTTAGTTTATTTTATTTTATTTTATTTTTTTCAAAAAAAAAAAAAAAAAAAACATGAAATTTCCAGTGGCCTAGTTACGGCCGTAAGATACCCTTTTACGGCCGTAACTCAATTCCAGTTTTTTTTTTTATACAGAGGCCTTATTACGACCATACTTACATTTTTACGGCCGTAATTGTTTCTTTGAAATTTTTTTCAGAATGTGACTTACGGCTGTAAGTCATACCATCACGGCCGTAAGTCTGCCTTTTTTCAAATTTTTAATAGCACGTAACCCTTGCGCTTAACTCCCCTTTTATTGTTTTGCTTTTCAATGAGGACATTGTTTTGTCTAAGTGTGGGGGGATTGAATTGATTGTGAGCTTAATGCCGTTATCTTCTTTCTGTAGTCGAAACGTTAAATTCATGTTGAGTCAGCACCCATTTTAATCTTGTTATCTACTTTTGCTACCTATCTATGCTACTTAGGTCTTAAACCATACTTTGATAGGAAGCAACCCCACTTTTGGTTCTTTTTTTTTGAAATATCATTGCATATTTGGATATAAATTGAGCACATAGAGATCATCTCGTCCAAAACTTCACAAATAGGTTGAAAATGAAAAGTAAAATATTCAAATGTCTACAACCTAGTCGACCTAACCCAAAATAGACAGATTATTCCTACATATATAACCCTGAACGTCCCGATTGTTATACTTTTGTGAGTAGTCATGGTTTGAATACTTTTAACCGTTATCCTCGACCAATGGACTTAGATTTGGAATGAAGATCAAGCAATGACCTATAACTCATAATTGGATGGGAAAAACACACGAAAACCATAATTTGTGAGCTTTTGAACCTCAGAGCTGTTCTTAATACTTATGAGCTCGTAATTCTTTGATGTGTGTCCTGCATGGTTGAGTTATGCTTGGATGTGCTTTCTTGTGCATACCGTTGTAGCTTCTTGACTCAAGTGCAAATTATAGCAAAGGCAATAGGTTAAACCAAATTTAACTTGCTAAAAGAGCCTACCTTGCTACATGGACCGTTAGAAGCCCTTTTGAGCCTTAGCCTTTCCTTGAATTTTTATGCTACGCTACAAGCCACGAATATCCTTTCTTTCGCATTATCTCTGTTTTGATTTGAACCCATAGAGAAGGGATTCGCAAGCTTTTGTTGATTGAGGATTGTGCTATAGTCTAGTCCAAGAAGTTGAAATGGTTGTCTTGTGTTGAGCATTGGTTGTGAAATGGACTGAATTCAGGGGATTGTAATTCTATCTTGTTCCAATTGATGACTGCGTAATGATTTGAAAAAAAAAAAAAGAGAAAAAGTTGCAGTCTATAATAGGAAAAAAAAATCGAAAGAGAAAAAGCAATGAAAATAAAGTTAGTCATGAAAATTAGTAGTTGAGGAAGTCAAACACTCAACTTGTGAAAAAAAAAAAGAGAAAAGAAAAGCAAGAACGAGATTCAAGTGTAAATAAAGTTGGGTAGTGGGAAACAATGAAGATCATATTAAGGGAGAAGGAAGTAATATTATTTTGAATTGACTTAGTTTGCGAAATTCCTACCTGACTCGAAGCCCCGCTAAAACCAAATAAAGACCTTCGCTTTGCACTTGTGTTTTTGTTGGCTCCGGTTATGACAGTAAGGCAATCTGTGGTACTGACTTATCCATGCAGAGAGCTGAGCGAAAATTCAACCCCTTATACACTTTGTGCGACGAGAGAAATATCTTGTGAGGGTGTTAAAACCCATTACATATACTTATGAGTGGTTTGAGTTGCTTGGTCTAGGGTTGGTGGTATGAATGTGGTCGGGGGTACTGTGTTGACTGAATTCACATCATGAATAACTCGGTTTACGCAAATGAATTCCTCTAAAATTGGGCGAAACTATTTTTCTTGTAGCCACTCAATAATGGTTGGGAGATGAGTGAACACGAGAGGTGAAAGGAAATAAACCATAACGAGCCATGATTGGGTTGGGAAATAAAGGGCGTTGCATCTCTAGCACACACTAACACAATCCGATCATGCAATGGAACATTCTTGTTAAAGAAAAGTGGGTTGCAGCCTCAAGTCTCTAAATTGTAATCTATTGTTTGAATCTTATTCTTTTCTTTGCAAATCTTTGTTCGAGGACGAACAATGGTTCAAGTGTGGGGGGATTTGATAAGTGTTATATTAACGTTTATTTTATACACTTATATCCTTGAATATGCCATAATTTGATTCTATCTAAGTATTATTAATGCATTTTATGTTTTATATTGTATAGGATCACAAAGGAAGAGAAAAGAAGGAAAAAGGACCAAAATGCGATCAAAATGAAGTTTGGGGACTTAGGTGCAAATATATTTACGGCCGCAAGAAAAGGTGTTACGGCCGTAAGAAAATAAGGTTACGGTCGTGAAAGTGTAGTGAAGCAAGTTGAAAATAAGCAGAAACCACTTTACGGCCGTAAAGGAAAAGTTACGGCCGTAAATCAAAATGTTACGGCCGTAACTCCAATTTAAGGAAATATGCAGAAACTCAATTACGGCCGTAAAAGGAATGTTACGGCCGTAAATCTTCACGTCAAAAATTTCCTTATTTCAATTCTTTCCATAATTTTGGATTTCTTGCTCCCAAAGCTAGGGCACGAAATTGAGGCTATAAAAAGGGAGTTTCATGACAAGAAAAAGGACTTTTATTATTTTTGAGAGAGGCTACACATTGAGGAAAATTGAGAGAAAAATATAGAGCATTCTTGGGAGATTTTCAAGCCAAAGAACATCAACAACAATGGAATTCATGAAGCAACTTGAAGAATACTCCACAACCATGCTAGGCTAAATTCCATATCTTGTTCAAAGGGGAAGTTGTGTCAATTCAATTATGTTATTTTCTTTTCCTACAAATTAGTAGCGTGAATTTATTCCTTTATTTCAATTGTTGGATTATTATGTTTTGAATGTTTAATTGAGTTTATTTGATTAATACTTTAATTTGGCCAATTGAATTATTGATCTTTGGATTCATGAATATGCTATGTTTAGATTCTTGATCCGTAATTGTCATTGAATCTTTACTTTAGTAGCAAATAAATCTCGTGCAGGGTTAGTAATAATTCAACTTGGATTGATTAATTCGAGCTTGTGTAATTAACGATCCAATTCAATCTATTCTTCTAAATTTTCATACTAGTCGTGCATTAAATTCTAAGAGCTTGTTTAGGATTGTCCATGGCTAGAATTGGTTCGAAGAGCTTGTTTTGAATCAATACACATAAGGAAGAATTTAGATAATCAGAGCTTGTTGATTATTTATAATTGATAATTGAATTAGGGATAGAAACACGTTACAAGGAAAGGTATAACATTAATTGAGGGCACAACCGAACCCGAGAACAAGATTTCTTCTCATATTAATTCTCTAGTCATATTTAATTATTTATTTTATGCATAGTTTTCATTCAAACAATTTCAAACAACAAATTCCCCCCATTCCATTCTAATTGATCGAACAACTAAAATTAGTTTCCGTTTCTCGTAGGATCGACCCTTACTCTCACTTCTACATTATTAATTAATATTTAGCGAGTAAAGAATTATTTATTATTTTGGTGCATTGCGACACGCATCAAATTTTTGGCGCCGTTGCCGGGGAACGGTTAACCAATTTAGTGTTTAATCAATTAGAATTTTATTTTCCTGCATTTATTTTATTTTCTATTTTATTTATATAATTTTTCAAAAAAAAAAAATTATTTTTGTGCTCCTTTACTTATATTCTTAAAAATCGGTCAACTAATTGTGAACTTTTTGATCTTGACCCAGAAATTGAGAGGACCTTTCGACAGCAAAGGAAAGCAGCACAACAAAACAATGGCAGCTAACAACAACAATTTGAATCTTAAACAGGTAGCCACTCCGGATGTCGTTCAACAACCATTGTGCGTCACATTTCCGGCGGTGGAGGAAGGACGAACCTTTGAGCTAAAATCCGGGTTGATCCACCTTCTACCTACTTTTCGGGGACATGCCGGTGAAGATCCATATAGACATCTCAAGGAGTTCCACGTGGTATGTGATAGCATGAGACCCACGGGTATTACCGAGGAGCAAATCAAGATGAGGGCTTTCCCATTCTCATTGAAGGATGCCGCTACAGACTGGTTGTACTGTCTATCATATGGATCAGTCACCACATGGAATGATATGAAGAGGTTGTTTCTAGAGATGTACTTCCCTGCATCTAGGGCTGGGACAATCCGGAAGGAGATTTGCGGGGTTCACCAAAGCAATGGCGAGACATTATATGAGTACTGGGAGCGGTTCAAGAAACTCATTTCGAGCTGCCCCCACAAGCAGATCAGTGAGCAACTCCTGGTGCAGTATTTCTACGAAGGTCTAGCGCCAATGGACAGAAACATGATAGATGCCGCAAGTGGAGGAGCACTGATGGACAAGACGCCGGAACAAGCGCGGGCTTTAATCTCTAATATGGCAGAAAATACTCAACAATTCAATTCAACCCAAGATTCCCAAGTCCGCCGAGTGAACGAGGTAAGTAGTTCCAATATCGAAGGTCAATTATATGAACTAACCAATCTTGTTAAGCAGCTTGCTGTAGGGAACTTGAATCAGGTCAAAGCATGCGGAATCTGTTCAAACTTTGGACATCCAACGGATACATGTCCGGTGTTGCACGAGGAGAATGGTGAACAGGTAAAGGCTGCAGAAGGGTTTCCATTTCAAAAACAGCAATACAACCCGTACTCCAACACCTATAACCCTGGTTGGAGGGATTACCCCAATCTAAGTTATGAGAATAACAAGCCCCCGGGTTTCCCCTCCAACAAATCTCAAGGGCATTTCCAACAACAAGGAAATTTTCATTCACAGGGACAGTACCAACAATGGCCCCAGGACTCAGGTATCTCTCTAGAAGATATGGTTAAAACTTTGGCCTCTAACACAATTCAATTTCAACAGGACACCAAATCCAGTAATCAGAATTTGGAGAATCAGATGAGCCAAATGGCTATTGCCATCAACAGACTTAAGGCACAATCCGGAAGGAAGCTACCATCTCAACCCGAGGTGAACCCCAAAAACCTGAGTGCCATAACCCTGAGGAATGGAAAAGAGGTTGAAGGTCCAAGCAAACAAATCTTCGCGAATAAAGGGAACGAAGAGAAAGAAGTTGAAAAGGGGGATGCCACTTCACAAATCCCGCAGGTAAAATCCAGCTTTAATTCAATTGCTAAATCGACTCCACCTCCTTTTCCTAGCAGGTTGGCAAAAGCAAACAAGGAGGGCAAGGAAAAGGATATACTGGATATGTTCAGGAAAGTGGAAATCAACATTCCATTATTGGATGCCATCAAACAAGTTCCCCGATATGCAAAGTTTTTGAAGGATCTGTGCACCAATAAGAGAAAGCTAAATGGAATTGAGATGGTAAGAATGGGTGAATCCGTGTCTGCACTTTTTCAAAGAAAATTGCCTCCCAAGTGCAAGGATCCAGGTATGTTTACCATACCCTGTCATATAGGTAACACTAGGACAGATCGTGCATTGATAGACCTAGGAGCATCCATAAATGTAATTCCTAGATCTACGTACACTTCATTGAAACTTGCTAAAATGACTGAAACTAGTGTTATCATTCAACTAGCCGACCGTTCCAATGCATATCCGGATGGGGTAGTTGAAGATGTTTTAGTACAAGTAGGAGGGTTAGTATTTCCTGCAGATTTTTATGTATTGGACATGAATGATGACCACTCCCCCAACTCTACTCCTATTTTGTTAGGTAGACCATTTTTGAAAACATCTAAAACTAAGATAGATGTTAGTAGTGGCACACTTTCCATGGAATTTGATAATGAAATTGTTCAATTCAATATTTATGATTCCGTGAAAATTTTTGATGATGATCCTGTTTATTCTGTTAATGTGAATGACTCTTTAGTACAGGAAGTTCTCGATATTGGTGGAAAGGACTGTCCAAAGTCTCCGAAATCAGGTAAAATCTCATCCATCTCATTACAAATTTCTGATGAAAAACCTCTACCCCCTATTTTGCAGGCACTAATGAAGAGCATGAAGAGGAGATTGAGCTTTGGGAATCTACCTAATCCCGGTTGAATGAGAAAGGACTCAGTCGAGCCAACGACTGTAAACAGCGGCGCTGCTAGGGAGGCAACCCGAGAGGGGAGTTTCTTTACCTCCTCGACTCTTTATTTTCGTATTCTTATTTTTAGTTTATTTTATTTTATTTTATTTTTTTCAAAAAAAAAAAAAAAAAAAAAACATGAAATTTCCAGTGGCCTAGTTACGGCCGTAAGATACCCTTTTACGGCCGTAACTCAATTCTAGTTTTTTTTTATACAGAGGCCTTATTACGGTCGTACTTACATTTTTACTGCCGTAATTGTTTCTTTGAAATTTTTTTCAGAATGTGACTTACGGCCGTAAGTCATACCATCACGGCCGTAAGTCTGCCTTTTTTCAAATTTTTAATAGCACGTAACCCTTGCGCTTAACTCCCCTTTTATTGTTTTGCTTTTCAATGAGGACATTGTTTTGTCTAAGTGTGGGGGGGATTGAATTGATTGTGAGCTTAATGCCGTTATCTTCTTTCTGTAGTCGAAACGTTAAATTCATGTTGAGTCAGCACCCATTTTAATCTTGTTATCTACTTTTGCTACCTGTCTATGCTACTTAGGTCTTAAACCATACTTTGATAGGAAGCAACCCCACTTTTGGTTCTTTTTTTTTGAAATATCATTGCATATTTGGATATAAATTGAGCACATAGAGATCATCTCGTCCAAAACTTCACAAATAGGTTGAAAATGAAAAGTAAAATATTCAAATGTCTACAACCTAGTCGACCTAACCCAAAATAGACAGATTATTCCTACATATATAACCCTGAACGTCCCGATTGTTATACTTTTGTGAGTAGTCATGGTTTGAATACTTTTAACCGTTATCCTCGACCAATGGACTTAGATTTGGAATGAAGATCAAGCAATGACCTATAACTCATAATTGGATGGGAAAAACACACGAAAACCATAATTTGTGAGCTTTTGAACCTCAGAGCTGTTCTTAATACTTATGAGCTCGTAATTCTTTGATGTGTGTCCTGCATGGTTGAGTTATGCTTGGATGTGCTTTCTTGTGCATACCGTTGTAGCTTCTTGACTCAAGTGCAAATTATAGCAAAGGCAATAGGTTAAACCAAATTTAACTTGCTAAAAGAGCCTACCTTGCTACATGGACCGTTAGAAGCCCTTTTGAGCCTTAGCCTTTCCTTGAATTTTTATGCTATGCTACAAGCCACGAATACCCTTTCTTTCGCATTATCTCTGTTTTGATTTGAACCCATAGAGAAGGGATTCGCAAGCTTTTGTTGATTGAGGATTGTGCTATAGTCTAGTCCAAGAAGTTGAAATGGTTGTCTTGTGTTGAGCATTGGTTGTGAAATGGACTGAATTCAGGGGATTGTAATTCTATCTTGTGCCAATTGATGACTGCGTAATGATTTGAAAAAAAAAAAAGAGAAAAAGTTGCAGTCTATAATCGAAAAAAAAAAAATCGAAAGAGAAAAACCAATGAAAATGAAGTTAGTCATGAAAATTAGTAGTTGAGGATGTAAAACACTCAACTTGTGAAAAAAAAAAAGAGAAAAGAAAAGCAAGAACGAGATTCAAGTGTAAATAAAGTTTGGTAGTGGGAAACAATGAAGATCATATTAAGGGAGAAGGAAGTAATATTATTTTGAATTGACTTAGTTTGCGAAATTCCTTCTCGACTCAGCCTAAATATATCCTTTTATCCTACCTGACCCGAAGCCCCGCTACAACCAAATAAAGACCTTCGCTTTGCACTTGTGTTATTGTTGGCTCCGGTTATGACAGTAAGGCAATCTGTGGTACTGACTTATCCATGCAGAGAGCTGAGCGAAAATTCAACCCCTTATACACTTTGTGCGATGAGAGAAATATCTTGTGAGGGTGTTAAAACCCATTACATATACTTATGAGTGGTTTGAATTGCTTGGTCTAGGGTTGGTGGTATGAATGTGGTCGGGGGTACTATGTTGACTGAATTCACATCATGAATAACTCGGTTTACGCAAATGAATTCCTCTAAAATTGGGCGAAACTATTTTTTTGTAGCCACTCAATAATGGTTGGGAGGTGAGTGAACACGAGAGGTGAAAGGAAATAAACCATAACGAGCCATGATTGGGTTGGGAAATAAAGGGCGTTGCATCTCTAGCACACACTAACACAATCCGATCATGCAATGGAACATTCTTGTTAAAGAAAAGTGGGTTGCAACCTCAAGTCTCTAAATTGTAATCTATTGTTTGAATCTTATTCTTTTCTTTGCAAATCTTTGTTCGAGGACGAACAATGGTTCAAGTGTGGGGGGATTTGATAAGTGTTATATTAACGTTTATTTTATACACTTATATCCTTGAATATGCCATAATGTGATTCTATCTAAGTATTATTAATGCATTTTATGTTTTATATTGTATAGGATCACAAAGGAAGAGAAAAGAAGGAAAAAGGACCAAAATGCGATCAAAATGAAGTTTGGGGACTTAGGTGCAAATATATTTACGGCCGCAAGAAAAGGTGTTACGGCCGTAAGAAAATAAGGTTACGGCCGTGAAAGTGTAGTGAAGCAAGTTGAAAATAAGCAGAAACCACTTTACGGCCGTAAAGGAAAAGTTACGGCCGTAAATCAAAATGTTACGGCCGTAACTCCAATTTAAGGAAATATGCAGAAACTCAATTACGGCCGTAAAAGGAATGTTACGGCCGTAAATCTTCAAGTCAAAAATTTCCTTATTTCAATTCTTTCCATAATTTTTGATTTCTTGCTCCCAAAGCTAGGGCACGAAATTGAGGCTATAAAAAGGGAGTTTCATGACAAGAAATAGGACTTTTATTATTTTTGAGAGAGGCTACACATTGAGGAAAATTGAGAGAAAAATATAGAGCATTCTTGGGAGATTTTCAAGCCAAAGAACATCAACAACAATGGAATTCATGAAGCAACATGAAAAATACTCCACAACCATGCTAGGCTAAATTCCATATCTTGTTCAAAGGGGAAGTTGTGTCAATTCAATTATGTTATTTTCTTTTCTTACAAATTAGTAGCGTGAATTTATTCCTTTATTTCAATTGTTGGATTATTATGTTTTGAATGTTTAATTGAGTTTATTTGATTAATAGTTTAATTTGGCCAATTGAATTATTGATCTTTGGATTCATGAATATGCTATGTTTAGATTCTTGATCCGTAATTGTCATTGAATCTTTACTTTAGTAGCAAATAAATCTCGTGCAGGGTTAGTAATAATTCAACTTGGATTGATTAATTCGAGCTTGTGTAATTAACGATCCAATTCAATCTATTCTTCTAAATTTTCATACTAGTCGTGCATTAAATTCTAAGAGCTTGTTTAGGATTGTCCATGGCTAGAATTGGTTCGAAGAGCTTGTTTTGAATCAATACACATAAGGAAGAATTTAGATAATCAGAGCTTGTTGATTATTTATGATTGATAATTGAATTAGGGATAGAAACACGTTACAAGGAAAGGTATAACATTAATTGAGGGCACAACCGAACCCGAGAACAAGATTTCTTCTCATATTAATTCTCTAGTCATATTTAATTATTTATTTTATGCATAGTTTTCATTCAAACAATTTCAAACAACAAATCCCCCCCATTCCATTCTAATTGATCGAACAACTAAAATTAGTTTCCGTTCCTCGTAGGATCGACCCTTACTCTCACTTCTACATTATTAATTAATATTTAGCGAGTAAGGAATTATTTATTATTTTGGTGCATTGCGACACGCATCAAATTTTTGGCGCCGTTGCCGGGGAACGGTCAACCAATTTAGTGTTTAATCAATTAGAATTTTATTTTTCTGCATTTATTTTATTTTCTATTTTATTTATATAATTTTTCAAAAAAAAAAAAAATTATTTTTGTACTCCTTTGCTTATATGCTTAAAACTCGGTCAACTAATTGTGAACTTTTTGATCTTGACCCAGAAATTGAGAGGACCTTTCGACAGCAAAGGAAAGCAGCACAACAAAACAATGGCAGCTAACAACAACAATTTGAATCTTAAACAGCTAGCCACTCCGGATGTCGTTCAACAACCATTGTGCGTCACATTTCCGACGGTGGAGGAAGGACGAACCTTTGAGCTAAAATCCGGGTTGATCCACCTTCTACCTACTTTTCGGGGACATGCCGGTGAAGATCCATATAGACATCTCAAGGAGTTCCACGTGGTATGTGATAGCATGAGACCCACGGGTATTACCGAGGAGCAAATCAAGATGAGGGCTTTCCCATTCTCATTGAAGGATGCCGCTACAGACTGGTTGTACTGTCTATCATCTGGATCAGTCACCACATGGAATGATATGAAGAGGTTGTTTCTAGAGAAGTACTTCCCTGCATCTAGGGCTGGGACAATCCGGAAGGAGATTTGCGGGGTTCGCCAAAGCAATGGCGAGACATTATATGAGTACTGGGAGCGGTTCAAGAAACTCATTTCGAGCTGCCCCCACAAGCAGATCAGTGAGCAACTCCTGGTGCAGTATTTCTACGAAGGTCTAGCGCCAATGGACAGAAACATGATAGATGCCGCAAGTGGAGGAGCACTGATGGACAAGACGCCGGAACAAGCGCGGGCTTTAATCTCTAATATGGCAGAAAATACTCAACAATTCAATTCAACCCAAGATTCCCAAGTCCGCCGAGTGAACGAGGTAAGTAGTTCCAATATCGAAGGTCAATTATATGAACTAACCAATCTTGTTAAGCAGCTTGCTGTAGGGAACTTGAATCAGGTCAAAGCATGCGGAATCTGTTCAAACTTTGGACATCCAACGGATACATGTCCGGTGTTGCACGAGGAGAATGGTGAACAGGTAAAGGCTGCAGAAGGGTTTCCATTTCAAAAACAGCAATACAACCCGTACTCCAACACCTATAACCCTGGTTGGAGGGATTACCCCAATCTAAGTTATGAGAATAACAAGCCCCCGGGTTTCCCCTCCAACAAATCTCAAGGGCATTTCCAACAACAAGGAAATTTTCATTCACAGGGACAGTACCAACAAAGGCCCCAGGACTCAGGTATCTCTCTAGAAGATATGGTTAAAACTTTGGCCTCTAACACAATTCAATTTCAACAGGACACCAAATCCAGTATTCAGAATTTGGAGAATCAGATGAGCCAAATGGCTATTGCCATCAACAGACTTGAGGCACAATCCGGAAGGAAGCTACCATCTCAACCCGAGGTGAACCCCAAAAACGTGAGTGCCATAACCCTGAGGAATGGAAAAGAGGTTGAATGTCCAAGCTAACAAATCTTCGCGAATAAAGGGAACGAAGAGAAAGAAGTTGAAAAGGGGGATCCACTTCACAAATCCCGCAGGTAAAATCCAGCTCTAATTCAATTGCTAAATCGACTCCACCTCCTTTTCCTAGCAGGTTGGCAAAAGCAAACAAGGAGGGCAAGGAAAAGGATATACTGGATATGTTCAGGAAAGTGGAAATCAACATTCCATTATTGGATGCCATCAAACAAGTTCCCCGATATGCAAAGTTTTTGAAGGATCTGTGCACCAATAAGAGAAAGCTAAGATAGATGTTAGTAGTGGCACACTTTCCATGGAATTTGATAACGAAATTGTTTAATTCAATATTTATGATTCCGTGAAATTTTTTGATGATGATCCTGTTTATTCTGTTAATGTGAATGACTCTTTAGTACAGGAAGTTCTCGATATTGGTGGAAAGGACTGTCCAAAGTCTCCGAAATCAGGTAAAATCTCATCCATCTCATTACCAATTTCTAATTGAAAAACCTCTACCCCCTATTTTGCAGGCACTAATGAAGAGCACGAAGAGGAGATTGAGCTTTGGGAATCTACCTAATCCCGGTTGAATGAGAAAGGACTCAGTCGAGCCAACGACTGTAAACAGCGGCGCTGCTAGGGAGGCAACCCGAGAGGGGAGTTTCTTTACCTCCTCGACTCTTTATTTTCGTATTCTTATTTTTAGTTTATTTTATTTTATTTATTTTTTTTCAAAAAAAAAAAAAAAAACATGAAATTTCCAGTGGCCTAGTTACGACCGTAAGATACCCTTTTACGGCCGTAACTCAATTCCAGTTTTTTTTTTATACAGAGGCCTTATTACGGCCGTATTTACATTTTTACGGCCGTAATTGTTTCTTTGAAATTTTTTTCAGAATGTGACTTACGGCCGTAAGTCATACCATCACGGCCGTAAGTCTGCCTTTTTTCAAATTTTTAATAGCACGTAACCCTTGCGCTTAACTCCCCTTTTATTGTTTTGCTTTTCAATGAGGACATTGTTTTGTCTAAGCGTGGGGGGATTGAATTGATTGTGAGCTTAATGCCGTTATCTTCTTTCTGTAGTCGAAACGTTAAATTCATGTTGAGTCAGCACCCATTTTAATCTTGTTATCTACTTTTGCTACCTGTCTATGCTACTTAGGTCTTAAACCATACTTTGATAGGAAGCAACCCCACTTTTTGTTCTTTTTTTTTGAAATATCATTGCATAATTGGATATAAATTGAGCACATAGAGATCATCTCGTCCAAAACTTCACAAATAGGTTGAAAATGAAAAGTAAAATATTCAAATGTCTACAACCTAGTCGACCTAACCCAAAATAGACAGATTATTCCTACATATATAACCCTGAACGTCCCGATTGTTATACTTTTGTGAGTAGTCATGGTTTGAATACTTTTAACCGTTATCCTCGACCAATGGACTTAGATTTGGAATGAAGATCAAGCATTGACCTATAACTCATAATTGGATGGGAAAAACACACGAAAACCATAATTTGTGAGCTTTTGAACCTAAGAGCTGTTCTTAATACTTATGAGCTCGTAATTCTTTGATGTGTGTCCTGCATGGTTGAGTTATGCTTGGATGTGCTTTCTTGTGCATACCGTTGTAGCTTCTTGATTCAAGTACAAATTATAGCAAAGGCAATAGGTTAAACCAAATTTAACTTACTAAAAGAGCCTACCTTGCTACATGGACCGTTAGAAGCCCTTTTGAGCCTTAGCCTTTCCTTGAATTTTTATGCTACGCTACAAGCCACGAATACCCTTTCTTTCGCATTATCTCTGTTTTGATTTGAACCCATAGAGAAGGGATTCGCAAGCTTTTGTTGATTGAGGATTGTGCTATAGTCTAGTCCAAGAAGTTGAAATGGTTGTCTTGTGTTGAGCATTGGTTGTGAAATGGACTGAATTCAGGGGATTGTAATTCTATCTTGTTCCAATTGATGACTGCGTAATGATTTGAAAAAAAAAAAAAGAGAAAAAGTTGCAGTCTATAATAGGAAAAAAAAAATCGAAAGAGAAAAGCAATGAAAATAAAGTTAGTCATGAAAATTAGTAGTTGAGGATGTCAAACACTCAACTTGTGAAAAAAAAAAAGAGAAAAGAAAAGCAAGAACGAGATTCAAGTGTAAATAAAGTTGGGTAGTGGGAAACAATGAAGATCATATTAAGGGAGAAGGAAGTAATATTATTTTGAATTGACTTAGTTTGCGAAATTCCTTCTCGACTCAGCCTAAATATATCCTTTTATCCTACCTGACCTGAAGCCCCGCTACAACCAAATAAAGACCTTCGCTTTGCACTTGTGTTATTGTTGGCTCCGGTTATGACAGTAAGGCAATCTGTGGTACTGACTTATCCATGCAGAGAGCTGAGCGAAAATTCAACCCCTTATACACTTTGTGCGACGAGAGAAATATCTTGTGAGGGTGTTAAAACCCATTACATATACTTATGAGTGGTTTGAATTGCTTGGTCTAGGGTTGGTGGTATGAATGTGGTCGGGGGTACTGTGTTGACTGAATTCACATCATGAATAACTCGGTTTACGCAAATGAATTCCTCTAAAATTGGGCGAAACTATTTTTCTTGTAGCCACTCAATAATGGTTGGGAGGTGAGTGAACACGAGAGGTGAAAGGAAATAAACCATAACGAGCCATGATTGGGTTGGGAAATAAAGGGCGTTGCATCTCTAGCACACACTAACACAATCCGATCATGCAATGGAACATTCTTGTTAAAGAAAAGTGGGTTGCAACCTCAAGTCTCTAAATTGTAATCTATTGTTTGAATCTTATTCTTTTCTTTGCAAATCTTTGTTCGAGGACGAACAATGGTTCAAGTGTGGGGGGATTTGATAAGTGTTATATTAACGTTTATTTTATACACTTATATCCTTGAATATGCCATAATGTGATTCTATCTAAGTATTATTAATGCATTTTATGTTTTATATTGTATAGGATCACAAAGGAAGAGAAAAGAAAGAAAAAGGACCAAAATGCGATCAAAATGAAGTTTGGGGACTTAGGTGCAAATATATTTACGGCCGCAAGAAAAAGTGTTACGGCCGTAAGAAAATAAGGTTACGGCCGTGAAAGTGTAGTGAAGCAAGTTGAAAATAAGCAGAAACCACTTTAAGGCCGTAAAGGAAAAGTTACGGCCGTAAAGGAAAAGTTACGGCCGTAAATCAAAATGTCACGACCGTAACTCCAATTTAAGGAAATATGCAGAAACTCAATTACGGCCGTAAAAGGAATGTTACGGCCGTAAATCTTCAAGTCAAAAATTTATTTATTTCAATTCTTTCCATAATTTTGGATTTCTTGCTCCCAAAGCTAGGGCACGAAATTGAGGCTATAAAAAGGGAGTTTCATGACAAGAAAAAGGACTTTTATTATTTTTGAGAGAGGCTACACATTGAGGAAAATTGAGAGAAAAATATAGAGCATTCTTGGGAGATTTTCAAGCCAAAGAACATCAACAACAGTGGAATTCATGAAGCAACTTGAAGAATACTGCACAACCATGCTAGGCTAAATTCCATATCTTGTTCAAAGGGGAAGTTGTGTCAATTCAATTATGTTATTTTCTTTTCCTACAAATTAGTAGCGTGAATTTATTCCTTTATTTCAATTGTTGGATTATTATGTTTTGAATGTTTAATTGAGTTTATTTGATTAATAGTTTAATTTGGCCAATTGAATTATTGATCTTTGGATTCATGAATATGCTATGTTTAGATTCTTGATCCGTAATTGTCATTGAATCTTTACTTTAGTAGCAAATAAATCTCGTGCAGGGTTAGTAATAATTCAACTTGGATTGATTAATTCGAGCTTGTGTAATTAACGATCCAATTCAATCTATTCTTCTAAATTTTCATACTAGTCTTCCATTAAATTCTAAGAGCTTGTTTAGGATTGTCCATGGCTAGAATTGGTTCGAAGAGCTTGTTTTGAATCAATACACATAAGGAAGAATTTAGATAATCAGAGCTTGTTGATTATTTATGATTGATAATTGAATTAGGGATAGAAACACGTTACAAGGAAAGGTATAACATTAATTGAGGGCACAACCGAACCCGAGAACAAGATTTCTTCTCATATTAATTCTCTAGTCATATTTAATTATTTATTTTATGCATAGTTTTCATTCAAACAATTTCAAACAACAAATCCCCCCCCATTCCATTCTAATTGATCGAACAACTAAAATTAGTTTCCGTTCCTCATGGGATCGACCCTTACTCTCACTTCTACATTATTAATTAATATTTAGCGAGTAAGGAATTATTTATTATTTTGGTGCATTGCGACACGCATCAATCACCACGATCTCTTCTATTATTTGCCCTTTCATACCTATCTCCTCTACCCCTTCTCCATCTTACACTAGCCACAGATGATTGGATACTACTCCCTTCACTATCAAACTCCTCATCATCAAACCCATATCCAAACCTTCGATTATTTCTCCCCCTATGATCTCTCCCGTCTTCCCTCCTAGCTCTAGGACCCATATGAGGTTGTTCCCTACACAACTTATTAATAGTTTCTTCCTGCCTATCCATCCTAGTTATCAACTTCTCAAATTACTCATTTAAAGTCTCCATCACACCTACATCATTTTTATTCACCCTATTCATACCTTCCAGTCATTTGTTGTGGTTCGTTGATGAAGCTGTTGGCTCCCTTTTGTAAATTCCCCTGTTGTCACCAACTGATGAAGATGATGAATCTTGTATGCTAGACATTATTAGTCTTCGTAGAAATAAGTAGAATATTCCTCACAAAAATATATCACTCGTGTATCACTCAAAATCCCCCTTCCAAGCACTTCAAAAACAATCCAAGAACTCAAGCAAGGGTAGGATACAATAAGACACAAGTAAGAACAAGAAAATTTGGAAAGTGAGACAAATTTCGAATATTCAGGAAAATAATGAAATTTTCATTTTTTTTTGAATCCGAGATTCAACTACAAGTGCAACGTAACAAACGAAATTTAATTTGGATAAGAATTTACTAAAATAAACAGATTGATTTTTTTGTGGAATTTTTATATGAATCAAACAAAGGAAAAATTTACTAGCACGAAGAACACAAAGAAGAAGAAAAACAAGAAAATATCAAGAATATCAAGAACTGAATCTAGATCCAAGCTTTGATACCAGATGACGCGATCCCAACCGGGAATCTAGACGAAAAAGCGGAATAAAAGACAATAATAATAGGAAAGATCCAGATTCAGCCAAACAAACACAAGAACACAATAATTAAAATACTGGAAAGATAAAACTGACGACAGGACCTGGACCCAACAATCACGACGCAATGAATGACGATGCGGATTAAAGAACCAAGGTTTTCGAAACGCCACAAGGGATGTCAAACTCCTTGATAAGTTTTTGATTGGAACACCGCCACAAATATTCAAGAAAATATTTGATAAGTTCTATAGACTGTTCTTCAAAAACAAGAAAAAAGAATCCTCATTTCTAGAGAGAAAAATCATACATTCATTTAATAATATCCAAGTTGTCTGATGTTATGAATTAAAAACATAATATAAAGTTAAAACACGCCTAACCTAGCCCTAGCCGCAATTAGGGTTCAAAATACGAAACATAAATAATTAAAACGGAAATAAAATAAAAAACGTGAAAATTCTGTTTCACTTGAACCGAGCGATCGCATGGTTATGCTTGAAACTCTCGGGTCTCTTTTTGGTGTCCTTGTGCGATCGCGTCAGCATTTAACCACGTGGTCGCGTGGGTTTCCTGGCAGCTCTAATCTTTGTCCCCTTGAAACAACTTGACCCAATTTGATTTTCAACTCTAGCCCAACACGGAACTTGCTTGTTTTCCCACCTAGATTGTTGTTACATTGATGGCAACTTGATTTCTCTTTTGTTCTCCTACCTTGGATCATATCAAAATGAGTATTCGTCGTGATTACCAACGACAAGTAAAAATGTCATTGGTGATTACCGACGGAAATATAGATCACCTTCGCCAATTCAACCACCTAATTAATTAAGTACTTAAGTAAAGTGTAGATAGTAAATACGGTAGAGTAATACGTCCCGACGACTTGTGGATGTTGTCGGTAATAGGGGACGACAAGGCTAGGTCCTCGGCAAAATGTCAGTTATCACCGAAGACTTACATGTCCGTCGGAATCCACCATGACCAATAGCATCATGGGAGAACTTGCCGACGGCATGTTCCAGTTGTCAGAATTCACCAACCGCAATCCACTGTCGTTGGTAATCATCGTTGCTGTCAGCAAGTACCAACGACTCTTTTTGCCTATTGATGATCTGCTACAACAATTTCCTGACGTCGGTAATCACTGACAAAAGTTTATTTAATCGGTAAATACCGACGGCTGTTATGTTCGTCTTCAATCACCGAGGATTTTAGCATAATTGTTGGTGATTACCGACGAAATGTCCGTCGTCTGAAAATTTTGGTCAGTAATTGGCTGTTTTGTAGTAGTGAACCTTTCTTGTGGCCATTTGCAGCATACAATTTTGCCATGACACAGATGTTATTTTATTGATTTGTATTGAAGTTATAATGCTAATTTAGTATAGGTTATTACAACGTTTGTATTGATGGAAGAGTAGTCAATTTTTATATGTAAAGAAAATAGAGAGAATCTTAGGTCTTGTGATTGTGACCACACAATTAGATTTAGCTCATCTTTGGTAAAAATTAAAATGCAATGTTATGTCAGGACTCATTGCATCTACTACCATTGTCCGAAGGTCGCTGTTACATTGTGAAGAAGATGACCCTCCAAAACAAGAAAATGACTCACCAAAACCATATGATCTAACAGACCATGGCTCTCCTTGTGCAGTCCCATGCATAAAACCTTGTCTGTATAGATATAATCTTACATTATATGGCCC
Source organism: Ligustrum vulgare (assembly GCA_963555705.1). Classification (NCBI taxonomy): domain Eukaryota; kingdom Viridiplantae; phylum Streptophyta; class Magnoliopsida; order Lamiales; family Oleaceae; genus Ligustrum; species Ligustrum vulgare. Next base: position 34,921,770 of record OY743183.1, on the reverse strand, counting down.
AAACTCAAACAGGTTACGATACTCCCTACATGGACATTTAATTTGATCCACAATATCGGGTTGTGAAAGTGCAAATTCAAGGAATTGTTCAACACCGGCGATATATTTATGAGAGTTCATCCATGTACGATCAGTAGCCATTTGTACTGTATCATGACATATAAAAAATAGTTTAAAAAAAGGAATAGCAAGTTCTAACATGCATTCCATTAAATATATTTAATAAATTATAAATATAGTTAGCGTATCATTTTAAAATTTCCAATCCATATTTTCAAAATTAGAAACAAAAGATGTGATTTTAATGCTTTCTTTTCCGTTATTATTCATGGATTCTAACTACTTATTAAAAATATGAATATTAGCTTATCTATTTTATAAATAAATGTGTTATAATAAGATCATTTTCATATTATATCACAAAATATAAGTATTTTAATACATCTATGCTAAAAACTAAATGTACGAATATTAACCATATATATGTTATGGCATAATTTTTCAATTGTCGACTTGATTAATTCATAAGAGTGATTTGTATTTTAATCCATATATCCTTTTCTTATTGCCACTAAACATATATTTATTACATTATTATGAATGAATTTTCTCATACATTAACCATTTATCATTTTGACACAATTTAAAGAAATACTAAAGTCAAGAATCATACATAGAATTATTGTGAGTGTGTGTGATAAAATAAAAATCCACACAATCAAATCATACCTTCAAATCTTGTGCAATGATAACCTTCCACACTTACAACACAATTGAATAAATCAATATCCTTTTTCTTCAATTCTGTAAACTACATTAAGTGAGATTGAAAATTCGAAAGCTAAACTAGTAAAGAAAATAAATTTTATGAGGATATATGGGAGATGATAAGAAAATAAGTTTGGGTGGTCTGTTTGTGTATAATTTCTCGTCAGTGCTCACTGACGACATTGTAAAGTCGTCAGCAATCACTAACGAAAATGAGTAGTCGTCGGTGATTACCAACGAAGTAAAAATGTCATCGGTAATTACTTAAGTACTTACGTCAAGTGTAGATAGTAAATACGATAGAGTAATATGTCGCGACGACTTGTGGATGTTGTCGGTAATAGGGGATGACAAGGCTAGGTCATCGGCAAAATGTCAGTTATCACCGAAGACTTACATGTCTGTCGGAATCCACCATGACCAATAGCATCATGGGCGAACTTGCCGACGGCATGTTCCTAGTCGTCAGAATTCACCGACGGAAATCCACTGTCGTCAGTAATCAACGACGATCGCGTCATTGTCATCGACAAGTACCGACGACTCTTTTTTCCCATTGGTGATCTGCCACAACAGTTTCCTGTCGTCGGTAATCACCGAAGAAAGTTTATTTTCATCGGTAAATATCGACGACGGTTATGTTCGTCTTGAATCACGGACGATTTTAGCATAATAGTTGGTGTTTACCGACGAAATGTCTATCGTCTGAAAATTTTGGTCAGTAATTGGTTGTTTTCTAGTAGTGAATTTTTCTTCTTGTGGCCATTTGTAGCATACAATTTTGTCATGGAATAGACGTGATCTTGCAGATTTGTATTGAAGTTATAATGCCAATTTAGTGTAGATTATTACTCCATTTGTATTGATGGAAGAGTAGTTAATTTTTATATGTAAAGAAAATAGAGAGAATCTTAGGTCTTGTGATTGTGACCACACAATTAGATTTTGCTCATCTTTGGTATAAATTAAAATTAAAATTTAATTTTATGTTATTTAATGTTATGTCAGAGCATATTTAAGGTTAAAATTAATTGTTTAATTTAACTTGAGATTAAAATCAGAAGCAAACTGGGGCTAAATGCCCTCCATTAGACACATACCTATGGATGCGCTTAGGCCAAATTCTGAAAAATCGTGTTTGTTTCCTTTTTCACGTCAAACTCTTCTTAAAATGATTTTGCATCTCTTTAGCATGATGCATGTCACCAAGGATGAGATACACCATGTTAGAACATAAAGAAGGTGTCTAGCAAGCAAATTGAAGACAATTAACACAAGTAATTGAAAACTCAAGGCTCGGGATGCAAGATCTAACTCAAGAAGTTGTACTTTTCAAGTATTTCCCTTCTTCTTTATTTTGGGTGATGTCTTTTCAACGTATTTGGTTAATTCATATCTTAAGATAATAGACTAAGAGCTTGTTTGGTCAATAGAAAAGTTTTGGATTTTGTGATTTTGTGATTTTTTTTATTTTTTTTTATGTGTGGTTTAGATTGGTTTGAAAAGTAAAAATTTGTGGGCTTGATTAAAGATGGATAGTTGAAATTGAGTTACAAAAGTTGATATGAAAATAATGGATAGAGCAAAGAGGCTCTAAATAGTAAATTCTATATTATATGAGATGAAGGTGAGGCCATTGATTTTCTATTTTTAATTCAAAGACAAGTAGTTTAGTAAATTCTTGTATTCTTGGTTTATTATATTCACGAGTCTTTAGATATTTGGTTGTTTGATTATCAATTGGATAACTCTTTGTGAAGCTAAAAAAATCAATAAGTTTAGAACATTGTATATAATTAATACACGAGTAATAGATAATAGAAATATTATGTGTGACGTGTGCAATCTTGTTTGATAATCATGCAATTGGATATGGTCATATTTAGAATATGTTTGACTTGTCTTGAAAAAGAAAGTCGAATAATATAGAATTATCGATTGTCATGAACGAATGAAAAAATCTAAATTATGTAAGTAGAGAATTGGAAAAAGATGCCACAGATAGATTCGAAAACTCAATAAATTCAATAAATTTATACATATAAATAAAAACTTTTCATAATTATCTAAATACATTAGGATAATTACTAAGAGCATCCACAATGCTCAGACACAGTTGATTGTCAACTGTGTGTGAGATATACACATAAATTTCGTGGGTTCCGCTGTAATATCTTTTTTTTCTCTCTTCCATGTGTTTCTCTATTTTTTCTCACATTCATACTTATACTTCACATCTTCCATTATTTCTTTATTAATTTATTTGAAATTATATCCATCTCTCCGTTCTTTTTCCCTTTTCCCGTTCTTTTTCCTCTACTTTTTCTCACATTTAACTTCAATCCTTACTATTAAAATAATATGTCTCCCTCTTTCTCTCTCACGCCTTGGAAATCCACTTTGACATCCCCAGTGTGAATGCTCTAATAATCAACCTCTTTCATGCTACTTATTTCAAACTTGATAGATATTAGTACACGTGCATTTAAGCCTTTGTTTGTAAACTTTTTTTTAAACAAAGAACGGGATGCTTTCGTTGTAAAATATGTGATTGAAAGTGATTTGAAAAAATGTGTGTGGTTGAAAAATAATTTGAGAAAATGTATTAATTTAACAAGATTACCAAATAGAGCGAGGCTAAGATTTGTTCCTTGTAGGACGATAGTCAACTCTTTACATATTACTCGTCAACGATTTGATATGCTTGAGAGATTTTCACGAACACAAATAAAAAGATTTGACCCTTGTTTGAACTTCATTTTTCCATTCTTACATATTAACCTCATATACTCTAAAAAAAATTATTTTTATAAAATATAATCTTGCCTATGTTCTTTAACGCAATCAAGTTCCGTTCGACAATATTTTAACATTTATAAACGGTTTATTTATATTTGGGTTAATAGCACAAAACGTCTCAACGTTTGACATGTATTGTGCAAAACGTCCCAACTTTTTATTTTTGACGCTAAACATCCCAACCTTTACAATTTTTGGTAGAAGACATCCTTTCTGTCAATTTTAACCCAATTTCACAAATTGAACAGTAAATGTCAAGGGCATTTTCGTCCAAAAAAAAAAGCAACCAATTCATACTTGGGTAATTGGCACAAAACGTCCCTACGTTTGACACTTATTGTGGAAAAACGTCCCTACGTTTATTTTTTTGGCGAATGACGTCCCTACCTTTATTTTTTTGGCGAATAACGTCCCTACCTTTAAATTTTCTTGTTCATTAGTCCTCAAATTTTACTTTTCTTTCAATTTAGTCATTCCGTATTTTATTTAAAGGTAATTGTCTTCAAACGTGTATAACTTTTGATCTACAACTCCGAATTGCACTCCGTTTTTTGCGTTGAACTCCAAATTCAACCATCTTTCTTATGATGTATCATGTGCTCATTTATTAAACATTTCGTTTTGACTTTTGTATAGTAGATACTTATTTTGTTAGGGCATAATTGATTGACGTAAATTGATTTCTGTAAATTTTATTGAAACAGTGAAATTTTAATTTTAGTGTGTGTTCGGCGGCCGGCGGAATTTATAAATTGGATTTATTTGACTTTGTAATATTTTTAAAGTAAAATATTTGGTTAAAAATTGGTATGTTTAGCCCCTGTTTGAGCCATGTTATAATCTCTAATAACTTTCTGAACAACACACAATTTCTTTCTCCAATTTTTAAAAAGTGATTTGAAGAGAGAGAATGTGTGTTGTTCAGAAAGTTATTAGAGATTATAACATGGCTCAAACAGGGGCTAAACATACCAATTTTTAACCAAATATTTTACCTTAAAAAGATTACAAAGTCGAATAAATCCAATTTATAAATTCCGCTGGTCGCCGAACACACACTAAAATTAAAATTTCACTGTTTCAATAAAATTTACAGAAATCAATTTACGTCAATCAATTATGCCCTAACAAAATAAGTATCTACTATACAAAAGTCAAAACGAAATGTTTAATAAATGAGCACATGATACATCATAAGAAAGATGGTTGAATTTGGAGTTCAACGCAAAAAACGGAGTGCAATTCGGAGTTGTAGATCAAAAGTTATACACGTTTGAAGACAATTACCTTTAAATAAAATACGGAATGACTAAATTGAAAGAAAAGTAAAATTTGGGGACTAATGAACAAGAAAATTTAAAGGTAGGGACGTTATTCGCCAAAAAAATAAAGTTAGGGACGTTATTCGCCAAAAAAATAAACGTAGGAACGTTTTTTCACAATAAGTGTCAAACGTAGGCACGTTTTGTGCCAATTACCCAAGTATGAATTGGTTGCTTTTTTTTGGACGAAAATGCCCTTGACATTTACTGTTCAATTTGTGAAATTGGGTTAAAATTGACAGAAAGGATGTCTTCTACCAAAAATTGTAAAGGTTGGGATGTTTAGCGTCAAAAATCAAAACGTTGGGACGTTTTGCACAATACATATCAAACGTTGGGACGTTTTGTGCTATTAACCCTTTATATTTTTGAGATACAACGTATTGTTAAAAAATAGAGAGAGAAATTCGCTGGCAAGAGGCGGGGTACGTGCCCCCATTGCCATCATTAATAGAGCTCTAGTGATAAAATGTATGGTAAAAAGATGAAGAGTGAAAATGTGTTTGGTTAATAAGTGATTTTGAAAATTGTTTTGTTTTAACTAACTTGTGTTCAGCTTTTGTTGATTATAATTAACACATTTTTAACATAACTTTTTAACCACACATCTTTTACCTCTTCAATTTTTAATTACACATTTTGCCTAGAAAATACAAATAACACTAATTATTACATTTTATAATAGTTTTAGAAAGGGTAACTAATTTATAAAATTTTAGTTGTTGCGTTAGGTTTTGTTTTGTACATTTACACCACAGATCCCCATGTATTGCTATCCACTAAGCCCGGTTTTAAGAAGAGGGGAGGTTAGTGTTTTGTAAAGAATGCTTTTCTTTCAGACCAGAGAGATGAATCAATCAAACAAGCAATAAGATAGATAGATACAAATATATATTTTGTGTGTGTGTGTGTGAGAGAGAGAGAGAAAGACTGAAGAAGATGAAGTCCATGAATGATGATTCTCTCTCGCCCCACATGGAAATGGAGGCTCCTGCTGCAATCTGTTATGGTGGGTTTCACTCACCTTTCTCAGTGATGCCCCTCAAATCAGACGGTTCCCGTTGCATCATGAAACCCCTCTCTACATCACATACACAAGGTTAGCTTCATTTTCTCCCCCCACATTTCCAAGAAACTGTGCACCAAATACGCCGTGCTGCACTAAACCACTATTTGGTTTTAATTTTAACAGATTTACCTTTGTTCTTGAATGGAGCCATGGCACCAAATTCCTCTCCAAAACTGGAGGACTTTTTGGGTTCTGCAACTGTGAAAACTCATCAATACGGAAGCCATGAGACAGAAGCCATGGTTCTTAGTTCAGACAGCATGTTTTACAATCAAGAACCCTTTAAGGAACAAATAAGAGATGATATTCAATTTCAGCATCCGTACTATTCTGCATCGGGGATACAGTATCATGGTATGTATGAAACAACAGATGAACAACAACCCCAAAAAGAAACTCTAGCTCCTCCAATGTCTGAGGATGCAATGGCATGCTTGAAAACCTGGGTTGATCACCATGCACATGAACAGCAGGTGAATCCCACCATATTCGGTGGTGGCGGCGGTGGAGGTGGTGGTGGTGGTGGTGGTGCAATGGAATCATTGAGCTTGTCTATGAGTCCTGGTTCTCAGTCAAGTTGTGTTACTGCTTCAAGACAAATTTCACCAGCAGAGACTGAAGGTCTGGACATGGAAAACAGGAAAAGAAGACATGGGAAAGTGACATTAAAACCAAAAGTTCATAGGAAAGCCATTTATAGTTTTGGTCAAAGAACATCTCAGTATAGAGGTGTTACTAGGTCAGTATACGATTATATTATGAAATTAACAGTTTATTATTCTTTTTTTAAGTTTCATATTTTCTATTAGCCTTACTTTTTTTTCATTGTCCTCACCATGTCTGGTTTGTAGAAAACAAAATTTTGAATGAACTCACCAAGTCTCGGGGGCTTTTTTAAATTTTTATTTCCAGACATCGATGGACGGGTAGGTATGAAGCACATTTATGGGATAATAGTTGCAAGAAAGAAGGCCAGACTAGGAAAGGAAGGCAAGGTAACAATGAAATAAAATCCCTTCAGTATTCTTTTGGATTTTTGAAGTTTTATTATCTGACCATATTTGGCTTATTTTCATTCATGTTCTGGATATATGCTGTTCCCATCAAAATCATATGAAATCAGTTTATCTTGGTAAGATTATATTTTTAATGAAGCTAGCTAGTAGTTATTAAGAAACTTCATATGAATATGAATGATATGTTGCCCGTGACGGGCATAGTGTGCCCCGGACAACAGATTTTTTCTCGTTATATGAATGATCAAATTATAATGAACACATTTCAGGAGGTTATGATATTGAAGAAAAAGCTGCAAGAGCATACGATCTTGCTGCACTTAAGTATTGGGGAACTTCAACGCATCTCAACTTTCCGGTAAATGATGATTTTTCCCTTCATTTTAATGTGTTTAGGTAGCATCTTTCAGGCTACGGTCGGCCGCTCGAGCTGGACCCTCCATTTTTTTTCCTGTGTAATAATGTAGTAATCGCTCGTACTCACTCGAATTCCTAGATCCGCCTAGCAGCAAGGATGAACAACTTACAGTTTCTTGTTGATTTTGCAGTTGGTCAACTACGAGAATGAAGTCGTACAGATGGAAAACATGAGCAGGCAGGAATTTGTGGCACTTCTGAGAAGGTGAACTAATCTTAGACTCTGTTAGATGCCTTTGTTTCCTGACTTTTGCACTTTGGATTTAATATTACGTAACTGTATTCTCGTTTTCAGGAGGAGTAGTGGATTTTCAAGGGGTATTTCAATGTATAGAGGAGTGACAAGGTTGATTTAAAGATCCTTCAATGTTGAGACCATAGTCTTCTATGAATTTAAACTTGACTTTAATCAAATGTAACTCGGGGTTTCCCATACTTATAGGCATCATCAGCACGGACGTTGGCAAGCTAGGATTGGCCGGGTTGCAGGGAACAAAGACCTCTATCTCGGAACTTTCAGTAAGTTGCCCAATGCATCACAATAAACAATTTGAATCATACTATTCTACTCACTCTACTCTATTCTGTGCCACCTCTTCGCATGGGGTGTGAGGCTGCTCATTATGAGGCCGATCCAAAACCCATCCATATGAGAGGGGGCACCCTGTATGGTAGAATAAGGTAGGTAAAGTAGTATAATTCAAACAATTTTAATCCACTAGCCATGCTTTTACAAGGCTGGTTCGTGCGTCAAAATGTTATTTTTTATGTTCGACTTCAGGCACGCAGGAAGAAGCAGCGGAAGCGTATGATATTGCCGCAATCAAGTTCCGGGGTGTAAATGCAGTAACTAATTTTGAAATATCGAGATATGATGTGAAGAAAATCATGGATACTGATACTCTTCCCACTAGGGAGTTAGCGTGGCGAAACAAGGAGACGGATTCTCGCAAAACAGCAGCCCTGGAAAATGCTTCTGTTGAATCAATTGGTGACAAAATGATGAACAATGCTGTAAATCATCATCAAACAGGAGGGACTGTTTTCTTTGCAAAGCCTACATTGGAAACTGACTACAATTTCAATTCCTGGATCCCAGCTTCTCAGCCGAGGCCGGTTCCGCTTGCCATGTCCGATTTGCCAGTTTTTCCTTCTTGGAATGACGGCTGAACAATTCAATTTATCATTAACTTGGTTCTAGTAGTTCTTTAATAATTAGATTAGAAAGATCATTTCTGAGTTTGAATAGGTTCAGAAGAAAAAGAAAAAAAAGGATGTAGAATTTGTTAGCTTTTTCTTTAAAGTACTCGTTTACCTGTCTCTGAATGAATGTCATGGAATCTTTTCCAAGCTGGAATTATGATCAAAGTGTTGGGATTCAAACAATCCCACATCGGTTGTGAGGAAGGAAATAAACCACCATATAACCAAAGTGAGCTACTCCACCCATTATCAATTGGTTTTGGGTTGGAACCTCACTTGGGCCTGGGGTTTGGGCTTGGGATTGGACAAAATTAAATTATTCAATGGTCCCAACAGTGGTATCAGAGCCGGAAAGATTGTCTGGTGGATGCACGATCGAGTGGATGTGACTTCCTAACAATGGCAGATGAATCGAGATGATGAGTCTCAAAATGAAGAATTCCTGTAGTTTCTCACGAGATGGAAAGATCCATGGTAACATAGTGTGCAGCGGCTATGGTGGATTATCTCGGTGAATGGTGATCTCTTTGGGCATGAGGAGATTTGACGGGATTTATCTTGAGGGAGGGCCAGATGGACCAGATGTACCTCGTGGGCCTTGTTTGAGTGAGGGATTGTTGGGATTCAAACAATCCCACATCGGTTGTGAGGAAGAAAATAAACCACCATATAACCCAAGTGAGCTACTCCACCCATTTCCAATTGGTTTTGGGTTGGAACCTCACTTGGACCTGAGGTTTGGACTTGGGATTGGGCAAAATTAAAATATCCATGGTCCCAACACAAAGATTTTGCAAAATGGAGGGAATGGTTCATCTATAAAAACTTACCTGATTGTGATTTTTCATCACAAATCAACGTGAGTTAGCACATATTATGACTGGTCAATATATTTAAAAGATGAAAAGCCTATTATTGGGTAATTTGTACACAAGTTTTATTAACCTTAGCCAAGTAATTGACATAAAGTTAGCGTGGTTCAAAATTGAAATGGACCCATTAGAGGCAAAATGTTCACATTTCTTGATATTCAACTTATCATGTAATCATTATGTTACATATTCTATTCTTGTCAAAGATCACAATGTGGACTCCTCCTGAACTTAACACTATCAAAAGTTAAAGAGATGTTTGATTTGGTATTCTAGAAAATGCATTATTGAAAATAAATAAATAAAAATTAATTTGTAACATAAAACTCAAAATATATTTTGATGTTTTGACGATTGAAATACATGGAATATTCAAATTAGATTCTCGTGGATAGTTAAGTACCGATAAAAAATCTGTTTGCAAATCGCGATCCACTTAGTACTTTTTTTAGCTTATCTCAATTTGGTCCATACTTCATGATTTTCTTCTTTTTTTTGATCCTTCTTTCCTCAAATGTGTAATATTGTTCCCAAAACTTTTAAAAGCTTTGAATTGGTCTTTGAACCTTAATAATCTTTCCAAATTGGTTAGCGTTCTTATTAATCTCATACAATTTGATTAATCTCCAATTGCTTCTATTCAACTTTAGTTTGGCTTAAAAACCATCTATTTTGCTCAAAATTTACAAATATAATTCAAATTTATAAGCACAAATAAACGTGTCAATTATATTTACCACTTTCTCCAACACCAGAGGAAGAAAGAGAGAATATAACTTTTTGTGTATACTAGATGGGAAATGCTATTAATGATTCATGAATATTCATCGACATGGTAACAAGAACATCAAAATAAATTTCCAATCCCACGAGAATGTATATCACTTTAAAGGATTTGTCACATATTTTCAGAGTATTATAGTCTTAAACCGTAATTTATTTGCATGTCAATTTTAACTCGTTGAATCTATCTATCCAAACATGAGAAATTTCTTGTCCCTCATTAAGGTTGAATATATCATTTCTTGCCCCTTATTTTTTTCCCTTTTTTGCCTAGTAAATTTATTTTTTGCGTGTTTTTTTTTTTTTTTTTGGGGTAAAATTTCCCAACTTTAAGATATCTTACTTGTTATTTATTATCATAAAACAATTCTATTTTATGAATAATCAAATTCATTGAATAAAATAATAAAAATAATTTCTAAAAATCTCAAACAAAATGTGGTTTTCAGTTTTAAGGAACAAATTTTCAGAATGATTAATCAAATATGCTTCGTGCAATCTTAAAACAAACTCCAAAAAAAGAGAACTAAATAATCAGATTTAGAAGATTGAGTTTGGTGCAGAGAAATTCTGTTGCATTTTCTTATTGTATATTTTCCATCAAATGAAACAGTGCATGAAGATTAAAATATATACAAGATGCAACTATAAAAATATGACACCTATCCTAACAAAACTAACTAATTGTACAATAGATATTACATGTGAAAATAGGAAAGGAAAAGAAGTAAACATAACACGAAATAGTAAACACAACCCCTCAAGCTGGTGCTTGATGAAGATATTTCAGTCCAGCTAGCTTGGAGATCAAAATGTGAAACTGGGGTGCAACAAGGGACTTTGTGAAAACATCTACAATCTGCTGAGATGAAGGAACGAATTGAGGCAAGATGATCCTTCTTTGAATTTATTGTGCACAATGTAACAATCAATCACTAGGTGCTTGGTTCTTTCATTAAAAACTGGATTGGCACTAATGTGAAGTGCAGATTTGTTGTCACACCATAAGGGAATTGGTAAGGGTGAACGAATCATGAAATCTCCAAGTATGTAGTTGATCCACCAAAGTTCACAAACGGTTGCAGCTAAGCTCCTATACTCTTGCTTCTACCGTAGATCTAGATAATGTAGTCTGCTTCTTGGTTTTCCAGGATAATAAAGTGTTCCCAAAATAGATACAAAATTCAGTAAGAGACGTATGAGTGTCATTAGTAAATCATCTCTCTAAAAGATGTTCCGCTAGAAATTTTCTTGTTATTACTTCGACTCATATTCCCCAAAAAAGTAGATCCTGCTCTAATAGCTTTGAATAAATTAAATACGTGCATTAAGATACGAAAGATGTCCAATATGCATCTTAGTATGCTGTCAAGGAAAAAATGTGTTGAACAGGAAAGAAAAGTCCTTGAGAAGGACATCCTTTTAAATACTTTAGAAGATGGATAGCTATGTCCCAATGTATCTGGCAAGGTGCATTTACAAACTGACTTAATTTTTGTATCCCATAGGTAAGGTCTGGTATTGAAAGGTTTAAATACAAAAGTCTCCCTATCAACCTTCTATATCTTGCAGGATCTAGGGAAGGAGGACCTGCATTCTGGGATAACTTGGTACCTTTGGGAATAGGGACTACATCAGGCTTTGCACCAGTAAGGTCTACATCCTTGATGAAATCCAAAATATATTTTCTTCGATTCACATAAGTTCTCCTTTCTACTCTAGTTATTTCAATCCATAAGACATCATCCACATAGATCAATAGAAAATGTTGTGAGTAAATGCTTGAAAGAGAGACAGTGATCATGATAAGATTGGGTAAAACCATAAGTAGTGTGAGCTTCTAACAAAGTTCAATGTTCCATGGTCTTGAGGATTTTGGTAGAGCTCCGTTCTTGCAATTGGGTCGTTGTGATTACGGGTTGGATGTCTAATTTTAAAATAGCCTTGCCTTCTAAATATACAAACCTGACCTAATAAGCCTTTGGTGTAACCTACTGGTGGATGCATATAACCTCTTCATCAAGATGCCCATGTAGAAAAGCAATGTTAATATCCAATTGATGAAGTGGCCAAGATCTTACAGAGGCAATGCCAAGGAAAATCCTAGATGTTACTAATTCTGCAATCCACTCCTTCCAATTGGTTATAACTTTCTGCCACCAGCATTGCCTCTAATTTGAGCTTAACTTTGTATACCCATTTGGATCTTATTATGACCATGCCTAAATGGACACGACACATCATCCAAAAAGGCCCAGGGGTATCTAGTCATTGCTGTAGAATCATAGAACCGAACTCATCTTCAAAGGACTCACACATATCGGACTAATTATACCGAAGTAGTATCGACCAAAGTCCACGCCCTGGAAAGGTGATGAGACTGGTCAGTGTGTCAGAGTGATGTATCTTGTTTACAAGAGATGACTTGATGTGACAACGTCTTTAAGGGAATGAGACAGCAACCACAACCCTATACTAATAGATAATGATTATTACCAAATAAATGATTTACCTCAAGAAAGGATGGAGTTCTGCCACATGTCACAATCTTAGGCAACAACTTCTTCTATAAATAAATTTCAATTTCCACAAAGAAAGAGGTTAGCAATTCAACATATTACACAACTCCTTCCTTTGTGGCAATTGCAACAAAGGAAGAGGTTAGAATAGACTGGACTGGACATTAGCAATTGGAGGAGCTAAGACGTATTAATCCAAGGTTCTACCAGATTTTGTAGTCATATATCCTATTACCTTCTTTCCAACGGGCAAAGTAGTTAAATCTCATGTATTGTTTTCTTCTAAGGCCTACAACTTTTTATTCATAGCTTGCACCCAATTTGGATCTTTACAAGCTTGATAATAAGAATGTGGTTCTTGAATACTTTATACATTAGCCAAAAGTTTATATATACATGGAGTAAGTGTGGTGAAATAGTATATGGGTATGTAAGAGGTGTATGATGTGAGTTATGTTTGATTGAATTTAGAATGGACTGGACATTAGCAATTGGAGCTGCTGAATTTTCAGATATATTAGTGATATAATCATCCATCCAAGTAGGTCTATTTTTTTCGTCTTGTACTCTATCTAGGTTCTAATACATCATTACTTATAGACTTTGGAGATTCAGGAAAAGGAACTTGTAAAAGAGGTACACTATTAGGATCTGTATTGGAAGAGGTTGGTGTGTGTTCAATAGGAGGAGTGTCTATGATATTGTCTTGAAAAGTGTCTGAATTATGTCGACCAATATTAGGAAGGGAAGTAGATGATCCTACTGGATTCATAGATGATTCTCCAAGAGGTGGTGCTATAGGTAAAGGTGTTAGGATAATGGGCTATCCTTGATTTTTAAAAGGAAATAAGTCTTCATAAAAGGTGATATGCCTAGAGACATGAAGTTGTTTGTTGGATATGTCATAAACCTTATCAGCCTTTTTCCTAGCACTAGAACCAATGAACACATATCTATGTGCTCCGGATTAAATTTTATCTTTGTGAGGTTTTGTGTTTGTTATATAGCACAGACACCCAAAAGTTTTAAGAGAGGACAATCTGGTTTAGTGCCATATAGAACTTCATAAGGTGTTGACCATTTTAGGATTGAGCTAGGGATTTTGTTTATGATATGTGTGGCCATAAGAATTGACTATGACCAAAAAATGTCTAGGAAAATGAGCTTGAAACATATGTGACATGGCCATTTGTAGTAAGTGTCTATGTTTTATTTCAACCACTTCATTTTGTTGTGTAATGTACACATGATTTTTTATGCAAGATACCTAAGGTTTGGAACAAAATATTGACACTCATGACCAATGAATTCATTTCAATTGTTTGTTCTTATGGCTTTAACATTTTTCTCAAATTAATTTTTGACCATTTTGAAGAATAAATCAAGAGTTTTAACAATTTGGGATTAATGTATTAACGTGAAATTCCATGTTGCGCTAATGTAATCATCTACAATAGTGAGCATCAATGTTAGAGTGTTGCTTAAAAGGACACCATATATCAATGTGCAATAAATCAAAGGTGGCTTTTGTGTGAATATAAGAATTTGGAAAGCGCATTATGCTCTATTTTGCATTGTCTTGTCTTGCCTTGCCTTATCTTGTCTTGTCTTGCCTTGTGACAAATATCACATGCTGTAAATGTTTGATTGCTGAAGCATTGCAAAATTGCTTGAGGAAATTTAAATGATGTAAACACTGATAAGAAGCATGGCATAGTTTATTATGCCAATCAACAAGAGAAATAAGAGAAGTTTTATTTGTATAAAATATGTCAATAATAGATTGTAAGTTTTCAATAGACAATTGATTACAAATACTCACCTCTCTATTGCATTTTTTCACCTCTATATCTAGGAAGCTACGATAATTTAACACACACACACATATAACTTCCCACTCAGTTTTCCAACTGCAAAAGTCCTTTCATCCTTCAGGACCTACAACAAGCAGTGAGTACGGTAAAAATTGAATTTAACCTTTGTAGTTTGAGTCAATTTTGGAATGGATAAAAGGTTAAATTCGAAAGAGGGAGTATGTAATACATTAGTTAAGGATAGTTTATGGTTTATAGTAATGGTTCTAACATGTTTGACAGGTTTAATGGAACCATCTGGCAAAAAAATAGCAGTGGACTATGTCACAGGTCTAATGTTGGTTAGTTGTGTTATATCTACGCATATGTGATTGTTGGCACCAATATCAATGATCCAAGTTCAACAATTCAAATTATTAAGTGAAGTAAAAACCAAATGTTGAGTACACATACCAGAATAGTCATTGAGATGAGCAAGACTTGACTCCCACTTTCAACCAGCAATTTTCCTTTTAACATCTTCATCAGCTCTTGTTGCACTATGTTGTAATGTTAGTAGATGTTGTTGTATCCTTTGAATCCACACTAGTATGCCTATCTTCAAAATCAAGTGGTGAATCACTCATGTTCACCACATTGTTTACTAAATTTCTTCCTCCAGATTCTCTAGCCTTTTGTTCTCTCAATGCCTTGTACCAATATGAGTATCCATGGATCCTTTGAATGTCCACCTATATTACAATGATCACAGTACGATGCATCCTTATCATAGTTGCTATATTTTCTATTGCTTTCCCTTCCAAAAGCATTGCTTCCTCTGCCAGAATTAAATCTCCCTGTCCAATTTCCTCTTTCTTCTCCCATGTCCATCACCTCTTTAATTGTTTCCTCTTACCATCATTGCAACAATTATGAGTAGTTTATGGAAAGAGAGCATTTATTTCTCTTTGCTTTTCCACCCTCAAAACCATGGAATAAACTATGTTAACTGAGGATAAGGGATCCATCACTAACACTTGATTTCTAATGTTATCGTTGGTGTCATTTAAACCCATTAAAAATTTCATAAGCTTGTTAAATGAGGCAAAATCAGATATCTTCTTTGCAGCTCCACAAGATAGATAAGAACATGCATCGGACATATAATTTCGCCCCACAGTTTCTTAAGTTTGGTAAAGTATTTTTCGACCAATAGGGATCCTTGAGTTATGCTACTAATTTCTCTATGCAATTGATAAAGTAAAGGACCATTGCACTTCCCATGTCTTTCTTCTAGCTCAACCACAAGTCTCTAGCTGATGTTGTGTAGATGAAGACATCCACTATATCCTTCGATGGAGTTTAAAATCCAAGATCTAGCCCTACAGTCTACTCGAATCCATTGATCAAACTTTGGGGATCCTTCGGTATCATATCTCTCATTTATAAAATCCAATTTTAATTTTGCATCTAATGCAATTTTGATAGATCTATTCCAACTGAGATAGCTTTTACATGTTAGTGGTGAAGTCACCAATAGCATTCTTGAATGATCCGACCCTTGAAGATCCAATGGGTCACCAATGGAGTAATCCTTCGTTGCTGCTCCTTGTTCAACTAACTGATGATTGATTTGTTGGATAGGGATTTCGGTTGCCATGATTTTGATTAGATAAAAATTTAATTGCAATTCAGATGCCTGAGTCTATT
Organism: Ligustrum vulgare; assembly: GCA_963555705.1. Taxonomy (NCBI): domain Eukaryota; kingdom Viridiplantae; phylum Streptophyta; class Magnoliopsida; order Lamiales; family Oleaceae; genus Ligustrum; species Ligustrum vulgare. The sequence continues at coordinate 34,905,499 of OY743183.1, read as the reverse complement.
CATGCTTTGTTACCATAATCAGATTTAGAAGATGAAGTCTAGTGCAGAGAAATTCTTCGACATTTTCTTACTACCAGAAGTAGTAAACATAACAGGAAATATGCATGATTCTTCGCTAATAACGAAATCAAATCTACGTAGTGCATGTCAATCGGGGGTCTAAAACTATTTTCCTCTGAACCTTCATTTCTAACGTTGCTTTTTTTGGTGCCAATACATTTATGAAGACATGTAGAGAGTCTCTTCACTCATTTTTAGAGCTATTTTTTAATAGGTGTTAATTTTATATTATTGGCATTTCCTATTTTTCCACAAATGTGTAATTTTTAAGAAAACTTAATTTAATTACTAAATAATTGTACTTAGTAATTTATTAAGTTTATTTAAATTATGCAAATATTTTTGAAGAAAAATATATCTCTTATTTTCGAAAATCTTGTTATTATTGGAAAGATAATGATCAAGAAATATTGATTTGATTAGGATCATAATCTCGAAATCTTGATCTTGATATCTTGTGATTTTGGTAAATTTCTTGATGATATATTTTGTGATTATTCTTGGCACTCAAGATATGGTAAGTCTCTTCTTGATATGGTCGAGAATATTTCAATCTTATTTTTGCATATGGTAAGATTATATGGTCGAAAATCTTGATTATGAATAATCTAGATAGGGCCGAAAATATGGTTGATTGTTATCAAATTTTATCACCTTATTGATAAATGGTAAGATCTTTCAAGATTTATCATTATCTTATTTCATGGTAATATTTATTTAAGAATAATTATCTTACCATTTTCTAAATATTTCTACTGTATTTTGCAGGTAATAGAGATCTTGTGCAATAAGGAAACTTGGAATTCAAGGAACCTAATTGCACTTTAAATAGAAGAAAAAACGGAATATTTTTCTTAAGACGTGAAAACTCAAAAAATCGTGAGGTGCTAGAGACACTCACGTCCACTTTGTTAAAGGAGTCAAGAAGTATATTTTCGTGTGGTGCACAAATAATTAAGGCTTCAATTGTGTTGTGACTTCGGTACTCCGGGAGGAAGATTCAATCACTTAGAGAAGGAAGGAATTTCAGCGTAAAGATCAAACGGGAGGTATGGATCGTGTTCGAACGGGAGTTCGAGGTTGCTGAAAAAATGTTGCAGATTCAAAGAAAACTACTAAAGAGTGGTGGAACTCCAGCTCATATTGCATGCCATAGAAGGATCAGAGAGTGATCTATTTTTTGGATGTTTGATAAAGTCTATGCGTAGATTTATCCTGTAATTTAGATTGACCTGTATAAACTCATTCCTTATATAGTGATTGATTTTTGTCCGCAGGATGCGGTCCGTGGGTTTTCCCTGTTAGGATTTTTCCCACGTTAAGCTCAAATTATTGTGTTCCTGCCTATTTACAATTCTGCACAATTGATTCTGTCCATTTACGTTTTACTATCCAGAGAAACCTGCTTAAGCAAGATTCATCTGGTATTGTGCTAAAACATATCTTCACGTTTTACTGTTAACTGGTTACTGTCCAGACTTATCTGTGACAGTCTATTTATAAAATTTAGACAACCTTAAATTTTCAATAGGCAATATTTTTAGCTAAACTACTCAGCTTCCAGACCAACTATTTTTTATTTTATTTTTTTCCTTGAAGAATGCTCCAAAGAGAATGTTATTCTTCATGTAACAAAAATCTTTAAGATTGAGGTGCAAACTAATATACATTTAAAGTGATGTTGGAGTGGATGCCATCCGACAATCGTGTGAGTCAAGAAAACAACAGTGATAACATCATTTATTAAAATATGAGCATGTATTAGATTGTGCATAAGTGAGGGTTATGTCTTACTCTTTTATTATATTGTGTACGGTAATTGAACATTCCATCAATTATTTAGGAAGTGTTTATAATCTGTTTAACTTATAAATAGATATAAATGAGAGCGAATTATGAATCCCAAAAAAAATATGTGAATAGAAAGTGATTTGGTCGTACATAAATAATATATAAATATCAGCCATAAATGAGCTTAACTTCCGTATAATAAATCTAGCAGGGTGTCAACTCTGAGTTTAATTGATATTCTTGAATATTTATAAATTCTCATGAATTTGAATAAAATTCCAAAAAATTCATAAAATTTTAAAGAATTCTCTTACTACACTAATGGATATGTGGGATTTTAATGAATTTCTAACAATTACATGATTAAATGATATAAGTTCATAATAACTCAACCAAAAAGAAGGTGGGCCCCATCTGACAATCACTCCCCATCCGCCATGTGACGGGTGGGACGTTTGGCAAACCAAATAAAGGTCTGTTGGTTGGTTTATGTATGTTTTTGAGGTAAAAAGTAATAGTTAAAAATTGGAGAGTGAAAATGTATGTGGTTAAAAAGTTATTTGAGAAATTGTGTAGTTTATAACTGATTTATAAACCAATTTATTTGGTTTGCCAAACGGATGAATGTTTTAAGGAAAAATATGTAGTTAAAAAGCAGAAAGAGAATATGTGCATGGTTAATATGAGCTTAGAAATAAGTTCAATTTGATATTAATATCATTTTCTTTTTCTATTAGCAAATATTGTAACGCGGTTCGTATTTTCGAAATATTAGAGATGTTTTAGGATAGCGCTTGTAGAGATTTTCGAAATTTTCAAGATTTTTGAAATTTTAGAGATGTGGAATTAGGACATAACCTCTATTTCTCGAGAAAATTAGTAACTCAAACTAGTTGATAGTTTATTCACTTGTTGCATTCCAAATGGGTTATACTTAGCTCCTGTTTGACAAAAATTAAAATCAAATTTTTAGTAGGTATTGATAAAAATTAATAAAATTTGTTGTTGAAAAGTTATAATCTCATAAAAAAAAAAATGTTATTTTTGGAATATCACATGTCAGAGCATCTCCAATGACAATGTAGATTGGGGATGTAGATTGGAGTAGTGAGATAAAGATAAATATATTATTTTAAGTGTAAGGTTTGAAGTAGGATGTAGAGAAAAAATGAGCGAGAAAAGTGAAAAAAAAGAAAGAGAGAGAGATGGATACAATTTTAAATAAATGAATAAAAAAATAGTGGAAGATGTGAGATAGAATGTGGATATGTAGAATGACGTGAAAGTGGAGAAAAGTGGAAAAATGTGAAAGAGAGAAAAGAAAAAATAGATATTGAAGTGGGACCACAAAATTTTTTTTGTGTCTATCTCATTCATCCCATGGAGCTCCAAATGGACCCAATCCACATTTGCATTGGAGTTGTTCTTATCAATTTTACCAATTAAAGTGGTCTGATGTGATCAATTAATCGGTATTTTGTACAATGACAGCATTTTTTAGGACCTCTGTACACTGTCACTGTGTACTACCGATTACCTGCTCCTCAATTTAAATGGATCGACGTGTGACAATATTAATCAAGTAGTTCTGTACATTCATTAGATGCCGCAAATGTTGTCTCATGCCAACATGTCCCCAAGAATTGGTACAGAAATATCTACGATATTATCTACTGAAAACAACAACAGAACACAATTGTACCCACGGAAAAAGATTGGAGAATTGTATGGTTCCAAAATTTCAAATTATCATTTGTTTCCTGCAGGGGAACTCGTTTCGTGCCATGCAACTTTCTCTATATTTTCAACACTAATGGATTATGGGCCATACCTCATTCAACCATGTTCTACCTTCACGTGAACATTAATGTTAAGAAAATCAGGATATGGATAGAGTTGGTATCTGACCGTTTATTGAGAAGAAGAGTATAGTTGATAATTGTTACATTCTTCTATAAAATTGAAGCTTATTTTGATTCATTCATTAGCTTATGTAAAATTTGATAATGAACACATATTTATGACTAAAATTATTCTAAAAAAAAAACTAGCAGATCTTCCATTATAGTTTCTTAATAATAAAAATCATTCTAATGTTAATGGAATCGTTACGTTACGTTACGTTGCTTTTGCGTGTGACCAAATTTCAATTAAGTCGGTATTTTGACTTGTTTGGCTTGCCATGTGATAATTATATTGACACCTTAAATTTTGTTTGTTGTATCATATTTTAATTGTATTAAAGTCTCCAATTTGCTCATTGTCCAAGACTCAAACTTCGTTTTAATTAGCACATCTTGACTTGTCTTTAATGATGATTTTGATACAAAAATACGTTAATATTATGTAGAAAGCCTAATTTACCCTTATCTTCTATACACTACTTCTAAAAGTCCATGAAAATGAGAATTTTTTTTAACTATTTTACCCCGCATCTTTTTAATAATTCATATTCACCCTTAGTTTTAATTAATGTACATTTTTTAATATTTTATTTCTTTTTATTTTCATATTGTCAATAAAAATAGTATTCATACATTTAGAGCCTATTTGGTAATGTGAAATTTTTTTATTTTTATGATTTTTTTTAGTTTTTTGATAGATTTGTGGTTGAAAAAGTTTGAAAAGTCAAGAATTATGGACTTGACTAAGAATTGATGGTTGAGATTGAGTTTAAAAAATTGTGGTGATATTTTTTCCTTTACCAAACAACCTCTTACAATCTAAACTCTTCACTTTCTCACTAAAAATCTTTTAAATAAAATAAATAACTGTCATATAATTTATAGTTTCTAATACATACTTCAATTAATATGAGAAAAAAAATATTCTTGAATTAAAATTTTTGCATGCATACAATAATATTTAAAAAAAAAAACTTTAAACCAATAACTCTTACATAATTTAAAATTTCTAATACATCCTTCAATTAATATGAGTAAAAGAAAAAAAATTTACATGCATAAAAAAAAAAAAAAAAAAACTACTTCTAAAAGCCCTTAGATGGAGAAATTTTTAATTATTATTATTTTACCCTCAAACCTTTTAATAATATCATATTTACAATTGAATTTTAATTAATGTACAATTTTTTTAACATTTTATTTTATAATCGTATTGTCAATAAAAATATTTTTCATATATTTACAATCTAAACTCGTCACTTTCCTACTAATTTTTTTTTTTTTTTAAAACTAATGAAAAAGCTAAAAAATCATTTTCACCTTCTACACTAAACATTTCATTAGTCATATTCCAATTTTAAGTTTCTTTGTCAAATATTAATTTGACGCTCATTATATTTTCACAACACTCATAAAAACAGAGTGCTGTGAAGATTCACTTCTTTGCTCAGGAAGTCAATTATTGAAGCATAATGTGTATAAATTTGTTTTTCTAAAATATTAATTGTATGAAAAATTAATTAAGTTTTGTTTTCAGATCAACTTAAATTCTTATTGTATTAAATTTTTACGTTGAAATTCCGAAGTGCAAATTTCTTGAGAAGATCGTTTGTTTATTTTTAAGTTGGTTTATATGTATATATTTTTATCTTTTATTCAAAAATCAATTTATTGAGCCAGAAATTTGAAGGCACCTGTTTAAGAATAATTTTTCTGATCAAATATTACTCTAATTATGATATTTTTTGTGTCTCGAATAATCATACCTTAGTAGGGAACCTAGATTAAATACATCTCAGTTTTTGTTAAACATTTACGATCAAATGTTGTTCTTAGTTCTACCTTCACATGCTTGATAAACATTTTTTTACGCCAAATTACAGATTTTTCATCATGTGATTCTAAATTCTGGATAAATTGTCAAATGACGTTTATCGTTTTTTTCATTGCACCAATGGATTGATTATGAACTATATACCCAAGAAAAAAGTAAGTGATGGGGTAGTTATTTTCACTACCCAATGAATGTGTGACATATTATAATGTTATTTAAAAATGTCTAAAAAAAATGTCACCTTATAATTACTCGTAAAAAAAGGAACAAAGATGGTAGACTTTCAATAAAATTAAATTATAGTAGAATAAATAAAATTGTAAATATATTTAACTTATATTTTTATACCACTAAAAGTACTATTACACACTAGTACAGTTCAACTCATACGTGTCGGTTCTATAAGACAATACCCGTCAATTGCATACGCGACACATTTGGCCGCAACATATTGTCCAAACAATACGCGTTGGTTGTTTAGGCGTCAATTTTATTTAAGAGAAATCGACGCATAAAGTTGAACTATATGCGTCGTCGCGTCGATTTTGTAAGAGAAACTGACACATAAAACTTAACATTGCATCGGTTGTTTAGAAAAAACCGACACATAAAACTGAACTATATGCATCGATTGTTTCTAAACAACTGATGCATATAGTTTAGTTTCACGCATCGATTGTTAAACAACAATCGACGCGTATTTTATTTTATTTTTTAAAAAATATTTTTAATTTCACCGAAAACCTGCATTCTCATATATTTGAATAAAAAATCAAAATTTTCATACATTCTTCAATGAAGTATTTAGTTCATAAATTTCTAATCTCGTTGATTCCTTTTTTGAGTAGTATTCTTTAAATGCATACAAATAATTAAAATGAATTATTTGTTATTTTTAAATAAAATATAAATTCATAATTAAACAATTCTTAGTATTCAGTAATGTATACCTCATCTAAAGAAGTGTATTGAGAATAGTCTGCGACTATCTTATACATGTTTCTTATAATATAGCAACCACACTCAGAATCTCCATTTTGCTGAGGAGACTGAAATTTGCACATTATTAAAACCTAATATTAGTAATTTTACTAAATAGAATATGGAACTAATTCATAAATTTGTACTAACTTATAAATTTTAGTTTACATAGCGAAAATCTTAACCAATTTACAAGGTCTTTTGTCCTCTTGCCTTCACATGTCCAAAATATTCTAAAAGTCCTAAATCTCAATAAATATGAATAAGTTATAAATTAATAATTTTGGTAAAGTCTCCCCTATAAATTGAATTTATCCAACCTATAGAGAGACATTTCTATTTAAAAATATCCCAACTTATCAATAATTACAACATAAACACATCAAATTCACCTCAACTCTCAGCAATTATTCCATGAAAACTATCTCAACTTATCCACCATGCACTAAATAAAAAAGTACAACGAAGACAATAATTACTTACATGTTCACTAACGCCTTGATTTCTATGTTACGCTTGAATGCCTGCATTGAATCCGTGAAGTACACTATATTGGATGAAAAACAAATCGAAAGTATTCAAATTAAATAAATAAATAAATAATATTAATGGTCTTACTCCTGAAAGTACGGTACTAGAATGAATTGCTTGGATTGCAGTGTCCCCATGGTTTCAAACATGTAAGTCACAACACTATCTATATTAGTTTTTACTCTAATCGAAGCAATCTGTGATGGCTACATAAACCCAATCGACGCCAACACCGAAAGGCTCACACAACCCAGTGAGGAACCTAAAAATAATTTAGCCAATGAATAAAAATAAAATGGAAGTTATAAATTTGTGTTAAGCAGTCTTACATTATGAATATTTGCAGGATAGATACATTCAACCATTTCATTGTAAGCAAGTCAATGATGTCGTCAACCTTAACATAAATACCGCTCTCGTCCATATAATGGAACACAGTCGCGTCTAGAGACAAATGGAAGTATTCAATGCCAATAGGCAATATAAGGACCAGAGTATGTAACATTTTGCAATCATCACCCCAAACATTGTAACGTCGCATCATCAACAAGCGGGGTCAACGGATAGATGACATTTGCCTTTTTTCCTGTATCATATTTTTTGACATGTTTCGGTAACTCTTCCTGCAATTAGAAATTTTTTATCATCGTAACACATCTAATATAAATTTAAAAGTAATTAATATTAAAAGAAGTTCTTTTATAAGTAAAAATTATTACATCTCCTAAAATAACCAAATATTTAGGCCATTGACTGAAGCTTCCAATAGCATCATCATCCAAAACCTTAACATGATCGGTCAAGAATGGTTGATGGTGTACCAAAGTCTCAGGTCCGGATGGAAAAAATCGCCCCTCTCGTCACTATTTGATATTCACAATTACAACTTATGGCGAGATGATGAGGAATCGACTCTGTTGTTCAACGTGATTGAAAATCAATGTTAGACCTAACAATTGAAATAAATAAAATAATATTCAATAACTAAATAATTTTATTAACATTTAATACCTAAAGCTCATCAAATGGAGTGGAAACTATTGCAAGTTGATGGTTAGGGATGTGGAGTTATGTCCACCTCGACATCAATATTTATGCCCATTTCTTAGAGGGCAGAATCATATTTTTGTTGCATACTGTCGAATTTACTCTATCACTTCGAAATAGTCTGCTACCTGACCCGATCGGTCTCCTTCGTGATTATCTCCTTAAGATCATCTGCCGACACGACCCCACTCGATCATCGACTAGAATCATCGGGTTTTCCATAAATATCCCTCACCGTGACATAAACACCATACCCCTTCACCCAACCAGGATGATCCTCCTTACGATTGCTTCTGATAAGATGTCGTAGTATCTCTTTGGGACAAATGTCCCTTGAGTGACTTCCTTAGATTTTTCAATTTGTTCCCAAAAAAAAGTGATGGTTAAATATAAGTACTTAAGTGAACTTTAATTCAAATTATGAAAAGCTGGGAGAATATACTTACAATTTTTTCATACACTCTCTTCATTTTCTTGTTGGGGATGTAATAAGTTTCATCTTCTTTCTTCTTTGATCTTGCTCGAACCCAATCTAAAATGCGATATTTTCATAACATGGAAAAGCTAATTGATCCACAAGAAGAGCCAGAAGACAGTGGGTCTTTTCATCCCGACATAACCAGCGGAGCCCAAAAAAATGTGGATGCTTGTTCTGTATTTGGTTTTTCCTGGCCTTCCTACTTTTTTCCTTATAAAAATTATCACATATTTTTACTTTTCAACTCAATAATAAAAATTAATAAGAATCATGACATTACTCTTCATGCGTACAGTGAAATATACCTTGAAAATCTAAGTCTCACATTCATTTTTGAACAACTCTCATTGCTTTTCCGTTAAAAAATCATAGAGCTGGGTAGGTGATGCGTACCTCGGGTGCTTGTTGTTAGTGAAATCACACACCAACCTTGTCTTGAAGTCTTTCCATCGCATCCAAGCAACTTTCAAAATATTTCATTTCCTACTATCATCGAGTCTGCTGAATTCCATCTGAAAGAGAACAATAATATGCGATGTTAATTTAAAAAACTACGTACAATAAATTATTAATTAACTACATGCATGAAGTGATGTAATACTTTGATATATTCCCAAATCATGTCTTTAAGGCCTTGATCAACTTTGTGCTAATCACTGATATTTATATCCACTTGAACACGAACCAAAGATCCTATGTAAGACCTGAAGTTCTTCTTACATATTCCGATCGTCCTATTGTGCTTATCAAACTCAATTACCTTCACTTGCTCCACTTTCTTCTTCATCTTCTTACAAGTTTCTGGCCCTCTTGTTATTTTCTTTTGGCTAATAGATTGATCATCAGATGAAATTGAAGAATCGGCCATGACTTGAAGATTACTATGTACATACTTGCATATATAACAACACAGAAATATATATATATATATATATATATAGCAAATTAATGTTACAAAAAGAAAAAATGAATATTAACAATGAATAAATCATATATAAACAATTTTAGAAAGTTATAAGTAAGAATGTAGATGATCTTACATAGCTAATAATCACGAACAATGTTCAATCAACAATCCTTCTTCATGATCCCAACGCATATAATTTATTTAATGGTTATCTTCCCTTGAAGTTGCAAATGGTTGTATACCAATAGAAAATTGAGGGGTTTCATCAAAGTGATCGTAATCTTCTTCATCCACCACATCACCAATATTAACAATATGTCTCTTGCCTAGAAGGACAAGTGACCACTTGGTATCAACAGGATCAGGAATGTAAAATGTCTGTTTAGCTTGTTATGCAAGTATGAATGGCTGATTAAGATAGCCCAGTCGACCAAAATCTACCAAAGTAAAATCTAATTCAGCAACTCAAACACCTTGTAACATCCCAAAAATTTTATAAAATATAATTAGTTAGTGATATGGATTATCTAGATGCCTTTGATCATTTTGGGAAGTTTAGGGACTAAAGGAAAATAAGTTTTGACGACGGTTTTTATTTGGGTTAAATAATTAAATTTTAATGGAGAGATAATTACTGTATCAATATTGAAGTCGTTTTCAAGATCATGATTAATTAGGATTTTTGATCTAAGAGAAAGTTGGTTTGGATATAATCACATCAAGTTATAGTTGATTAAAGGAAAACAAGGTTTAAATGAATATTATCACTTTTTCATATTATCATCACTTTGTTTTGGCAGTCATGTGTGTAATGTTTTGGTAATATCTTTGTTTTGATTGGATGAATGGAGGTTTACTTAGAATGTTAGTGGATGAATATTTGAATATCATATTATTTCAATTCCTATTGCTGTTGGTAGATTGGTTGAGGAAATCTTTCCTAATTATAATGCTATTTTGACCAGCAACGCGTGTTGATTAGGATGTTAATATTTGTTTTCGATTTGGAGATAAATATTTGTTTGGGATTTGAAGATAACATTAGAGTTTGATTGGGAGACAACAGTAGAGATTTATTATCATTGATGAAACAGAATTTCAATCTTATCGGATGTATTATTCAATTGAATTAGGATTTATTGCCTCAATTTACATTTTTTATATTTCCCCAATTCATGGTTTCGACCAAACAGTCAAGAGTTATAAAAATATTTCAAAGCACTTCAATCACGATATTTTTCAAGGCAACCAAATACATGTTTTGAGTATTCAACATGCAATCATATTTTCTTTCAAAGTTCGTTCAATGTACTGAGAGAGGATATCGAGGTACAGTGGCTTTTCTCCCGTTTAAATTATTTATCCATGTTGTCGACTTATTATGCTAATGAAAGTATATGATATGATATAATTTTTATGATCTGGCCATCCTGTACAAAAGATATGATATGATTGAGCTCTTACCAGTTTCTAAAGATATGATGGCGGTATAATATTTTCGACACACATGTTGAATTATTATACTTATGAAAGTTAATGATACGATGACGGTATGATATTTTTGTTACATGCATTAAATATATTTATTCGGGACAACACCATAATTTTTCGTGTCCTACTGAGTATTCCCAAATACTCAACCCTATAATTTTACAGGCTTGTTCGGGTCGATTGGACTGTGGTAGAATGGTGATGTGGACTGGCAGGAGATTTGAAGAATTAAATTTATTAAGTTTTTTCAATTTATGTTATATTTATTATTCCAAACATGTTGATTTATCAATTTATGTTATTAGTTTTCTCATTATAAAGAATTTAAACTTCATGTTTGGCAAAACTATTTATTTACGCTTCCGCATTTATTTAAGAAAATACAATGATTTTTAGTAACACTCCAACATTTAATTTCGAAAAATTCTGGGGCGTTACACACCCCATTGGTTCAACCCATTTACATCAAAAGAGATGAAACTTGACTTCCTCTAATCAGGTTCCCAAGTATCTTCAATGACACCATAATAAGATATTGCGACATCTATTGGTCTGGTATCTTTGGCACTGGAAAAGTCTCTTGATAATGCTACTTGTGTTACTCCACTATTTTGCATTGTACTCTTATAATCTTGAAGTTTTATGTAAAATGTATAGCCTTAATGTCACATACTTCATATGACTTACAAGCATACCAGGGCCATACGCTAACTGTAAGGTTTCGGGTCATACATGTACAACGGAAATTAAAAGAAACCCGAAACTATAGGCCTGATCAACCTTACATTTAGATAGAATTTTTCGAATTGTACCTTTGATGAATCTCATGGATCTGAATTCTGGTGCTGGATGTAGAAATCTCGTCACCACAGCCGTCCAAATGTCCAGCCTCTGACAGTGATCCATACAGCAAGCTAGGATCTGGAAGAGGTTGTGCTAGCAACCAAAAAGACGACTCAAAGCCCTTGTTGTCTTGTGACTCCAGTACTTATAGGTTTACGCTAAACCTAATTAGGATAGAAACAATGAACTTGGGCCAACCAAGTCCGGCCCAACTAATTGGGCTTGGACACTATTTCAACATTCTCCCATTTGTACAAGATCTAATTCCAGATTCTTAATTCTTACTTTTTTGTGTGACCCATCAGGTTCCAATCACGATGGTAACGTCGTGTTATTATTATTCCAATCTGATTGGAATAAGATGAATTGAAATCTAGAGATGAAAATTTTTCCCGCGAGACCCGATCCCCCGGGGACCCACCCCGAATGGGGCGGGAATGGTAATGATTTTATCCCCGTTACGGAGATGGCAGTTAGGTCCCCGACCCATCCCCGCCCCGTTTATAATTTAAAATTTAAAAACTAGTAAAAATTAAAAAATTCAATATATTTTGAAAAATTATATATTTTTTTAAACTAAGTTGGATGATTCTAACCTAGATTACTAACTTAAAGGCATGGGATAATAAGTTTTAGTTTTTTTTTTTTTAAAGGTTGATCCAAAAAAATAATTAAATGGGAAATTTTTAATCCCGCCCCCGCCCCGCATGTAACGGGGATGGGGGTGGGGATGAGCTCCCCGTCCCATTGCCATCACTATTGAAATTTCTATTTCTAATTCGTCCTCGATTTATCAAGATCGATTAATTCATGTCGCAGTCCAAGACTAAGGTCTAGTAATGTATCAAGGCAATCCATGTGAATGGAAAAGTCATGTGGCACGAAAAAACGTATTTATATTCGGTTACCGTGGAAATTTAATATCTTCATCAATATAACTCAATTGGTTAAGAGATATGGATAACGCAATCTCATTTCAACCAATTATGTTATTCGCCTCTTATCTTAGTTAATTTTGTTATTACTGAAAACATCTTTTCAACTCATAACTTCACCCCAACCGAGGACTTTACATCAAATTAAGTGGGTGAAATACAGGTTATAATCTTCTACTACTCAGGAGTGACGAATCCTCATATTGGACATAAGAAACCTTCATATGACTCTTACTATACCCGTGCGGTGTCGTCCTGATGACTCCCTTTCAAGAGCCAACATCAAAGCTCGCCAAAGCATAGCAATCCTCATATAAAATTCTATGACGTCCTCAAGTCAAAGGACCAAATCCACAACTGCGCATTAGAAATTCACTACTGACGCTTGGATAGTTATTCATGTGGAATCTCTAGGCGGGTCATCCAATGCTTTGTTCATCAACAATGCATCCACGTGTTCATTCGAATTTCCCTCTATATTCTAGCTTGTGAGATAAGCCACTTTCTTCACAAGAAAGAAATGTTATACATGCTAGTCTAACTGCAACAATAATATCCGTATCTTGTTGTTAATTTGACTAGGGACAATTTTAGAATAAGTTATTAATGACTTGTATCTCACAGTCACAACATCTTGTGACTTACAAGTTATTTAAACTTACTCTACGGACTCTATTATTTAAATGATGAGTTAAACTTAATGTAATAATAGATCTGCCTTTATTTAGACAATGATAATATATGTGTTATACTATCTTTACGATTGGATTTAGAACATAACATTGATATTCTCCCACTAGATCTAATAACTCATGTATCCTATACATAATGAGTTTATATGATAATCACATTCCTGTTGGGATAGTGATTTTACAAGTGGATCTTCGATATGTGACACTTCACATATTCAACCTTCTCAAGGTTAGTGAGCATGAATTCTATTTTTCTACAATCTTCGAATGAGATAGTAACCACTAAATTCATACTCTGATCATCGACGAGACCCAGTTACCTCGCTTGCGCGATGGCTCCATTGTTGTCACAGTACTCATTACTGGAGCTACAATGCTAGGAACACTTATAGTTCACTAATGAACTTAACGATCGAGATTGCTTCACAAGCACCTATGTATTTGGTCTCTGTTGTATAGTTAGTAGTCTCCCTTGTTTGAACAATTTCAAACTGACAACACTACTACTATGAGTTAATTAACAATTAGACTGAATATTTCCTTCATCCTTTCCCGGACTAAAGGGTGGTATCTATATACATTAAGATTGTAAGTCTACATTTCTCCTCATGACTATTGTATTCTTACTGCTTTTCAAGTACTCAATAATACAAAAGCTGTCATACATACATAGTTTCGCGTTTAAGAAGATCTTATTGTCAAAAAATCAAGTATCTTCTCTACATCATTCTCACAATATGTGCTCTAAACATCATTTTGAGAAGGTTAATCCCATGACTCTTGGGATCGAATCCTACATTGGATTCTTTTATGCTAACCACATTAGCATTATATCTATGTACGTGGATTGAGAAATCAAAACAACCTTCTAGATCTATCTCTATAGATTATGGTTCCCAAATTGAAGGTTTTATTTCTCATCCATCATGGAGAAATGTAAATAATTGCACTTTCACTTTCAAGGTTAGAGATTCAATTTCTGATCAATAATATGTCATCTACATATAGTATCAGAAATATTGAACACTCAAGTAACCTTTTATATACACACATGATTCATCTACAATTTTTGATAAAATCAAACATTTTGATCATCTCATCAAAATTAAGATTCTAGCTCTGTGACGCTTGCTTTAACCCATAATTAGATCTTTGTAGATACTATACTATGTTTATATATTTAAGGATTCGAAAATCCCATAATCACAGTATGTTGCTACTGTAAGTAAAATCCGAATTGATTCAGAGTAAAAGTATTTACATCCTATGGGTCTTATCCATTTCAGGCGAATCTAACAAGTTCCAAAACTTGTTTTATCTCAGATTCCATGGCTTCCTGCTATCTCATTTAGTCAACTTTTGACTTAGCTTCTATGTAATATAGGCTCATTATCCTTGACGACTAATACAATATTAGCAATCAGGGATGTGTAACTCAATGGAGTATACATGATCCTAATATCTTGACATGGAGCTAGTATATTCTCAGTCATCACCACGTCCTGAGCAGCGATTGCGTTCCAAGCATTAATCTGTGCCTCATCCAATGCAAGAACATATTATAGCTTATTTAATCGTTAAGTATATATATGTGTACTTATGAACTCTTTCATATTCTACTTTTACTCCCACTGTTTTCTCTTAGACGAACTATTTTTCTAAGATATTGACGAAATTCGAGAGACTTTCTTTCTTGATAGGAACGTAAAAATATTATCCAACCATCTTTTGGATATCCCACAAATATATATATTGGACTAACGTCATTTCTTATCCAAATCTGGTATACTTCTAATAAGTATTGAGGTCTTAAATCTTAATGCGAGAAAGATTAGACATTTGAAATCCATGTAAGTCCTTTCAGATTCGTCATTGTGCCGAGGCGTATGTGAAGGAGTTATCTATGCGAAAATTATGTTCTCACAACATAATCTTGAAGTCAATCATTTTAAAATATTCTTCACTTGATCAGATCTAAGTGCTAAGAATGTTTTTCTCATTTTAGCCTTCTAATTTATATTTATATTATTTGAACTTTTCAACCTTCCAGATTTAAATTTCATTATAAAAAACAATGACAATCATGGTAATCTAATGACTAAAGACCACTCTGACATATCCTCACTTACATCCGAATGTAAAAGGCTCAGTGGATCAACCATCCCACTTTTCCTTTTTCCAAGAAAAATTGACTTGTCAATTTACCTGCAAGGTGATATATATATTTATGTTAATTGAATCAGTTAAGTGTCATATTTAATTGTAACTTCTACTTTACCTTATCAATATTCAAAATGTAGACTATTTGTTATTTACCTCACTTCTATCCCGTCTAAGTTAACAAATAACTATTGTTCTTAATTAAAGAGGATAATCACTTCATGTCGAAACATGATGTGGAAGTGTTGTTCTTAATAAGAACTGTAATTAAAAATTGTATAATTTTAAACTCAATGAGAAGGCAAACATAGGTGATAGCTTTTTAAGCTATTCAAGCAACATTTGCTTTATTACCTACAAATAGGTAGGGGTGAACGCGGTCCGGTTTGAGCGATTTTTGACATATTTTCAAACAAAACCATTTCAAGTGGTTTGACATTTTCTCAAACCAAACCAAACCATTTCATTTTACAAACGAAACCAAAACAATTTTTTGGGGTTTGGTTCGATTTTAATTCGTGGTTTTTACCTATCAACATAATATAATATATTTTAGATGTTAAATTAACTCGTATATTTTAATATAAAGATAAAATAAGTTAATATATAAGCAAATACGAGAATTAATAATGTTAGATGTTAAATTCATTCGAATGTTTTCAATTCAAAGTAAAAACATGAAGTTAAACAACAATTGTAAATTTGTAATTGCATTTATTTGTTCCCTAACTTATTTCCAAACAAACATAACAGGTCATCGTCATCAAAATTCTTAGAAAAATCACTAGTCTTAGACATACAATAGCTAGTCATTATTTTTTGCTTTTTATTTGAAACCATATACGGATTCTTTCTTGCATAAATGTGTGATATGATTTGACAAAGTGCTACTCCCGCAATTATTAGTATATGCTTATACAATTTTACACAGTATTTACATTTTGTCTTGGCTCTCTCCTTGCTGGCTTATCTTTGTTGTCCAGATTCTGATTCAACAAGGATAAATTCTAAAAAAATAAATAAAATAATTGAACGATATTTCTTGCAAAGAAACTTAAACATGTTGTTGACGGTAGCTCCAGCCTGGAGGTCTCATTGACCATCAACACCGAATTGTCCACTTGGAGTGGTTTTGTGTTAACTTAGTGGTACCAGGGAGGCCTTTGGAATTCTTAAGTTCCATAGGTCCAAGGTTCGAAACCCTCTGGGATGTGTCCACTTGATTGTGGAACAAAACCACTCCAAGTGGACATTTCGGTGTCGACGGTCCGTAAGACCTCCGGGCTGGAGCCACCATCAACATAAATTCTCACGTTTTTATGTTGATGTTGCCATGCCTATGGTATTAGGGAGGCCTTTGGAATTCTTAAGTTCCATAGGTCCAATGTTCGAAACCCCCTGGGGACGCATCTACCTAGCGTGGAACAAAACCATCACGATGGACAATCCATGTTTTGACGACCTATAAGCACCCCAAGGGCATGGCAATGTCAACACATGTGATAATCAAATTCTTACCTTAATTCGAACATTCTGATATAGATCAAAAAATCTTCCATGACTCTCTAAAATAAAATCAAATGCAAGAAGAAATTGGAAGTACACTTATCGCCTCAGTCTATTGTTATAAGAATCTAATTGACATTAGTGAAGAGGAACTTGGAAGTTGGAAGGAAGCAAGGAAGATGAATGAAAACAGAAAATTACTGATCGAATTAGAAAGTGGGAACGTTTTTGGTTTGAATCTTAATTAAATGGACTTTTGGGGTTGGAGTATGTGGTTTAAGGATGGTGTGGGTTATATGTTAATGGGGTTTTAGGATTGGAGCAAGTTGTTAAAATGTAGTATGAGTTAAAAGTTAATGGGATTTTGTGGTTGGACATTAGGCGAGAACTTTTTTTTAAAAAAAAAAAAAAAAAAAAAAAAAAAAACTAGACAAGAACTTTTATTCATTAGATAAATTTGAATTTTTTTGGTAAAAAACTCTAAATTTAAATGAATAAAAATTAATTTTTTAATTAAAAAATTAGCAGTTTGGTTTGGTTTAAACGATTTTTAAAAATTGAAACCTAAACCAAACCATTTTGAAACGGTTTGGTTTGGTTTGAAAATATTGGCGGGTCCACGTGGAACCTAACCAGCAGTTTCGATTCGGTACAAATAGGTATATCACCATTTTTTGCAATTATTCTACTTTTAGCTATTTTAAATTATCGGTATCTAATACTCGATTGACTAAGTAGATTATTTAACCTTTATCGAATAGAAAATTGAAGTAGAAGATTCACCAAACGTCTCACTTCTTCAGTTCAGTTAAGGAAGCCTTGCAATTATAAATTTATCATCCTATTATTGGCATGTTCGAGAAGAGTATTCTCGATCATATCATGTTTGAGATAAGTTCTCAAAGGACGATGCCAATTCAAGGATATCAGTCCAATGAACTTACTCAGTATCAATTACACTTTATAAGTACAAGCAATAACTCAAATTTAAAATCATACAACTATAATAATAAGAATAGAATCACGTATTATCATGTATAAATTAATTTAATAAGGTATTTTTTAAAATTGATTACTCCCACAGTTTTACTGTATTTAATGACCCTCTAAATTAATCTCGTAAAATCCTTTTAGATTCACAGTGGGCTAGGATCCCCTTGTTCTATTAGAACCTTAAGTGATTCGACAAGTCCTAATAGAATATCTAGATAGATACTCCTACCAATCAAATCTCCATGTGACTCCTAGATCATCAAGTAGACAACTCTTTGTCGTATACATCTTACGTATTTACTTGACTGTGCATCCAAAATCTCATCTCCTTGAGTGACTCAACAAAATGTAGATTTCGGTTAAATTCCACCCATGGTTCAGAAACATCTTATGTTTCATAATGATAAACAAACATTCCCACTCGCAGCCTTGAGTGACTCAACAAACCGCATCGAGAGCGGATTCTAGTTTTTCACTATAACAATGGAAGGCACTTTGTATTAGCCAATTAATACGAATTAAATAAATTGCTTCCGAAATTATATCTCTTTTGATTGACTCAATAAATGGTGTAGTTTTGGTTAAGTCCGACCCATTATTCAGAAGTATTTGGTACTTCATAATGAGAAACATATCTACTAACGAGTAGCCTTGAGTGATTCAACAAGATGACATCGATAACAAACTCTGATTTTTCATTATAACAATGGAAAGAATATGACTTAATATAATTTTAAGTGAGGATTTGGTCTCATCATTCCTATATATATTAACTAACATCAAACATGCAATTAATCATACATACAATATTATTGTGGATGATTGTGGACAATATCTATCTAGTTTTAGAGTCATGAAGAAGACTAGTTGATCAATTCTTAGGGGACATTGCATTCAATTATCGAATGCTAAATGCAATAATCCCCATCTGCTGCTGTAACCTGTATCCTATACTAGTTGTCTTCTTGTGACTAGCTCCAACTTGTATCCTATACTAGTTGGCACGCAGGTCTATATCAAAGGACGCACATGCCCATATCTACAAACTAGAGCTCACATGTCCAAATAAACTAAATATTAGGCACACAAACCAAATTAAATAATAATAGGCTCGCATGCCCAAGCAATAAAAGCAGAATAAATTAACTATGCAACCAACCAGCCACATGGGTCGAGTCCATAACCATCCACTATAGATTCATTCAATTAATGTCTTATATTAATTATAATATATCAATTTCTAAATTTGCAGTATTGACAGTGACTATCTAAAACTCTTTTGGACATAATAGCATAGTGTCAATTAATCAATAAATCTAATTAATTAAATAATTTTGCATGACCGTCTAAACATTTTAGACAAATAAAACAGACCAATTAAATGATTAATCAAATTAATCAATTAATTTGATATGATTGTCTAAACATTTTGGACATTGTTGATCGGACCAACAAAATAATTAATCTAATTAATTAATTTTCATTAATAAAATCAATCAATTAATTTAATTAATTGATTAACTTTATTAACAAAGGGGTTTTTCAAAATAACATTTTATTTTAATTTTAATTTCCAAATTAGAGTCAAACTCTAACCTAGACTTTAAAATATTTTAGGGTCAAATTTGCAACTTGTGTAATACAAAATCAAATATTTAATTTGTTCAATAATTCATATTTTTCAAATTTCATAATTTTGATCACAATGATTAAATTAAATTTGAAAATATTACCAAACTAAAATTTTCTTAGAATTTTTGAAAGTTTAAAGTTGCATTAAAGACCCTTAAATGATTATGAAAGAATGGTGGACCAATAATGCAATTTCTGAAAATACATTATAGTCCCTAAACTTTATTTTATATTTCTGAAAATATTAGGGACTATCTTTATGATTTCTCAAACTGTACAGTAGCCCCTCAACCATTTTAAGTATTAAGTACTTGCCATGCAATTTACCAATTTGCACAGAAGTCCCGCATACATTTAAAAACCATAGGGACCAACCGTGCAATTTCAGAAGTTACAAGGGGCCCCCGTCTCCCTTCTCTGTGGCCGATCTCCCAAACCCTTAAGGTTTGGATATGGTGGCGCCGATATCAACGGCGTCACCAGCGAAGACCCCCGCAGTGGGCGCGCCGGTGTCGAACATCAATACTCACCGCGAAATCAAGCACCATCAGACTGTTGCTTCAGTACGAGGTCACTGCTACTTTAAGCTGCAGCGATGAGTGGCTACTGTGATCTGCACAGCGAAAGCCATTGCAAATTGCATCCTGTCCATCGTCTTCATGAGGTAGTAGAGCCACCGCCATATAAGGCAACGACGAGGCTACCTTCGTAAGGCAGCTACTTCGCCGCACCGTTTCGGTGGTGGCTGTTACAGAACTTTGCTTCGATCTTCAAACATCTGGTCCTGTTTAACAATTTTGAATAAATTAAAAAATTCAAGATTTTCATAAAATTCTACAACAATAACAATTATTGTTCATTCATCAAAGAATTTAACAAATTCTAACAAGTAACAAGGTAAGCTCTGATACCACTGTAAGGTTTCATTCATACATGCACAACGAAAATTAAAAGAAACCTGAAACCATAGCCCTGGTCAACCTTGCACTTAGATAGAATTTGTGATTTGAATTGTACCTTTGATGAATCTCGTGGATCTGAATTCTGGTGCAGGATGTAGAAATCTCATCACCACAGCCGTCCAAATATCCAACATCTAATAGTAATCCACACAAGAAGCTAGGATCTGGAAGAGGTTGTGCTAGCAACCAAAAAGACGGCTCAAAGCCCTTGTTGTCTTGTGACTAATTTAGTACTTATAGGTTTACACTAAACCTAATTAGAGATAATGAACATGGGCCAACCTAAGTCCGACCCAACTAATTGGGCTTGCATAGTATTCCAACACTAACCACTTTATCTTTTCGGTAATGGTATTCGACGTTTGAGACAACTCTTGCATCACTTTATATTTGAACCATTTTGTAAATGAGTGATTATGTTGATTAGTCACCCACCTTTCATCTTTTGAAGGATTACGGAGCCCTAAAATGGACATGTACTCATCCAAATATGGATGAACCTCAGTAAGGTGGTGCAAGACAAGGAGGTGTGTGTTGTCTCGCAATTCAACATTAGGTACGATTGTTTTGCATCTAATCCTACCCAATTTTTCCTCATGATGAGATTTAGGAATACCAATAGACTCAACACCATCCAAGTAATCAACATAAAATTCAATAACCTTCTCAGTTGTATAACCTTCAATGATATAGCCTTCAGGTTGAAATCAGTTTCTCATATATCCTTTTAATATACCCATGTATCTCTCAAATGGATGTGTACCTCAAGAATACGGGACCATAAATCTTAATTTCTCTTAACTAGTGAACCAGTAAGTGCACCATAATATCAAAAAATGATGACGGAAAATACATTTCAAATTGACATAGAGTGATAACAATATAGGCTTGCAAATCATCCAACCCTCCAGATCAACAACATTATTGTAAATTGCTTTGAAGAAAACAAAGTTTTATAATGACTTTTCTAACATGTTTTAGGAGAATGCCTCAAATTACAACTCTTAACAATTGTTCCATTAAGACATGACAAATGTAATGACCCGGGTCCCACTTAACAAGCTGTCCCGGCCATTACATGACAATGCACTGTCCACACTGTACAAACATAGGTCTTTTCAGCATGTTTTGTCCTCACTCGTACGCTCCTTGAGAAAACTTCCCCGGGAGTCACCCATCATAGAATTTCTCCAAGCAAAGTACACTTAACTGTGGAAAATCTAATGATGGACTTCCGAAAGAGAAGGTGCACCTTGTTGGTATGAGTAATACCTATCAAATCTTTTAAGCTTTCCTGGCGTAGGTGTTACAATCACCCCCCGTTATACTCGCAACGTTCTTGCTTAAACCATCTGAGGTTCCCTTGCCAGGCGTTGGGATTCTTGAGGTGACTCCTACAGGTTCAAGAGGTGGCTCTTGCCCTATGGCGTAGCACTTTTTCTCTCGTAACACTTAGTTCTCGATTTTCGGCTAGTGGCCTGCTCTGATACCATTTGTAACAACCCGATTATCACTTAATGGGCTATCCTAGCAGTTAGATGATGACGCACTGTCCCCACTGTACCAACATGGGTCTTTTCAGCATACTTTGTCCTCACTCGTATACTCTCCCCGAGAAAACTTCCTAGGGTCACCCTTCATAGAATTTCTACAAATCAAGCACGCTTAACTGTGGAATTTCTAATGATGGACTTCCGGAAAAGAAGGTGCACCTTTTTTGTATGAGTAGTACATATCAAGTCTTTTAAGCTTTCCTGGCCTAGTGTTACAACAATCTTGAGACTTCATACAAACCAATTTCAAGTCCTTCAACAACACAAGACTTTTGATGTTTGATGAGTATCCAAATAGAACCTTAACAGCATTTAGGCACTCACAGAAACTTTTTTTCTAATTTTAGACAAGTTAGCAAGCTGGGGTAAATAGGTACGCTTTTCCGACTCTTGTGGTGATAACTTATCCCATATCCCCATTTCTGTCATGTCTTTTCTGACTTTGATATCATCTTTTATTTTTCCTTGAATGTTCAATAATGTCTTGATGATACTATCACATACACTTTCTCTACATGCATACATCAAGACAATATCTTACCTGTAAGTGTTTCCAGTAGGGTAGATCCCAAGATATGGATCTCTTTTTCCAAAGACTCTTTTGAGGAGGCTTAAATGGTTTTCCAAACACGATGTCAATATTTTTAACTCGTTCATAAACCTCGTTTTCTGTTAATGGAAAGCAAGAAACTCGAGTCTCGATTTTTCCATTGAAATGATTTTTCTTCTTTCGATAAGGGTGATGAACGGGGAGAAATATTCGATGACTCATAAACACATTTTCCTTACAGTTTTTCAACCAAAAATCAACCACTTCTTTACAAACAGGGCATGCTTTAGCTCCTTTGTTAGCATAACCTGACATGTTACCATAAGCTAGAAAATCATTTATGGTACAAAAAATTATAGCACGTAAGGTGAAATTCATTTGACTATGTACATTAAACACCGACACACCTTCATTCCACAATAGTTTTAAATATTCAATTAGCGGTGCTAGGTAAACATCTATGTCATTTTTTGATTGTTTAGGCTCTGATATTAGCAATGACAAATGATGTACTTGAGCTTCATACATTACAAAGGAAGGGTGTTACCTTCACCAAGTGTCTTCACACAATACAAGCTTCAAAGTTTAAAATTAGGGTTTGAGGGTAAGTGTTTTATATAGTACAACTATTGGAGAAATAAAGAAATCCCGAAATAAAATAATAATTCACGAGTTCGGACTTTTAACCGTATGGCCGCACAGTTCACTTTAAAGCGGCGGCATAGTAATCGCCACACCTAAATCAGGACATTCTATCCATTTGCAATTAAAAGGAGCTTGTAGCTACATGGAAGTCCTGTGCAACCGTGCATGTCTCCTCCTGGCCTCCTTTTTCACCTCCTTGCAATGCAATCGAGATGCACGTTTGAGGTTGTCTTTCGTTTAAACTCGATTCCATAATTTGTGAATGAGTCCCAACATCAACTCTTTAATCTCCTTGGCCTTGGATCTCATCATGGAACCCACTGGTACGCTCTATGAGATTTGACTTCCTTGGTTGTTATCACCTATGCTTTGTGTTATCTTTCAAAGTGTTCATGAAATGTGAATAATTTTCTATACGCTCATATTTATCATAGAAATATAGTTGGGTCGCATATAGGATTAGGATTTAAATTTTGTTCGAAAGAGAGTTTTAGACAAAATAGGAACATTGATATTCAAAATTCCATGAATTATTGTTAAACATTTATATCAAAGTATGAATGATGGAGAATAAAGAGAATTCTTTATTCTAGCATATTTTCTCATTAATTTTATTAATTCAAAGATGTTTATTTTTATTTGTTAGTTTAAATAAATATTGCAAATATAGTGAATAAATGCTTGTTTTTTTTTTAAAGCCTATAGTTTTATTCATATTTTTGATAACTATACTATTATTTTGAAAATTGAAAAATATGCATTATGGGTGTCAAGTCGAAGATCTCAACGAAAACTTTTATACTAACTCATAAGTGAGAGCCAAATGTAAACACATCGTCTCTAAAATCACATCAATTATTAAATGTAAGGATATGTTTGATTGCCTTAGTTTTACCTAGAAAATGTCACATCATGAAAAATATTTTCCATATTTTGTGTTTGTTTAATGTTTGATTGGAAAATTTAACTTAGAAACTATTTTCTATGGTACAACCAATTGAAGCACACTTTAGCCATTTTCCTTGAAAATATTTTCTTACTTATTTTGTGAGAAAACATTTTTCACCTTAGAAATCAAGCACAGCTTAAAAGTCTTATTTTGATAGATGTGATAAAAAAAAAATAAAAAAATGAAATCGATATTTTTGAATGGAAACTTTCGTGCATCGCAGGGGAGAAATACTAGTTTCTATTGTTTCTTGTTAGTTCTTCATACTCAACATTTGAGATAACTGGAGTTGACTTCAATAAAATGCTTGTACGTGACTTTCTCATAAGGGAACAACAACTGATAGTTAAAAGATGTGAAGAGGGGGATATGGTTGTGGGGGATTGTATCATATGGCAACGAGAGGCAACGAGACTACTAGATATAAAAGTTGAGCATGAAGTTAATGAAGCTACTCTAGGTAAATTAACTGTTATATGGTCTCTCTTCACAAAACTTGATGCAAGTGATTTACCAGAGGAAATATTTCTTACACCGAGCGTAAATGAGGATCAGTTAATGGAATCACTTCAACTGTGTTCTCAACATGTAGCACCCCAAGTTTAAAATCCTAAACCTAGACGTGTTAATTTCCTTTCACTTTAAATTCTAAATTAAAACATTATAAACGTTAATATTTTCAGTTTTCTATTGAAAAATTATAAAGAAATTTCTACAGAGTCTCCCCTGTAAATTAGACTTAAACAAAATGTAGAGACATTGATCGGTGTTATTTTTCACCTCCCTAAAATTAATGATAATTCTAGGACCCGACCTCTTCGAATCTCACCCTACCTTTGCCCGGTCTCCTCCTACTGTTTGTGTGATCGGTATTGCCCCGACCTTGCCTGAATTTAACAAAAATGGACTGAGCTTTAACGACATGCCCTGCCTCGCATAGGTCGGGTGTTTCCCAATCTGTTACTTGTGATTAACACTGATATATTAGGTCAGGATCTTCCCGGCCTATGGGCGATACGAGCAAGCTCCAAAGTCTCTTTTTGACAAGGGGCCTCATTAATGGGCCGTATTCTTGGGCCTCAAGGAAATACGCAATCCATAAGGAAACCTTTTACCAAAAGGAAACTGAATCCCTTTAAATTTAGAACTCTTCCTAAAAGGTAAGTTTCTAGCAAAAGGACTCCTTCCTTAATTAAAAAGGGTTATGGGATTTTCAGCCCTATAAATATAGGTCCTTTGATCATAAATTATTCATTCATTATTCTTTACGTTTTTCAGTTGAATATTCTCTCTCTACTTTTCTCTAGGATACTAATTCTCACACTGGAGGGGCGACGGGAAGAACCCTCCTCGCCTTTTTTGCAGGCCATCCAAGGAAAATTCATTCATCTTTTCCAGCAATCAAGTATCATCAGATCCTCCCACGTCAAGGTTAGGATTTTTTATAGCATCAATTGGCGTCGTCTGTGGGAAGTGATAAAATCAGCCATGGTTAATAGACGTCAAGATCGTCCCTCCGTATCCACTGGTCAACCCCTTCCGGCCAACACTCCCACTGAAGAGGAAAATTCTCCACCTCTTGAAGATGTTGGGGGAAGAACAGAACCCAGAAATCACACCAGATAAAGAACTCGTTAGTCGAGAAGATTTTAGCGAACTTCAGCAGCAGCAGCTCCGTGAACTCCATCAAGCTCTTCAACAACAGAATAATCGTCAAGCCCAACCTGACCCGAACACTCTAGGCACGATTCCTAGGGGAGATCGCAGGCCAGTTAATCCCGTAACTGACAACTCCCCGGGAATCGGGGGTGCCCATCCCATGACTGAGGGATCTCCCAACTTGACATAACAAGAGCTTTCAAGAATCATTCAGGAAGGAATTGCTAATGGAATAATGCAAAATACACAAGGTCGGATCTCATTCATTAGAAGAACACCTTTTACTCCTGAAATAACATCATTTCCCTTACCGAAAAGATTTAAATAGCCTTGGATAAAGGAATATGATGGAACAACAGATCCTAACAACCACTTGAACACCTACACTGATGTCATGGACATGTAGAATGCTCCCGATCAGATTTTGTGTAAGGCCTTCCCACAAACCTTAACAAATTCAACTCGAGACTGGTTGTCTACAATACCCCCGGGTTCCATCTCTTCCTTCGCTGATCTTACTGAGAAATTCACGACTTTCTTTGCAAGTAGCAAAAGTATTAAGAAAACCGCTGCTTCCCTCATGCAGTTAAGGCAAGGATAGAATGAAACACTGCGAGAGTTCATGACTCGCTTTAATACTGAATGACTTTAGATTCCAGATCCTCACATCTCATCGGCCATTTTAGCACTAACCTTGGATATTCGAGGTCCGGAATTTAGAATGTCCTTGTCCAAGAATCCACCCGCGAATGTGACAGAACTTCTCAGAAGAGCCAAGAAATACATAAATATGGAGGAAACGCTGTTGTCAGTTAGGGCACAAGATCAAGTGCATGGGACAATAGTATAGTCTTAGCAATCCGTAAGGCAAGGGAATAAGAGATCAAGACAAGAAGATGAAAATAATTCTTCTCGGCCTAACACGAAGGGAAAAAACTATGGGCGTAAGAGTTTAACTTCGTTACACGTGCCTCGATCCCACATTCTCATGGAAATAAAGGTGTTTGAGGACTTGCATTGGTTCAAGCCTATCAAGGAGAAGATCGACGAAAAGAATCGACATAAGTATTGTGACTTTCACAAGAGCCCAAGTCATACCACGGATGAGTGCAGAACATTAAAACAGGAGATAGAAGCCCTCATAAAAAGAGGCTTCCTGGGGCACTACATAAAGAAAGACGATAAAGAGCATGAAAAAGGGGAAGAGAAAAATAGATCCCTAGGCACCATAAAGTTTATAGTTGGAGGAATAGCTTCTGGAGGTGATTCAAATAACGCAAGGAAGAATTATGCCCAGGCATTAGGTGATCGGGAGGAAAAGTCGGAAGAGCACGACCATAAAATTTCAAACAGCACCAGCTTCAGTAACGCTGATATGGAAGGAATTTCATATCCCCATGACGATGCCATTGTCATCAGTACCACAATCGCATATTTTGATATAAGAAGGGTCCTAGTTGACAATGGAAGTGTAGCCAATGTCCTTCCCTTGGAAGCCTTCAACAAGATGCAACTCCCCAGAGATCGGCTTTGACAGGTCATTACTCCGCTAACTGGCTTTGGTGGAGGAACAGTGAAACCCGAAGGCCTAATTGACCTTCCTACTTCACTTGGATCAGAGGAAAAGTAGGTAACAAATATGACTCCATTCCCGGTCGTCAAGACCCCTATGGCCTACAATGCTATCTTAGGAAGACCATTCCTAAACAACTTGAAAGCTTTAGTATCAACATATCATCTGGAAATCAAGTTTTCGACTTCCACAGGCATAGCAACAGTACATGGAAATCAATCGGTAGCCAGGAGTTGTTATATCAGCTGTATTGGAAAGAGTAAGACAGATCTGATGTCAATTGAACTTCCTGTGGAAGATGTTAGCCCAAGAGTAAACTAACCAAGAAGGGGGTGAATTGGTTTATAAAACTTTTTCGATAAATAATCTCAAACATAAAAACCAATGGGTACAAGTAGGACCACTTAGTATTGTAAGTAACTTAACTATCAATGTAGTGTGCTATAAATGTGTAAACTTAATTGATAAAGCAAGTATAGCACTTAGATATAGTGTTGCACAATATAAATTGATAGAATAGAGTAAGTGCAATGTAAGTAAGTAAAAGGGATAAGAGAATGAAAACGCAATTTAAGGAGGTTCAATCAATCAACGTGATCTACGTCCTCCATTACCGAGCTCTCCATCACGAGCAAGGCCAAATCCACTATATTGGTAACTTAAAACAAGGAGTACCAAATCCTTAAGTAACTTACAACAAGGGGCACTTACCCTTAGGTGACTTACAATAAGGAGCACCTACCGTTAACCAACAATCGAGTTTTTCACAAGGCTCTCGAAACCACAAGATATAATGAATTGAATTTACAATTGAAATAACTCTCTTGACAAATGATATACTCAAATTAAGTACCGAGAGAGTTAGGCTAACACTTCAATAGATAGCAATGAATTAAGCTCGAGTGTTAGAGAAAAACTTTGATGCAAATGATAATGAAAAGTTCAATGCAATCAAACAAAGTTTTTCAAATAATTTCTTGTTAAAATATTGAATCAAATTAAGTACCAAGAGATGCCACACTTGAATAATTAACAATAAGTTAAGCTCAAAGTGTTTAGGCAATGGAACTTTGATGAATCAAATGATAATGAAAAATGTAGCACAAATAATCAAAGTTCCTTAATTGGAATTTCTCTCTTAAAAGATTGAAAAAAGTTTAGAACAAAGAGAGACTTACACTTCAATTCTAATATGGTGTGAAGATGTTGAAGAATTTTAAACAATATAAAACCAAGAATCTTC
Organism: Ligustrum vulgare; assembly: GCA_963555705.1. Classification (NCBI taxonomy): domain Eukaryota; kingdom Viridiplantae; phylum Streptophyta; class Magnoliopsida; order Lamiales; family Oleaceae; genus Ligustrum; species Ligustrum vulgare. Next base: position 34,876,580 of record OY743183.1, on the reverse strand, counting down.
ACAAAACTTTCTTCCAAAAACTTTGATGAATTTGATAAAACAAAGTTTAGAACAATCAGATTTTTATAATAAGAATAGATGAATATAAACCAAGTAAGAACAATGAATTTTCACAAGAAAGTTTATATAAAATCTTTTCTATGTTGTTAAAAATTAATGCAAGAGAGAAGGCTATTTATAGAGTAAATTTCACACATACTATCTTTTGCGGTCGACCTATTCAGCCATGTGGTCGACCTCAATATAGCTGTTGCGAGAAAATAGCCGTTGGAGTTTAAAAATAGGCAGTGCGGTCGACCTGAAAAATTTTGCGGTCGACCTCAAAGGGCCATGAGGTCGACCTCATATATTTGTGGTTGACCTCAAAAATCAGGATTTCAAGATATTGATTTTTCAGGGTTTTCTGATCAAAGTTGATTTTGAAAAAGATATTTTAATGGCTTTAAAAATGTTACTTGAGCTTTATGAAGTGCATTGCCAACTATTGATGCATTAACCTTACATAAGATTGAAAAGCAATTTGTAAATGATCAATTCTTTGTAGGCTTCATTACTTGATCTTCATGCTTTCCGACTTGAAATTTGATGTTGAATATCTTCGATTCTTTCTTGATCTTCTTTACGTCTCATGTGCTTGATTACGTAGTTTTGATTTATATCTTTGATAGACAATTTGAACATTGAATGCTTTGAATATTTATCATTATATGAAACACTTGTTAGCAACACAGTATATTCTTGTTTGTTATGATCAAAACAATAAGGTCAAGTTAACCATAGGTCAACAGAAGAAAGAATGTCACCAGTAGAAGAATTGGAGGAAGTTTAAGTCTCAGAAGGAAAGAGCTTTACAATTGGAAAGGAACTCCCAAAATTAATGAAGTAAGAACTGTTGTAATGTTTAAGGAGAAATATTGACATATTCACATGGAGCGCTGAAGACATGCTCGAAATTGATCCCGCACTCATTGAACAAAGGCTTAACGTCATACCCGATAAGAAGCCCGTAAAATAGCGAAGAAGGTAGTTTGCCACAGAGAGAAGGCAAATAATAAAAGAAGAAATAGATAAGCTACTGAAAGTAGGGTTCATCAAGGAAATGAAGTATCCAGAATGGTTAGCCAACGTGGTATTGGTGAAGAAGCCGAATGGCAAGTGGCGAGTCTGTATAGACTTCACAGATTTAAACAAGGCATGCCCAAAAGACAGTTATCCTCTTCCCCGGATCGACATATTAGTGGATTCCACATCAGGTTAGGAGCTTTACAGCTTCCTGGATGCATTCTCAGGATATCATCAAATTCGAATGGCACAAGAAGATCAAGAGAAAACATCCTTTTTGGCAGATGAGGGAATATATTGCTATAAAGTCATGCCCTTTGGTTTAAAGAACGCTGAAGCTACTTATCAAAGATTGGCAAACATGGTCTTCTTTGAGCACAGCGGGCTCAACATTGAAGTCTATGTTGATGACATGGTTGTAAAGAGCTCGAGAAAGAAAGACCACATTCCTGACTTGGAAGACATATTCTGTACACTCAGAAAACATCGGATGAAATTGAATCCTGCCAAGTGCGCCTTGGAAGTAGGCTTGGGAAAATTTTTGGGATTCATGATCACCCAGAGAGGCATTGAAGTTAATCCAGATAAAATTATTGCCCTCAGGTCAATGGAACCTCCCAGGAATATCAGGGAACTACAAAAGCTTAAGGGAAGAGTGGCAGCATTGGGCCGTTTTATGTCAAGGGCAGCAGATAAATGTTTTTCCTTCTTCAAAACTCTCAGAGGAAACAAAGATTTCAGGTGGGATGAAGAATGCGAGACCTCCTTCAGGAAGTTAAAAGAATATTTGGGTACTCCTCCGATATTAGTAAAGCCATATCCAGGGGACAATCTGTTCTTGTACCTAGCAGTTTCAGATCATGCTGTGAGCACTGTTTTGGTCAAAGAGGAAGGAAAGGCCCAAAAACCCATATGTTATGTCAGCAAGATGATGTTAGACGCAGAAACCCGATATACATTAGCAGAACAACTCGCACTTGCCTTGGTTACAGCAGCCAGAAAGTTAAGACCTTACTTTCAAGCCCATACCATAACTGCCCGGCCTTCTATAAAAACACAGGTCTTGGCTGACTTCGTCGTCGAACTCACCCCCAAGACCTCGGGGGCCAACAGGTCATGACAGGGAAGAGGCCACATGGACTTTGCAAGTAGATGGAGCATCGAATGCCGCAGGCTCGGGGTCGGAATCATACTAAAGAAAGATGATGGCACAATGGAAATTCAGTGTGCAATAAGGTTCGATTTCCCAGCAACTAATAATGATGTAGAATATGAAGCTGTTATCATCGGACTTCAAGCAGCTCAACATCTAGGGGTCTAGCATGTTAAAATCTTAAGTGATGCGCAGTTGGTGGTAGAGTAGGTGAACGGCACTTTTGAAGCAAAAGATGAAAAAATGTCGTCTTACAGAATGATGGTTTTGGACTTGCAAAGGAAGTTCAAATCTTTCTGCATAGACAAAATTCCAAGGTCTGACAATCACAAAGCAGATGCTCTGTTAAGATTAACTTTCTCCAATATTGACCACTTAGAAAGAACCGTATTCGTGCGAACTCTTCATGAGCCCAGTATTACACATCAGCTCGTTGTCATGGATATTTCAGATCATGAACCCAGTTGGATGGATCCAATTAGATTATTTGACATCGAGAAAGTTTCCAGATGACAAAGTAGAGGCAAGAAAAGTCAAAGCAAGGGCCCCGAGGTATACCTTGTTACTAGAATACCTTGTTTCGTCAAAGTTTTACACTTCCTTACTTACGATGCCTAGCTCCGAAAGAAGCAGTCCTTGCTATGGCCGAGGTTCATGAAGGAATTTGTGGAGGAACCAGGGAGCAAGAGCTTTGGTTATGAAGTTAATGCGATACGGATACTATTGGCCAACCATGAAGAAGGATACACTAGGCTATGTGAAAACTTGCGACAAATGCCAAAGGTTCGCAGCCTGATTACATCAACCCGCTGAAGAACTATCCTCAATTGTGTGCCCATATCCCTTCGCTCAATGGGGAATTGACATACTTGGGCCATTCCCCATAGCTTGTGGTCAGGTCAAGTTCTTAACAGTTGCTGTGGAATATTTCACAAAATGGGTGGAAGCAGAACTACTGGCCGTAATCACAGAACAAAAGTTGGAGGTATTTGTGTGGACGTCAATAATCTGCCGTTTTGGTCTCCCTAAGACATTAATCACTAATAAATGGCATCAGTTCGAGTGCCAAGCCTTCAAATAATTATACAAGAATCTAGGAATAGAAGAGAGGTTGACTTCCGTTTCGCATCCACAGAGTAATGGGTTAGCTGAAGTTACAAACAGACTCATCTTGCAAGAATTGAGAACTCACCTTGACAGTGCCAAGGGTGATTGGCCCGATCTCATCCCAGAAATACTTTGGACCAACTGAACAACATTCAAGACGGCAACATGGGAGACCCTATTCATGCTTGCCTTTAAGATGGAAGCTGTTGTCCCGATAGAAGTAACAGTTCCGAACTTCAGTACAATGGCTGCGAGATCACCCGAGCAGATTGAGGAACAGAGAGGAAGTCTGGATCTTCTGGAAGAAGTCAGGGAGAATGCATCATTGAGAAATAACAGCTTATCAACAAGCCACGACCAAGAAGTTCAACATCCGAGTAAAGAAGAGAGAATTCAGAATGGGAGATCTTGTCCTTCGTCGAAGCGAGGCTGTCGACCATCAACCGGGAAACTTGGACCGATTTGGGAAGGACCATATGAAGTCATCCGAAAAGTAGGAAAGGGCTCATATAGCCTCCGCACGATGGATTCAAGACCTCTTCCTCGGCCATGGAATTTGGAAAATTTGAAGCCATACTACAAGTAATCATGTTTCCTTTAAAGGTCAAAGTCATCTAGTTGTAGAAGAGTCGGGTCTGCTCACCCATTTTATCCTTTTATTTTTGGACTTGCACGTCCATCAATGATTTATAAGGTCGGGCCTGCGCGCCCATTGTTCTTTCTATCAGCTTCAGGGACGGGTACTCTTTTTCCTTATCCAGATTTTGTCCCACTGGGTTTTCTGGGTAAGGGTTTAACGAGGCCCATCGTATAGTCCCTTTAATAAAAGTATTTCTTTTGAAGAATGAGCACCAGATGACAAAATCTTGGAATAATTTACAAGGTCATGCAAATGACTTTACAAGTTATTTCACTACAAATAATTTACAATGTCTCATGGCAAGACGTTACAAATTATTTTCTAAACAAATAATTTACAATGTCTCATGGTAAGGCTTTTACAAAGTATTCTTCGATGAATACTTTACAAGGTCTCATGGCAAGACGTTACAAATTATTTCCCAAACAAATAATTTACAATGTCTCATGGTAAGACGTTACAAATTATTCTTTCACGAATAATTTACAATGTCTCATGGCAAGACGTTACAAATTATTTCCCAAAAAAATAATTTACAATGTCTCATGGTAAGACGTTACAAATTATTCTTTTATGAATAATTTACAATGTCTCATGGCAAGATGTTACAAATTATTTTCCAAATAAATAATTTACAATGTCTCATGGTAAGACTTTTACAAAGTATTCTTCCACGAATACTTTACAAGGTCTCATGACAAGACGTTATAAATTATTTCCCAAACAAATGATTTACAATGTCTCATGGCTAGACATTACAAATTGCCTCTCATATCTACAAGTTCAAGAGTTTAACCTCTTACCTGGGAATAACTTAAGAGATCGGTGTTACCCGACCTTCTAAGATAAGGATCCCAATTTCGTGAGACAAAGCCCGTCCTATTATTTGACAACAAGGTCGGGCATGCCCGGACTTTTCAATCAATTATTATCAATCATAAGTTTTGATTACTAAATTAAGGGCCCGTCCGAAACCGACCATCAAATATGCGACTATAAATATGGTTTGTGTGCTCGAAATTGCAGTCAACTTATAAAAAGAACAAGTAAAAGGTGCAAACACATAAGGGAAATGCATTCATTCACAAAAGTAAAATTTACAGATAGTCATCGGGGCATACCCCAGATTGATTACATGTGTTAAAAAAAAAAAGAGGTCAGGCTTCAGGCTCGGGATCACTCCCGTCCTCGACGTCCTCGGCAGCTTCACCATCTTCTTCCTCCTCAAAAGTAGTAAGGTCAAGCTCATCAGCACCTAGAGGGAATTCAGCCAGTGGGCTGGTGTTAAGATCGGGAGAATTTAGCAGACACCAAGCTCGTGCCTACTTGATAGCTTGAGTATACGACTCAAGTGCGTAATTGACAAGGGCGAGCTTGTACTCTTTTGATCCCTTGAAAGCCTCCACTGCAGAGGCCTTAGCTTGAAGTTCCCTCTCCCTAGCCATCCTTAATTCTTCAATTAAGCGGGGCATTTTCTTCCCGGGCTTGCTCGCGCTCTTGAGTCATCGATTCAAGCTCCGTCCGGGTCTTCGCAAGGGCCTCCTCTGTAGCTGCAGCTCAGGTTGCCTCGTACTAGACAGAATGAACCAGTTGACTTGCAGTCTCACCCCTTTCTATGCTTTGGAGAGAGACACCCCGAGTAATGCTGAGCATCTGCAGGTCTAGATAAAAAGGTTGAAAAATTCTCGCAATAAAAGGGGAATCCAAAAAGTCCCAAATTCATATGATTCTTACCTACAGTGCCGCGCTCATAAGGTGCTCGACGCCTTGCTCTAGCCCAACCTCGTACTAATATTTTTTCACTAGGCTCAGATATAAGGATTCCTACATCCTCCTCCTACAGTCAGCAAGAGTGGGGTTCTCCGGCTCGACCTCAGAATCGAAATGCGAAGGAGCCCGTCCTCTTGGTGGCCTCTCCACCCTTGACCTTTGAACATCTTCTTAGGCCTGGCCTAGTAGTTACAGTTTTGGTTCTTTTTTGAGGCCGCCTCCGGGTGACCCCGTCCACAACTCGCTTACCCAGAGCACCCTTGGCCTTAGCCATTGCTGCCTCTTTCAACGCTTCTGAGTCAAATGCCATTCCTAAAATTAAAAGAGGTCGGGAAAGGTTAGGTCACACAAGAATGCTGACACTAGAAAGAATAAGTACATAAAAAGTTTCTTTTATTTAGGTAATTGAGGAGGCCAAACCCTACCGGGTTGCAGGTCAAGACCGGCCTGGTCAAGAATATCATCATTCACTAGGTCGTTGGCCTCTTCGAACAATAATCCGAAGTCACATACCCTCACCGCGTTAGCCATGAGCTCAGTTACTACCTCGTCACTTAAATTACCTATCATATTGAAATTATCAACATCTGTCCTTCTGAATGTAGGACAAAAAGACCCAGCGAACCTCAAACAGACCCTTCCCACACAGATATACAAAACTATTGCACCGGGGCAAGTACTTAAGCTCTAAAAGGCATTTACGGAGATCGAAAGTTGGTTCTATCCCTAGACTCCTACATGAAACATAAAAATACACAAGTATTCTCCACACGTTGGGAGCAAGCTGACCCGGCAATATGCTCGTGGTCAGTAAGAAATCAACAAAGAAATCGTGAAGAGGAAATCTTAGCCCGACCATTAAGGCTTCGTGGTACACTACCATTTCCCCTTCCTGGCAATGGTAAGAGTATTCATCCTTATCTGGTACCCTAGCTTTATACCTCTCCTCTAGCCTATACCTCCTCATGTCTACCCCGATCATATGTTCTTTCATTTTATTATAATAAGTGGGAAGTTCAAGGTCATCCTGTCTCGGCTCCCTATCTACCCGGGGATTGTCATCAATTTCTTCCCCACTGTCGGACTCAAGTTCCCGAGTACTAGCCGAGGGTTCATAGAAACCTAAAGGCTCGACCTGTAATGGCTCGTCTAGGTTTTACACCTCCCTAAGATCACCCACTGATACCCGCCTAGCCATAACTCTATAAATTAAAAAATAAAATCAAAAGAAAGTTCGGGATAGGTCGAGCTTACCTAAGTACTAAGGAGTTATTTTTGGAGAAGACATGATAACCCAAGGAGTTCTCTGATCACTCTTTTTCGCAAAGTAAAAAGAATAAGGCTATGGGGACCACATATATTTAGGCAGGAAAAGTTTCAAAACCCAAAAGTTGCCTCTTGCCACGTGTCATCCTTCTAAACTGAATCTTTTATGACAAAACATTAAATCCTATGAGTTGGCAAAGTACATGTACCAGCTGTCACGCGTCCAGAAATCTGGTCCCGATCTCTGACGCACGGGGGCCAATGATCGGTGTTCTTTTTCACCTCCCTAAAATTAATGATAATTCCAGGACCAGACCTCTTCGAATCTCACCCTACCTTAGCCCGGTCTCCTCCCACTGTTTCTGTGATCGGTATTGCCTCGACCCTGCCTGAATTTAACAAAAACGGGCTGAACTTTAACGACATGCCCGGCCTCGCAAAGGTCAGGTGTTTCCTGATCTGTTACTTGTGATTAACACTGATATATTAGGTCAGGATCTTCCCGACCTATGGGCGATACGAGCAGGCTCCAAAGTCTCTTTTGACAAGGGGCCTCATTAATGGGCCGTATTCTTGGGCCTCAAGGAAATACGCAATCCATAAGGAAACCTTTTACCAAAATGAAACTGAATCCCTTTAAATTTAGAACTTTTCCGAAAAGGTTAGTTTCTAGCAAAAGGACTCCTTCCTTAAGTAAAAGGGGTTATGGGCTTTTCAGCCCTATAAGTACAGGTCCTTTGATCACAAATTATTCATTCATTATTATTTACTTTTTCCAGTAAAATATTCTCTCTACTTTTCTCTAGAATACTAATTCTCACACCGGAGGGGCGACGGGGAGAATCCTCCTCGCCTTTTTTGCAGGTCATCCAAGGAGAATTCATTCATCTTTTCCAGCAATCAAGTATCGTCAGATCCTGCCACGTCAAGGTTAGGAATTTTTACAGCATCAGACATCATAACCACAATAACAATTTAAGAATATCAAATCACGATTCATTCAACATCCAACCACAACTAAACCATTTTGAAATCAATCCCCAACTCCACATCGATAGTAATATCAAATTCATAAATTCTGTCAAGCTGAATAAGGAATTATTAACTACTAATATAATACCATAAATAAATCAAAACTAAATCCAATTAAACATTTTAAAGAATCAACGAATGAAGAAATAACTAATGAAAATTTAAATTTAAATCCTTTAATTCAATTTGAAACTATTACGAACTCGAGTACTATATGAGTCTGTCATCAAATGCCTGTCAATGCAATGACATGATAACATGCATGCTTGAACATTCTTTAAATAACACATACTTGCATAAAGTAAATGAACAATATCAAAAATAGACAAATTGCAAGTCAATCGCTTAAACACAGTAATTCACATTAACAATTCAAATTGGATGAAGATAGGGAAAGATTATTTACCTAACGTCGTTAGTATTTACTGTCTTTCTTAAATAGCAAGTGGAGGTGTCTCGGTTTCCCATGATGTCAATGTGACCAAAAATCCTAATCATTATAAATTCATCAAATAAGGTATACTTTGTAGTTCGAAAGTATAATCAGCTATTTTCAATATTAAATAAACAAAACCCTAATTGAGATCCAAATCAAGGTCCAAAAGTATATATTTCTTTATAAGACCATATTAATCTTAAACGTGCGCGCACACACACACACACAGTAGTGGTAATGCGAGGTGGTGGTGTGAAATTTTTAATTTTTGTAATTTGCATTTTTAGCCCCAACTTTAGGTAAGTTGAATTTAGCCCCAAAACTTCCAATAAATTTTGAAATTTTACTAAATTTGTTTCCAATTTTAATTCCTTGCAATTTTTGCCATTTAGAATTTAAAAAATAGAAAAAGTAAACTTAGAAATTAAAGTAAATAATTTCATGTAGGATTGTACATAAATAAGTTATAAACTTTCTAATTGACACATTGATCGTGACGGCATTCAAGTCCTTCCACTACAAAATAATTCAACTTATCAACAATAATAATCACCAATTAGATAAATTATAATGACATCAACATAGAAGTTACATGAAATTCAAGAAAGCACATAAAAAAAGTGGTATTACACAGCAAGTACAACATGAAGAAAATATTTGTCATGAAGAGGTCATTGTCTCCTTGTCAACAATTTTAAATACGGACATCTTGCTCGAGGAAACTTCAATTAAAGAAGATGATCATATGGAAAAGGAGAAGTTGATTACAATAGAGAAAACCAATAAGGTGACATTGGGTGATGCCAACTCTACCATGCAATCATCTGACTCCATTGATTGCGTAATAATTGAGTTTGTCTTTCATATTAATGAAATGATTGAAGTTTACATATTGAAATTTGAATCAAGTGGTGAAGTCAGAGTATGTTCAAAGGACAAAGGCAACTTGAACTTTTGGAGGATAATGAAAATTGGAGCAAGCTCAACCAAAACAAGCAAAACAAGTAATCAAAAGCCTTCTTTAAAGCTCCTTGAACGATCACTGCCAACGTTTACCAAAAATTCTAGCTCTAAACTATAAATTAAGCACTTATTGGGAGGCAACACAATTCTCAAACAATTTTATTTGTCATGGTTTATTTATAGTTTTTGATTATTTGTTTTACACTAGGAGTTAGGATTTCATGCGTTCCTTGTTTTGCATTCAATGCAATGTTGAAAATGAGATGTTGGATGAAAATTGGATTTGGGATAAGGGAACCGTGTTATGATATGAATTTTAAAAATACACCACTTCTCAATTTTGAAACAAAAATTATCCCAAATTACAACCGTGTGACCGCGTAGTTGTTAGAAGAGTGATCGCATGCCTATTTTACACTAGGAGTTAGGATTTCACGCGATCACTCTTCTAACAACTACGCGGTCACACGGTTGTAATTTGGGAGAATTTTTGTTTCAAAATCGAGAAGTGGTGTATTTTTAAAATTCATATCATAACACGGTTCCCTTATCCCAAATCCAATTTTCATCCAACATCTCATTTTCAACATTGCGTTGAGTAGGAATCATAGCTCTTATCCCATCCAAAACAAATTCAAAGGTGATAGTTCTCAACTTTTTGAAATTTTCCCAGAAATTTCAATTGTTCCTAAATTTTTGAATTTCAAAAATTGTGGATTGATGGCGGATGGGATTAGGCTTGAATCTATTGGAATTAATTTTTGATTATAGCTGAAATATTTTGGTAATGATTCAAGTACCAAAATTTTACATTTTTTCTCAAAAAGGTACAATGCATACAAAGTATTCGATGAAATTCTTCAATGAGTTCTGCTTTAAGTTTTTGCAAATATTTCAAATGATTCTCTTTATGTCATGTTACACACCATATATACATCATACATTCATGATTTAGAGTGGTTTAATGCATAGAAATCGAAATTGGCATCATTGTACCTCATGGCATGTTGTGCTCAACATCACTACACCACTGTGGGTTCCAAACTGCTTCATGTCACCTATGCTGTGCTAACTTTTCTCAACCCAAATGATCTCCATTTTACCTGCATTTTTAATATGTTGTAGACCATGTTACGTACTTTCATATGCCCAAACATATCTCGGAAAAATTTACCCCCTTTCGAGGCAATGTCCGGGGCTGAAAATCATAAGTCACACATGTTTGAAATTCAATTATTTTGCTATATCCTAGTTTGAGGTTGTTTTATTGTTCTATTTCAATATTTATAAGGTGTGTATGCTACTAATATTGATTATCTATCATGTATAAGAGTTATGTCACCTAAAGACACCAGAAACTGAATAGAAAAAGACAACTTGGTCAAATCATCCAAAACACGTTACAGAGAAAAGTCTCATGCCACGACAATAAGCCTATAAACTCGGGAAGTACTTGACCTATACATTGAGGATAATGTATTTTTCTAGTTTGGTGTAGGTATCTCATCCATTCGCTATTTTACATGCGCATTTCATTCAATTTTTGGTATATACAAAAAATCAAGAATTTCAAAAAAATAAATCAATTGATTTGTTTGCAGCCTATGATATTGTTCATATTAGATTTCTAATTTATTTAGAAAACTAGACAACAATTGAACTTGATTTTTTATTAATTGCTTATCCATATTAGACTTTATGAAATTTTGCATGTAGCCATTGTCGAATTATTACTTGTGTAGGAACATACTTAATATGTGGGGCATTTGTATGCAATTTAACCTAGGATTGACTCTATATCCCAAACCTTAAATCTATAAGAATCCTAACATTTACATAGAAATTAAACTTGCTCAAGAGCAGTTTGGGAGTGGAACGATTAGTATAGGGATACATAAACATTTGAAGGTTTGAAGTTCTTTAAGGGTTGTAGTCAATGAGTATAAGCCAACACTAGCAACATAAAAATAGTCGTTGATGCTGTAAAAAATCCTAACCTTGACGTGGCAGAATCTGATGACAATTGATTGCTGGAAAAGATGATGAACTCGCCTGGGATGACCTGCAAAAAAGGCGAGGAGGAATCTTCCCGTCGCCCCTCTGGTGTGAGAATTAGTATTCTGGAGAGAGATAATATATAACTGGAATATATGAAAAGAATTGTGAATGAATATATGCGATCAAAGGAGCTATATTTATAGGGCTGAAAAAGCCCATAACTTCCTTTATTTAACCTTTTATGAAGAATTTCAAAGTTGTAAGGATTCAATTTCCCTTGCGTAAAAGGTTTCCTTGTGGATCATGTATTGCCTTGAGGCTTAAGAATATGGCCCATTAACGAGGCCCATTATCGAAAAAGATTACGGAGCCTGCCAGCGTGGCCAAAGGCCAGGAATGCCGGGGCTCACCTTCAATAGTGAGAGCGGATCAACAAATCGGGACATACCCGACCTATTTGAGGCCGAGCATGTCGTCAAAACGCAGCATATTTCTGGTCGAGAAACGGTGAGGTCGGGAATGTACCGACCATAGGAATCTGGGCAAAGGAATAGGCCGGATCATGGATATTTTCCTATTTTTTGGGAATAGGAAAATAGCACCGGTCATTGGCCTCCGTGCGCCAGAGATCGGGACAAGATTTCTGAGCGCATGACACCTGTTATATACGATTTGACAACTCATAGACTTTAATGTTTTGTCATAAAAGATTTGCCTTTAGGAAGATGACACGTGGCAGGAGGCAATATTTTTATTTTGAAATTTTCCTGCCAATTTTTTGCCTATATATATGTGGTCCCCATAGCCTCATTCATTTTACTTTGGGAAAAATAGCGATCAGAGAACTCCTCGGATTATCACGTCTACTCCAACAATATCCTCTTAGTACTTAGGTAACCCCGACCTACCCCGACCTCTCTTTCTGTTTTTATTATTTATTAACGTAATGGCTAGGCGGGTTCCTGTGAGAGATCTTAGGGAAATAGAAAACATAGACGAACCATTAGAGGTCGAGCCACTAGGTTTCTACAAACCCCCGACCAGTCCTCAGGATAATGAGTCGGAAAATGAAGAGGAAGCAGAAAATGACCCTGGGGTAGATAGAGATCCGAGAGAGGCCGACCTCGAATTTCCAATATTTTTCAACAAAATGAAAGAACACATGATCGAGGTAGATATGAGGAGGTATAACTTGGTGGATAGGTATATGGCAAGGGTTCCTGACAGAGACAAGTACCCTTATCATTGCCAGGAGGGGAAATAGTAGTATTTCACGAGGCCTTAATGGCCGGGCTTCGGTTCCCACTCCATTATTTTTTTGTGGACTTCTTGCTAACCTCGGACATTTTTCCGGGTCAACTCGCTCCAAATGGGTGGAGGATTCTTGTATACTTTTTTATTTTGTGTAGGAGTTTAGGAATAGAACCTACTGTCAACCTCTGTAAATGTCTTTTGGAACTCAAGTTTCTTCCCTGGTGTAATTCCTTTGTTTACTTGTGCGGGAAGGGTAGATTTGAAGCTCCATGGGTTCCATCTTCCTTTAAGTACTGGAAAGAAAAAATTTTCTTTATTAAGCCAAGAGAAGGGGACAACATTTTTTGGCCGACCTTTAGGAAACCCGACGTAGATAGCTTCAATAGGATGGGGAACCTAAGTGAGGACGCCATCACCGAGCTTATGGAAGATGCTGTAAGGGTGTGCAACTTTGGTTTATTGGCCGAGGAGGCCAATGACCTTGTGAATAATGACATCCTTGACATAGTTGGCCTTGGTCTCTAGCCCGGTAGGGTTCGACGTAAAAACATCACTTCTACTCTCTTATTCTTGGTTTGTATTATTTCAAGGAGATCTAACTGTCCCGACATGTGTATTTTTTTATTTTTTATTTTTTTATTATTATTTTTTTTAGGAATGGCTTTTGACTCCGAGGCACTGATGGAGGCCGCTCTGACTAAGGCCCAAGTTGCTCGGAACAAAAGGACTGTGGACGGGGTGACTCGACGACGTCCCCAGAAGAAATCAAGAGCTTCTGCTTCAGGCCCGGGCCAATCTTCTAACATGGCTGCTGAAGCTCCTCGTGCAAGGGTGGAACGGAAACAGAGGGGTCGGGCTCCCCCGCCTTCTGACTCGGAGCTCGAGGCTGAGAACCCTTCTTTGGCAGACTGCCGGAAGAGGCTCCAAGATTCTCTCCACCCTGATCTTGTACAGAAGTATCAATACGAGATCGGGTTAGAGCGAGGAGTGGAACATATAATGAGCGCAGCACTTCAGGTATGGTCTGGGGTTTCCCACTACCACTTGGCCTTCATTCAGCTAAATTTTCTTCTAACTTATTTTCTCAATTTCTAGATGCTCAGCATTACCCGAGGTGCTGCGAATCAAAGTATTGAACGGGGAGAGACTGCCAGCCAATTGGTTCATTCTGTTCAATATGAGGCGACCCGGGCTACTGCTGTAACGCCCCGAGTTCCGAGAAAACGCGGGAACGTCTCTTTTCAAAATTTCAAATAAACTTATTGCGAAAATTGACTAAATATTTAATATCACATTTAATGAATAAAAGTTTAGCGATAATTCAGATTAAATAAAATAATTCTTACAAACTTATTAAAAATGAAAATTCTTGATAAAATGAAATGTTTATTTCGAAAATCCACGACTTAAAAATAATATCCAAATTATATTCTTCGCCATTGCCCATCACTCGCCACCGTCACCGAAATCTGCAAAAATTGTAAAAACAACGGGGTGAGCATTTCAAAATGAAATACTCAGTAGACTCAACTCCAATAATTAATCTATAAGATAATTGGACAAGTAATCATGCAAATAATGTAATGACGTTCTTTTCTTACCCATAACCATCATAAAATGAGTGCAAATGAACACATTCTTTTCTTGTCATCATGCTAGCAAATAAGTTATGACGTGCATAACATAAATTCTCAAATTTATCTCATACGAGATATTCTTTTCTTTTCTCATGCAATTAAGCATATAAAAATCACACAAATCCACATAATCACGTGCAATTATAATCTAAATCAATTAGTGGGGGCGAGTCTACCTTTAACTTTACGAGTTCTCAAAAGTGGAGCAGGAAGTACGTCAACCTCTTAATTCTTCAAAGGATTCGTCTAGCCAAGAAAATTAATTAAATTAGTATTTTCGAAACTTAAATTTAAAGTAACTAAAAATAAAATAAAATGATCTAAATGAAATTTTAAGAGAATTGAAATTAAAATTTAGGGACTAAAGTAGACTTTTCGAAAATAATAGGGCTGATTGACATAGTTAAGAACTGCAGGGACCAATTGTTGCATACTGAAACTGAATAAAATATTTTGAATTAGAAATGGCTGAAGTAATTATATATCGAAACTTGGGGGCTAAAAAGGAAATTTGCAAAACTTAAACTAAATAAAATAAAATTAAAGATCTCATTTCTCTCTCAATTTTCAGGACCGAAAGAGAGGGAGAGTAGAGAGGCTGAGAGAGAGCGATAGGGAAAGGAGGGCTCCGCCCCCTCTCCGCTATCATCCGGCTGGCGCTAGCGCCACCGTAGGGTGGTGGCTCCTGTGTACGGTTATGGTGAAGTTTTGGGGTGGGTTCAAGAGTGAAAGGCAAGATCAAACCGAGGCTATGGGTTCGGTTTTGAGGTCGTCCGGCGAAAGAAAACTCCGGTGAGGGTTGAGGTAAGCTATGGGTATTACTTTTAATTCGGTCTTGGGTTTGATTTTTGGGGATTTGGCTTGGATTGAGGTTGGGTAGTGGTGGTGGTTGGCTGTAAATGTTTGAAATCCGGTCGGAAGTGGGGGTGCCTGGTTGCTCGATGGTGGTGGTGTTTGATGCTGAGGCAACGTGGTGATGGCCGTTAGTGATTGTAGTGGCGGTCTGATTGCGAGATTTGATGAGGCAAATATGGGAGGGGCAGTGGCGATGTGCAGGGGTGGCTGAGCAATGGAGGTGATTGGATTTTGAAATTGTGGAATTTTGTGTGCAGTAGTCGACAGGGTCGAGAGCTTACCCAGAGGTTGCAACCTTGTGTGATTCCTCGGCTGTGTGAGGGGTTGTGTTAAGAAACATAGGCTGCTGGCTTAATTTTGGTAGTTTAGGGCAACATTTGTGGTTTATGGAATGTGTGGTAAATTATGTTAGATTTATGATTTGAGGTGATTGATTGTGGCTCGAAATTGGAAACGAATGAACGGGTCTTTGATTGTGGGAAAATTGTGCTGACTATGGTTTTTTGAGAACCAATTGGAAAAAGGAAAATGTGAGGGGAATTGTATAGAAAATAAATCGTGGATTGATTGGTTTCCAAGATTTAACCAAGATAGTTTTGTAAATAAATCTTTTAGATTTGGAGGAAGAAATAAAATTAAAATTTTGAACTAGAAATAAATTTGGGTCGAAACAAACATAAAATCTGGACGTAAATCAAATAACGAGTTTGGACTTTAAAAATCATAAAAATTGAATTAAGATTTAAAATGGTGACATTGGGATATTTTGAATAAAATTCTGAAATTTTAAATATGCTGCAAATTAATTAAATTTCATTTATAATTTGGCTAGACGAACACTCCTGTAACTTAAATGGAAAAAGTCGTAGCGACGTACATTTAAAGTTCTAAAAATATTTTATTTAGAAAGAATTGAAAATTCCCGGTCGCTACAACCCTACCACCTTAAAATAATTTCGTCCTCGAAATTTAAAACTTACTTGGTCTAAAATATCTGGATACTTGGCCAGAATTTCTTCTTCTTTTTCCCATGTAGCCTCATCGCTACTATGTCTACCCCACTGGACTTTGACTAGTGAAATTTCTTTATTTCTTAGGACATGGACTTTTCTATCGATGATGCTCATGGGTGTCTCTTCATAATATAGATTCTTCTGAATCGGGACTGTCTGAAAGTTCACCATGTGACTGGGATCGTGAACGTACTTTCTCAATAGAGAGATGTGAAAAACATTGTGTATAGCCGAGAGTTCGGGGGGCAATGCTAGACGGTAAGCCACATTACCTACTTTCTCCAATATTTCAAAAGGTCCGATAAACCGCGGCCTTAATTTCCCTTTCTTGCCAAAACGAATAGTGCCCTTCATAGGAGAGATTTTCAAAAATACTTTCTCTCCAATCTCGAACTCTAAGTCTTTTCTTCTCTGATCAGCATAACTTTTCTGTCTGTCCTGGGCAGCTTTAATTCGCAATCTGATTTTCTCGATGGCCTCTTGATGTGTTCCGGACCCTCGACAATCGGAGTCATAGCAGGCTTGATGGGAAAATTTAAATATTCAAGCCAAATAAAAGTACAGTCCAGTCAACCATGTCGGAATTGGATGGATAATATATTTTTTTCGAGCAGAAACAGGTTACTGAGCAAGACTCATGGGCAAAAGCCCTTGAGCCCATTGATTTTAGGGCCAAATTCCATCGTTTGGGGCTTCAAATTGGCAAATCAATGATGCAGACGGAAATTTACTATATTTCTATAATTATAGGATTTTTAATTATTTTGTTTCCATTTTGGTTTTTAGGTTATTTTCCTAATTTAGTATTCTAGTTTAATTAGAATTCTATTTTGAGTAAATTAGCGGTTAGTTTATTTTGCTTATTTATACGCTTTTTCCATTCATTGTAATGCAGACTTTGATTATTGAATAAACATTTTGAGTGTTTTACTCGTTAGAAGGTGGATTCCTTTTATTCTCCAAGAACTTATCAAGATTATCATCTTGTGGCGTTCATCCCGAACTTATCAAATATTCGCGAGAATAATTGTGGCGTTCAAAACCAAAAACTTATCAGGGAGATTGGACAAATACTTGTGGCGTTTCACAAATCTTGGTTCTTTATTCCGCATCGTCGAGCCATCGCGTCGTGAATATCGGGTTAAGATTCCACCGTCCATCCACAACCTGGGTTCGGAACTTTCCGGCGTTTCTTCCGCGCTTCGAACCTCATCATTTGGTATCAGAGCTGGACTCTGAATTCAGGTTTTTCTATCCAGTTTGATTTTTATGTTTATCATCGAGTCCCATAAAAATCATCCATATCTTGTTTTTGAGTCTTTCTTTTCTTGAGTATTCTTCGTGCCATTAATTTTTTTTCCAGTTTGATCCATATAAAAATTCAACAAATATTCAAAAGTGTTTGTTTTATTCGATTCTTATCCAAATCTTGTTCCGTTTATTTTTTTGTGTTCGTGTCGAATTTTCGGATTTATTAAAAAAAATATTATTTTTATTTAATTCAGAAAACTCATTATTCAAAAAAAAAGAAGAAGTTATTCCAAATTCAAGAACCACTTTCTTGAGTTTCTTTAAAATTCTTGGTATTCATTTCCTTCCAAGTCAATTAAAGTCGTTCTTGCTATTTGATGTCTAAATCCTCTTCATTCTTGAATTTTTTTTAACGTCACATAAGGAATGGATTATGATCCGGGCTCTCTATTCCAAACTAGATGTTATGTGGATCATAAGGGGTGTAGTTTGGCGATTGAAGGAAAGTGCTTTACTAATTTCGTTAGTAGCAATGTGGTTGAAAAATTAGGATTGCCCCTAGAACCAAACTATAAACCTTATAGGATGACGTGGATGAGGGAGTTTGGGAATTTCAAAGTAACCAAACAAGTTCTAGTGCCTATCACCTAAGGAAGGTATAGTGAGGATGTATGGTGTGATGTAGTGCCATTGAAATCTTATCATATTTTATTGGGAAAACCTTGGAGATATAGGAGGGAGGCTGTTTATGATAAGAGTATGCACATATACAAATTTCTTAAGAAAGGGAAAACATGCGTACTATATGGGTTGACATTAGAAGATTCACAGAGGGTAAGGAAGGAGAGTGAAAAGTGGTGTAATAGGAGGCATCATGGGTATTTTGATTTTGAATATGTATACACTTTATGCATATGTGTGCAAGAAATTTTCAGATTTCGAAAATTGTAGATTAAAATTTGTTTAATTGAGATTTTTAGTTTAACTTAGAGTTATAAATGTAATTTTCAATTATGATGAAAAAGGTATATATGTGTGTCATTCACGGTAAGTTTTCAGATTTCTTAGTTATGTAGACTAATTTTCAGATTTCAAAATTTATGAATTAATTAGTGTAATTGAAATGTTTAGTTTCATTTTGATTTAGAAATGGTGATTTTCGAAATTTGAGGGAAAATTTGTGAATGTGTATCAATTTCAGATTTTGGAAATATGACATTAATCGTTTAATTAATTGCTTCTGTTTCAATTTTTGGAATTTTGATGTTTTAAAAGGTGCAAAAGATTTTATGGTAAGTTTTAAATTTCGAAAATTATAAATTTGTTTAATTCAAGTTCATATTAAACATTGGTAAGAAATATAAAATTTTTGATTTGGGTAATGCATATACATACAAGTAAAATTCAGATTTTATAATGTTTAAATTGGTAAATTGATATTGGGTAAAGTTTGAGTTAAGTTAAGTATTTTAGTTTGAGTTTGAATTAAAAAGATGAGAGTTTCTAACGTGGATTGAAATTTATCTCTTATTTTCGAATATGGTTTTATGTGTTTTGGTTATTATGTAAAGTCACGCTTGGGTTAAATTGAAGTTTTAATCTCGGTTTATGTTGGATTATTATTAAAATGAATGATGAATGTGTTGGTGAACTGAAAGTTACACGTTTTGACGAATGGAAATAATTAGGACTTTTGGTACATTGACGTTACGGGCGACCAAGATACTTCCGCACACAATTTAAGACGGTAAATACTAAGGACATCAAGTAAGTAAACTTCCCCCTACTTTCATCAAAGTTGAATGTTAATGTGGAATTAATGTGCTTAATTGACATTCGTGTTAATTACGGAATTTTAATGCTTTTGGTCTACCATATGCAATTATGTGTAGTTAAGGAAATGTTCAAGCATGCACGTTACATGTCATTGCATCATCAAGCATGCATTGGCATCGAAATGGGAAAGTCAAATGTTTTAATGAAAGGAATGTGTCAAAGTGCAATTTTTGTCAAAAATTATGTATCCCAAGTTTTTGAAAGAATGGGTGTACTTCTATGTCATGAAAGATGCGAGTGGGAAATGGGGCGCGGGGGAACGGCGTACCTGAATGTAATGAGCCGCTTTGCGGTGGAATGAAGTGAATGAGCCGCTTTGCGATGGAATGAATGTAATGAGCCGCTTTGCGGTGGAAATGTGAAAGTTAATCTGGTTCCAAATAAGAATTGCCCACTGTTATCTGATTGACTAGAAGTTACATCAAGTGAGCTCACGATGGAATGAAGTGAAAGTTTGAAATGTTAAGTGAAAGTTTTGAAATGTTAAGTGAAAGTTCGAAATGTTGAAAGTTTTGAAAGGTTAAAGTGAATGGGGATACATATTTCAAAGTTTAAAGCATTTCATGTCATAAGCATGCATTCATGCATAAAGTTTACTTACTGAGCTTTAGCTCACCCCAATCCCTCCCCAACATTTCAGGTGATGAAAGTTAGGTGATTCGAGGAGAACATTTGGTGGCTGACTCAGATAGTACCCGCTGTCGACATTATTTAATAAAGTTAAATTTATTAAAGTTATCATTTGAATTTATTCCTTAATTCATTATTATTGAGAATTGTTTGGTTGAAGTTAGTTTTAATTAAGTATGGGCGACGTATTATGAGTTAAGTTACCTCTTATTTCATTTGTCAATACTTGTTGATATTTTAGAAAAAAAATCTTATGATTGAGGAGTTTGGGAAATGCATGAATTGGTTTTGGCGATGATGAATGTGATTGAGATGTGATGGATGTTTTAAATTTTTAAAATGGTTTTTGATGTCCTTCTACATGTTGGCTATGTCCAATTTATAGAGGAGACTCTGCTGAAATTTCGGTAAAATTTTATAGTAGATAAATGAACATTTTGATTGTGTAAACGATTTAAATTCCGCATGGTTTTAAATGACTTATTTCCGCATTTAAGTAAAGAAAAGTTAACACGCCTAGGTTTAAGATTTTGAACTCGGGGTGTTACATTTTTGGTATCAGAGCTAAGAGTTTTAAAAGCGATTCTGTAGACTTTTAAATTTTATTTGAAAATGGTTCGGGTACTGAGTCACGCCTCAAGTGCTTCTCCCTCGATCATCTGGTAAGTTAATTTTTGTTTAAATTATGAAATGTTAATTGATATGACAATTATTGCAAATTCTTGCATGTTAATGTGTAATGTTGGAAAGTGAAAGGTTAAGAATGTTGTCAGTGATTATGATGAGTATATCTTGGTTATGTAAATGAGGAAGTGAGAAAGTAATGGTTATTAAAAGTTTGGGTGCCGTTTATTAGATCTTTTTGTGAAATAAGAAATGGAGATGAATGGTATATCGGATCGAGAGTATACAATGTCCAAACGAGAAGTTGAGAAGTCATCGAACTTAGTATTAAGCACTTATCGTGTTTGATCTCGGGACTACCCACTCATTTGATAGTCCAACAGTTATAGGAAAATTGATTTACCCATCTCAGTAGCTGGAGACCAAGTTTATATTGTCAACGCCATTTGAAGAATTGTTGAACTAAAGTTATGTATTGAGAAATGTCCCAATCATGGTGAATGGGAAGGAGTAGATGATGGATTTCATAACACTGAATACCCACAAACTTGATGTCATACTAGGAATGGAATGATTATTATGGTATAAGGTTTCAATCACTGGCTACGTTAAGGTGGTATTTAAACCTTCAAATGAAACCCTTTTCGCTTTTTTTGAAGTGAAGGTGAAACTTTCTATTTCGATATTATCAGTGATGAAGGCTCGTCAATTGATGAATAAGAGTTATTAAGCCTACCTTGTTGCATGTTGCAATAATTGAAGTGTCTAAGGTGAATACTTCTCTCGAACAAATTTCTGTTATTCGAGAATGACTAAAGATGTTCTCAGAAGATATTTTTGATTTACCGCCTAAAAGAGAAATTGAATTCGTCATCGATTAAGTGCGCAACTCTAGTATCCAAGGTATAATATCGGATGACTCATTCGTAACTTAAAAGAGCTCAAAGTGCAACTATAGAATCTCATGGACAAAGGTTTTGTTCGACCTAGTTTTTTTTTTTTTGCCATGGGGTGCTCAGGAGCTATACATGAAGAAGAAAGATGGTTTTATGAGACTTTGCATAATTGATTTTTGACATGGCAAAACCAGTTTTATGAAGTTGTGATGAGATGTTGAGATTATGAGTGATATGATTTTATTGAGACTTCTATGAGAAAAATGAGAAAAAGTATGAAATTTGAGATTTAAAGATTTGATTCTTAATTATTGGGGAATGAAGGAATGGATATTGTGTTTGAGTAAGTGAATTATTCCTCTATTTTGAGAGAAATTTATAATGTTGTTTGGTCTTGTAACTAAGAAATTTTTGGGATTATGATTTGTGTCATATATTTATAAGTATGACTAATGGGTGGTCATTTGAGCCAATTAATGTATTGAAGGAAGTGAGATATTGATATTGGAAACTATGATTTGAGATTGTTATGTTGAGGAATTAAGAATTGATTTTCTGGGATATCAAGGTATACATGAAGTTATGTGATGACTTATGCGTATATTGGGAAATGTCAAGTCATATTTTGAAAAGATGAGTGAAGACAAATGTTATGGCATTATTGGAAAGAATTTTAATTATTCTTGGGAACTTATTGATTATTAGTGAGAAATGATCACTTATATTAGAGAATATTATAAATCATGATGGTAAGTGATAATACTATTGATTTATTTTGGAAGTTGATTGATAGATGATGTGTTAAATATTTGGTTATTTACATGCGATATGATTATTTGGGAAGTCAGTTATCATTATTGGGAGATATTGAAAGTATTTTATGGTGAGATGCCTTAAAGGAGTAACCATTTATTCGAAATGAGAATTTGGGGACATATGATTGAAGGTTTGGGATTATGTGAGATAATGATGATTGCCATAAGGTCATTTGAATATAAAAGGTACCGGAGATAATTATAAGGAATAATGCGATTGCTCTTATGGTGAGAACTGAAAGTGACGATGTATTGAGATTATGAAATAAGTTGACTTTCCATGAATAAGTTATGCTATATTTGGTTTTAAGTGGAATTCGAATAAAGAGGAATCTCAGTCATGGAAAATAAATCAGGTTTCATCGAAATTTGAATGATTCACTGATGTACGTTAAGTTTCATTGATGATACTAAAATATCATATGAGAGATTGTTGGATGAAATTGATGAAAGAAACTTATCAGGTCCTAGATTTGTACAAGTATTGCAGAAGTAATGCATCTGATCAGAAGAAAGTTTATGATAGTACATATCATGAAATTGTGGAGATTATTATTGATGGTATCTTGATTCAAAAGTAAGAAATGAAATTTTAGGCAATTGTCCTTGTGGATAGGATTTGTGGAAAATGAGGATAAGACTTCACAATGATTATTTATTATGGGGTAGTGTGCAGAAAGAGTGACAATGGCAGAATCTAAGATTTATTGAGTTTGAGAGATTGAAATAAAATCTTAGTGAGTATATTAACGTAAAAGGTTCGTATGAAGGATATGATGGTTATTATGTTGTAATCATAGAGAGATTGATATGATTATTTGAGGTTAGTTGTGTGACTTTTTCTTATAATGGGATTGTATCTTTGGGTTAAGTAAACTTGATGAGGAATTCTATATGAATCACAAAAGTTTTATTCATTGGTGATAGGTCAATGATTTATTTATAAAATACTTGGTTAGAGTATTGTTGTTATGATGATTTTGAAAGCATGAATTCTTAAATTAGTACCTTGGCTTTAGTTTTAAGATGAGTGTATGATGCTGAATACCTGATTGCAATATATAAGTATTGATTACAAGATTTAAGTTGATCCTTGATTTTAAAAGAAATGTCAGCATGTTCAGAAAGAATTTCGTTTGTGAATCTTTCCAGAAAGATTCTGTCAAGTTTTAGTATTTCTACTGTATACTTTGGTATGGACGTCAAGTTTCACGAATTCTGAATTATAAAGTTTTATTTCGGTCAATCTTATTGATTTTAGTTTTAAGAATGTGATCAATCAATATATATATTAAGTTTTAGACATTAGAATAGATCCTATGAAAGGCTGGAAATATAAAGTTAGTGAATGGATTCATAAGTGGGATAATGTCGGTTGATGGTCTCCTACAACAACTATCAAACTTTGATCCGTATTAGGCACTATATAGGAAGAAGTGTAGATCACCAGTTCATTGGGATGAGATAGGAGAAAGAAAATTATTGGGTCTAGAAATAGTAAAGCAGAAAATATAAATTATAGAAGAGATCCGTCGATGGATGAAAACTGCTAAGAGTAGACAGAAGAACTATGCTGACAAAAGAAGGAAATCTTTGGAATTCGCCGCAGGCGATATGATCTTTTTGAAGGTAGCTCATATGAAAAGAGTTATGAGATTCGGGGAGAAAGAAAAGTTAAGCCTATGTTTTGTCGGTCCCTTTGGAATTCTTGAAAAGGGTGGGTGACCTAACTTATCGGGTTGCATTGTCACCAGCGCTATCTTGTGTGCACAATGTTTTTCATGCATCAATGTTGAGGAAGTATATTTCGGATTCCTCCCATAATTTCAGTTATGAGTCATTAGATCTTTGTGAGGATCTAACTTATGAGGAAGTACCTGTGTGAATCCTAACGGAAGTAGGCAAGGAACTTAGAAGGAAGAAGATAACTCTAGTTAAAGTTCTTTGGAGGAATCATGTAGTAGAAGAGGCTACATGGAAACGTGAGGACGAAATGCGTACTAAGTATCCACAAGTTTTGGTAAATTTTAATTTCGAGGATGAAATCTCTTTAAGGGGGTAAGGAACTGTAATACCGCCTTTCATTTTCGTACCCTTTAAAATTTCAAGTCATATTTATGCTAATGTAATGGAAATTTGAGAATTTAATTTAATTTTATGTCAATTATTGGAATTGTTTTGCAGTGGAAGGATTTCGACGCCGTCTCGCTCAATGTGCCAATTAGAAAATTTTAAATGGTTCTCGTGCAATTTTTTATGTAATTAATTAAATTTATTGCCTAGGCATGCTAATTTCTATTTTTATTGTGTTAAATTGAAACTTGGGGGAAACTTTAGTGACATTTGGAAAACAAATGGAACTTAGGGGATTAAGTATGCAAAGGAGGGGACTTGAGGGACCAATTTGCAAATTTTAAAAGATTAAAATTAAACCTAAAATCTAAGCTCTCATTTTTCCTCTCCCTCACTCACGCCTCTCCCTCACCGGACTCGGAGCTGCTCCCTCTCTCGACGTCGCTCTCTCTCTCTCGGTCTCTTTCCCTTTTTCGCCGACCACCAATCACCGCCACCGTGCAACCCCATCACGGTAAGGCCCACCCTTCCTTTCCCCTCTCCAGCACACCCACACACGAAACCGCACACACCGTCGTCTCTGTGTTCACACCTGCGCACACACTGGTACGACACACACAGAGTCACGAACTCACCCACTAAACTGTTCACAAACCAACACACGCACACATGGACATTGCAATATGTTCAGTCTTGGAATATCATGATTTTTGGGTTAGTTCGAAATTATTATATGAAATTGTGTGTGTGTGTGTGTGTGTGTGTGTGTATATATATAGATGTATAAATGGGTATTTTGATTTTGAATATGTATACACTTTATGCATATGTGTGCAAGAAATTTTCGGATTTCAAAAATTGTAGATTAAAATTTGTTTAATTGAGATTTTTAGTTTATTTTAGAGTTATAAATGTAATTTTCAATTATGATGAAAAAGGTATATATGTGTGTCATTCACGGTAAGTTTTCAGATTTCTTAGTTATGTAGACTAATTTTCAGATTTCAAAATTTATGAATTAATTAGTGTAATTGAAATGTTTAGTTTCATTTTGATTTAGAAATGGTGATTTTCGAAATTTGAGGGAAAACTTGTGAATGTGTATCAATTTCAGATTTTGGAAATATGACATTAATCGTTTAATTAATTGCTTCTGTTTCAATTTTTGGAATTTTGATGTTTTAAAAGGTGCAAAAGATTTTATGGTAAGTTTTAAATTTCGAAAATTATAAATTTGTTTAATTCAAGTTCATATTAAACATTGGTAAGAAATATAAAATTTTTGATTTGGGTAATGCATATACATACAAGTAAAATTCAGATTTTATAATGTTTAAATTGGTAAATTGATATTGGGTAAAGTTTGAGTTAAGTTAAGTATTTTAGTTTGAGTTTGAATTAAAAAGATGAGAGTTTCTAACGTGGATTGAAATTTATCTCTTATTTTCGAATATGGTTTTATGTGTTTTGGTTATTATGTAAAGTCACGCTTGGGTTAAATTGAAGTTTTAATCTCGGTTTATGTTGGATTATTATTAAAATGAATGATGAATGTGTTGGTGAACTGAAAGTTACACGTTTTGACGAATGGAAATAATTAGGACTTTTGGTACATTGACGTTACGGGAGACCAAGATACTTCCGCACACAATTTAAGACGGTAAATACTAAGGACATCAAGTAAGTAAACTTCCCCCTACTTTCATCAAAGTTGAATGTTAATGTGGAATTAATGTGCTTAATTGACATTCGTGTTAATTACGGAATTTTAATGCTTTTGGTCTACCATATGCAATTATGTGTAGTTAAGGAAATGTTCAAGCATGCACGTTACATGTCATTGCATCATCAAGCATGCATTGGCATCGAAATGGGAAAGTCAAATGTTTTAATGAAAGGAATGTGTCAAAGTGCAATTTTTGTCAAAAATTATGTATCCCAAGTTTTTGAAAGAATGGGTGTACTTCTATGTCATGAAAGATGCGAGTGGGAAATGGGGCGCGGGGGAACGGCGTACCCGAATGTAATGAGCCGCTTTGCGGTGGAATGAAGTGAATGAGCCGCTTTGCGGTGGAATGAATGTAATGAGCCGCTTTGCGGTGGAAATGTGAAAGTTAATCTGGTTCCAAATAAGAATTGCCCACTGTTATCTGATTGACTAGAAGTTACATCAAGCGAGCTCACGATGGAATGAAGTGAAAGTTTGAAATGTTAAGTGAAAGTTTTGAAATGTTAAGTGAAAGTTCGAAATGTTGAAAGTTTTGAAAGGTTAAAGTGAATGGGGATACATATTTCAAAGTTTAAAGCATTTCATGTCATAAGCATGCATTCATGCATAAAGTTTACTTACTGAGCTTTAGCTCACCCCAATCCCTCCCCAACATTTCAGGTGATGAAAGTTAGGTGATTCGAGGAGAACATTTGGTGGCTGACTCAGATAGTACCCGCTGTCGACATTATTTAATAAAGTTAAATTTATTAAAGTTATCATTTGAATTTATTCCTTAATTCATTATTATTGAGAATTGTTTGGTTGAAGTTAGTTTTAATTAAGTATGGGCGACGTATTATGAGTTAAGTTACCTCTTATTTCATTTGTCAATACTTGTTGATATTTTGGAAAAAAATCTTATGATTGAGGAGTTTGGGAAATGCATGAATTGGTTTTGGCGATGATGAATGTGATTGAGATGTGATGGATGTTTTAAATTTTTAAAATGATTTTTGATGTCCCTCTACAGGTTGGCTATGTCCAATTTATAGAGGAGACTCTGCCGAAATTTCGGTAAAATTTTATAGTAGATAAATGAACATTTTGATTGTGTAAACGATTTAAATTCCGCATGGTTTTAAATGATTTATTTCCGCATTTAAGTAAAGAAATGTTAACACACCTAGGTTTAAGATTTTGAACTTGGGGTGTTACAGATAGATATATGAATTGTGGTTGAATGTGATCAATTGTGAATTTCTAGTAGATTTTATGCATTAATCTAAGGGATAATTCTGACCCTCCATAGAGATATATGGTTTTCTTAGTTAGATTGAATTGATTTAAACTCGAGAGACGAATTTCAATAGTACATAAGTGAATTCGATAGAATACATCTATAGGAATAAAACTTGAGGAATAAAATTAATATTATTGGCTATGGTAAAATCGAGAGTCCCAAAACTTTACGATCACTTAAGAAAAACAATTTGACATTCGAGTTTTCTTCAAATTTGCAATTATTTAGATTTATTTCTTAATTTAATTTAAAATGCCAATCAATATTCGTCTGTTCAAATAAAGTTAGAATTTACATATTTCCGTACTTAACTACAATCCTCATGGGAACGATAATCTGGACTTCCTGGTCCACCATATTACTTATTAGGACTCGTACACTTACAGTATATTTGCACTCTACAAAAAAAAGTGAACAAGTTTTTTACGCCGTTGTCGGGGAATGTGATAAGTGTATTTTATACACTTATTTCCATCCTAAAAGTAGGATTTTATGTGTTTATTTAAGAATATTTTCTATTTATTTAGTTGTTATTTGATTACATTTCAGGAATAATCCAAAGTCGAGAAAACAATGGAATTGAAGCCAAAATCGAGCAATTGGATGATAAAAGTGTCAAAGTGTGCAAATCAAGAGTTGATGCAATTAATCAAAGGGCCAATTGGAAGAAAAAATCAAATTTGGAAGAAATCAGAAATTTAGGGGTTAAATTACAACAGTTGAAAGTTGGAGGACCTGGTGCGCAATAAAAGATCAGGGACCAACTTAAACTAAATTAAAGATGAAAATTTCCTAAAACCGAGAAACCACGCGGTCACAAGCCATTACATCGTGCGGCCGCATGACCTGAAAATTTGGCGACTGAAGCAGACCTGCTGAAGCATGCGACCGCAACTATTTGAACCGCGTGGTCGTACGGTTAAAATTCTGGGCCGCAGCTGGGCTTTTTGTGTGATTTTCAGCGAATGTCTCTTATTTTTGACCTGGACTTCGGGAGAATCTATAAATAGAGGGCATAAGACATGAAATTTGGGGTTCCCAATTGTCTTGTTTGATGCCAAAAGGTTGTCCAACTGCTAAGGGATCCGTTGAATACCAAATTCAAGATTGAAGAACAAGGATCAAGAAGATGAATGAGGTGACTTCTATTCATTTTTCTTGTGAATTATCTTTAATCATGTTTCTAGGCTAGATTTCTTTTGTTAGAATTGTGATGAAGCAGTAATTTGTTGATTCCATGTTTTAACCTTACATTTATATTATGCAATTTATGAGATTTATGCAATTAATTATGTTTTTATTCTCATCTATGATTGTGGATGCATAATTATTGATGTTTTTGATATATTTCTATGTTTAAAAGAGTAGGAATTTATTAGACCTTGATTAATTGCCATGAAGTCCAATAGGGGGATAGAAATATACCCCTATGCTTCGTGTTATCCTAAAAAGTGTTCATAATTGGTTAATGCTTTTCTACATGTTTGGATTTGCCATAGAAATATAGGCTTATCTCTTGTAGGAAAAGGTGTTTATGCATCTCTCGAAAGGGGACATAAACAACTATAGGAACACGGATTTTCAATACTTATATTTTGTTATTAAATGTTTAAGTCAAATACATGGTTGATATGATTAATGTGAATTCGTAATTCTAACATATTCATCTCATTGTTTTAACAAATCAAGTTTTCTTGTTTTCTTTTATTTTAATCTTAGTCTAATTTTCAATTCGAAATTCCCAAATTCAAAGCTTTTCTTGTTCCGATTAAGGTAATAGTCTAAAATACAATTTACAACAATCTTCGTGGGATCGATACTTGGACTCACGTCCACTTTATTACTTGCACGACCCGTGCACTTACGGAGCGAACAAGTTTTTAGCGCCGTTACCGGAGATTGTAGTTTAAATTTATTTTTAAATTACTTTCACTAATTCGGACTTTTTACTTATTTAATTTTATTTTTATCTTAGGATTTTAATTTTAGTTTAGTTACTAGTTTCTTTACTTTTCTTGTAGTTGTGTATGTTACGTTCTAAAAATGGGAATCTTTTCAAAGCTGACCCGGAAATAAAACCTATGTTACGCCGTAGGTTGACAGAAGTTAGAGAGCTAGATAAATCCGAAAATCAAAAAAATCAAATGGCAAACAACAACAATCTTCTACCCCCTGCTGATCCAATAAATGAAGATGACATGCTGGTTGGTGATTTCGTGACACCTCAAGTGGTTCAAAGTCAATCCAAAATAGTCTGTCCACCATTTGGGCAAACAAACTTCCAACTTAAAACAGGCATTGGAGCTCTTTGAGAGGATAGTAAATACAAATGCCATGTAGGTATCGGACTGGGTGGTACTGTAGAAGACATCGGGAGTTTATGAAGTGGATTCTTACACTGCCATATCGGCAAAAATTAACTCATTGGCTACAAAAGTGGAGGGAATAGAACTGGTGAGTCATTTATCTAAAATTGCTGAAGTGACTTGTGAAGAGTGTGGTGTAAATCATGCCACTACAGATTTCCCTATTCTGGCTTGTCCATTGGAGTAGGTTGACTATGTACAAGGGGGTCAAGCAAGAATAATCCATACTCAAATACCTATAACCCAGGTTGGCGCAATCATCCTAATTTTTCTTGGAAAGATCACTCAAATGGACACATTGTGCCCCAATTCAACAATGAAGAGAGAAAGCCTGCACTGGAAGAGATGATTGGGAAATTTGTGGAAAAGACAGAGCAGTTCATGTCTAAAATAGATTAGTTTATGAGAAAAACTAAAACCACAATTCAAAATCAGCAGGCATCAATCAAAAACCTGGAGCATCAAGTGGGGCAGATAGCACAACTGATCACAACAAGAGCCCAGGGTACATTACCTGCAACCATTGAGGTAAACCCAAAGGAGCAGCTTATGGCTATAAATGTGGTACTAAATGAGATAAATGCAATCACTACACGTAGTGGTGTGCAACTCCCTGAAACCAAAATAAAAAAGCCAGCTGAAGTTTCTGAACATATTGTAGAAAGTGGTGAGAAAATAGCTGAAAAGGAAGATGACCATGAGGTGAAATCAACAATTAAGCCTCATGAATATCATGTCCCATTTCCATAGAGGCTGAAGAAAACAAGGGAGGATAAGTAGTTCACCAAGTTTGTAAATATGCTTAGAAAACTGCATATAAATATCCCATTCTTAGAAGTCATCACACAAATTCCAAGTTATGTCAAGCTTCTTAAGAAAATGATATCTAGCAAGAAGAAGCTTGAAGAACTTGAAGAGGTAACTTTGAGTGAGGAGTGCAGTGCAATCTTGCAAAAGAAGCTACCACCTAAGCTCAAAAACCCAGGGAGCTTTTTTATACCTAGTGTCATTGAAGACTTAAAATTTAACAAGGTATTGTGTGATCTCAGGGCAAGTATAAATCTGATGCCCCTATCTTTGTACAAGATATTGGGATTGGGTGAACCAAAGGGAAAGTAATATCAGATTGCAATGGGCTGATCGATCAATTTGTCACCCATATGGAGTTGTGGAGGATGTATTGGTGAAAGTTCACAAATTCATATTTCCAATTGACTTTGTCATCTTAGATATGGAGGAAGATGAAAATTTACCGTTGATACTTGGTCGGCCATTTCTAGCCACTATACGAGCATTAATTGATGTAGAAAAAGGAGATGTAGTGCTACAGGCTGAAAATCAAGAGGTGACTTTCACAATGAGGCAATTTAATGTCCATGAACCAGAACTAGAAAATCACCCCAAGATAGATGTAGATTTGGAATTGGCATGTTGGAAGAGGTATGAAAACAAGTTCAGAGGTGTTGAAGAGACTTCACCATCCAATCTAAAACCACCTTGAGATGTTTGCCAAAGAGTCTAGCTCGACACTTTAAATGAAGTGCTTGTTGGGAGGAAACCCACCCTTTCAAACATTTTCTTTAGTTGCTTTACTTAGTTGCTTTTGAGTTATTTATTTCATATTTGTTTTATTGCTTGAAATTACATTTTAGGAGCACTCACATGTTTAGAATGCATACATTGATTTGTTATATGTTTTAAGTCATTCTAGTATTCCATTTTGCATGTTTTATCATTTTAGGATTTACATGCATTTCTATTTGTTTTGTTGCTTTTCATCAAAATTTTCAACTTGATCATCTATCTTAGGACATGAACATATCATTTAGAATTGGTTGCATGCAATTGAAAGCATTTAGGGGTCAAAAACTGGGTCCAAAACTTAGAAAATGGAAAATAATAGGTAGTACCTTTAACACCGTGCGGTCGCACGGTTAGATTCTGGACAGAACCGGCAGTTTGATATATAATGCAACAACTTTCATTTTAATCACTTCTAACTCGGTTTTCTTCCCCCAAATCATCCAAAATTTAGTCCCCAACTATTCCCATATGTTGGTGCATCATCTCAACTCAAATTCATGCCTTGCATTGCATCCAAAACATTCAAAAGGTATGGATTCTACACAATTTCACAAAATCATGCATAATATTTTGTTCCTCATTCTTTTGTGATTTTTGAATTATGGATGATTGGTGATGGGTTGAAGTTAGGATTGGAGATATTGAATTGTGAATTGTTAGGTGAATTTTTTTGCTTAATTCAAGTCTCCAACTCTATGAAATTCCTTGATTTCTTAATATGCATGCAAGGTGTTCGATTAAATGTTGCAATGAGTGTTTTGTGGAGTTTTCGCAATTTTTTTTTATGATCACCTTCACCACATGTTTTACATCATTTGGGCATAATCTAATAATTATTTACACTGACTTAAGGCATGAAACTCAACTCAACTGAGTTGGGAGCTGCCGACCTAAAGCTCGCTACAGAGGGTCAACTAGAAAGCAAGTACGGAGAGTGGACTTACACATAAGATGCTAAAATATCTTTAACTTTTTTGTTTAAGCCTTTATGACTTGGGTAATTAAGTCTGAGGGGTTCTCTGAACCTGTTACCCTAAGCTCAACTGAGTTGGGAGTTGCCGACCTAAAGCTCACTACATGGGTTATATAGAAAGCAAGTATGAAAAATATTGCACAAAGATGGTAAAAGACAAGGGCAAAAAAAGAAAAAGTCGTACAAATAAAAGAAAAATGGAATGAAAATTGTATAAGCTTTGTTGATTGAAATCCCTAACGCTTTGTTAATTATTCTTGGTCTGTCGTGCATACTTGCTAATCCTAACTGCCTTGTGTGGAAAAATGCAATTTATACATGTTTAGAAACCACATCAATGGGAAAGACCTCGGGATACGAAATTCTAAAATTCATTAAATTTTGTAACAATGACACGTTTAACAAATTCAATTAAAATCTACTGTAATCCACTAAAATCCGTAGAATAGAGATTCTAATGAAATTCTGTTAAATTCTATAAATTCCATTGCAATTCATGAATCTAAAAAATTCCACTAAATTTCATGTTGAAGACACTCCACCCCCCAAGTGAATGTGATTTTAGGATTAGAATGTGATGTTAGTCTTAGAATGTAATAAACTTTGGTTGAGGATTCGAATTTGAAACTACACGAAGTTCACCTTAAACCTCGAAAATCAAAAGACTGACACTGTCGGTCACTCCCATAATTTTTAAAATCCAACTTGAACCAACATAGAATCCTGAATCTGCCCCTGGTAAGCATACAATTAAAACAGAACCTCACAATAGGATAATGATCACATCTAACTAAACAATATGAATTCTGCAACATCTCAAAAACACAAAAGAGATAATAATAATAATAATAATAATAATAATAATAATAATAATAATAATAATAATAATAATAATAATAATAATAATAATAATAATAATAATAATAATATATACTTACTTATCAAGGCAAGTGAGACCTAATATCTAAAATCATGGACCCAGGGTCGAGTTTAAAAGAACAGTATACAATGAAGAGTATTTGGTTCCCAAAGGAACAAAATTCATATAGAATTACCAAGATCACCATAAATTACTCGAAATAAGAGGTGTAACAGAGACCAGTCACCTAATTTATCTTCACGAATACAACAAGTTGCTGGGAAAAGAATGGGCACTATACGACCAGTCACCTAATTTATCATCATTGTGATCATCCATGAGAGTGTAAGGAAAATCAAAAGAAAATCATTGTTGACCACATGGGAATCGGGCTTAATTATGCATGACTAGTCACACAGCATCAAGTATATTTTTATATGAGTTTACATTCGATTTTTGGCTATTCACACACACACAATGAAGTTGAGCATCGGATGCATGAATATATTTTTTGTTGTTCATATTTCTTCTCTAAAGTGAATCGTCAATTTGGATTGTTGAAGCACATGGTAAATGATTTAACAAAAACATAAACATTTTAATTGCAATTTTATAATTTAGTTTTATTTTGTTCGAGGACAAATAACAGTTATAGTTTGAGGGTGTTGATAGGTGTATTTTATACACTTATTTCTATCCTTAAAGTAAGATTTTATGTGTTTGTTTAAGAATATTTGTAATTTATTTAGTTGTTATTTGATTACATTTCAGTAATAACCCAAAGTCGAGAAAATAATAGAATTGAAGCCAAAATCGAGCAATTGGATGACAAAAGTGACAAAGTGTGTAAATCAAAAGTTGATGCAGTTAAAAAAAGGGCCAATTGGAAGAAGAAATAGAAGAAGAAATCAAATTTGGAAGAAATTAGAAATTCAGGGGTTAAATTGCAACAATCGAAAGTTGGAGGACCAGCTATGCAATAAAAGATCAGGGAACAACTTAAACTAAATTAAAGATGAAAATTCCCTAAAACCGGGAAACTACATTGTCGCAAGCCATTTCACCGCGTGCCCGTATGACCTGAAAATTTAGCGACTGAAGCAGACCTGCAGAAGCATATGACCGCAACTATTTGGACCGCGTGGTCGGGCCGCAGCTGGGCTTTTGTGTTATTTTTAGCTGATTTCTCTTATTTTTGACCTGGACTTCGGGAGAATCTATAAATAGAGGGCATAAGGCACGAATTTGGGGTTTCCAATTGCCTTGTTTGATGCCAAAACGTTGTCCAACTGCTGAGGGATCCATTGAAGGCCAAATTCAAGATTGAAGAATAAGGATCAAGAAGATGAATGGGGTGACTTCTATTCATTTTTCTTGTGAATTATCTTTAATAATATTTCTAGGCTAGATTTCTTTTGTTAGAATTATGATGAAGCAGTAATTTATTGATTCATGTTTTGACTCTACATTTGTATTATGCAATTTATGAGATTTATGCAATTAATTATGTTTTTATTCTCATCTATGATTATGGACGCATAATTATTGATGTTTACGATAGATTTCTATGTTCGAAATAGTAGGAATTTATTAGACTTTGATTAATTGTCACGAAGTCCAATAGGGGATAGAAATATACCCATATGCTTCGTGTTATCCTAAAAAGTGTTCATAATTGATTAATTGTCACGAAGTCCAATAGGGGATAGAAATATACCCTTATACTTCGTGTTATCCTAAAAAGTGTTCATAATTGGTTAATGCTTTTGTTTAGATTGGTCAATGCTTTTGTTTGGATTGGTCAAAGAAATATAGGCTCATCTCTTGTAGGAAAATGTGTTTATGCATCGCTTGAAAGGGGACATAAACAACTAAGGAACACGGATTTTCACTACTCATACTTTGTTATTAAATGTTAAGTCAAATACATGGTTGATATGATTAATGTGGATTCATAATTCTAACATATTCATCTCATCATTTTAACAAATGAAATTTTCTTGTTTCCTTTTATTTAATCTTAGACTAGTTTTCAATTCAAAATTCTCAAATTCAAAGATTTTTTTGTTCTCATCCACTTTATTACTTGGGCGACCCGTGCACTTGCTGAGTGAACAGAATGATAAATTTATATCGATACCAATGAATTCTTTCTTTAATTTTAATTTATTTTAGTACTATTTAATTTTTATTTATTTTTATTTTTGTTATTTCTTGTTTATGTTAAGAAAGTTTCAAACTGGTGATTTATTTGCTTTTGATTCAAACATTGAACGGACTTTCAGACATAGACGTCGACAGTAGTTGGAAGCATCACATCAACCAAATCCTATGGCAGATGACGGATTACCTAATGGTCATTTGAATCCAAATAATCAGCCAAGTACAATAATTGAATAGTCACCAAATCTTAGGGAACGACCTCTGCTCCCACAATGGGTAATATTATGACTTGCGTGGTTTCGCCGATGATTCCAACAAATAATTATGAAATCAAAACATCATTGATTTCATTAATTCAGTATATGAATGTATTCCACGGTCTACCTTTTGAAGATCCCCATTCACATATAAGAGCTTTCTAGGAAATTTGTAATATGTAGCGATTGAATGGAGTTCCAACTGAAGTTTTTAAAATGAAACTCTTCTCTTTCTCAATGGCCAACAAAGCAATGGCTTGAGACTATGCACTTCCAACTAATTCTATCACATCTTGGACAATACTTAGTCAAAAATTCATGGATAAATTCTTTCCACCTAGTCGCATGTCAAAACTCAAAAGGGAAAATTTGTCATTTAATCAAATCCAATGAGAATCCAATTTCAAAGCCTGGGACATATTAAATGAACTAATAGGACAGTGTCTAACACATGGGATAGCTGTTGGGATCTTACTTCGGACATTTTAGAATAGATTGACATATGACAACAAAAGGCATTCAGATTCAACGGTTGGAGGATCACTCATGGACATGACATATGAAGAAGCAGTTGAAATTTTTGAAAAGATGGAAACTAGCAGTTATCGGTGGTATTCTAACCGTTCAGCACCAAAGATTGGTGGAGTTCATGAAGTTGGTGGGGTCACAACACTAAATGCGAAAATAGATGCTTTGACAAAAGAGTTTGATGATTTAAATAAACAGCATGTTCATGCGGTTCAAACATCTCTGGTAAGGGTGGGCATTAAGTGACCGAAACTGCCCAAACTGAGGTCGATTTTTTATGAACTTCGGGATTTTTTTTTTTTTTTTTTTTTTTTTTTGTTCTTTTGTTCGGGTTAGGTCAGGTTGTGGGTTGGATGAAAAGTCCAACTCAACCCAATAAAAATTTAAGAAATTCAGACCCATTTAAATTTCAAGAATCTCAAGCCTATTTTTTTATTTTGATGAAACTTAAATATGGATTGAACAGATTTTAGTTTTGTTAGGAAGTATTTAATTTATTGTAAATGGGTTTATTGTATTGACATAATTTATTTTAGTTAATAGTTGATTTATGGGCATATTTTTTAAAAGGGAAAATTATGTAACTACCTAGGTGTAATGTCCTGTAATTGAAAAATACCGGCTTTTGAAATTATTCGTAATATTACATAATTTTGATCCCTAGTTTTAGAAAAATACCAGAATATAGGAGAGAGTGTGTATTTTATTTGATTTTTTAAATAGATATGGAACCTATTAATTATGAGGTAGTTACCATTTGTGTATGGATTAATTTAGGCAGTTATAATATTCCAAAAAATCTTCCAGCATAATTTCTCTCTCTTGACAGTCTGTAATCTTCAACATCTCCGATCATCATATTTCTGACGACCATTACAGGTAAGATAGCACCAGATTTTTCGGCAAGTAGAATATGTAATGTTATATAATTTTACAGTCCTGTAATGTTATGTAATATTACATATTACAATCATTAATTAATAGTTATCGTTATGTAATGTTGTGTAACATGTTGTAATTTATGACCACAGTTGTGTAATATTAATTACTATTATTTTTTTCGTGTCAATTCAAATTGAAGCAGTGTTACGATCATTGTAATATTGTGTAATTGTAATTTATGTAACATTACAATCCTTATAATGTTATGTCGTAATGTTCAGTAATACTTTGTAATGCCTTGTAATGTTCATAAAAATTTCAGCACAAAGACATGATGCAATTACAATTAAGAATAGCAAGAAATTACAATCAAATCAACACTTTAAAAAGGGAAATTAATTTCTAAAACTTACTATAATGATCAGTTATATTACAAAATACCAACACAAAATTCAAATACAAAATAACACTTCAAACTTTGAAAATTTATTTTCCTATTTGATACAAAATTCATCAACTTCCTGTCTTCGCTTTTAACCAGTAGGAACCTCAAGTCCAGTGCCACTCAGACTGAGTGAAAGTGAAATGCACATAATGACAGTAGGAAAACAAGCAAAACAACATGTGAAGCTTGAGTGGAGCCCTACGCCGCCGTCGGAGCCCCCGCCTACCATCGTCGGAAATGGAAGATCTCTACTGGAAGCTGCTCCTCTGCCTCGACACCACCACCGCCCGCTGCAGTAGGCGAATTAATAATCCTTAGCACATTCAGATTGGAAGCACCATCGTCGAACGCGACAGCCTGCACGGTGGATTGCCAACGACTGCCTTCTAAGCGGTTACCTTATGTGTGGTGAGACCTTTTGCATAATAGCCGCCGGCCTTCTACGAGCGGCAGACTTCCTTCTGTGCAAGCAGGCATACTTCTGGTCACGGCGGCTGGTAAATAGATTATAGAATTAAATCCTAAAACTTCTATTAACATCTCCTTCCCCAAAAGACAAAAATATCAAAACGCAGCGACGAGGACGACGAAAGCATTTGTCGGTGGTGACATGGAGGATCAATCAGGGAGTGACCACTTCACACTGCCACCAGCCACCACGATCCAGTTTCCAAACCTTTTGGCACTAAAACGCCTTTCTCCTGCTTCTGATGGGTAGTGGGTGTGTTGAGTTTTTCATTGTTAGGATTTTCACAATTTCAGATCTGGAGTCATCCGAATGGTGAGAGATTTACACTTGATAGGGAATTTTTAAGAGATAGGAAAGAGAAAATATTGGAAAGAGAAAAAATAATATTGATTGAGAGAGAGAGAATGTAACTGTGAGAGAGGAGAGAGAAATATAATATTGCGTATAAATCTAATTACTTTAAAAACCTGATATTTTTCAATTGAGGGTAGGGATAATTAGTGTAGAGCCTAATTTTCCCTTTTTAAAATTTTCAGGTTTTTTTGCCAATTGGGCTAAAGCCCAAAGCATCCAACCCAACCCGACCAAAATTTGATAAGTTGGGTTTAAACTCATAGCTGGATTGGGTCGATTTTTTATCAACCCAACCATAGTGGGTTGGGTTCCAATCCAACCCACACCCACCCCTAATCTCTGGTATGTGATTTTTATTTTGGAAAGCATGCTCTATCTGATTGTCCTGTGACACATCAAGGTCAACCAGATATGGAATTGGCTAACTTTGTTGGAAATAATCAAGGCAAGGAGGGAGTGCTTGTTCTCAAACATACAACCCTAAATGAAAAAAAGCTTTCAAACTTTTTTTTGGTCAAATAATCAGAATGTCCAACGTCCACCAGGTTTTCAATAGCAACAGTATATACAGCAGGTCAAAAATACTTCCAAGGATGACATGGGTATTCTATGCTTTTGAGAACCTGGTGCTCGGTAATGACTTTTTAGTTAGAGGCATGACCACCTAGGCAGATGTCATTGTCCCCTGGCCGACAGTTTTCGAGTGGGACAAACTCACACCAGCAGTGGACTCTTCTGGGAAAAAGAAAAGGCTACTATGCAGTTGGGATTTCTAAGGTTTTAGAACCCCTTCTGGTGCCTGCAAAATTGGGCTGATAGAGCTGGGATGAAGGACCTACTCTCTACTCTGGCGGTGGAAGTTCTTCTAAGTAGATAGGAAAGACTGGAACAAAGAATAGACCAGATTTTTTCGAGAACTTAGATTAGTTTCCCTTTCCGATTTCTATAAACAAGTTATTTCCCCTTCCAGATTTTTGTAAACATGTTAGTTCCCCTTTCGTACACTTATAATTCTTACTAATTTCTTTATTGCATTGCATAAGTGAGATCATAATTCTGGTCAGTGACAGTTGATGAATACATATTTGATTTCTTGAATTTTACTTTTAGTAAAGAATGATTATCGTAATTAGAACGAGTTAATTTTTAATTTTTTTGTTTATTCGTATTGATGTTGGTTGATACTTGTGTTAATCAACAATAATTTTCCTTGACATCCATTTGTCATATGTAATAATTTGGACAATAACACGTACAATTTTTTTTTACAACTTTTAGTTAGGATACTTATGTGAGAGCATCTGTTGATTTACACATCACATCATCTTCAAAATCAATAAATCACAATTATCCACATCATAAGTTGTAAGTAAAATTGTACAAAACAATTTTATAAATATCACTTGGAGAATTGTATGGTTCCAAAATTTCAAAATTATCATTTGTTTCCAGCAAGGGAACTCGTTTCTTGCCATGCAATTTTCTCTATATTGTCAACACTAATGGATTGGGCCATACCTCATTCAACCATGTTCTACCGTCACGTGAACATTAATGTTAAGAAAATCTGGATGTGGATAGAGTTTGTATCTGACCGTTTATTGAGAAGAAGAGTATAGTTGATAATTGTTACATTCTTCTATAAAATTGAAACTTATTTTGATTCATTCATTAGCTTATGTAAAAGTTGATAATCAACACGTATTCATGAATAAAATTATTCTTAAAAAAAAAAAAAAAACTAGCAGATCTTCCATTATAGTTTCTTAATAATAAAAATCATTCTAATGTTAATGCATGGAATCGTTACGTTACATTGCTTTTGCCAGTGACCAAATTTCCATTAAGTCGGTATTATTACAAAAAATATGACTTGTTTGGCTTATGGTATGATAGTTATATTGACACCATAAATTTTGTTTTGTTGTATCATATTTTAATTGTATTAAAGTCACCAATTTGCTCATTATCTCCAAGACTCAAACCCCGTTTTAATTAGCACATCTTGTCTTTAATGATGATTTTGATACAAAAATACGTTAATATTA
The DNA here is from genome assembly GCA_963555705.1 of Ligustrum vulgare. Taxonomy (NCBI): domain Eukaryota; kingdom Viridiplantae; phylum Streptophyta; class Magnoliopsida; order Lamiales; family Oleaceae; genus Ligustrum; species Ligustrum vulgare. The sequence goes on along the minus strand of OY743183.1, from coordinate 34,836,330 downwards.
TGTAAAAGGCCTTATTACCCTTATCTTCTATACACTTACACTACTTCTAAAAGTCCATTAAAGGGAGCAACTTTTTGGACTATTTTACCCTCGCGTCTTTTCAATAATTCATACACTCTTAATTTTAATTAATATACATTTTTCAATATTTTATTTCTTTTTATTTTCGTATTGCCAATAAAAATATTTTTCATACATTTACAATCTAAACTCTTTACTATCTCATTAAAAATCTTTTAAATAAAATCAATAACTCTCATATAATTTCACTAGTACAAAATTGCACAAAAAAATCACATTACATGCGTTATTTTTATAAAAAAAGGCCGCCTATAAAAGGAAGGTGACAATTTGGTAAATATGTGGTAGAGTTTATGCGTCGGTTTCATTAAAGAACTGACGCGTAAACGTGGTCGCCGATTAAAGGCATCGGTTGTATAACAACGGACTCATATAATTTAACTATACGTGTTGGTTGTATACGTAAACAAAAGGCATTAGTTTTTAGACAATCGACGCGACAACCTACACCTTTTGTTTAATTTATTAAATTACGCATCGGTCGTTACAACCGACGCGTAAACTTCTTTTCATTTTCCAAAATGCGTGTGTACGTCCCAGCTCTCTATTTCCTCCTCTCATTTCACTCATACCCCTGCCCCCCTCTCATTTCTCTCTCAACTTCGCACCGCCCCTCCTCTCTCAACCCGTCCCCTCTTCTCATCGCCACCGCCCCCGTCTCCACCGCCTCTTTCTTAGCATCACTTTGTAAGTTTACTTTCTCACATTTTGATTATTTAGTTTATATATTGAATGAATAATTAATGTTAATTTCGAATTTAGGAAAGCTATGATGTTTTTTATGTTTACATATATATATATATATAATTATTGTGTAATATTTGTATCTATATCTATATTTATATATATCTGGTGTAATGTATATTTAGTATGTATTGTCTCTATATATAATGTAGATATGTTTTTATATATATGTGTATTGTATATTTATTATGTATATATTTATAGTGTAGAAATTTGTGTGTGTGTGTGTGTGTTGCATATATATATAAATATATGTATTTGATTCAATTTATGATTTTATGTTGTAATTGATTTAAATAAACTTTTTATTAGTTCAGTTTAAATATTAATTGTAGATTGTTGCTTTTGAGTTGTAGATAAATATATTGCAATATTTGAATTAAGTTATGAAATCTTAGTTTGAGATTTTAGGAGTTAGGAATTGCTTTTGAATTAATTTTGGAGTAGTTGATGATGTTGAAGTTTGACTGGAGTTGTGTTTGAGTTTTGAATATGTCGAGGTTGAACATTTTGATTTTATTGTGGCACTTTGATTCCTCTTATAGGTTGGCTAAGTCCAATTTATAGGATAGATTCTGCCGAAATTTCTGTAGGATTTTGTAAATAAAAAATGAAAATTATAAATTAAGGTGATTTTCACTAGTAAAAAACTAGAAATAATACAATCATCCTAGTAAAATTATAAAGTTTCCAACCTAATAAATTATTGTATTTGATTTCAATTATTAATATATAGTTGGTTTAAGGTTCTGTCATGAAAAATATTAACTCAAAACTAATATTTTTTTTAATTATATCTTCACATATAGGTCGTTAGATATGGATCGGGGTTGGATGTATGGTAGACGTAATACATATGAACATGTAAAAGGGGTTGAAGAGTTTATGAAATGTGCAGACGGACACAGACGAAAGAAAGGCGAAGCAATAATTTTGTGTCCTTATTGTGATTGTAAGAATCTGAGAAAGTTTCGTAGTTTTGAGCAAGTGAAGAGTCATTTGATTCATTGTGGGTTTAAGGAAGGTTATACACGATGGATATGGCATTGTGAGAGTATGCTTCCTGGGACAAGCACTGGTGACGATGATGGTGATTAGTAGGAGAATAATTTGAGCAATATTGGTGAGAATGATGTGGAAAATGATGAGAATGATATGATACACAAAATGATGCGTGATATACAAGGGGAATTCATTGAAAAGCCTCATGTATTCGATAGCTTGTTCAATGATTCTGAGAAGCCTTTGTTTCCTGGTTGTAATAAATTCATAAATTTTTTTGCTGTGTTAAAATTGTATAACTTGAAAGCAAACAATAGGTGGAGTGATAAGAGTTTCACGGCATTACTGAAACTTTTATGAATGATGCTTCCAGAGGAGAACGAGCTTCCTAGTTCAATCTAAGAGGCAAAGAAATTATTGTGTCTGATGGGTATGGAGATCGAGAGGATACATGCATGTCCAAATGATTGTATATTGCATCGAAATGAGTACAAGGACTTGTGTCTGTGTCCAAAGTTTGGGGAATCATGGTACAAGCGAAAGAACATGAACAATAAATGTGAGGATAAGAAAAGTCCTTCGACAAAGGTGTTATAGTAACTACCCATAACACCAAGATTTAAACGTTTGTTTGCCAATGTAAAGGATGCTAAGAACATGCGCTGGCATGTTGATGGGAGGAAAGAAGATGGAAAACTAAAACATGTGGCCGATTCTCCTCAACGGAGGAACATTAATAGGTTGTTTCCTGAATTTGGGGGTGAAGATAGGAACCTTAGGCTTGGATTATGTACAGATGGGATGAACCCAAACGGTAACATGAGATGTCGACATAGCACTTAGCCGGTTCTTTTGACAATTTACAATCCTTCTCCTTGGTTATGTATGAAGTGCAAGTATATCATGTTGTCTTTGCTAATATCAGGGCTTAAACAAACGGGGAATGACATAGATGTTTACCTTGCCCCACTAATTGAAGATTTAAGACTGTTGTGGGATGAGGGTGTGTCGGTGTTTGATGCACATAGCCAGATGAATTTCAACTTACGTGCTATGATTTTTTGCGCTGTCAATGATTTTCTAGCTTATGGTAACTTGTTGGGTTATACTAACAAAGGACTTAAAGCATGTCCCATTTGTGAAAAAGGCACGATTAATCTTTGGTTGAAAAAATGTAAGAAAAATGTCTTTATGAGTTATAGAAGATTTCTCCCTGTTGACCACCCTTATCGAAAGAAGAAAAAGTCATTCAATGGAAAATTGAGGCTGGAGCAGCTCGCTTGCCATTAACAAGAGCTGAGGTATATGAACAAGTTAAAAATATTAATGTTTTGTTTGGAAAACCTTTTAAGCCTCCTCAGAAGAGTCTTTGGAAGAAGAAGTCCATATTCTGGGATCTACCTTATTGGCAACATTTATCGGTAAGGCATTGTCTTGATGTAATGCACGTGGAGAAAAATATGTGTGATAGCATCATTGGGACATTATTGAACATTTAAGGAAAGATGAAAGATGGTATCAAAGTCAGGAAGGACATGGTAGAAATGGGGATACGGGATCAATTAGCATTGCAAGAGTCGAAAAAACGTACTTATTTACCCCAGCTTGCTATACTTTGTTCAGAAAAGAGAAAACAAGTTTTTGTGAGTGCCTGCATTCTATTCAAGTTCCATCTGGATACTCATCAAATATCAAAAGTCTTGTGTCGATGAAGGACTTGAAATTGGTTGGTATGAAGTCTCGTGATTGTCATGTCTTAATGCAACACTTGTTACCAGTTACAATTCGAGGCATACTCTCAAAACATGTTAGAAAAGTCATTATAAAAATTTGTTTTTCTTCAACCCAATTTTCTATAAAGTTGTTGACACAGAGGCGTTGGATGATTTATAGGCCGATATTGTTATCACTCTATGTTAATTTGAAATGTATTTTCCGCCATCGTTTTTTTACGTTATGGAGCACTTACTTGTTCACTTGGTGAGAGAAATTAAGATATATGGTCCAATGTTCTTGAGGTATATATATGCATTTCATAGATACATAGGTATATTGAAAGGATATGTGAGAAATCGATTTCGACCTGAAGGCAGTATCATTGAAGGTTATGCTGCTGATGAGGCTATTGAATTTTGTACTGATTACCTAGATGACGTTGAGACTATTGGAGTTCCTAAATCTCGTCACGAGGGAAGACTCGAAGGTAAAGGTATGATTGGATGCAAATCAATCGTTCCCAATGTTGAATTGCAAGATAAAACACACCTCCTTGTATTACATTACCTTCCTGAAGTTCATCTACATTTGGACGAGCACATGTTCATCTTAAGGCAACAGAAACCTTCAAAATTTGAAAGGTGGATAACTAATCAACATATTCGTTCATTTGCAAAATGGTTCAAAGATAGAGTGATGAAAGAGTTGTCACAAACGCCAAATACCATTGTTGAAACGGTAAAATGGTTAACGTATGGCCCTAGCATGATTGTGAGGTCTTATGAAGCATATGACATTAATGGGTATACGTTTTACACTAAACGTCAAGATGATAAGAGTGCAGTGCAAAATAGTGGAGTGACACAAGTAGCGCTATCAAGAGATTTTTCAAGTGCTAAAGATACCATGCCAATAGATGCCTCGATGTCCTATTATGGTGTCATTGAAGATATTTGGGAACTTGATTACAGGGAGTTCAAGTTTCCTCTCTTCCAATGTAAATGGGTTGGTAACCAACGGAGTGTTTGGGTGGATGAATTGGGTTTCACTTTGGTGAATTTTGGACGGATGGGTTATCTTGACGAGCCATTCATACTTGCATCACAAGAGAAACAGGTATTTTATGTTCTTGATCCTGCCGATACTAAGTGGTCAGTCGTTCTTCAGGGCAAGAGACGCATTGTTGGTATTGGTGATGTGGTAGATGAAGAAGATTACGATCACTTTGATGAAACCCTCCATTTTCTATTGGTATACAAGGGAGTGCAACTTTAGGGGAAGATAACATTGAATCAAATTACATGAGTTGGGATCATGAAGAAGGATTATGGATTGACCATCGTTCGTGATTATTAATTGTGTGAGTTCATTTACATATTCTTGCTTATAATATTCTTGTATTCTTTATATATGCTCTATACGTTGTTAATATTCATTTGTGATCTTGATAACAATAATTTGATATATATATATATATATATATATATATATTTCTCCATTGTTATATGTGCAGGTACATTCACAATTGTTTCAATATAATGGCAGAATCTTCAAGCTCTTCAGATGATCATCGTACTGCCCAAAAAAAAAGGACAAGAGGGCAAACTATGTGCAGGAAAATGAAGAAGCCGGGGAAGGAAGTGAATGTCAATGAGTTCGATGATCATAATAGGCCGATTAGACCAGGCAAGACGAACTTCAGAAATTTTGTCGGGTCTTTGGTACGTATTTACATTGACATAAGCATCAGTGATTGGAAAAATGTTGATCAAGGCCTTAAGGACATGATATGGGAAGAAATAAAGGTAGGTCACTTCATAGTAGTGAATTGATAAGTGATCGTAACTTTTTTTTATAACATCGCATATTATCCTTGTCTTTCAGAAGGAGTTCAACATTCCCGATGACAGTGCGAAAAAAACGTGTTTTGAAAGTTATGGGGATGCGGTGGAAAGATTTCAAGACGAGACTGGTTCATGATTACATTACACATGACCACCCGAAATATAAATTTCTACGCAACTTTATGATTTCTTAACTGAAGAGCAATGGGAGTCGCTCAAGAAAGAATTCCAGACGGAGAAATTTAAGGTATATTTAAATATAAGCATGTGATTTATTGAGTTGAAAACTAAAAACATGTGATTTTTTTCAGGAAAAAAGTAAGAAGGCCAGGGATAGTCAATTGCGAAATGAGCATCCACATTATTTGGGCTCAGCTGGGTATGCGTAGATGAAGCCACAATGGCTAGTAAGTGACCCACTATCTTCTGAATCTTCATGTGACATGATTATCTCTTCAATCGTAAGCGAGGATCGCAGTTTAGATTAGGTTCGAGCTAGATCAAAAAAAAAGTTAGAACTTATTACATCCCCAAGGAGGAAACGAGGGGGTATTTGACAAAATTTTAAGTATATCCTCCCGATTTTTCATATTTTCAATTAAAATTTACTTTAAAATTTATATTTAGTTTTCATTGTTTTTTTTGAATAGGTTGAAAAAGCTGAGCAGGCCACACAGGGGGACATTTGTGCCAAGTAGACAGCATGACATCTTAAGTGAAGCCCTTAGTAAGGAGGATTACCCTGGTAGGGTGAGGAGGTATGGCGTCTATGTAACCACGAGGGATGTTTACGGCAGGCTCGATGATTACATTAGACGATCGTATGGGGTCGTGTTTGTAGACGATGTTAAGGAGATGCTCACGAAGGAGATGGAGGATAGTATTGCTGAGCGGGTCAGGCTTCAGGCCATGTCAAAGATGTAGAGTAAATTCGATAAATACGATGCCATCCTCCAGGGATTGGGCGTAAATGTTGAGGCCGAAGTTGACGTCACTCCACAGCGCTGACCACAAACTAGCAGAAGTTGTCACTCCCTGGATCCAGATCATTTAATGGGCTTCAGGTATTTAATTTTAAATTATTTAAATTTTTTTAACATTACTTATGTTCTTTCAACTGGAAGGACTAACATATATTTTCAATCATGTTGTACGATAGGAGCTGATTCCTTATTGTCTTTCCATAAGTGTTGATGGTGAGAAACAAATAGTGGCGAGAGGATGGTTTATCCATCCAGACCCGAGACTGTGGTCCATCATCAACCACTCTGGCTTGATCATGCTTAGGTGTCTGTTGACCATGTTATAGATGGTGCAGAAGCGTTCTATTCTTCCAGTGTCATCTCAATACCACACCATTGGTGGGGGAAGCTATTGGAAGCTTTTTTCAATGGCCTAAGGAATTTTTGATTTTTGGAGAGGTAATATCATTTAGTTATATAAAAATTTTTGTCAATATTAATTTCTCTTTAATTTGTATTAGACATGTTATGACGATAAAATTTGACTTAATGTAGGAAGAGGTACCAAAACAGGTAAAAATATCTAACGAAGAGAAAACGCCTCAGAGTTTCGAATTGTCATCTATCCATCGAACTACAATTGTTGACGATGCAAAATGTTACACACTCTGGTCCTTCGATTACCTGTTGGTGATGACTTCTTTCGAGTGCCCGTAGATGCCTCTGTGTTCAATTGTACATTCTACGATGGTATTTTTGTTACAGTCGGAGACATCATCTGTTTGCTTATGATGCAATGGTTGGATACATCTATCCTACAAGTATTTTCATTGTAAGAATTCTGACCACAAATTATAAGTTCAATTTAATTAAATCATTATTTTATTTCTATTTATTGTTTTTACCTATTTTAGGTACCTCCATGAGTTGTGTCAGCAATACGGTATTGAATCGATTGGATTCATGTCTCGGAAACACATTACGTCGATTACAGTAAGAACAAATGTAATTGGTGTTGTAACATATATGTCCGACACCATGAAGGAAATGCAATCTAAGAAATTCATTCTAGCACCGTATTTTCAAGACTAAAGTCTAAAACCACTAATATTCTCTTTTTTTTTAACCTAAGTTGAATCATATGATGTTTAAATTTGTATTTACACGTTCATAATACGTAGGAACCACTGGATGTTGCTAGTGATTTCTTCTTAGAAAAAGACGATGGACTTTTGGATTTAGCTGTTGCATTGAAGCGTGACATTGATATCAAGCTAATATTGAGCACGTAAGTAAATATTTCCTTGATCATTCTTTTTGTTTATAATTAGATAAGTTAGGATAATTTTCATGAAGTAATTGTGAAGTTGTGGTGAAATTGGTTATGAAGTTGTGGTGAAATTGATTTATTTATGTTGTGATTGTTGAGAAGTTGTAATAGTTTTCTATAGTAGGGTCTCTCTACAGGTTGGATAAGTTAAATTTATAGGGGAGATTCTGTCAAAATTTCTGTAGAAAATTTGAGTCTTATTATTATTTTGTAACTTGTTCATATAATTTATTGAAAAATTAGGGCTTTCAAAACGAATTGAGCTTGTGGAGGCTTTAAAACAAAAATGAATACAACGTGAAAAAATGTATAGGTATGAAAACACAGATTTAAAATTTATTACAGATGTTTGAATTATTTCCATATTTTATTTAGTTTGATTACTAATGTTCGTTTTCAATTTGAAAATTTCAGTGTACTCAGCAACCTGGGGGTTCTGAGTATGGCTATTACGTTATGAAAAATATGTATGAGATAGTTACAGATCACTTTCAACTCTAGTCGTTAGAAAAGGTATAAGTTCTTGAAGAATGAGAATTTTTAATTATGACTTTATATTTTATTAATATATAACTAATTATTCATTTTAATTGGTTGGAGGCATTTAAAGAATACTACTCAACTGAGGAAATCGTCGAGATTCAAAACTTATGGACAAAATACTTTCGTTGATGTGTGTATGTAAATCTTTTTCATTCAAACTTGCATTTACATATTTGTATAACAAATTAACAATCTTGTAAATATAATTTTTTTATTTAAATTTATTACGTATATGTCGATTATATATATTCGATGACGATATATTTGGTGATGTGTATGTGGAGAATGTTCAAGTCATCGCAAGGCACGTTCAGATGATTGCAGATGATTGCAGGCCATGACCTGCAATGACCGAGGTGATTGCAAGCCAATTTCAGGTCATGACCTAGGTCATCGCAGGCCACGTTCAGATGATTGCAGGCCATGACCTGCAATGACCTAGGTCATTGCAAGCCACTTTCAGGTGATTGCAGGTCATGACCTGCAGTGGCCACGTTGAGATGACTGCAGGGTATGACCTCAAAGAATGGATGAAAAAAATGTGGTGCTTCTAATACATACTTCAATTAATATGAGAAAAAGAAAAATATTCTTGAATTAAAATTTTTACATGCATGCATATATATATATATATATATATATATATATATATATATATATATATATATATATATATATATATATATATAACTACTTCTAAAAGTCCTTAAAGGGAGAAATTTTTTATTATTATTATTTTACCCTCAAACCTTTTAATAATATCATATTTACCATTGAATTTTAATTAATGTACAATTTTTTATTAACATTTTATTCTATAATCGTATTGTCGATAAAAATATTTTTCATATATTTACAATTTAAAATCTTCATTTTCCCACTACAATTCTTTTAAATAAAACTAATAAAAAAACTAAAAAATCATTTTCACCATCTACATTAAACATTTCTCTATTAGTCATATTCCAAGTTTCTTTGTCAAATATTAATTTGACGATGATTATATTCTCACAACACCCATAAAAATAGAGTGCTGTGGAGATTCACTTCTTTGTTCAGGAAGCCAATTATTGAAGTATTATGCATATAAATTTGCTTTTCTAAAATATTAATTGTATGAAAAATTAATTGAGTTTTTTTTTCCAATCAACTTAAATTCTTATTGTGTTAAATTTTTACGTTGAAATTCCAAAGTACAAATTTCTTGAGAAGATCATTTGTTTATGTTTTATGTTGGTTTATATGTATATATTTTTATCTTTTATTCAAAAATCAATTTGTTGTGCCAAAAATTTGAAGGCACCAATTTAAGAATAATTTTCCTGATCAAACATTACTCCAATTGTGATATCTTCTGTTTCTCGAGTAATCATGCCTTGATAGGGAAGCTAGATTAGATACATTTCAGTTTTTCATAGATATTTATGATCAAATGTTGTTCTGAGTTCTAACTTCACATGCATGATAAACATTTTTTTACACCAGATTACAATTGATTTTTTCATCTTGATTCTAAAATCTGGATAGATTGTCAAATGATGTTTGAAAATTTAAAGTTGTCTAAATTTTATGTTTAAACGAACTTACTGTCACAGATTTGTCTGGACAGTAACAAATTAACAGTGAATCGTTAAGTTTAGTTTTAGTAGAATAATAGATGAATCTTTTTGATGCAGATTCGTCTTGATTGTAAAACGTAAATAGACAGTATAAAGTATGCAGAATTGTAAGAAGACAAGAACACAATAATTCAACTTAACGTGGAAAAAATCCTAACAGGGAAAGCCCACGTGACTGCACCCTGCGGACAAAAATCAATCACTATATAAGAAAAGAGCTTATACAGATCAATCTAAACTATAGGATAAATCTACTCATAGACTTATCAAACATCCAAAAAATAGATTACTTCCTGATCTTTCTATGGCTTGTAATATGAGTTGGCATCACACCACTCTTCAGTAGCTTTCTTCAAATTTGCAACACTCTTTAGCAACCTCGAACTCCCGTTCGAATATTATTCAAACCTCCCGTTTGATCTTCACGCTGAAGGTCTTTTCTTCTCTAAGTGATTGATTCCTCCTGGAGAACCGAAGTCAAAAACACAGTTGAATCCGTGAATATAAGTGCACCAAATGAAAATTAGCTTCAAGACTTCTTAAAAAAAATGTCCCATTTTCTTCAATTTAAATGCAATCGGATTGCTTGTCCATCAAGAATCCTTATTGCATAAAATCTCTATTACCTGCAAATCAATCAAAGATAATTAGAGATAATGGTAAGATAATCATAAATTAATAAATCTTACCATAAGTGAAGATAAGGTAAGATAATCACAATTTGTTATGGACTAAAAGATCTTACCTATGAAGTGATAAACTTGAATACTAAGAACCAAGATACTCGGCCATATCAAGAAAAAGATCTTACCATATGAAGTGATAAACTTAACTTCCAAGAATCAAATCATCAAGATTTCGGCCTAACTACAAGCCTATTCTCGGCCAATGATAAACTTGGATATCAAGGAATAAATAATCAGGAAACTCGGTCCAATCACGAGATTATACCACAAGATTCGAGATCAACATATGTTGATTATCAAAGATCAATATTTCTTGGTTTAAAAAAATATTCATCTTCTCCAAAAATAAAATGATTATCACAAATATTTAGGAGATATTATGATCAAGAAATATTTTCGTAATTTAATTAAATTTAATATTAACTTAGTAAAAGTTGACATTTTATATTTTTCTACAAATCGGTATAAGTAAATTTAATAAATTACTAAATACACGTATTTAGTAATTATATTAATTTTATTTATACCGATTTGTATAAAAATATAAAATGTCAACTTTTACTAAGTTAATAATGTTTATAATCTTGATGTTTCCAGCTGTATAAAAATACTGACATACCAAAACAAGTATCCCACCATTAGATTTATATATAGATAAATTTTCCTAGCCCAAATGTCAATTGTAACTATTTTTTGAGCGGTTGTTTTCTGAAGAATGGTATTGACTCAGAATATAACTCTAACTTGCACCACTTAGGAAGGAATGTTGAGTGCTCACCAACCATCCACTGGATTCATCATATTGCATGATAACTTAGGGAGTTGTTATACATTCTTTCGTACTTAGTGTTGACGCCCAAAAAAATACCCAAAATGCAAGAGGCCTAAGCCTTGGACCAAACCAAAAGAGGCCCAACGTTAAGGGCTCATTATAGGAAAGAAATTGGATGACTGAGCGATTGTGTGGCAGCTAGGATATTTGGGCGACAGGGCGAGCGATAGAGCAGTTGGGGGACTAAGCAAGTAGAAGTGATTTTGACACTTGTCTTATGATCACATAGACAGTTGTTGACGAAGGTAGCAATTGAAATGACGAATTGTAGAGGTTACTTAGAGTGATGTGGCAGGAGGATGTTACAAGGACGTGGGTGACGGTTATGCAACGTGGAGGAAGCAAATTAATCCATGCAAGTGTTACAAACTAAGGCGGCAAACCAAAGATTCAAATATTGGCAGAAGTTGAAGCAAGTTTGTACATTTGTTTATATTGTAAAAACTTAGTCATTTAGAAGGACCAATCAATCAAATCTCAACAAGAGAATATGTAGTTTCCTTTATCTTTACTTTTATCGTCAAACTCTTAGTGTAATTTGTTTGCTTGCGCCCCTTGGAGGTGTTTTGTCTTCACCGTAATCTTCATAAATATAGCACCCCTCGTTGGGACTTTGTCTCGAGAGGTTTGTTCCTTACAAATTCATTTGATCCACCTTTGGTAATTGTTAGCGAGGTGACGTTTCGAGCGAAACAAGTTTGGTACGCCCAGACGATTTGGTGTGTTTTTGAAGATACGAAGTGAACCATCATGCCTCTCAAGAATTCTGACAAGGAAACAGCAAGCCATCATCTCCCATATATAATCGAAATATATGAGGAGGAACATAGTCCTCCAGGAATAGAGGGAGAGAGTCATAGCTGTTATGAACCCATGACGAATTTGAATCCTCGAACCATGCGCGCACTATTAGGTGAACTCGCTCAAGATGTGGTTGAACAGGTAAATCTACAATATGTCCGTAATATGGAAAAATTTATTTAAAGAGAGAAAGAACAATTCGATAATGTGGCCAAACAACTAAAAATGTTGCATGATAATATGAATAAGTTGACAGGCCAAGTTGTTCAATCAACCTTCCCAAATATAGGACATAATTTTCAATCCAGGACGATTGTAGGACATAGTTCCCCAACCTCAAATCCAAATCAAGGGATAGAATGGCCTTTTGGGCCATCCACTTCAAACTTGGGGAGTAATCCAGTACCAGTGCCAAACTTGGGGGTAACCCAACTTCAAACTTGGGGAGTAATCCAGTGCCAAACTTGGGGGTAACCAAACTCCAAACTTGGGGGGTAACCCAACTTCAAACTTGGGGAGTAATCCAATGCCAAACTTGGGGGGTAACCCAACTTCGAATTTGGGGGGTAACCCAGTGCCGAACTTGGGGGAAAACCAACCTTTGAATTTGGGGGGTGACCCCGTTCTGAACTTGGGGAGTGACCCAGTACCTCAGAATAGTGTCCAAAATAATGGACAAAATGTTCCAAATTTTAACGATGGAGGGAACAATAACAACATCTTCGCCAATGGTAATTGGGCTCCAAATCCTTTACCAAATCCTTTGCCGAACATCAGGCCACAAGCACCACCAGTGGGAAATCAACCTATAAGATTCCCTTATGACCCTAATACCTTGTTAAGGGATCAAGTCCCCGAGATGGTGCGAGACAAAATGGCAGTGGGGATCCGTCCTTATGTTAGGCCGACTTACACTAAGCCATACCCAGATTGGGTGGATCAAGCATATCTGTGGCCTAGGGGTTACAAGGTGCCAGAATTCTCTTTATTCACTGGTTTCTGGGAGGTCTCCACACTAGAACACGTAAGGCGATTCATGTTGCAGTGTGGTGAGGTGACCGATTATCATAAGATGAGGCTTTTCACAAGTTTCTTAACAGGGATGGCTTTCTCTTGGTTCATAAACCTACCAGCGAATTCTGTGCAAATGTTGCAACAATTAGAACAACTGTTCCATGCCCAGTTCTATAAAACGGAATCCGAGGTGACTCTGGCCGATTTGGAAATCTAAGGTAAATGCCCACTGAGTGGGCTGAAAGCTTTCTCCAACGGTTCAAAAAGGCCAGGAATAATTGCTTTGTACCCCTGCCGGAAAAAGAATTCGTTAGAATCGCTCAGAGTTTCCTGAGTTTTGACCTCAAGAAAAAATTCCAGGATAGGGAGTTCCCTGACCTATTTCAATTGAGCACTAATGTAATAAGATATGTTGACCAGGCTGAAGTATGCTTGGCCGAGCTAGTCAAAGGGGACCCATATGCTTGTCCCCTGGCAGCAAAATCTGGCTCGATAGTAAAAGATGAGCCTGTAGAAGAGAACAATAAGAAGGCTAAAATATTTTCGTTCGATGTTAGTAAGGCGAACCTTATATTCGACAAGTTATATAAGGATAAGAAAATCAAGTTGAGCGATAAACATAAGTTGCCAAACCCTGGTAATTGATGATGGAGCAGAAGATGAATGTTTGGGCAGGAAAACATTTAGGCCACAGCCACACCAATCACAGGAAAACATTTAGGCCGCAGCCATGCCAATCAAATGTTTGGCATTCATTCCAGTACAATGCTAGATGAGTTGTGCCCTTCAATGAGATGACAAGGACCCAGCAAAGGCGTTTTCAAAGGAACTACGGCAGAATGATGAGGCGACAACAGGGAGCGTTTCCCCTAGACATGCCAGGCTTACTCGGGAAGCTGACCAAAATGAATTTGATGGTGACAAAGGGAACAGCACAGAGGGGTCGGTGAAGAAAATGTCTGGAAGTTCCACTGAGAAATCGAAGTTCAAATGCAGCAAACAAGAAGGAGAAGAAGAGGAACCAGAGCAAGCCACCACCATTCAGTTCGGGACATTACCCCCAGTTATGGCCAACAACTATCTACTGGCCAATGAGTTTAGAAGCAAAGAGGATGTAGGAGAAGAAGGTGGAGAAAATGAAGGAGCAGCCTGCGAGTTGATATGTGAAGAGGACCAAACGTCGCAAGAGGTAGATTATGAAGAAGAGGACGATGGCATGACAGACATCGAAGAAGAGATCGATTTGGAGGTGGAAGGTAGGAAAAGAGGGGTGTCACACAATGTGTTACTAAATTAATTGTATCAAGAAGGCGTGCATGAAGTGGATCTATTGGGCGAGCCCTCCGGGTGAGCGTTCTATTTTTACGTACTGTACGGAACGCCCAAAAGGAAAACGAGAGTACCACGGGTTGAGAAGTATGGGTCGCCTCCTAGGATACTTCCTCCTCCTACTGGATGGTTTACAAATGAAGATTCAAGAGATCAGAGTGAGGGACAAGAAGTATTGCAATCCGAAGTGAAGAAAAGAGTCAAAATAAAGGAAGACGGCCAGGAGTTAGAGATCGACGCAGCGGAAAAGGTTATCTTTAGGAAACCCTCCACGAAACTAACCAGGCATCTGAGGCCACTGTATGTGAAGGCCCAGATTAATGGAATTCTAGTGTCAAAGGTTCTTATAGACAACGGGGCCGCTATAAATACCATCCCGTCCAGAATGATGAGAAGACTCACAAGCTTAAACGGGGGGTGACGTCGGCTAAAGGAGTGATGCAATTGGACGTCACTGTGGGAACTACCACAAGGACCACAGTTTTCTTCGTAATAGATGGTCCTACCAGCTATAACGTACTTCTAGGGAGAGATTGTATCCATGGGAGCCAGTGCACACCTTCATCATTCCACTAGTGTTTAGTATTCTGGAATGATAAAGGAGAAGCATAAGTGATGCAGGCAGATCGTAGACCATTCATGGCGGAAGCGAACTCTATGGAAAGATTCATGTACGAGGGGAATTATGGGCTTGTTACAGTAGTGAAAGAGGGAGAAGAAATTCAAGTCGTCGCACTAAGCGAAGAACCATTCTCAGTTGACGCCTTAACAGAGATGTTCAACCAGATGAGGCCAAATATAGTGGCCCTTGAGAAGCCAGTCATTGGCGTAAAAGTGGTTGAGGAATCATGACAAGCAACCAGAAAAGAGGGAATGTGGCCGATATTCGGGCCTCAAAAGCTAGACCAATGGCTTTCAATAATAAGTCTGAAGAAAACACAAAAAAGGCAAAAGAGGCAGCAGCATTGGCAACGTTCAAGTGCAAAGTTGGAGCATAATGCTAATAGAAAGGTCTATAAGGTGGATTGTTTGGAGGAAGAGTTGCTCGCAAAAATCCTGGACGATGAAGCAATAGAGATATCCAAACAAGGGAACGCTCAGGCGCAAGACCCTCTTGTAAAAGTGAACATCGGCGACGAAGGGGAAGAACACCCAACATTCATCAGCCAAACACTCAATAAGGAGGTAAGTGATGAATTGATTACCTTATTAAAAGAATACAGAGATTGTTTTGCTTGGGAATATGAACACATGCCTGGTTTAGATAGGAATTTGGTGGAACACAGACTGCCAACTAAGCATAATTTTAAGCCACATAGGGGGCCTAGGCATTTTGCCCCTAATGTATTACCTGAAGTAAAAAAGGAAATAGAACACCTTTTAAAGGCTGGTTTTATTAGGATGGCCAGGTATGTAGAATGGTTATCTAATATTGTGCCCGTGTCTAAAAAGAACGGTAGCATTAGGGTGTGCATAGATTTCAGGAATTTAAATTTAGCCACGCCTAAAGATGAGTATCCTATGCCAACGGTGGATTCTTTAGTAGATTCAACTGCAGGGCATGTCATGTATTCCTTCATGGATGGGTATTCTGGATACAACCAAATTTACATAGCTGACGAGGACGTGCATAAAACGGCCTTTAGATGCCCAGGGGCCTTGGAATGTTTTGAGTGGATAGTCATGCCCTTCGGCCTAAAAAATGCTGGGGCCACTTATCAAAGGGCAATGAATTTAATCTTTCATGACATGATTGGGGAATTTATTGAAGTATATGTAGATAATATTGTGGTAAAGTCAATGAAAGAAAAAGACCGTTTTCAACAACTAAGACGTTCATTTAAACGAATGAGGCAGTACAAGTTGAAGTTAAACCCTTTGAAATGTGGGTTTGGTATTAATTCAGGAAACTTCCTTGGTTTTTTGGTATGCAAGAGGGGGATCGAACTTGACAAAAATAAAGTAAGAGCCATTCTAGAAGCAAAATCGCCTTCTAACAAAAAGGAATTGCAAAGGTTCCTAGGTCAAGTTAATTTCTTAAGGCGTTTTATTTCTAATTGTGCAGGGCGAACAAAAGTTTTTTCGCATCTTTTAAAGTTGAAAAATCAAGACGAATTTGTCTGGCGGGTTCAACAGTCTAAAGATATACTTATCAAATCCGCATGTGCTGGTGTCACCAATTCATGGGAAGCCAATGAAAGTCTATATGTCGACTGAGCAAGGATCTATAGCCGGAATGGTCACGCAAGAAGACCAACTGGGCGAGGAGAGAGCGATTTACTACTTAAGCAGACAGTTGACGAAGTGTGAATGTAAATATTCAGCTATAGAAAAAATGTCTCGCTCTATATTTCACGTGTACTAAACTAAGGGCCTATTTACAGCCTGTAACCGTGCATTTGATATCTAAAGTAAATATAGTCAAGTATTTGTTTTCTCGCCCTGTTTTACATCAAAGAATTGGCCTTTGGACATTCGCCCTTTCTGAATTTGAAATACAACACGTACCTCAAAAGGCAATTAAAAATCAAGCTTTAGCCAACCTTTTGGCTGATCATCCCTGTTTGGACATGCCTAAGGAGGTTAATTTAGAAGTGGATTCGCTCGAAACAAAGCCCTGGGTTCTATACTTTGATGGATCAAAAACTTACCAGGGCGCGGGGGTTGGTATAGTTTTAATAAATCCCATGGGAGTCTTTTACAAGTATGCTCTCACCTTGGAAAGAGCGTGTACTAACAATCAAGCTGAGTACGAAGCATTGATCACGGGGCTAGAACTATTAGCAGAGCTGAAAGTGAAGAATGTGATTATCCGGGGAGATTCTCAGTTGGTAATATACCAATTAACGGGCGATTTCAAGTGCCAGAGCGATTCTGTGATAAAGCAATACGAGCTCGCCCAAGAGCTTTTGGAAGAATTTGATCAAGTGGAGCTTCAATATATAAGCAGGATTTACAACGATGTAGCGAACGAGTTAGCCCAAGGCGCTTCTAGTTATTCAAAAGTGGTGAATGCCATACAAAGGAGGATAAAGGAAAGTAGCATTCATTGTATACAAACCGGGGACGCAATGGATTGGAGAGAAGAAATAAAGAAATTTCTAGAAGAAACGACAGGAAAATGAAACTACGTGCATTGAATTATGTCCTCATAGACGAACAAATATACAAGAAACGTTCAGATGGGGTGCTATTGAAGTGCATAAGTTTGAGCGAGGACAAGACCATTAAGGCAGAAGTCCATGAAGGGATATATGGGGCCCATCAAGCCGGCCAAAAAATGAGATGGTTTATTATTAGGAGTGGATACTTTTGGTCCTAAATGGGAGAATCGTGCATACAATATGCAAAAAGTTTCCTAGCGTGTCAGAGACACGGACCAATCCAAAGAGCGCCAGCCAGGGAAATGGCGCCTATTATTAAACCTTGGCCGTTTAAGGGCTGGGCTATTGATTTAATAGGAAAGATTTATCCCCCATCGTCCAAACAACACACGTTCATCATTGTAGCAACGGACTTCTTTACTAAATTGGTAGAGGATATCCCTTTGAAAGAGATTTCCCAAAAGAACGTCATAGAATTCATTCGCGACCATATTATTTATAGGTTTGGGGTGTCACAAACCATAATGGTAGACCATGGAACCTCATTGAATGGAAATCTAGTAAAGGAGTTCTTGGACGAATTTGGTATCAAGCTAGTTAACTCTACGCCTTATTACGCTCAGTCTGAAGGGCAAGTAGAGTCTTCCAACAAAACCCTAAAGAGCATTGTACAAAAAATGTTGGGCGAAAATGCCAGGAATTGGCACGAATGTTTGAACCATGCCTTGTGGGCTTACAGGGCATCTCCACGAATGAGTAAAGGTGTAACTTCGTTTCAGCTAACCTATGGACAAGAAGCAGTACTACCTATGGAGATCAATGTGCAATCAATTCGAACAGGCTTACAGAACCATCTATGCGAAAGCCACTATGCAGAATTGATGGTTCATAATCTTTTAGAACTGGACGAATTAAAGTTGGACGTCCTGATAGATTGCAAGTTCAGAAGCAAAAAGTGGTTAAATACTACAACAAAAGAGTGATAGCCAAGTTATTTAATGTGGGCGATTTGGTACGGAAAACCATACTCCCCTTAGAAAGTAAAAATCTCAAATATGGGAAATGGTCGCCTAATTGGGAAGGACCGTTCAGAGTAAGCAGTGTGTTTTCCAACGGATCTTATCATTTGGGGGATCTAGATAACACGAAACACGTAAGATCCATCAATGGTAAATACTTGAAGAAATATGTTCCTTCCATATGGGAAGACGAACAAGTATAAACGCATTGTATTCCGCCGGGAAAGGCACGCAATTATCGCACAAGCAAGAAAAAAGGAAAATGAAAATAAGATGCGCCTATAACAAAGATTGTTTCTTTTATTCAAAAAAAAAGAGTTATGTACATTCGCAACACAAAAGGAGCCAGCAGGACCTCACTCAACAACAATAGGGAAACAAATACTGCCTACCAACTACGGCGACATGCTTGTGAACAAGAATGACCCGCCTAGTAGGTCTTTCCCCCTTCCCCATCTCAACCTTTCTGAAGCTTCCATCCTCGTCTTCTCAGCTGCATCCGCTGGAAGCAATCACAACAGGTGAACGGCCTGAGAAGCACTCTCAGAAAGCTCATGGGTTAAGAAATGTCCGGTGAGCGATCCCTACGGGCAGTTCCTCTACATCTGACGACCCTAGAAAGGGATCACAAGGGAGAGAGACGCCGAAAGGAGCCTCCACGACCAAGAAATAATTTCCTATGTCTCCCATACCAAAGGTATGTTTAGAGCAGATCGTGGGAAAATAAAGTTAGATGGTTCATATCCGGGAGAAATAGGAACAAAAGACCTGTCGAACATGGGGGAATATACATGATAGAAGTGGCGTACAAGACTGGAAGAAAGGGATAAGAGACATATCTGCAACCAAATCCCTCTTTATAGGGAAAGAGTCCACCTCTTTATGCGAAAAAAAGAAGGCAGAAAGGTAGAATCTGAACGGTCTATGTTGGAAAAGACGGAAGAAGATTAGAATGCTGAGAATTTCTAGAAAAAAGGGCACATCCAAATGATTAATATGACATAAAATTAATGGATGAACATTAATTCCGCCATATTGGGGGGTAATTGTTGACGCCCCAAAAAAATACCCAAACTGCAAGAGGCCTAAGCCTTGGCCCAAACCAAAAGAGGCCCGACATTAAGGGCTCATTATGACTAAGCAAGTAAAAGCGATTTTGACACTTGTCTTATGATCACATAGCCAGTGGTTGACGAAGGTAGTAGTTGAAATGACGAATTGTAGAGGTTATTTAGAGTGACGTGGAAAGCGGATGTTACAAGGACGTGGGTGACGGTTATGCAACGTGGAGGAAGCAAATTAATCCATGCAAGTGTTACAAACTAAGGCTGCAAACCAAAGATTCAAATATTGACAGCAGTTGAAGGAAGTTTGTACATTTGTATATATTGTAAAAACTTAGTTATTTAGAAGGACCAATCAATCAAATCTCAACAAGAGAATATGTAATTTCCTTTATCTTTACTTTTATCGTCAAACTCTTATTGTAATTTGTGTGCTTGAGCCCCTTGGAGGTGTTTTGTCTTCACTGTAATCTTCATAAATATAGCACCCCCTCATTGGGACTTTGTCTCTAGAGGTTTTTTCCTTACACATTCGTCTGATCTCCCTTTGGTAATTGTTAGCGAGGTGACGTTCAGCGCGAAACACTTAGCTACTTTCTTTATCCTTTCTGGATATCATATTACTCCTCATTATACACACTATAAAAATCGAAAGTGGGAGTGCATCAGATAACTGATAAGAAAGCCATTGAGTTTTTGAATAGTTAAGGAAGCACAAAGAACAGTTCTTACTAAATATTATCTCTTTGTGGATCTGAGATAAAGATTTAACATGTTATTAAACACTACTCTGTCGGTTATAATACATCAGGGATGGAGCCAGGAATTCAATCTTGCAGATTGAGTACCAAAATAGGCAAGTTGGATTGATTGACCAAAAAGATAGCCCATCTATGTATCTAACGCCATACTAATTGAAAATAAACATGAACATTAGATGGCATCTAAAAGACAAAAAGCAAACTGCCTATCTATATAACAAATGCTAGAAATGGCTTGAGCATCTTAAATTGGTTTCTCCTTATCGCGGGGTGAAACCTAAAAATAGACTACAAATTGATTAGAAGTAACGGATCAGTGAAAAATGTTAGGGGAGCAGTCACCACCCCCACCCCCACCCCCTCTAGCCCCGTCTCTGGCTCAACATTGACTGCCTAAAAACTTCTCTATGAGGTCTCAGTTGTACTCCTGTGAAACGTTTAAATTAGTCATTGCATGCATCAAATGCTAAAATATTACTCTCAAAAGACAAAAACAAACAGAATACCCAAAAAGAAAAAAGTGACTCACATGACAAAAATATAAAAATAGAAGTAAAAAAGGGACATCTGATTGTTATAACCACAATATTAATAAGAGTATGCTACAATTCGAAAACAAAACCCTTCGAAAATAATAGAGGTCGGTAATATATAATAGTGTTTAGAACAAGCAACAAGATAAAGCGGAAAAAAGAAAAGTAAATATATTTGACTTAAGAGGCATCCCAATAAGAATTAACCTTTGAAATAGTGGTTAAAAAGGATAGCGAGGTGAAGTATAAGTCTTGAAAATTTAAAATTGTCTAATTTTGTTATTAAACATGACTGACATTCATAGATTTATCTGGACAATTGAGTATTAACAGAAAACGTGAAGTTTTGTTTTGCACAAATCCAGATGAATCCTATTATTTTAGATTCGTCTGAATTACAAAACGTGAACAGAATAATTAAATGACGTAGAATTGTAAAATTGAACACGATATTTGAGCTTAACATGGAAAAGCCCCTTTCAGGGAAAACCCACATGCCCGCACCCTGCGGACAAATATCAATCACTAATTAAGAAAAGTTGTTACATAGTTCACTAAAGTTACAAGATAAATTTACTAATAAACTTATCAAACACCCATGAATTAAATGAATAACTCCCTAATTCTTCTATGGCGTGTAACATGAGCTGGTATCCCACCACTCTTTAGTAGCTTCCCTTGACACTGCAACAGTCTTCAGCAAATTCGAACCCCGGTTCGATCTCGATCCAAACCTCCCGTTTGATCTTTTGCCTGAAAGTCCTTTCTTCTTGTAGTAATTGAAAAACTCCTCCCGAAGAACTTAAGTCAATATATGAAGAAGTCGTGTATTATTTCAGCACCACACGAATTTTTGGCTTCAAGACTTCAGAGAAAAATGTCCTAGTCTTTCTCTATATAAGCATAACTGAATTGCTTGTCCATCAAGAATCCTAGTTATGTAAAATCTCTATTACCTACAATAAATCAAAGATAATTACAAGTTAATAGAGGTAAGGTAAGATAATCAAAGATAATTATGAATTAAAAGAATCTTACCATAAATGAATCACTTACCAACCAAGTGATTCAAACAAACTTGGACTCCAAGAAATAAGACCATAATTTTCAGCCAATAGAATTTAATCTTAATCTTGAATTCTTATCATGAATGATAAGTGATAGAATTTTAGGCCAAGTAAAACATTATCACAATTCTTAATACTTATCATAAAAGATAAGGGACAAAATTTATCTCCAAACATTATCAACTGAACGAGATAATTACTCCAAGAAATATAGGAGATAAATATAATTACAAGTCCAAGAAATTATCAAGTAATTTAATTAAACTTAATAAATTACTAAACACACATATTTAGTAATTAAATTAAATTCACTTAAATTACAAATATTTAAAAAAATAGAAAATGCCAACAACAAACAAGTTTACAATCTCCCCCTTTTGGCTTTTTCTATTTTTCCAAAACCTAATCATCTTTTCACAAACTAGTGTAGAAGTAACATGCAACCATCAAGCCTCCTCAATCAAAATTCTCCCTCTCAAGTTATGCATCATAATATGCTCACATCAATCAATGTATGCATGTAAAGCGAAAAGAATAATAAGCATATAAGGACCATTCAAATAAACTAAGAGTTACTCCATTAGCCCATTAATCCTGAAAAGTTGACAAGATTTTTTAAAAACTACTCCCCCTTTTTGGGATAAATAGGGAAGTCTTCCGTGTCTTGTAACCTGTCAAAAAAGCACAAAAATACAACCATAGGCATTATTTGGTTACAGACCAAAAAAAATATGTTTATAAAATTCAGTGAAACAGTATCAAAAACATCAATAACAAGCAGGGGCATCTGGAATATGCATTTCCTAAGATTGATCTTAGTTCTTCCTAAGCATCTTTGTCCCAGTTGGCTTTTTGGCCTATGCTTTCCTTTTTTGTCCACCAGCCTTTGGAGTCACATCTTTGGAAGACCCATCAGTCTTATTCAGCATATGCTCAAGTCTTTTGACACTGGACTTGAGTTCAACTACCTCTGCTTTCAGACCAACAATTTTTGCCTCCATTTTGCCCAATTCTAGCATCCTATGCATATGAATCCTACTTCCTAGAGACAACTGAGTCACCCAAAGCCTGTTCGGTTAGAGGTCTATGCATCGAGTGTTTTCTTGCACTTTACCCTATCAACTGTTTGGAAGTGATCACGAGATCATCCTCCAATCTTTTGATACCTTGATCAAACAAATACTGTGAAATAATCCAGGGATAAACGAAAAAATAGGTATTTCCTGGACAAGGACCACTCTTAGAAACGCATCCAATAATAGAATTCCAAGTTTGAGTAGCTAAGTCAATATTCCTCTTAGTACCTAGGAGAAAAAGTCCTAGCATACTCCCTTTTAAAACTATAATCATGAATAAGTTGATGAAAATTTGCCTTGACAATTTTATGCAAAATTTGATACTTTCTGGACATTTCAGACCTAGGCAGTTGTTTCAACCCTTGCACTGGCCACGACGTTTTTCCCCTTGATAACTCAATAGGAATTCCATCATTAGTGGCCTCCGTAGAATCATCCTCATCCGAAACTTCCTCTTTCAATCCCAACCACTTCCTAAGGTCTTTCACAGTTAATTTAACCAATTGACCTCTAACAAACACAGTAGTGGTAAAAAGCATTTTTTGGAGTTGAAATCAATAGGAATGTTGGCATAAAATTCTTTTCCAAGGTCTCATTTATCTCCCCCCTAAACCTAGATTGTTTCTCCAAACCAAAATGAGTCACAATATTTTCAATCCCAAAGTCATCAAATTCTTCAATAGATATCCTAGACTCATAGTGCATCCTCTTACCTGAAATATGTTTTTGGAAATAAGTATATGCACTAGACTACCAAAACTTGAAATTGAAAGGCGTAAACATACCTCTGGTAGTCGGCATAGGACTGCTCACAAATAATGCAGGGTCATACCTCAATCCCTCTGGAGCAGCAAATGTGTCTGTATTCGACCTCTACTTCTTTACAGTCACAGTTTCTTCCATCTTCTTCTTTCCCTTTTTGTCCGGTTTCACAATCTCTTCTTTGACTTCTTCAGATTCTTCAGCTTCATCTTCCTCCTCAGACCCCTCTGTTTTATCTGATTCCTCTTCACTTCTAGACTCCTCTGACCTACCGGATTCATCCTGTCCTTTCAATTCCTCATTTTTTCCTCCTTCCTCATCTGAATCCGATTCTCCAAATTCTCCTGAAACACCAGTAAACTCTACGTCTTCAGCCAATTTTTCTTCAAGTTTACCTTCTTCCACATTTTTTACATCTCTTGCTCTTCTCCCAGTTGATATTGTTTGTTTTCCAGCAATTTCACCTGCATCCATTAATTCACTACAAATATCCAATGGTGAAAGATGGCTAGTAGAAAGATTAGTAGGTATGGGTGACAGACTCACACCCACGATTTCTGGAACGGTGGTTGAGATGTCTTAACTTAGTGGGACTATGGGATTAGCTAGAGTTGCAGTGGTTCGGTGAGAGTAGGGGCGGTCGGAGTGTCAGTGGTGATAGCGATTGTCCTCGACATGGTGGTGTCGTCACCGGTTGTACCGCTTTCCGA
This sequence comes from Ligustrum vulgare, assembly GCA_963555705.1. Lineage (NCBI taxonomy): Eukaryota > Viridiplantae > Streptophyta > Magnoliopsida > Lamiales > Oleaceae > Ligustrum > Ligustrum vulgare. Next base: position 34,811,731 of record OY743183.1, on the reverse strand, counting down.
CATGTTTGGCAAAGATGAGCCCCCATTGTCAATATTGGAACTTCTTCTAGTATTCCTTCTTGCATTAGATTGTTTGGTTCTTTCCATGGTTAGATATCAAGGAAGAATGAGAAGATTCTTGAGAATTTGGGGGTTAGGATTTCTTGATTTTGAGATGGAGGCGTTAGCTGTGTAAGGGGTTTGTGAGGAGTTTGAGTTTAAATAGGATTCAAGAGATAGTATTCCTTTTGGTAACAGATATCTCTTAAGAGTCCTAGTTGTTGACATAAGTCATTCACGTATATATTGTTTTGATTATAACAAACAAGATCTCATGTATTACTAATGATTTCAATTCTTGAGTTTTATCATATTTATGTCATTTGGATACTCCAAGATCAAAACCGTCATCCATTGAAGTACAAAGCAATCATTGAAGAGATTTGAAGTGAACAAGATCGTCGAAGACCGAAGATTAAAGCTTTAGAAGATTTATGTTGAAAAATTTCAACTCATTTGTAAATGTATCGACTCATCAATTTTTAGCAAGTTTATAAAGCTCAAAAATATTTCTACAAATCATTAATTGCATAAAAATGATTTTTCAAAACATAACATGAAATAGTTTTTGGAAAAATAAACTTTTTAATATAAAAATAAAAATTCAAATTTTTACATTTTCGGTCGACCGAAAATGTATTTGATCGACCGAAACTCTGGTCGACCGAAACATCTGCTCAACCGAAAGTTTAACGGCTAATTGCAACGGCTAATTTTTTTAAAACTTTCGGTCGACCGAAAGTATGAACCGGTCGACCGAAACTGTCTGCAGCTCAAATTCTTGATCTATAAATAGCCACTTCTCTTACATTAATTTTACAAATTTACAAGATCATTTAAGAGAGAAATTTATTGAGAAAATCATTGAGCTTACTTTGTTTTACATTCTATTTATTGCAAGGAATCTCTTGATTGTTCAAAAATTATTTCACATCTTTATCAAGAATTCCATCTTGTAGAAAACTCAATACTCTTACTTCATTATTGATCATTGATTGAGTTCATATTACCAAACACTTATTGAAGTGTATATCTCTCTTCATACTTAACTAAGTATTATTTGGAAAGAGAGATCATTGGTTGAAAAACTTTGATTCAAGAAAAACTATCTCATATCCTTCTTCAAAGTTTTCATAAACACTTGAGCTTTAAATATTTGCTATCTATTGAAGTGTTATCATAAACTCTCAAGATACTTGTATTGATCATATCATTTGTTAAGAGAGTTGGTTCGATTGTAAAAATTCTCATTTGTACTTTGTTTATGGTTTCGAGATCCTTGTGAAAACTCGATTGTAAAGGATAGGTGCTCCTTGTTGTAAAGTCACCTAATGATTCGATACTCCTTGTTGTAAGTTATCAATATAGTGGATTTGTCCTTGCTCGTGACGGAGAGCTCGGTAACGGAGGACGTAGATCACGTTGGTTGATTGAACCTCCCTAAATCGCGTTTGCAATCTCTTATCCCTTTTACTTACTTGCATTGCATTTTCTCTTGTCTATCAATTTATATTGTGCAACACTATATCTAAGTGCTATACTTGCTTTATTAATTAATTTTATACATTTATAGCACATTACATTGATAGTTTAGCTACTTGTTATACTAAGTGCTCATACGTATACTCATTGGTTTTTAAGTTTAAGATTATTTATCGAAAAAGTTTTATAAACCAATTCACCCCCCTCTTTGTTAGTTTATCTTGGGTTAACAGTAGTTCCCGCCAACTTTTCCAAAAAAAATGGGATAAATATTGAAACGAAATAATTCAAGAATTAGGTAACAAAGATATTACCAAAAATTGGGCTCCATAATTACCTGACTTATTCTGCAAGATTCGCGCACATTAGCCCACAATATACTGCCTTAAATAAGGTATTTCAGAAAAATATCTAAAATTTTTGAATGAAAAATCTTGATGTATCTGGGTACCTGGACACATCTGAGCACTGTCGGCATCTGTTGAGGTAGATACATCTTACAATGTACAGTCTACTACGTACATGATTAAGTTGATTAAAGTCCGTGTGTGATCCGAGCAACCCTTAGTCATCCACATACTATTAAAACCATATGATTTCCCTGACTTTATGATTTGTCACCATAGTGCACAAGCAGACCGATCAATATCTATTTAAAATGCATTTTCTCAAATCTGGCTTGCCGACTTTCTCAATATTGCTGGAGGTGGAAAAAGCTTCACACAATCCCCCGAAGTTATCTTACTAGATTTTCTCCTTTAGACTAAAAAAAGGATATAACTTAGCTTGGATTGGTAGTTTCACACAATCCCCAGAAGTTATCTTACTAGATTTTCCCTCTTTTCTTTTCTTTTTTATTTCTTTTTCTTAAATTTGTGAGAACAAAGGGTATGAACTTGGCTTGGATTGACAACCTTGTGTTTCCACTAGCCCTACCTATGGACAATAAGAAAATGCGTGCAATGCTAAAAGCAAGATTCAGATCATAGGTCTACACACAGAATATAAAACCTCATCCAGTAACAAACCAGACAGCTTTGACAGTAGTGACATATTCCTTGGATTGTTTAGATTTGAGTACAAGTTAGATTCATCTGGAGACATATTGACTGACATCTGTCAGAAGTATCTATCTTGTTATCAGCCTCAAGCACTCAGATATATCCTGCAGGAAAAAACATGATCTACAATTAGTATTTTCAAGAATAGGAAAAATATATGCAAAAATTAAAAGATGCAAAAAAAAAATCCTTTCTTTTTTTTAATATGTTTGTTACTATTCTAGAGGACGTGAGACTCCAATTTTTTCCTAAGGTTTTCAAATTTGATAGTACATAGGGCCTTAATGAACAAATCTGCAAGTTGTAGATCAGACTGTATGTGCTCCAGGTTGATATCTTGCACACACTCCAACACTAAAGGATATGTCTAGTCTACTAGCAGTCAGATACAGAAGACTTCCAATAATGCTTCTGTAGAGAGATGGATCCACGTTCTTACCATAGTCATCCTTTGAAAGTTTCAGTGTAGTTGCCATGAGAGTTCTTATAGCCTTTGCATCTTTAAGCCCAAACTTCTTCACCAAGTTTTTTACATATTTTGCTTGAGATATGAATATATCAAATTCATCCTGCTATACTAGTAAACCAAGGAAAAACATTAGTTCACCAACCATACTCATTTCAAATTCTCTTTTCATGGTATTTATGAATTCATCAATTTTGGACTGGGAAGTAGAGCCAAATACAATGTCATCAACATATATTTGGGCTACAGTTAGTCCAGGATTCAGATGCTTAATGAAAAGAGTTTTATCAATTCCTCTCCTTTTGTATTCTTTGCTCAACAAGAATGTTGTGAGTCTCTCATACCAAGCTCTGGGAGCTTGCTTCAATCGATACAAGACCTTTTAAAGTCTAAAGACATAGTTTGAGTGGGATGGATTTGTGAATCCTTGTGGCTGCTACACATAAGCTTCCTCATTAAGTACACCGTTCAAGAACACACTTTTGACATCCATCTAGTATAAACTGAAATTGATGAAGTAGGACACAGCTAGCAACAGTCTGATGGATTCCAGTCTGGTTACAGGAGCAAATGTTTCATCAAAGTCTATCCCTTCAATCTGAGCCTTGCACAACAAGTCTGGCTTTGTTTCTAACTACATTTCCTTGTTCATTTGACTTGTTTTTTAAGATCCATTTGGTCCCAATTACATTTCCTTCTTTTGGACGAGGCACCATTTCCCAGACGTTATTTCTTTCAAACTGGTTGAGTTCCTCCTGCATTGCCTGTACCCAGTTTTCATCTGTCAAGGCTTCCTTGACATTTTTTGGTTCAATTAGTGACATATGACACATGTTTCCCATTTCAGCAGCAAATTTTCTCCTGGTTACATTCCTTATAGACAGATCAGTGGGAATGTTGTCAAGTGGATGAGCTTTTTAAACTCTAGCAGATGGTTTTTTCAACAATTCTGGTTCTGCATCATCAGGTGTATCTGGGTTGTCAGATGCCTTTGGAAAGGTAAATGTATTTGGATAGCCAGGTTCATCAGTGTCACATTCTTCAGTATTATTCTGACTTTCTTCTAGGTGTGGTTTCTCTACTGTTTTTCCAGTTTCATCTTGCTATTTTGGTGGAATCTCCAACTGATCAACCTCTACTTCTTGCAAGTCAGAATTCAAACCATTAATGTCATCAACTTTCACATTAACTGACTCAAGAACTGATTGGGTTCTAAGATTGTATATTCTATAAGCCCTACTGTTTTCAGCATAACCCAAATATATTCTTTCATCAGATTTTGAGTCAAATTTTCCTAAGTGTTCCCTATCTTTTAAAATGTAGCATTTACTTCTAAAAGTATGAAAGTAATCAACCCTAGGTTTTCTACCCTTTCAGATTTCATAGGGTGTTTGTTTTGTTCCAGTTCTAAGAATGACTCTATTGATAATGTAACAAGGAGTAATTATGGCTTCTGCCCAAATCTTGTAGGCAATTTGTTGTTGTTTAGCATTACACGAGGCATCTCTTGCAGAGTTCTATTTTTCCTTTCCACCACTCCATTCTGTTGAGGAGTCTTTGGGGCTGAGAACTCATACTTGATTCCATATTGGATACAAAAATCAACAAAGTCAGAGTTTTCAATCTCTCTTCCATTATCGCTTCTGATCCTTTTGACTCTTACCTGTCCGTCAACCTTTTCATTACTCAATTTCTGAAAAATATTAGAAAATTTTTCAAAGACATCAGATTTATTACGAATAAACGTAAGCCAAGTGTATCTGGAGAAAACATCAACACAAACATAAATGTACCTCTTCCCACCATTACTTTCCTTTTGAATAGGACCCATCAGATTGATGTGAATTAATTCGAGTATATGAGAGATGTGCCTAATATGTGTTGACTCTTGATTTGTTTACCCTTTTGACAGCAGATTTCATCTGGAATTTTTTTTATGTTAGGCAAGCCTCTCACCGCCTGTAGTCTAGTCACCTTCATGAGATCATGGTAGTTTAGATGCCCTAACCGGTTATGCCACAGTTCCTCGATTTTGGTCCTTACAAAATTGCAAGTTATATGACTTTCAAGTGTATAGAATTTGTCCTTAGATCTAACTCCCTTAAGTAGGACACTTTTAACGGATTTGAATTAGTGTCACAACTTAATTCCTTGCAATAGTCTGTAGAAAACATGACAAGCAGGTTATCAGCACACAATTGTCCTACACTAATCAAATTTGCTTTAAGTCCAATAACATACAATACATTGGTTAATGTAGGCAGTCCTTTAATATTGATAATACCGTATCCATCTATCTTACCCTTTTGGCCATCACCAAAGGTAAAAACACCTATCTCGCCTTTTTCAAAGGGTGAAGTAAAGAGATCACATGTCATGTGTCTAGAACATCCACTATCAAAATACTAGGTGTTAGAAATCAAAGAACTGAAAGATAATTGATCTACATAAGCGTAAGTTATAATTTTCTTTTCTTGCCTAGACACAAGTCTTCTTTTGTGTGAGTTAATTAATTTCAAGTACTCATAACACCTGAATATACCATGACCATATTTGGCACAGAAATTACAGAATACCTGGAAAACAGATATATCTTGCCAATTTTAATGAGGTTGAAATTTTCTACCAGTCTGAAGGACAGATTCATCTTGCTTGTATAGATTCGGTTGAAATTTTCTACCTGTATAGTTCCTGGCTGGATGTGAGTACTGAGTTCTAGTAGCATTAATTGATGATGGTAGGAAATAGATGCATCTACATAGTTTCTACTTTGCTCCTTGGATCTATATCCTAATTCTTTTACAAATATCATTTCATTTTCGTGGTTTTTACCTTTACCATCTTATCCAAGGACATTTTCCATGCTAGCAGACCTTCCGAAGTTCTGAATTTCAACAAGTTGAACAGAACCAAGTACCAGTTTCTTGATCTTGTCTTGTGCTAGGCAAGTTCTGCGCTCAACCTACTTATCTCATTATGTTCGTCATCTGGAATGCAAATTTATCTGGATTACTTTCCATGTTGTGTTCATCCATAGCTTGTAACGGTTGTATCCTCTCTTCTGTTTTTTGAAGTTCCTTCTTCAAATTTTCAGTGCTTAATCCAAATTCATCTAAGCTAGTACCTGCATAAGATGAATTTTCAGAATTAGTACCAGACAACTGTAAAGCAGTAATGGTAGTTACATGTTTTTTAGAATTCCTACTAACTGAGTCTGATTCAGATTCATCATTGTCTCTATCATTCCATGTAACATTCATGACCTTCCTTCCATTGGTCTTCTTTTGAGTGTTGGGGCATTCTGCTACGATGTGTCCATAGCCTTAACATTCTCCGCATTGAATACAATTCTTAGACTTTCCTATAGATGAGTTAGCATTGTTCCTGTGATAGAAATTGTTTTTTGGTTTTGATTCTGGCCTTGAAGGTTAGTATATCTTTCTTTCTTTTATCCTTGAGGAGTTTCAAGTTTTTTTGTGAGAAGTACGAAGCTTTCATCTTCATCTGTGTAACCATCAAGGATAGATGTCCAACCACAGTCATCAATAGATTGAATAAAGATTTCCATATGAATTTCTCAATATGCATAATTATTACCAGTCAACAAAGGTGGCCTAAGAGATGCAGAATTTTCGATTTTAGACAACCAAAACTCACTCTCTAGAAATGAACTCGCTCTGATACCAAATGAAAATTTAAAGTTGTGTAATTTTGTTATTAAACGTAACTAACTATCACAGATTTATCTGGACAGTTGAATATTAACAGAAAACATAAAGTTTTGTTTAGCACAGATCCAAATGAATCCTGTTATTCTAGATTCGTCTGGATTTTAAAACTTGAACAAAATAATTAAACGATGCAAAATTGTAAAATTGAACACGATATTTAAGCTTAATGTGGAAAAAGCCATTTCATGGAAAACCCACATGCCCGTACCCTATGGACAAAAATCAATCACCAATTAAGAAAAGTTGTTACACAGTTCACCAAAGATAAATTTATGCATAAACTTATCAAACACCCATGAATTAAATGAATCACTCCCTGATTCTTCTATGACGGGCAATATAAGCTGGCATCCCACAACTCTTCAATGGCTTCCCTTGACTGTAACAGTCTTCAGCAAATTCGAACTCCCATTAGATCTCGATTCAAATCTCTCATTTGATCTTTTAGCTGAAAGTCTTTTCTTCTTGTAGTGATTGAAAAACTCCTCCCGGAGAACTGAAGTCAAGATCTAATGAAGCCGTGTATTATTTCAGTAGCATACGAATTTTTTGGCTTCAAAATTTGAAGAAGCCGTGATGAGTGTATTTTATATACTTATTTATATGTCTAAACTAGGAGAACATGTTGTCGTTTTAGCATAAATTGTATTTATTTGTTTGTTATTTGTTTACATTGCAGAAATATCTAAAAATCAAGTGAACAAAGGAATTGAAGAAAATAATGGACATTTGGAAGCCAATTAGAGCTAAAAAGAAGAAATTGGGTGTTGTTGTTGTCAATCGTGAATGCCAAGAGGAGCTAAGTGGAAGAAATCAGAATTTGAGAGCTTAGTTTAAGATGGATCAAAGTTTGGAAGAAGAATTGGAGTATTTGGAAAGTCCAGGGGCTTAATTGTTGCAATCAGAAGATGAAAGACTCATGGGAAAATAAACAACAAGGACTTACTCAAAAGCACCGAAAAAGATGAAATTGCGGTGAAAATTTAATACTGTGTGACCACGGCTTCTAAACTTGGTGGCCACACGAGAAATGCAGAATTAACAAAACCATTTTTGGTTCAACTGCGCAGCCACCATAATTTAACCTATGCGTTCGCACAACTTTTCGGCCTAGGCCCATGCGCGGATTTTAACCTCATTTGTTTCCTTGTTTGCATAGGTTTTCTTCTCTTCTATATATACAACCTCTCATGCACGAATTCAGGGACCTTTGCAGAGCTTAAAAACATCATTACTCCACGTTCTTGACATCAAATTCTTGGAGGAAATTGAATGCAAAGGCTTGGGGATTTTCTAATGCGTGAATGAATTGATCACTTGTTCATGATTTAATGGGTGTTTTCATAATCCAAGAAGTGAGCTTAAACTTAGATCTAGGAATAAGATTCAGTAATTCAACAATGATAGAGATATATGTTTGCTGTTATTGCGATTGTTATATGAATTCTTGTGTCTCATGTACCTAGTCATTATGACCTGTTATCTAGAAACATGGTCGACTAATTAGGTCGAGTTGATTTAATCCCGAGAGGGGAATTCATATGCATAAGTGAATTCGATTGATCACTATAATAGGAGTAAAACTAGACAATTGGAATTAAGAGTATTGATTATGTGATATCGGATATTCCAACACTCACAAACATCAATTTAGAACATCTAGATGTCTTTTCTTTTATTTTTCTTTTTAGTTTGATATTTTAGTTCAATTAATTCATCTCAATTTTACCGTTCAAATAAGGAGAGAACTAACACAATCTCCGTCGGACCAACCACGGTCCTGCCGAACGACTATTGATTTTTAATTATTTTCGATTAAATTTACTACCGTTCTTCCTAACTTGTTTTGAATACTATTATTTTTTAATTAATGCAGATATGGCTTTCGTCCCAGTTTCTTACTTTGGTGAACTCGAAATTGACAAAAATCTACTATTGTCATAGAAATATACAAGTGATCAAAATATTTTTAGAATTTTTATAGCATCAGACATCACTTGTACTACAAACTACAAGAAGAACTTGAATTTGATCCATCTAAATAATTTATGAAATTTGGATTTCTATTTAACTCGAATTCTCCAATTAAATTGCCACATGTGTTTGTTACTTCTGATGCTCAAATTATATTGTTAATTGAGGTGAACAAAAAGGAAACTATTCATCTTGGCGTAACTTTAGTACGGAAGGATATCCCCTATAATGAGAATGAAAAATTTGATTGTGGGGATTAGAATTTGAATGATATTTGGGACACATTAAAAATAGTTCGTGAGGATGACAAAGTTATTCCTAATACTGTTACTATACACCATGATCCTTTTGTCAAGTATACTACCAGTTTCTTCTCCTATTAAGTTCAATCTTTCTAAGCATGTATCTGATATAAATGAATGGGTGGCTCCCGAGTCTATTAGAACCTATACGGGAATACCAGAAACGGATAATATACCTGTTATCATATAAACATGCTTCAAAATAGGAAAGATATATATATATATATAATGCAGGAAACAATTAGGACATGCATAGGAATACTGAAATAATTAGTATACCTACAATCACATCAGAATCCTCTACTGCATCCATGGAAAATACTCTCGCTTTTCCTTTCCTGTTTTGATCTGTGTTCCTCTTCTGAGTAGAACCTTGTGCTGGAGGGCCACGACAATCCCATGCAAAATGGCCCAACTAGCCACATTTATAGCAGACTCTCTTACCATAAAGGCACTCTCCCTTGTGCAATCTCTAACACTTAGGGCAGGGTGGAGTGTAATTAGTCACCTGTCCTCCTAGGGGTCCTGAATTCTGTATCTTTTTAGATGATTGATTTCGATTCTGACTCCGATTCGGCCCTTACCACTTTCTTTTCCCTTGATATCTCTGTTCATGATGATTGCCTTGGTTTCCAACCTTTACTCTCGCATAGGCTACTGCTTGAGCCTTCTTTACCACTTCTCTACAAGTTGGAAACTCATGCGAACTTACTATCTATCTAACCTCCGAGCATAGACCCCTCTCAAATCTGCGTGCCTTCTTAGCCTCCATCTCCACCAGATGTGGAGCATAGCATGACAATTCCTCGAACTTCCTTTCATAATCAATTATATCCATATCGCCTTAAACCAGGTGAAAAAATTCGAACTCTTTGTGGTCTCTGAGGGCCTGTGGAAACAATTTATCTCTAATCTCAGCCTTGAACTCCTCCCAAGCTAGGGCTGTCTGTTGTTCTAGGGTCCTGGTTTGGGATGTAGATTCCCACCAGAATCTAGCCCTACCAACCAACATAAATTCTGTGTAAATAACTTTTCGATCCTCTAGGCAAGAAATGTGTCTGAAATTTTCTAAATCGTCTGTAGCCATTCTTCCACGGCTAAGGGGTCATTACCACCATCAAATGTAGGTGGACGGTACCTTCGGAACTATTCAATATTGGAACTGAGGAGACAGTAGGGGCCTGTCTCAGGTCCTGAACTGCCTGAAGTAAATCTCTAATGATAGTGGCCTGGTTTGGGGGATCTTTCCTTGGAGTAGTCTGACCTTGGTTGGTCTGGTTCGGTGCATTTCTGATTACACGCCGAGAGATTTTCCTTTATCAAGTAAAACAGATAGGTTTATTATTTCCCGATAGGAAAATATAGACAACCAATTATCTCATACATCAATCTTAATAACAATGTCAAACATAACTCGTAACATAAAAATAAATGAATCTCTTTTATTAATAACTGAAATTCCTTCAATGAGGACCATATGAAGAACTGTATGGACGATGGTGTCGATCACCACTTTATTGGGATGAAGTTGGTGAGAAGAAATTGTTGGGACCAGAATTAATTGAAAGAACGGTTGAGGCTATTGAGAAGATTAAACTGCGAATTAAGACCGCGCAAGACAAATAGAAAAGTTATGCAGACCAGAGAAGGAAAGACTTGGAATTTCAAATGGGAGAGAAAGTGTTTTTGAAGGTAGTCCTAATGAAAGGTACTTTTCATTTTGGGAGAAGAGGAAAGTTAAGACCCCGATTTATCGGACCATTTGAAATATTAAAGCAAGTAGAGAATGTGGCATATCATTTGGCGTTGCCACCCGATCTTGCAGCGGTTCACAATGTTTTCCATGTTTCCCTATTAAGGAAGTATGTTTATGATCCTAGTCATGTGGTGAATTATCAGTCAATTTCAATTCAGAAATATTTGTCTTATGAGGAGGCACCCATGTGTATAGTAGAGAGAAAAGTCCATGTCTTAAGAAACAAAGAGATTCCCTTACTCAAAAGTCAGTAGGGTAGACACAATGATGATGTGGATACTTGGGAAAAAGAAGATGAGATTTTAGCCAAGTATCCAGACATCATAGATCAAGTGAGCTTAATTTCAAGGACGAAATTATTTTAAGGGGGTAAGGTTGTAGCAACCGAGAAATTTCTGAATTTATATTAAATAAATATTTTATTTGCTAAAAATCGTGTCGCTATAATTTAACCCATTATTTAAAATTTAGGTACGTCGTCTAGCCAAGTTATGAAATTTTGAGCCAATAATAATGAATTTTCAGTCCAACTCGATTTTACGTCCAAAATTCAAATTTTATTTTAAAAGCCCTATTTTATTCAAATTAAATTCCAGTATTTTCATTTCAAAATTCAAAATCAGATTTATCCAATTATTTGATAATTGTCCTGATAATTATCTTGCAAAACTTTTGATTAATCTTGATTCAATCATATCACTTCCCTCATCCATGCATAACCGAAAAACTTCACCATTCAAAATGTTATCAGATGAATCCATTCAGCCATTATAATTTTAATAACGTTCAGAACTCCATATCCACATTTAGAATTTTAGCAAACTCGGTAAGACTCATCCTTCATCTTCTTCATACACACGACACCCACCTTCGTTATCCAGTTTCTCAGCCTACTGCCAATCTCCATTTCTGAGGAACTATCACACGTAAGACCACAACCTGCACCCAACGTTGCAGCAATCGAACCCAAGCCTAACATACTGCCATTACTCAGTTTTTCCACCACCGACAGCCTCCTCTATCACCAACTAAACCATCATCATCACCACCATAGCCAGCCTCTACTGAAATCACCATGAATCACCGCTGCCAACCACACCCAAAAATTATCAAACCACAGTCACCCCCTCAATCGATGCCCATTCGACAGTCCACTCCCAAAATCAAATCAAAGCCCAAGAAGATCAAGAAATAAATCCATTACTTACCTCAACCGCCGATTCTTCGTCGAAAAACACCGCTCCAAAAACCTCAGATTTACCTCAACCCAAAATCCATATTTTTCACTTACCCATGTTCGTCCCGTCGCCGCCATGTTTCGGCGGTGTTATCGCCGGCTTCGCGACCGACGGTGTGAACCGGAGAGAGAGCTCTCCGTCACAGCTCTCTCCCCCATTCCTCCTCTACTTGCCAACATAGAGAGAGAGAGAGAGAGAGAGAATTATGATATATATTTGATTTTTGTAAAATTATCTTTCAATCCCCAAGTTTCAAAAGTATCTATTTTAGTCCCAACCATGTTTTTAAAATGTTTTAAATTACAACCCTTTAGGTTTTTTTTTTTAGCTAGCTATTTCAATCCCTCATTATAAGCAGCATTTTTTATTAAGTCCTTTAATTTTCTAAAAAATTCCATTTTAGTCCCAAGTTTTTAAAACTATTTATTTTAGTCCCAAACTTTAGCTTTATTTCAAAACTTCAAATTTCAAGAGACTAATTTAAATTTTATTTTCTTTTGCCTAGACGAGGCGTACGGACACCTAGAGAATTGAATTATATTTTCTTCCTCAACCACACTCGTAAATATTAAGGTAGACTCACCCCCATTAATTAGTTTACATTTTAATTGCATATAATTATATGCTTCATGTGACTTATGTGCATTTATTGCATAAGACGAGATGAGAATTTATATTTCTTATGAAATATTTACGTTATGAGCATGCCATAACTTATGTGCATTCCAATACATGAGATGAGACGAGATGAGATTATGATTTTGTTATGCTTGACATAACTAATGTGCATTTATTGCATGAGACGAGACTACCCACACCCTATGTTACGAAAGCCTAATATTATGAAGAAGATGTCACTATATGATTGCATGATTATGTGTTCAATTTTTATGTAAATTTATTATTCGGCGATGAGTCTACTGAGTATTTCAATGAAATACTCACCCCTTTTTAACAGCAATTGCAGATGTCGAAGCGGAGGCGATTGATGGGCAGGATATGGCATTAATATTTGAATAATCAGACATCACTATTGTTTCAGTGGAATAACCATATTTTGAGAAATTTTGAGATTTTGAACAATTATCTTATATTTGAGATGTTTTTAGCAAATTTTATCTAAACAAACTGGAGAAAACTTGAAATTTATCTGTTTTGAATTTATTTAAATAAATCTTGCCAATTAGAAAAGGTATTTTCTTCTGCTTAATATCAAAATTTGATGAGACGATGACGTGTTGAGTCGGGTGATTAGAACCCGGGGCGTCACAGCATGGTATCAGAGTCGGTCTGCGATTCTGTAGACTGCAAATTTTCAAAAGAAATTTTTTAAGAATTTATCTATATTATTAATTACCAACTGCCATCATTCAATCCTCTGACTCCGAGGTAAAGAAGTTTATGAGTTATGTTATTTTATTTTTCGGATACATGTTTTTAATGATTTATGAGACTTAGAAGAAAGAGAAAGATTTGTATCCGAAATAGAAAGAAAGAACGAGTTTTGAGCATAATGAGAATAATTAGTAGTTTAATTAAAGATTGTTTTATAATAATTTATGTCCTCGAACTTAGAGAATAAAGAACCCTAACTAGACTTTGCATAATTCGATTTTAGACATGGCACCACTTAGATGAATTTTAGACCACATTCTTAGCTTTTGTGACATACGCCATCACAGTCCGCAACCAACACCAGTGGAACCATCGTCACCACCCTGATCCACCCCTCACTGAGACAACACCTCGACCGCACACCACACCACAACCCACCTCCTAAAATTCCTCAAAACTCGAATCAAAAACCGAAATAGATAAACCCATTACTTACCTCAATCACCGGTTTTTCGATGGATAACCTCAAGCCCGACCTCGGTTTTTCCCCTAGGTTTCGCACCCAAACTCAGCCCAAAGTCCATTTTTCTTGCCGGTGGTATTATCGCCGGCATCGCCGCGGGCAATTGGTCATAGAGGAGGGCCTCCGCCCTCCCCATCGCTCTTCCTTTTCTCTCTCTGTCGTGATACATAGAGAGAGAGAAAGGAGAGTTTGTGTATATATATACTATATATAATTTGATTATTTTGAAATTTACTCTTAGGTCCACAGTTTCTTCTTTTTATTTGATTCAGTCTCAAATCGTGTTTTAAAATGTATAAAGTTCAGCCTTCGGTTCTAAACTTATTATTTCGGCCCCCGGATTATTTTAATCGGCTTTTTAAATGAGTCCTTTAATTTCGAAAAACATCATTTTAGCCCCAAGTTTTTAAAACTATTTATTTTAGTCCCAAACTTTAGTTTTATTTCAAAACTTCAAATTTCAAGAGACTAATTTAAATTTTATTTTCTTTTGGCTAGACGAGGCGTACGGAGACCTAGAGAATTGAATTATATTTTTCCGCTCAACCACACTCGTAAAGATTAAGGTAGACTCGCCCCTATTAATTTTTTACATTTTAATTGCATGTAATTATATGCTTCATGTGACTTATGTGCATTTATTGTATAAGACGAGACGAGAATTTATATTTCTTATGAAATATTTGATGTTATGAGCATGCCATAACTTATATGCATTTTAATGCATGATACGAGACGAGATTATGATTTTTTTATGCTTGACATAACTTATGTGCATTTATTGCATGAGACGAGACTACCCACACCCTATGTTATGAAAGCCTAATATTATGAAGAAGTTGTCACTATATGATTGCATGATTATGTGTTCAATTTTTATGTAAATTTATTAATTGGCGATGAGTCTACTGAGTATTTCAATGAAATACTCACCCCTTTTTAACAACAATTGTAGATGTCGGAGCTGGAGGCGATTAATCACCCGACTCATCACGTCATCGTCTCATCAAATTTTGAAATAATATTAAGTGGAAGAAATTAACATTTCTAATTGGCAAGATTTATTTAAATAAATTCAAAACAAATAAATTTCAAGTTTTCTCCAGTTTGTTTAAATAAAATTTGCTAAAAACGTCTCAAATAAAAGATAACTGTTCAAAATCTCAAAATTTCTCAAAATATGATTATTCCACTGAAACAATAGTGAAATCTGATTATTCAAATATTAATGCTACATCCTGCCCATCAATCGCCTCCAGCTCCGACAATTAATAAATTTACATAAAAATTGAACACATAATGACATCTTCTTCATAATATTAGGCTTTCGTAATATAGGGTTTGGGTAGTCTCGTCTCATGCAATAAATGCACATAAGTTATGTCAAGCATAACATAATCATAATCTCATCTCGTCTCATCTTGTCTCATGCATTGGAATGCATATAAGTTATGGCATGCTCTTAACATAAATATTTCATAAGAAATATAAATTCTCGTCTCGTCTTACGCAATAAATGCACATAAGTCACATGAAGCATATAATTACATGCAATTAAAATGTAATTCAAGTCTCTAGATCTTCGTACGCCTCGTCTAGCCAAAAGAAAATAAATTTTAATTAGTCTCTTGAAATTTGACGTTTTGAAATAAAACTAAAGTTTGGGACTAAAATAAATAGTTTTAAAAACTTGGGACTAAAATGGAGTTTTTTCGAAAATTAAAGGACTTAATCAAAAATGCTGCTTAAAATAATGAGGGATTGAAATAGCTAGTTTAAAAAAAAAAAACTAAAGGGTTGTAATTTAAAACATTTTAAAAACGTGGTTGGGACTAAAATAGATACTTTTGAAACTTGGGATTGAAAGGTAATTTTACAAAAATCAAATATATATCATAACTCTCTCTCTCTCTCTCTCTCTCTCTCTCTCTCTCTCTCTCTCTCTCTCTCTCTCTCTCTCTCTCTCTCTCTCTCTCTCTCTCTCTCTCTCTCTCTCTCTCTCTCTCTCTCTCTCTCTCTCTCTCTCTCTCTCTCTCTGCGTTGGAAAGCAGAGGAGGGGAGGAGAGCTGCGACGGAGAGCTCTCTCTCCGGTTCACACCGCTGGCCCAAAGCAAGGGATAATGCCCCCGAGACATGGCGGTGACGGGACGAGCACGAATAATTGAAAAATATGGATTTTGGTTGAGTTTGGGTGTTAAACCGAGGGAAATCCAAGGCTTTTGGAGCGGTGTTTTTCGGTGAAGAACCGGCGGTTGAGGTAAGTAATGGATTTATTTCTTTATCTTCTTGGGCTTTGATTTGATTTTGGGCGTGGACAGTCAAATGGGAATCGATTGAGGGGTGACTGTGGTTTGATAATTTTTGGGTGTGGTTGGCGGTGGTGATTCATGATGATTTCAGTGGAGGTTGGCCGTGGTGGTGATGATGATGGTTTCATTGGTGATAGAGGAGGCTGCCGGTGGAGAAAAACTGAGTAATGGCAGTGTGTTAGGCTTGGGTTCGGTTGCTGCAACGTTGGGTGCAGGTTGTGGTCTTGCGTGTGGTAGTGCCTCAGAAATGGAGATTAGCAGTAGGCTGAGAAACTGGGTAATGAAGGTGGGTGTCGTGTGTATGAAGAAGATGAAGGATGAGTCTTACCGAGTTTGCTGAAATTCTAAACGTGGATATGGGGTAATAAAAGTGATTAAAATTATAATGGATACCACGCTATGATGCCCTAGGTTCTAATCACCCGACTCATCACGTCTTATCTCATCAAATTTTGAAATAATATTAAGCAGAAGAAAATCACATTTCTAATTGGCAAGATTTATTTAAATAAATTCAAAATAGAGAGAAAATCAAGGAAAAGAAAGGTCTAGTCAAGAAAATTACTAGTTGAGAAAGTCAAACGCTCAACTAGCCAAACAAAGATAAATTTATCAAGGAACCGGATCAAGAAAATTCCTCGGTGAAGAAAATAAACCCTCAAGTTACACAACAACAATCTAGTATTGAATAGATTGGATGGTTGGAAATCATGGAAAATCACATTGAAAGGTGGAGGAAGGAATGACTGTGTTGAACCAATTCGGCTTGTGAACTCTCCTCTCAACTTAGCCTGAATATTTTCCTTTTATCCTACCTGACCCGAAGCCCCATTACAACCAAGTAAAGACCTTTGCTTTGCACTTGTGTTATTGTTGGCTCCGATTATGATATATTGAGCAGTCTGTGGAAATGAATTCTTCATACAATGAGTTGAATGAAAATTCTCACCCTTATACACTTTGTGCGAAGAGAAAAGTATCTAGTGAGAGTGTTAACTCTCATTACATATACTTATGAGTGGTTTGAATTGCCTAGTCTATACTTTGTGCTTTTGAGTTGGTCAACACTAACACCCATGTAGTAAATCATTGATAGAGGTTAAGAGAGAACTCACGAGAGGTGGAAGGATACAAGCTATGTTGGGTAATGAATTGGGCCGGGAGTATTGATTTTCAATTCTGTTCAGAAGATATTGGATGATGCATCTCTTACACAAACTAACACACTCTAGTTATGCAGTTTGATTTTCATGCTAAAACGAAGTGGGTTGTAACCTTGACTTCCCGAATTATGGGTCGGTCTTTTTGTTTGAGTCATGTTTCTTTTCTTTTACAACATTATTCGAGGACGAACAATGGTTTAAGTGTGGGTGGATTTTATAAGTGCTTTAATAGTAATTATTTAGTCCACCTACTCTATTATTTTGTTGTTAGTTTAGTTTTATTTAAGTTTTGTTAATGTATTTCTATGTTTTTTGTTGTGTAGGATCACGAAGGACAAGAAAAGAGGAAGAAAGGACCGAAATGGACTCAAAAATGAAGTTTGGGAACCAAGGTAGCAATTTAACTTACTGCCCGTAACTATTAAATTCACGGCCGTAAATCATTTCTAGCCGTAAGTGGGAAAACTTCATAAATCCACTTACAGCCGTAACCTGTGAATTTACGGCCGTAACCTTCAAACCCAAGAATTGTCCAGAAATCTACGTATGGTCGTAACTTCAGAATTTACGACCGTACCTTCGACGCGGAATATTTTCCTATTTTGAATTAAAGTCTATCTTTGGTATATCTTATGGAAACCCTAGGGCATGATTTTGGAGCTATAAAAAGAGAAAAATCACCACATAATGGAGGCTGAAAAATTGAGAGAAAAAAGAGGGCTTATTAAAGAGCATTCTTGGTAAAGTGCCTCCTTCGCCACCCCGTCAACATCTCTATCGACACATGCAATGCCGCACCATCCACCCCCACTGGCACCCCCATAGTCACATCCTCTGAAACCCAATGAGCCTCCTCCACCACCCCCATCAACACCTCTGTCGAAACATGTGGGGCCTGATCATCCACCCCCACCGGCAATCCCATTGTCACATCCTCCGATACCTAAGGCGCCCCTTCGCCACCCCTGTCAACATCTACTTCAGACTTCATCCCATAGGGCATCAATATCACCTCGGACCTCATCTGAAGGGCGTCGATATAAACTCGGACATCTTTGAACCTCATCTTGAGGGCGCCGATGTCACCACAGATGACCCTCACCAGACACTCAAAAAAATCATGAGTGCGGGGTGTTGGACTCCAATCCTACATAAATAAACAAAAATGAAAATTAATTATTTAACTCAAACATTACAACAACTAAATGTGATCATCAAATAATATTAAATCAATCATTTTTAATTTTAAAATTCTACAGAAATCTTGACAGAATCTCCCCTGTAAATTGAACTTAGCCAACCTAGAGGGGCATCAAAAAGCCACAACAAAACCAAAATATTCAAAACTCAACTACAACAATTCAAAACATCAATCGCAATTCATTCAAACTCCCATATCACCAACTACTCCAAAATTAATTATCAACCCATCAACAAAATAAATTCAAACCATAAACATATCGTGGGAGGGGAAGCGTACAGGTACGGAAGATCTCCACGGTGAATGAGAGCGACGGGAACATGTCTCCTATTGGACAATGCTAATCATTCATAAAATCAAAAATAAAAATTAATTATTTAACTCAAATATTACAACACAAAAGGATAAACTAAAAAATAAAATATTTCAAATGAACATACCGTGGCAGAGAGAGTGTACAGGTGCTAAAGATCTCCTCGGTTAAGGTGTTCTCCAGATAGCATGCTGATTGTACATAAATAAATGAAAATGAGAATTAATTGCTTATTTCAATATAATACAATACCAAAAGGCAAGTAACAATCTGAATTACATTACATACCAGTCCACACATATAGTCCTACTCCTCCTCCTCCGTCGAAGCCATCAACTCAATCTAGACTTCGAGCTAATATATTAACATTTGAATGAGTTGTAAATCATGTGTTAAGCTAATAAATTACATTAATAATAATTTCTCATCGAGGATAACCAAAAGTTCCCTAGCACTTGGCTTCCATGTTGCTCTCTAATGCAACATTCGAGGGCATCGCATCTCCATCATAATTGCGCACCTGTCACCCAAGGCGGGAATAACCTCGTACACCCAGATCTAAAAAACTTATAATTATTATGACGATGAAAAACATCATAAAAAAATTCAAACTAAAAACTTTGAAATTATTACCAATAGAGCCAACAATAAGTTGTACGCATCATAATTCGCTCACCCTTCGCCATATTGGGCATCGAATGCTTTCTATGGAATATGTTTACGGTATTGACATAACACCTAGATCCCCATGGATAATTGTTGAAGACTTTGATATATCAAAAACGTCCAAAGCAAATAAGTTGATCCCGGTCTTTTCCCTCACGAAGCTCTCCATGATGTAGACCATGCCCAATTTCAATTTGTCCAACATGTCGAGGCATATAACTAAAGCTTTCTCGAGCTCATACTTTATCACATTCATTTTTTATCCAAAATATTTGACATTAAGACTGCCATTTACTGGATTCCAGGACTCTGGCATTGGCTCTTCACCATACTTTAATCTCATGATGAGGGAAAACTAGAAAGTTGAGAGGGTGACTACCTTCCCATCCCCAAAACAAAAATGGAACATATTACCATTGACTGGCTTCAAAATTCGAAGTATGAGAGAATCTATAAGTTGTACTGAAAACTGCATCGTACTCAATTTATTCAATGGCCATAGGCAAGATCGCTTCAACATATCTTTATGGTCATCAACAAGGAGATTTAGAATTGTGGTAAAGCTATTGAAGTTAAGGTATGATGAAACTTTAGCTGGACGATCTCTCAGTTCAAGATCTACTGCATACTTCATCTATAACAATTTCAAATGTTAAAACCACGTACAAGAAAGTATTGAATAAAATGAGATATCTATAAATTTAACCATTTCAAATTGTAGACTACTGCACGTGAAATAACAAATAGGAAAATTAAACATTAAAGAAAAAACTAAATAAAGCTTATAATGAAATTTATTATTATTATTATTATTATTATTATTATTATTATTATTATTATTATTATTATTATTATTATTATGAAATTATAAGTAGAATTATTAACGTTATGATATTATTGTATTTTTCTTTTTATAATTATGAAATTATAAGTACATTTATTCTTTCTACTTATTATAATAAATTATCAACAACATTATGTATATTAACAATTTTTATTAGCATTATGAAATTATAATTACATGTACTAACGCTATGAAATTATTATATTTTTTGTTATGATTATGAAATTATAATTATAATTACATTTATTATTTCTAATTATTATGAAATTATTATATTTTTTGTTACAATTATGAAATTATAATTATATTTATGGTAGCCGAACTACAGGTCCTTGGTGGTTGAACCATGGTGGCTAAACCTAAAATGTTCGATACAAGGACCAGCGCTGAGCATAAAAACGCCCAGCGTCTTCTTCTTCAGTGGCGTTTTTACACCCAGCTCGGTCGCGGAGCTCGCCATTTCCGACGAGCTCTACCATCTATAATGAACCAAAGATATCATGTTTCAAACTTCGAACCATAAACCTAGAAATGGAAGCTAAAATGTAAACTAACCTTGTCTAATATTTGAGGTTGATGATGAATAGTTCTTCTTCTTTGAAGGAATCACAGTATTTTTCTTCGTCAACCCAAAGTCTTCTTCTTCACGGGACCCGAAAGCAAGAGAAAGTTTTGAACATGGATGTTGACGGACAAAATATTTGAATAAATATAAGAGTACGTTAGACTTTGTCAATAATAAACCCTTTTTCCTTTTTCTTTTTAACTTACAAATTTGGTCAATAGGTATTTTGAAAAACGGGTAGGGTGATGGTCACTGATCGGTATTATTTTCCTACTCCCTGAAATTAAAGAGAATTCCACGACCCGACCACTTAATGTCATGGTCTTCCTTTGACCGACCTCTTAATTTCATGGTCTTCCTTTGACCGACCTCTTGCCGAGAACTCCATGGTCGGCACGTGGCCGTCCTTCTCACTGTTCAACAATAATGGGCAGCGTCTCAGCGAAATGTCCGGTCTCATCCTGGTCGGGTTCATCCCGATCTCCTTCTTCAGTTTAATACTTGAAGATAAGATCGGTTCTTCCCGACCTACGGCCCGTATTGGCAGGCTTCCCAATCTCTTTCAACACTGGGCCTCGTTAATGGGCCATATACTTGAGCCTCAAAGGTAATACATGATCCACAAGGAAACCCTTCACAAAATGGAAATGGAATCCTTATAAGTAAAGAATCCTTCTTAAAAGGTAAGTTTATAACAAAAGGACTCCTTCCTTAAATAAAGGAAGTTATGGGGTTTTTCAGCCCTATAAATATAGTTCCTTTGATCACATATATTCATTCATTATTCTTTACGTTTTCCAGTAAAATATTCTTTCTCTACTTTTCTCCATAAAACTAATTCTCACACCGGAGGGGCGACGAGGAGAATCCCCCTCGCCTTTTTTGCAGATCAACCAAGGTGAATTCATTGGTCTTTTCCAACGATCTAGTATCATCAGATCTTGCCACGTTAAGGTTAGGATTTTTTACAGCATCAATTGGCGCCGTCTGTGGGAAGAGATACAATCAGCCATGGTTAATAGACGTCAATCCCGTCCCTCCGCATCCACTGGTCAATCCCTTCCGGCCAACACTTCGGCTGAGGATGATAATACTCCACTCCTTGAAGATGTTGGGGAAGAACAGAACCCAGAAATCACACCAGACAGCGAACCTGTTAGTCGAGAAGATTTCAACGAACTTTAGCAGCAGCTCCGCAAACTCCATCAGGCTCTTCAGCAACAGAACAATCATCAAGCGCAACCCGACCCAAGCACTCCAGGCACGATTCCTAGGGAAGATCCCCGGCCAGTTAATCCTATTGCTGACAACTCCCCGGGAATCAGGGGTGCCCATCCCATGATTGAGGGATCTGCCAACTTGATACAGCAAGAGCTCTCAAGAATCATTCAGGAAGGAATTGCTGACGGGATACGGCAAAATACACAGGATCGGACCTCATTCGTAAGAAGAACCCCCTTTACTCTCGAAATAACATTTTTTCCCTTGCCAGACCGATTTAAATATCTCCGGATAAAGGAATATGATGGAACAACAGACCCAAACAACCACCTGAATACCTACACTGATGTCATGGACATGCAGAATGCTCCCGATCAGATTCTATGCAAGGCCTTCCCGCAAACCTTAACAAATTCAGCTCGAGACTGGTTCTCTACAATACCTCCAGGGTCAGTCTCTTCCTTTTCCGATCTTACTGAGAAATTCACAGCTTTCTTTGCAAGTAGCAAAAGGATCAAGAAAACTGTTGCTTCCCTCATGCAGTTAAGGCAAGGACCGAATGAAACACTGCGAGAGTTCATGACTCGTTTTAACGCTGAAAGACTTCAGATTCCAGATCTCCATATATCATCAGCCATTTCAGCCCTGACCTAAGCTATTCGAGGTCCGAAATTTAGAATGTCCCTGTCCAAGAAGCCGCCTTCGAATGTAACGGAGCTTCTCAGAAGAGCCGAAAAGTACATAAACATGGAGGAAACACTTTTGTCAGTTCGGGCACAAGATCAAGGCCAGGGGGCAGTAGCACAGTCTTCACAATCAATAAGGCAGGGGAATAAAAGGTCAAGACAGGAGGATGAGAAGAATTCTTCCCGAACTAACTCGAAGGGGAATAGCCATGGGCATCAGAGTTTAACTCCGCTAAACGTACCTCGATCCCACATTCTCATGGAAATCAAGGGATGTGAAGATTTGTGTTGGCCCAAGCCTATCAAGGGGAAAATCGACGAAAAGAATCGACATAAGTATTGTGAATTTCACAAGAGCCCGAGCCATACCACGGATGAGTGCAGAACATTAAAATAGGAGATAGAAGCCCTCTTAAAAAGGGGCTTCTTAGGGCACTACATAAGGAAAGACGATAAAGAGCATGGGAAAGGGGAAGAGAAAAATAGATCCGCTGGCACCATAAATTTTATCGTCAGAGGAATAACATCTGGAGGTGATTCGAATTACGCACGCAAAAATCATGCCCGGGCACTAAGCGATCGGGAAGAAAGGTCAGGATATCATGACCATGAGTTTTCAAGCAGCATCAGCTTCAGCAGCGCTGACATGGAAGGAATTTTGTATCCTCATGACGATGTTGTTCTCATCAGCACAACAATCGCAAATTTTGATGTTAGGAGGGTGCAAGTTGACAATGGAAGCGCAGCCAATGTTCTTTCCTTAGAAGCTTTCAACCAGATACAGTTCCCCAAAGATCGACTTCGAAAGGTCATTACTCCCCTAACTGGGTTTGGTGGAGGAACTGTAAAACCCGAAGGCCTAATTGACCTTCCCACCTCACTGGATAAGAAGAGAAACGGGTAACAAAGATGACTCCGTTCCAGGTCGTCAAGACTCCTATGGCCTACAATGCTATCTTGGGAAGACCCTTCTTGAACAGCCTAAGAGCTATAGTATCGACATATCACCTGGCGATCAAGTTCCCAACTTCCGCAGGCATAGCAACTATTCAGGGAAGTCAATCGGTAGCCAGAAGTTGCTATATCAGTTGTATTGGAAAGGATAAGACAGATCTGATGTCAATAGAACTTCTTGTGGAAGAAAGAATGTCGCCAGCAGAGGAGTTGGAAGAAGTTCAAATTTCAGAAGGGAAGATCTTCACAATTGGGAAAGAGCTCCCTAAACTAATGAAAGAGGAGTTATTGCAATGTTTAAAGAAAAAATATCAACATATTCGCATGGAGTGCTGAAGATATGCCCGGGATTGATCCCGCACTCATCAAACACGAGCTTAACGTCATGCCCAACAAGAAGCCCATAAAGCAGGGAAGAAAACAGTTTACCACAGAAAGGAGTCCAAAAGATAGTTATCCTCTTCCCAGGATCGACAGATTGGTGGATTCAACATCAGGCTCTGAACTTTACAGCTTCCTAGACGCCTTCTCGGGATATCATCAGATTCAGATGGCACAGGAAGATCGGGAAAAAACTTCCTTCATGGCAGATGAAGGAATATATTGCTATAAGGTCATGCCGTTTGGATTAAAGAATGCTGAGCTACTTATCAAAGATTGGTAAACATGGTCTTGTCCAGACACATCCAGCTTAACATTGAGGTCTACGTTGATGACATGGTCGTAAAAAGCTCAAGAAAGAAAGACCACATTGCTGACCTTGAGGACATATTCAGTACACTTAGAGAACATCGGATGAAATTGAATCCTGCAAAGTGCGCCTTCGTAGTAGGCTCGAGAAAGTTTTTGGGATTCATGACCACTCAGAGAGGTATCGAAGTCAATTCAGATAAAATTTCGGCCCTAGCATCAATGGAACCTCCCCGAAATATCAGGGAAGTGCAGTAGTTGACAGGGAGAGTAGCAGCATTGGGCCGATTTATGTCAAGGGTAGCAGACAAATGTTTTCCCTTCTTCAAAACTCTTCGAGGAAACAAAGACTTCAGATGGGACGAGGAATGCGAGGTCTCCTTCAGGAAGTTGAAAGAATACTTGGGTACTCCTCCAATATTGGTAAAGCCAAATCAAGGGGACAATTTGTTCTTGTATCTAGCAGTGTCCGATCATGCTGTGTAATGACCCGGGTCCCACTTAATGGGCTGTCCTGGCCGTTAGATGACGGTGTACTGTCCCCACTGTACCAATACGAGTCTTTTCAGCATACTTTGTCCTCATTCGCACGCTCCCCGAGAAAACTTCCTAAGAGGTCACCCATCCCAGAATTTCTCCAAGCCAAGCATGCTTATCTGTGGAGTTTTCAACAATGGACTTCCTGAAAAGAAGGTGAACCTTGTTGGTATGAGTAGTACCTATCATTTCTTTTAAGCTTTCTTGATCGGGGTATTACAATCACCCCCTGTTAGACTCGCGACGTCCTCGTCGCGCCTAACCCATCTGAGGATCTGTTGCCATGCGTTGGGATTCTAGAGGTTGCTCCCACCCTATGGCATAGCACTTAGTTCCTGACTTTCGGCTGGCGGTCGGCTCTGATACCATTTGTAATGACCCGGGTCCCACTTAATGGGTTGTCCCGGCCGTTAGATGACGGAGTACTGTCCCCACTGTACCAATACGAGTCTTTTCAGCATGCTTTGTCCTTACCCGCACGCTCCCCGAGAAAACTTCCAGGAGGTCACCCATCCCAGAATTTCTCCAAGCCAAGCACACTTAACTGTAGAGTTTTCAACGATGGACTTCCGGAAAAAAGGTGCACCTTGTTGGTAGGAGTAGTACCTATCATTTCTTTTAAGCTTTCTTGATCGGGGTATTACATGCTGTGAGTGCCGTTTTGGCTAAAGAGGAAGGGAAGGCCCAAAAACCGGTATATTACGTCAGTAAGATGATGTTGGACGTAGAAACCCGATATACATTGGCGGAGTAGCTCGCACTTTCCTTGGTTACAGCCGCTAGAAAGTTAAGACCATACTTTCAAGCTCATGCCATAACTGTCCTCACAAATCATCCCTTGAAGCAAATCTTGCAGAAACTAGACGTATCTGGCCGTCTACTCAAATGGTCAATCGAGCTTGGGGAATATGACATTGAGTTTAAACCTCGACCTTCCATCAAAGCACAGGTCTTGGCTGACTTCGTTGCTGAACTCGCCCCAAGACCTCGGGGGCCAACAGGTCATGACAGGGAAGAGGCCACATGGACCTTGGAAGTAGATGGAGCATCGAAAGCCGAAGGCTCGAGGGCCGGAATCATACTAAAGAAAGATGATGGCACGATGGAAATTCAGTGTGCAATAAGGTTTTACTTCCCAGCGACTAATAATGATGCAGAGTATGAAGCCATGATTGCTGGACTTCAAGCAACTCAACATCTAGGGGTCGAGCATGTCAAGGTCCTGAGTGATTGACAATTGGTGGTAGAACAGGTAAATGGCACTTTTGAAGCAAAAGATGAGAAAATGTCATCTTATAGGATGACGGTCTTGGACTTGCAAAATTTCGAGGTCTGCCAATCACAAGGCAGATGCTCTATCAAGACTTACTTTTTCCAATCTAGACAACTTAGAGAGGACCGTGTTCGTACGAACTCTTCATGAGCCCAGTATCGCACAGCAACCCGAAGTCATGGATATTTCAGATCAAGAGCCTAGTTGGATGGATCCAATAATTGAATATCTAACGTCAAGAAAGTTTCCAGATGATAAAGCAGAATCCAGAAGAGTCAAATCAAGGGCCCTGAGGTATACCTTCTTACAGAATACCTTGTTCCGTCGAAGCTTCACACTTCCTTACCTGCGATGCCTAACTCTGAAAGAAGCAGCCCTTGCTATGGCTGAGGTTCATGAAGGAATCTGAGGGGGACACTAGGGAGCAAGAACTCTAGTACTGAAATTGATACGATACGGGTACTATTGGCCAAATATAAAGAAACACACACTTAATTATGTAAAAGCTTGCGACAAGTGCCAAAGATTCGCAGCCCGGTTACATCAACCCGCGGAAGAGCTAACCTCGATTATGTGCCCATATCCTTTCGCTCAATGGGGAATCGACATACTAGGAAATTTCCCCATAGCCCAGGGTCAGGTCAAATTCTTGGCAGTTGCCATGGAACACTTCACTAAGTGGGTGGAAGCCAAACCGCTAGCTGTAATCACAGAACAAAAGTTGGACGCATTTGTATGGAAATCAATAGTCTGCCATTTTGGTCTTCCTAAGACATTAATAACAGCTAATGGGAGTCAATTTGAGTGCCAAGCCTTCAAGCAATTCCCCAAGAACCTCGGAATAGAACACAGGTTGACTTCCGTTACGCACCCGCAGAGTAATGGGTTAGCTGAAGTTATAAATAGGCTCATCTTACAAGACTTGTGGACTCTCCTGGACAGTGCCAAGGGAGATTGGCCCGATCTCCTGTCAGAAATACTTTGGACCAACCGAACCACGTTCAAGACTGCGACAGGGGAGACCCCGTTTATGCTTGCCTTCGGAATGGAATCCGCTGTCCCAGTAGAAGTAACAATTCCGAGCTTCCGTGCTATGACCGCAGGATCACCCGACCATATTGAGGGACAAAGAGAAAGTCTGGATCTTCTGGAAGAGGTCAGGGAAGATGCATCATTAAGAATAGCAGCTTACCAACAGGCCATGTCTAAGAAGTTCAATATCCGAGTAAAGAAGAGGGAATTCAGAATGGGAGATCTTGTCCTTCGCCGCAGTGAGGCTGCCGGTCATCAACCAGGGAAACTTGGGCCTATTTGGGAAGGACCATACGAAGTCATCCGAAACTTGGGAAAGGGCTCATACAGCCTCCTCACAATGGATTCGAAACCTCTTCCTCGGCCATGGAATGCAGAGAATTTGAAGCCATACTACAAGTAGAAACCTCTTCCTAGATATCAGAGTCGTCTAGTCGAGCCTGCGCGTCCATGCTTATTCTTTTTACTTTCGGACTTGCACGTCCATCAATGATTGTTAAGGTCGGGCCTGCGTGCCCACAGTTCTTTCTTTTAGCGTCAGGGACGAGTACTCTTTTTCCTTATCCAGATTTTTTCCCACTGGGTTTTTCTGGGTATGGTTTTAACGAGGCCTAACATTCAGTCTCCTTCAATAAAAGTACTTCTTCCAAAGAATGAGTACTACAAAGATCAGATCTTGAAGTAACTTACAAGGTCATTCACATATATTTACAAGTTATTTCCCATCAAATAATTTACAATGTCTCATGGTAAGACTTTACAAATTATTCTTCCACGAATAATTTACAAGGTCTCATGGCAAGACGTTACAAATTATTTCCCATCAAATAATTTACAATATCTCATGGTAAGACTTTACAAATTATTCCACGAATAATTTACAAGGTCTCATGCCAAGACGTTACAAATTATTTCCATCCGAATGATTTACAATATCTCATGGTAAGACTTTACAAATTATTCTTCCACAAATAATTTACAAGGTCTCATGGCAGAACGTTACAAATTATTTACCATCAAATAATTTACAATGTCTCATGGTAAGACTTTACAAATTATTCTTCCACAAATAATTTACAAGGTCTCATGGTAAGACGTTATAAATTATTTCCCATCAAATAATTTACAATGTCTCATGGTAAGACTTTACAAATTATTTGATGTGATTCGGAAAAGAAGCTAAGAACAATGTTATGATTCGGGACGAATCATCTTAAAGGAAGAGGGAATGATGTGATCCGAAAAAGGCATAAAAATGAGAAATCAAGACACGGGCAATTCAACAATATTCTACATAGGAAAATGAACAAGTCTCATGTTGGGCTCGAGTCGAGATTCAAATTAGATCAATTAATTTCAAAGGATCAGAAAATTGGGCAGAAGATGCATTACGGCCGTAACATTGTTTCTCACGGCCGTAACTCACTTATGGATTTCACGGCCGCATCACATTCCTCACGTCCCTAAATGAATATTGGTATTTTTGTTCAGAAGGAGATTTACGGTTGTAACATCAATCTTCACGGCCGTAACTAATATTGAGACATTTTGATCCGAGAAGGACTCACGGCCGTAAGTCTGACTTTTAAGGCCGTAAGCGGCGCGAATCAGATTTTCAGGATTTTAGTATTTCAGTTGATTTTTATTTCCTTTATTGGTTTTTAATTGTTTTTCCAATTTTTAGTAATTTTGGTTATTTTGGTTATTTTAGTTATTGTAGTCATTTTAGCCTAATTAGAATTCTATTCAGAGTCAGTTAGCGACTAGGGTTTATTTTGCCTATTTATATGCTTTTCCATTGAATGTAAAAGTAAGATTTTGATGAATGAAAAATATATTGAGTGTTTTCTCAACATTGTTCTGGAATTGAACAAACTTCGAACTTATCAATTATTGTGGGATATTTGTGGCGTTCAACAAATCGAACTTATCAAAGGCGCCCATCCTTTGTGGCATTCAAACCATTACGGTTCTTGTTTCCGCATCGTAACGGGTCTTGGATTTAATGTACTCATGGTTCTTACGTCGTGAGGCTCGGGTTGTAGTGTTCTCGTCCGTTCCAACCTGAATTCGGAACTTTCCAAGCGTTATTCAGCGAGCTACGACGTCGACCCCCTCCTGGGTTCGCATCATATGGTATCAGAGCTGGACTCTGAATTCAGGTTATTGTGTTTTTCTATCCAGTTTGATTTTTATGTTTATCATCGAGTCCCATAAAAATCATTCATATCCTATTTTTGTTATTTGAGTCTTTGTTTTCAATTTTTCTTGTTTTTCTTGCCAGTAATTTTTTTCCAGTTTGATCCATAAGAGTCAGTCCCAAAAAAAAACAAAAATGTTTTTCTTGTTCTTTTTCATCCAAATCCAGTTCCATTTGTTTTGTTGCGTTCGTTTCGAATTTTCGGATTTTATTAAAAAATTATTTTTTTATTTTTTTTATTTTTATTAATTCCCAAAATTCAAGAACCACTTTCTTGAATTTCCTTAAATTCTTGATAATTTCGTGTCTTCCAAGTCAAATTAAAATTCTTGATATTCTTTCCTTTCTAGTCAAAATTCAAGAACCACTTTCTTGAATTTCTACAATATTCTTGATATTCTTTCCTTTCGAGTCAAATTCAAGAACCACTTTCTTGAATTTCTTTAAAATTCTTGATATTGTTTTTTTCTTTTCGAGTCAACATTAAATTCCTTCTTGATATTTGTCAATATCTGGACCCTCTTATTTTGAGTCTCTCAAATTTTGAAATCTACATAAAGGGATGAATTATGAGTTCGATCCTACCTTCCAGACTAGGTGTCATGTGGGCAGTAAACTGTGCAATATTATTATTGATAAGGAGTATTATTGCGATCTGGTCAGTACCACCATGGTTGAGGAGTTGAGCTTACCTTTACTACCACAGTCCAATCCTTATAGGTTGGCGTGGTTAAAGGAGTGTGGGCAGGTAAATGTAACCCATGGGGTAGTGAAATTGACACTTGGAAGATATAGCGATGAACTGTAGAGTAATGTGGTGCCTCTAGAATCTTGTGACATATTGTTGAGTAGATCGTGGAAGTGTGAGAGGAAATCAGTCTATGATAAGCGTAGGAATATATATAAATTTGTTAAGGATGGGAAAAGTATTAAGCTTATGCCGTTAAAATTAATTTCAAAGGATCAGAAAATTGGGCAGAAGATGCATTACGGCCGTAACATTGTTTCTCACGGCTGTAACTCACTTATGGATTTCACGACCGCATCACATTCCTCACGTCCGTAAATAAATATTGGTATTTTTGTTCAGAAGGAGATTTAGGGCCGTAACATCAATCTTCACGACCGTAACTAATATTGAGACATTTTGATCCGAGAAGGACTTACGGACGTAAGTCCGACTTTTAAGGCCGTAAGCGACGCGAATCAGATTTTTGGGATTTTAGTATTTCAGTTGATTTGTATTTCCTTTATTGGTTTTTAATTCTTTTTCCAATTTTTGGTTATTTTAGCTATTTTCACCTAATTAGAATTCTATTCAGAGTCAGTTAGCGACTAGGGTTTATTTTGCCTATTTATATGCTTTTCCATTGAATGTAAAAGTAAGATTTTGATGAATGAAAAATATATTGAGTGTTTTCTCAACATTGTTCTGGAACTGAACAAACTTCGAACTTATCAAATATTATGGGATATTTGTGGCATTCAACAAATCGAACTTATCAAAGGCGTGGGCATCCTTTGTGGCGTTCAAACCATTACGGTTCTTGTTTTCGCATCGTAACAGGTATTGGGTTTAATATACTCATGGTTCTTACGTCGTGAGGCTCGGGTTGTAGTGTTCTCGTCCGTTCCAACCTGAATTCGGAACTCTCCAAGCGTTATTCTGAGAGCTTCGACGTGGACCCCCTCCCAGGTTCGCATCATTATTCTTCCATGAATAATTTACAAGGTCTCATGGCATGACGTTACAAATTACTTCCCAACAAGAAGTTCAAAATAATTAGATATGCGTCCATTTTACTTGTTATGGACTCGACTCCATCTTGACAAACGGACCCTAAAGGTCGGCATAACCCGATCTTATCAAACAATTCTCACAATTTCAAAAAGTAAAGAGCTCGATCTTATCCTTGAGTGAATCGACTAAAAGGGGTCGGACTAACCCGGTCTTACTAGTCAATTGTCTGAAACTTAATCCTGATGCGGAATCAATGCTACTTAATATTTAAAGGAAACCCTCGAAAGGCTTAAAAACCAAATTCATTCATTCATTAAGTTTTAAAAAGTCTACGGGGCATACCCCGGGCATAACAACGTAGATTTACAATGACTTCAATCCTCGGGGTCAGACCCCTCTTCTGCTTCTTCGAGCACTTCGCAATCGGCGTCATCTTCCTCCTCAAAGGGGCTGAGGTCGAGATCATCAGTATCTAGTGGGAAAGTGGCCATTGGGCTCGTGTCTAACTCGGGCATCTTCAGAAGGCACCAAGCTCTTGCCTGTTTTATTGCTTGAGAGTAAGACTCCAAAGCATAGTTACCCAACGGCAAGCTTGTATTCTTCTGAGCCTTTGAAGGACTCTATGGCAGAAGCTTGGAGTTGAGGCTCCCGAGCCCGAGCCTGCTCAAGCTCTTCTGCGAAGTTCCTAGCTTCAGCCCAAGCATTGTCCCGCTCTTGGAAAGCAGCCTCGAGGTCTGCCTTAACTTTGCAAAGCTCCTCCTCGGCAGCGTTGGCCCGGGTGGCTTCATATTGAACAGAGTGAACTAACTAACTCGCTATCTCACCCCGCTCAATGCTTTGATTGGCAACTCCCCGGGTAATGCTCAACATCTGAAGATCGGGCAAATAACTTGTAAAAATTTCGCATAAAGATATATATACACTAAAGAATGACAGCAAAATCTTAAGAACTACCTAGAGAGCCACACTCATTATGTGCTCCACTCCCCGCTCTAGACCGATTTCATATTGGTATTTTTTCACGAGGTCTGGATACAGGGAGTCTTGCATCTTCCTCCTGCAGTCGGCCAGAGATGGATTGTCGGCCTCGAGCTCGGAGTCGGAAGGAGGAGGTGCCCGACCCATAGGAGGTCTTTCCTCCCTTGGTGGTTGGATATCTTCATGACACCGGGATGTTTATCCCTAGCTTGAAGTATTGGCCCTTCCCCTATTTTGAGGGCGCCTCCTGGTCACTCCGTCCACTGCCCTCTTCGCTCGGGCACTTTAAGCCTTGGCAAGTGCGGCCAGCTTCAAAACCTCGGAGTCTAAATCCATTCCTGAAACAAGGATGAGAAGATTAAAGCCTCCTGAAAAATCCATGAAGATAAGCATAAAGCAAAGAAGGTAATTTTTAATTACGTAATTTAAGAGGCCGAACCCTACCGGGCTGAAGGTCAAGGCCGGCCTGGTCCAGAATGTCACTATTTGCTAAGTCACTGGCTTCCTCACCTAGCAAACCAAAGTCACACACCCGGACAGCATCGGCCATAAGTTCTGTCACGGCCTCCTCACTCAGACTACCCATCCTATTAAAGTTATCTACATCGGGTCTTCTGAAGTTTGGCTAGAATAGGGTCTCGCCCTCTTTAGGTTTGATAAAGAAAAACCTTTATTTCCAATACTTTATGGAGGAGGGGACCCATGGAACCTCAAACCTACCCTTCCCGCACAAATACACAAAACAATTGCATCGGGGCAAGTACTTAAGCTCCAACAAACATTTGCAAAGATTAATGGTAGGCTCTATCCCTAGCTCCTACACAGTATGTAAAAATATACAAGGATCCTCCACCCATTAGGAGCAAGTTGATGGGGAGATATGCTCGCTGTCAGTAAGAAATCCACAAAAAATTGGTGCAAGGGGAACCTAAGCCCGGCCAGTAAGGCCTCGTTATACATGACTATCTCCCCTTCCTGGCAATGATAATAATACTCGTCCCTATTCGGGACCCTGACAGTATATCTATCCACTAATCCGTATCTCCTCATGTCTACCTCGATCATATGTTCTTTCAATTTGTTATAATGGGTTGGTAGCTCGAGCTCTGTCCGCCTAGGTTCTCTCACTACCCGAGGATTGTCCTCAACCTCCTCCCCATTATCAGACTCGCCCTCTTCAAAATCAGGTGGGGGCTCGTAAAATCCTAATGGTTCGACCTCTAGAGGTTCATCTAAATCTTCTACCTCCCTAAGGTCTTCCACTGTCATACGTCTAGCCATACTTTCCTATAATAAATAATAAAAGAGTTAGAGAGGACAGGGTAGGCCGAGCCTACCTAAGATGCTAGAAATTTTTTGTTGGAGTA
Source organism: Ligustrum vulgare (assembly GCA_963555705.1). Taxonomy (NCBI): domain Eukaryota; kingdom Viridiplantae; phylum Streptophyta; class Magnoliopsida; order Lamiales; family Oleaceae; genus Ligustrum; species Ligustrum vulgare. Next base: position 34,778,084 of record OY743183.1, on the reverse strand, counting down.
GAGGTCGTTTAGGTTGCCCGACGAGTTCTTTGATCTCTCAAAAATTTGCAAAGTAAACGTAATGAGATTATGGGGACCACATATATATAGACAAATTATGCAGGAAAATTTTCAAAATCCAAAAATTACCTCCTGCCATGTGTCAACACTATAAGGTACTTCTTTTATGACTAAAATAATAAATATGGTGAGTTGGAAAATCACATGTAACAGCTGTCATGCGCCCAGAAATCTTGTCCCGATCTCTGACGCACGGGGGCCAATGATCGGTATTATTTTCCTACTCCCTGAAATTAAGGAGAATTCCATGACCCGACCTCTTGATGTCATGGTCTTCCTTTGACCGACCTCTTGCTGAGAACTCCATGGTCGGCACATGACCGACCTCCTCGCTGTTCATCCTGGTCGGGTTCATCCCGATCTCCTACTTCAGTTTAACACTTGAAGATAAGATCGGTTCTTCCCGACCTACGGCCCGTATTGGCAAGCTTCCCAATCTCTTTCAACACTCGGGCTCGTTAATGGGCCATATACTTGAGCCTCAAAGGCAATACATGATCCACAAGGAAACCATTTACAAAAAGGAAACTGAATCCTTATAAGTAAAGAATCCTTCTTAAAAGGTAAGTTTATAACAAAAGGACTCCTTCCTTAAATAAAGGAAGTTATGGGCTTTTTCAGCCCTATAAATACAGTTCCTTTGATCACATATATTCATTCATTATTCTTTACGTTTTCCAGTAAAATATTATTTCTCTACTTTTCTCTAGAAAACTAATTCTCACACCGGAGGGGCGACGGGGAAAATTCTCCTCGCCTTTTTTGCAGGTCAACCAAGGTAAATTCATTGGTCTTTTCCAACAATCAAGTATCATCAGATCTTGCCACGTCAAGGTTAGGGTTTTTTACAACATCAGTCACTAATTTCTTGGCTGAAAGGAGAGGTCCAACAGGTTGGAGAATAATTGGAGAAGCAGGAGACTTAACCAAAGGAAAGAGGTTGTAGCATTATTCTTGGAGGTTGGCTTAAATACATAGTAGTTGGCTGGAGAATTAGGGGTAAAAAACAAGAATTCTTATTGGGGAAAATGGTTTCTTCTGCAGGGTTGGGGATTAAAGTAGATTGGACGTAGATTCTGGGTGGAAAAGAAAGGTAGTAGATGACTGAACTTGGAAAGAAAGGGCAAAAGGCTTAATTAATAAGTGAGGTGGTCGGTAGAAAACAAGGGTCGACTGGGAGGAAATAAAGGAGAGAAGAGGGATGCTGGTCTGGAAGAGACATACTACCTTCATTCCAAGAAAAGGTATTGGCTTTGGGGAGAAAACAGAGAATATACAATGAAGAAGAAAGAGTTCATCACGAGATTCGGACTTGAATGCATAAATTGAAGATTTCCAGATTTATTCATTGTTTAATGATTTGGTGATGGCTTTCTTTTATTTTTCTATTGTTTCTTATATTAAGATGCTAGGCTAATTCCCCTTATGTATTGGATGAAGCTGATGCTTATTATTTATTTATTTCAATTTGATAACTAGAAGTTTAAGAATTTCTCGTGCTATCTTGATTAGTTTTGAATGCTTAATTTTATTGTTTTATTGATGGCCACAATTGAATATATTGTTGCCTATTGTAATCTTAGAAAACTCACATTAATTTAGAACATTATGTTATTAACGCATGAACACTATATATTAAGAATAACACTATTACATGTGCAATCTAATTGATGATTGTATGATAATGCGTTCTAAACATTCGTATTCGGACCAGGGATAGATTCAGATCATGTTTAGGATAGATTAAATTTTTCTTAAAAAAGAAAATTAATTTCATGTGAATTATCGATTCTTGAGTCACTACAAAAAAAAAAGTGTCTCCAGCGACCAAACAAATTTGTCGCTGAAGGCTATTTTATGGTCATTGAATGTCTTCAGCGACCAATAAATCGTGGTCACACAATGGTCGCTAATTCATCGTAGCTGAAAGTCTTTAGCAACCAATGGATGATGGTAGCTAAAACTTGAATTTTCAGCGACCAAATACTTCTCTTGAATTGGTCGATGTACATATAAAATTAAGATATGTATTTGGTTGTGAAAGGTTCACATTTAGTGGCCACCTAACATTGGTCGCTAATCCTTACCGTTCAGAGACCAAAGTGTGGTCGATAATGCTTAACTTTCAACGACCAAAAATTGTCAGCAACCATAATGGTTGATCATTGAAACATTATAAAAACCGTATAAATTTTACTCCAATTTTTTTAGTGACCAACATTTGGTTGGTCGCTAATATACAACAACAACGACCAAACGACGAAATGCACATTTAGCGACCACCTTTAAATTGGTCGCTAATGCTTACCTTTTAGCGACCAATCTTTGGTTCCTGAAGGTACACCTATAGGGACCAATATTATTTGATTTGTGAATGGTGGCACCTTCCTTGGACCAATGCATGGTCTCTGAAAGTATAACTTTTGGGACCAAGTATTGGTTGTTGAAGGATTCTCTTCATAAACTACAACAACTACAAAATTGGTTGGTGAATATTAAAAGGATAATATTCATATGGTCTAGAAACCAAAATTTGTTCGCATAAAGGTATTTACCAACCAAACTTTAGTTTCTAAATTTTATGTTTATGAATGCCTTTAGCGACCAATTTTTTTACACCTGCTAATAATCACTCAATGTTTCAATTCAATGTTTGATAGCCACATTATATTAACAATATTAATAATAAGAACAATAAACAAATTAACAAAAATATATGCTGCAAAAGGTAAATTGTAATTGCACTAATAACAAAAAATAATAGTATATACATAACCTTAAATATCTAAAATTTAACAACAAAAAAATAAGTTCCCATATTTTTCTTGTAACTTCAACATTATAATCACATTAAAGAAGCACCAACTGATGGCGACGGTGGAGGCGATGTAGGTGGATCATTGGTCGATTCTACATGAGGATACTGACTCAAATCCATTCGTATAGTAAGGCTCTGGATAAGTAATGCATGTTGTTCGAGACGCTGTGTATGCTCAATAATAGCTTTATCCTTCTCATTATCTTGTTGTCTAAGAATTTCCAACTCTTGCATAATTTTAGGAGGAGCTATGATTGTGTTGCTATATGATTTACGTGGAGCAGGCCAAACCCCAGTAATAGTTTCGGCACTCCTACCAAGGACTTGAGCACATATTGCTGCTTCATCCATTGCATATACATCATCTTCTAGTTGTACTTGTGATTGATGCAATTCCACCATCTCATTCTATCACAACGAATTAACATGTTATAATGAATAATATTTATTATACAATACATTTATGTCTAATAAGTGATATCTTACATATCATGATTCAGCTAGGGATGGCAAAATGGCTCGTCGGCTACAGCCGCTCGGGCTCGGCTCGGAAAAAGCTCCGGCTTAGCTCGACTCAAGGCTCGAGCTGAGCTTTTTTTTTAAGAGACGAGCTTTGGCTAGGCTCGGCTCGAGCCAAAAAAAAAACCATCCCAAAAAGCTCGATGGGAGCTTGAGCCATGAAATTCGGCCACGAACTTGGCTCAACTTGTTGTATATATACATTTCTAATAAAAAATTTATGATTTTTGTTATAAAAATAAAAATAAATTAAAAGCTTAGGGCTCGGCTCGAAAAAGCTCTAGCTTAAAGCTCAAGTCGAGCCTTTATTTTGAGGACGGGCTTTGGCTCGGCTCGGCTCGGGCCAAAAAAAGCTTAACCCCTAAAAGCTCGAGCCAAGATTCTATCATTGATCTTCGGCTCAGCTCGTTGACATCCCTAGATTCAGCTAGTTGATTATCCTATCCCTTGGTTGTGGAATGCATCCTTCTAAACAATTCAATGTGACCAACCGATGGTTCCTTTGTACATGATCAAATTGCAAAAAATATAAGTTGATCACTCATTATTTGTCCGTCCAATCACCATTTATGTAAGTATTGAAAATAAATCATCACTAACAAATAATTTTCAAGTTCAAACATTAACGACTGACAAATAAACCCATGAAAAGGTTATAATAATAATACATAAAGTGAGATCTATTAAATTCATGGTTGAGAAAGCCAATCGGATTACAAATGCTTCCCTAGTTACAGTGAATGATCTAGTTCCACCATCGTGATTATATGGATTTTTTGCTCGATTGAGTTTCCCAGTTGCACATCATTTCTAAAAACCAATAACAAAATTTTACGATAATTAATTAGTCGACTCATTAGTCCCTCTTTAACCAACAATAATGAAAAATGACACTAAAATAGTTTAATAATTTCACATACCAAAAAATTATCACTTTCGAAGTGTGCACACATTCACTTCCAATCCTCCTGTGATTTAACAGTTGCTGGCTTACATTGTAGTGGGTCTTTTACATCTAACTTTAGTTTTTTGTGTTTTTTATTACATGTGATTCTATGATATTTATACCTTTCGCGACAATGTCTTTCAACAATTTCAACCATCTGGCGATCATTTAAATCAACTTCAATTTTTTCTTGTATGTAGAGAAAAGAAAACTTCTTGGTTATTGTAGTATTCAAAAAAAAAAATGGTTAATCAGTAGTAACTAATATAAAGATTATAGCTTCCATGTCAAAATTATTTTTAAAAGTATTCCCTCTTAAACTCTTTTGGGCCAAAGTTGAATCTTTAAGAGCAACTTAGCATTCATATTTAAAGATTTTAAAAGCTTAAACTTCACCTACTAAATATCCAGAGTTTCTCGGCTAAAGTTTTACTCTAATTTTCCAAGTATCTTCCATCTTGATAACAAGATAGCATCTTCATTTTTCAATAGAACCAACGTTTCAAATTTCCCAATATTCAGATCTAATATCAATTTTTAACATAAAAACATTCAAGTTGAGCAACTATTAAAACAAGATGTTCAATAAAAATCAAACATAACTTACCTAGAGACAATTGTATGCTAGTTCCCTTTCATGAAGAGTTGCTGCACTCCAACTTGTCAAGCGTTGTGAAACAACATTTCACATGATGATGCCAATATCATTGCCAAACGGAGAGGATGTCTCACCAAATGTGCGCATATCTCCTTCTCTAGCTTGTACAACAAGCTTTTTCTTATTTGCGTCCATTATTTTTGTGATGTCAATCCACGACTAATTCCTAGCTTTTTTTAATGAAGAGGACCTAAAAGATATTTAAAGAAGATTAATGTTGATCAATATGAAAAAATAGTCTACAATACATAACAATATGGACCAAACTTGAGGTCCCTATATGATTTTAATCTGCTGTAACCACAATGGTTGGTCGCTGAAACATCATAAAAATAGCGTAAAGATTCCCTTCAAATGTTTCAGCGACCAACCTAATATTGGTCTCTAATATATGACAATAGGGACCAAGCATGTGGTCACTGTAAGATTTAAACTTATCGCGACCATGATGGTTGGTAGCTAAAACATCATAAAAATTACGAAACATTTCACTCCAATAGTTTTAGCTACCAACCAAATGTTGGCCGGTAATATATAATAATTGGGACCAAACTTATGGTCCCTGTAGGATTTACATTTGCAGGGACCACAATAGTTGGTTCCTGAAACATCATAAAAACCGTGAAAAATTCTCTCCAAATGTTTTAGCGACCAACCAAATGTTGGTCGCTAACATATAACAACAGGGACTAAACTAGTGGTTCATGTAGGATTTAAACTCATAGCGACCATGATTGTTGGTTGTTAAAAAATCATAAAAACCAACTAAATGTTGATCGCTAAAATATAACACCAGGGACCAAACATGTGGTCTCTATAGGATTTAAACTTGCAGCAACCACGATGGTTGGTCGCTAACACATCATAAAATCCACAAACTATTTCCCTCCAATTGTTTTAGTGACCAACCAAAACGATGGTCACTAATATATGACATCAGGGACCACACATGTGGTCCCTCTTAGATTGAAATTTTCAGCGACCACAAATGGTTAATAGATGAAACATCATAAAAATCACGAACTATTTTCCTCCAATTTTTTTAGCGACCAACTAAACATTGGTCGCTTATATATGATATCAGGGACTAAACATATGGTCTCTGTTAGATTGAAACTTTCAGTGACCACGATTCTTGAATGCTGAAACATCATGAAAATCACGAAAAATTTCACTTCAATTGTATTACCTACCAAGTAAACATTGGTCGCTAATATATGACATCAGGGACCAAACATATGGTCCCTGTTAGATTGAAACTTTCAGCGACCACGATTGTTGGTCTCCGATTCATCATGAAAATCAGGAAAAATTTCCCTCCAATTGTATTGCTACCAACCAAATATTGGCCGCAAATACATGTAAACAGGGACCAAACTTGTGGTCCCTGTAAGATTTAAACTTCCAGTGACCACGATGGTTGGTTTCCGAATCATCATGAAAATCAGGAAAATTTTCCCTCCAATTGTTTTAGTGACCAACCAAACATTGGCCGCTAATACATGTCAATAGGGACCAAATGTTGGTTGCTGTAGTATATTTTTAAGCGGGAAATTGTCCCTTCCCATGCCAAACTTTACAACGACCAATAGAGTGTTTGGTCGCTGATAATATGTATCAGCAACCAAGTATTGGTCATAATAGAGCACCAAAAAATTTGTCCACTAATAACATACCAAAAACTTTAAAACCCATTTTTTGGTCGGTGATAGTGTCCTACATAGACCATTTTTTAATGGTAGCTAAATTATTGGTCGCTGGAGCCCATTTTTTTTGTAGTGAGTAAAGCATGAATTATTTAAACTACAAATTGTTAAATTGAGATAGATAATAATAAGTGGATTCGAATTTCAATACATTTCTCCCGTTCATATTTACTCCTAAAATTTTATTTATTGTTTATTCATTGCAATTTGTAGAATAGATAAATAAATTCCTTTTTAATTGTTCACTTAGTTGAATCAACGGTAAACTAATAATTAAGACTAAAACTTATTCCTTGTAGGAATGATGACTCTAAATTCCTCAAATCTATTACTTGTCAGCAATCTTGTACTCTTGTGGGACTTTACTCGAACAGATGGTAAAGTGAAGTATGAAAGGAAGGAATTCCCATTACTAACACTAATATGAAGTGACTTCAATTCTGTGTTCCAATTCCATGTGTTTAGATGTTGCTCACAATTTTTATTTTTATTTCTTTGGTTTTATGTTTAGATTTTTCATTCTTACTTTTTTTCTAATTAAAATATCTATTGTCTTGATAGGGTGTTCAAATACATGCAACGATCAAGGGTACACTAATAAGAAACTTCAAACCACTTAATGTGTTCCGGACCCTCGACAATTAGAATCATAGCAGGCTTGACGGGAAAATTTAAATATTCAAGCCAAATTGGAGTAAAAACGAGGCAAAAGGGATCAGTTTGGTTCTTACGGCCGTAATGTCAAGATTATCACGGCCGTAATCAAGTCACTCTCGGATCAAAATGAAGAATTTCAGGTTTTCAAAGTTACGGCCGTAAGTATTATGGTCACGGCCGTAATCCTTAAGCAAAAGAATAGTTACGGTCGTAAGTGATGCTGCCACGGCCGTAAGTTAGTATTTTCGCAAATAAGGCGGATTTTTAATTCCTTTTTCGTATTTTTTATTCCTTTTCCAGTTTTAGCTATTTTAGGTTAGTTAGAACTCTATTTTGAGTCCATTAGCGACTAGGGTTTTATTTTGCTTATTTATATGTTTTTTCCATTCATTGTAATTCAGATTTGATTTCATTAAAAACAGTTTTATTGAGGATTCAATAAAAGTTATAGGTGGATTCCTATATTTCATAGAACTTATCAAGATTATCATCTTGTGGCGTTCATCCCGAACTTATCAAATATTCGTGAGAATATTTGTGGCGTTCAAACCCAGAAACTTATCAGGGAGATTGGACAAATCCTTGTAGTGTTTCGAAAGTCGTGGTTCTTTATTCCGCATCGTCGAGCCATCGCGTCATGAATATTGGGTCATGATTCATCCGTCCAACCACAACCTGAGTTCGGAACTTTCCGGCGTTTCTTCCGCGCTTCGAATCTTATCATCTAGTATCAGAGCTGGACACTGAATTCAGGTTTTTATTCTACCCAGTTTAATTCTTATATTTATCATCGAGTCTGTCATTAGAATTATCCATATCTTGTTGTTGACTCTATCTTTTCTTGAGTGTTCTTCGTGCCAGTAAATTTTTTTCAGTTTTGATCCATATAAAAATCCAACAAAATTCAAAAATGTTTATTTTATTCAATTCTTATCCAAATCCTGTGCCGTTTGTTTTGTTGCGTTCGTGTCGGATTTTCAGATTTATATAAAAAAAATATTTTTTTATTTATTTTTTCCCCGAAAATTCATCCATTATTCAAAAAAAAAAAAAAGTCATTCTAAAATTCAAGAACCACTTTCTTGAGTTTCTTTAAAATTCTTGGTATTCATTTCCTTCCAAGTCAATAAAAGTCGTTCTTGCTATTTGATGTCTAAATCCTCTTCATTCTTGAATTTTTTTTAACGCCACATAAGGAATGGATTATGATCCAGGCATTTTATTCCAAATTAGATGTTATGTGGATCATAAGGGGTGCAGTTTGGCGATTGATGGAAAGTACTTTACTAATTTCGTTAGTAGCACCGTGGTTGAAAATTTAGGATTGCCCATAGAACCACACTATAAACATTATAGGATGACTTGGATGAGGGAGTTTGGGAATTTCAAAGTAACCAAACAAGTTCTAGTGCCTATCACTCAGGGAAGGTATAGTGAGGATGTATGGTGTGATGTAGTGCCATTGAAATCTTATCATATTTTATTGGGAAAATCTTGGAGACGTAGGAGGGAGGCTGTTTATGAAAAGAGTATGCACATATACCAATTTCTTAAGAAAGGGAAAACATGCGTACTATATGGGTTGACCTTAGAGGACGCACTAGAAGATTCACGGAGGGTAAGGAAGGAGAGTGAAATGTGGTGTAATAGGAGGCATCGTGGGGATAAGGATATTGAAAAGAAGGAGGTAGATTTGAAATTAAAAACAAATAAACAAACTCCAAAATTTGATGAGGAAAAGGTGGAGTTGGGTAGCGAGGAAATGATTAAGAATGAAATTGTTGATAATGAGAGGAATGAATTCAAAGTTGGGGTAGAAGTTCAAATTTTGGGTTTTAAATTGGTAGATTCACATTTGGGTAGTGATGAGGTAGTGTACGAGAATGGTGATAAAAATGTGGAGTTAGGAGATGTGGTTGAGTTTGAAGATGAAAATTTTGAACAAGAAGTTGCAAAAGAGAAAAGAGGCGAAGAGAAGAATCTCGTGGTTCAAGAAGTGGAGTTGGTGGTGGTTTATCATGAATACAAGGATCCATACCTTGTACCTCATGAAGCTAACATGTCCCTCCCCATTTTGATTAAATCTTTTTTGCAGGTTAATTACGTTTGGGAGCTTCAACCACACTACATATGGCAAAGGAAGTTCAAACTCCATCGCTTCCATGTTTTCCAATCAAAGGAGCATAATTTATTGAACTCATGGCATGGAAGCAATAATTTTTCGTTTGATCCAGGAGGTGAAGTGAAACAACAGGAACAAAGCTATGATTCGGGACGAATCATCCTAAAGAAGGAGGGTATGATGTGTTCCGGACCCTCGACAATCGGAGTCATAGCATGCTTGACGGGAAAATTTAAATATTCAAGCCAAATTGGAGCAAAAACGAGGCAAAAGGGATCAGTTTGGTTCTTACGGCCGTAATGTCAAGATTATCACGGCTGTAATCAAGTCACTCTCGGATCAAAATGAAGAATTCCAGGTTTTCAAAGTTATGGCCGTAATCCTTAAGCAGAACAATAGTTACGGCCGTAAGTGATGCTGTCACGGCCGTAAGTTAGTATTTTCGCAAATAAGGCAGATTTTTAATTCTTTTTTCGTATTTTTTATTCCTTTTCCAATTTTAGCTATTTTTGGTTAGTTATAACTCTATTTTGAGTCCATTAGCGACTAGGGTTTTATTTTGCTTATTTATACGCTTTTTCCATTCATTGTAATTCAGATTTGATTTTATTAAAAACAATTATATTGAGGATTTAATAAAAGTTATAGGTGGATTCCTATATTTCATAGAACTTATCAAGATTATCATCTTGTGGCGTTCATCCCGAACTTATCAAATATTCGCGAGAATATTTGTGGCGTTCAAAACCAGAAACTTATCAGGGAGATTGGACAAATCTTTGTGGCGTTTTGAAAGTCATGGTTCTTTATTCCACATCGTCGAGCCATTGTGTCGTGAATATTGGGTCATGATTCATCCATCCAACCACAACCTGAGTTCGGAACTTTTCGACGTTTCTTCCGCGCTTCGAATCTTATCACTGCTACTTAAAGAGAGTCATTTGTATGCTATTAAAAACTTTGTTGTTGCCTACAACAACATTTAAAACAACCACTAACAAATACAAGATGATATCTATTGCCAAGAGCCATGTCTTGGAGATGTTTCATGATACATTTCCATCTCACGTCTATGAGGTCAAATCGTTAGGTGAACTTTCCACAGTGGACAATCTTGATGAGACACAGCTTTTGGTAAACACATTGATATTTATGGATTATTTTTTTTTTCTAGTTAATGAATATATGTTCTTTTTTATTTCATTTTTATGTTCTAATGATTTACAAACGTTGTAGTAGATATTATTGGCAAGGTGATAGCTAGGCATGCTCTACTAAACAAAGAGTTGTGCAGGGACAACTAGGCTTATTGATGTTGTGATTGAAGACATTGAGTGTGATAGATGATTTTTTTTTTTTTTTTTATTCTTTTTTTGTTGATACCATTTTCGCCCCTTCTAATGTCGTGTACTCTATGGGGAAAGTATGATCACATTAGATGTGCCATGCAAAGTTGTGTAGGGATTGTTAATCCTATGACCAAAAAGTAATGTTCTATACAATTTATTGGTTTATTATAGTTTGATCTCACCTGGTTTTCATTTTCATTTAGTCTTTAGGTTAAGTTAGAGTTTCAAATACGTTTTATGTTACTAAAATGATCTTGAATGGAGAAGTCAATGAAATTTCGAAATATGTACTCATCAATTTTCCTTTGATCAAAAGTTGATTTAATTACTTTCTTACTTTAAGATTTTTATGTTTGTGGTCTTATTTTATGTTTTCCTTTCCTCCAAAATTTGTTTTCCCAAAGCTAATTGCAGAGTCTCGTGCTACTACTAATACAATCAACCAAATTTCAACATTATCTGTGTGCACTATCACTAAAAAGTTTTCCAGTGGGAAAGAGGTTCTAAGGAGAATTGAACAGCTTTCTAAAACTATTGAGGTGAAGTTAGTCTACCAATAATATGGAAATTGTATTGTTTTAGTATGCTTTAGTTTCTTAGTATTCCTAATTGAATCATTACTATTTTTTCTAAAAAAATACTGGAAGTTTTTTGGTGTACGCTGAGATTTTGCTATTAAGACTCTTGGAGAATGGTCAATCTGGCCTGCAACAAGTGTTGTGAAAAGGTGAACAAGGTTGGAAAAAAAAATTATTGTGAAAAGTGTGACCGCTTTGACATGACTAGGAATCCTACATATTCTATCTTAATCCCTTGATTTTTTTAAAAAAAATATTTTTTCCTTCAATGTTATAATTTATTTATGCTATGATCCACATTAGGTTCAAGATTCAATTACGCATTGTAGTCGATACTGGGAATGCACCTTTCCTGCTATGGGATCGGGAGTGTTTCGAGTTAATTGGGAAAACAGTGTTTAAGTTGGGAGCTGAGGCTACTGAAGTAGTATCTTGAACTTATAGGCATTCTTTTCTTAATGGTTTGGGTTTAAATTTTATACACCTTATTTTTAAAATATTTGTACAACTTATTTTTTAGAAGTCTAGAAAAGATACAATCCCAGCCAAAATAGAATTGTTGGTGGAGCAGAACGATTTGTTAAAAGGTTCAAGTGGGGGCTAACCAATTCAGTAATCTCACCAGCACTTATACTTTCATGAATTTGACTTGGACCCTAATGTTATCGCTAAATTATGTTGCTCCTGCTTCAAAAGTCAAGTTTGTTAAATTGTCTAGATTCTCAATTATATGTTTATGCTTTTATTGCAATTATCAAAATTAAATCTTTTAAGTTATTCTTACCAATTCCATTTGCATTTTTACCACACGAATCCGATATATTTTCCAAGCTAGATAATGCGGATTTCGAAGATGAGAAAGTGTTAGCTTTATTTTAATCCATAATAGACATTATTTATTTAATTTTTTCCGGTGCACAATATATAATTAGTTTAACAAATCTTCTTTAATATGTGGAAACATCTATTAAATCCTATGCTAGGTCTCCTCCTGAAACGAAGAAGTTAGCATCCCTTTGAAAACTAAACCAAAGCTAACTGATTTGAGTGATGTGCGTGATGATGATTCTGTCAAGATATCACTTATAGGCAAATCTTCGTCAACTGTCCCTCAAAAGAAGAACAAGGTGATGATTAAGCAGGAAAATGAATGAATTGATCTAATTGTTCAACATGGGATACAAACACGATTAAGTTTAAGCTTCATTTTTTTGTTGGATATTGTTCATTTTTGAAAAGCTTTGCAGATGCGTAATCTTTATTTTGTTGACTGGTGTTGTCTTTTTTGTTGAATTATATTGGGTTTTTGATAAACTTTGAATATAATGTATTCTATTTTTGGTGTATATGACTTGAATGCATTCCCCTCATTACTACAATGTTTTTAAGTCTCAATTACTATGTCAAAAATTATTTCATTATGCTTATTGTTTTTTGTTTAACCTTTTTAAATATAATTCTATATAACTATATCAAGTCGAGTTGTTGTATTTGTTTCATGCAATGACTCTTACAATCCTCACAACTCTTTAGTCCTATAAATCTCTGAAAATTTAATTCTGTTTTATGATGGTATTAGCATTCAAAAAAAATGAATTAAAGAAAATGAAACAGATGCAATGCAAGCAAAATTATGACATGTGAAACTTAAACACTACCATATCAGCCATGTGAGATTGGATCATTAAATTTTTTTTTAAAATTAAACAGTTAAAAATCAATTTGAGCCATGTGAAAATCATTATTTAAGTACGACTACAAAAATTGTAAAAAGGAAATGTGAAAACATTCTTCCATTTATTTAATCAGAAAAAAAGGGCAAAAAGACCAATAAAAAGTGAGATTTGGGAGAAAATCAAAATACTTGATTAGATACAAATGTTGACTCATTGCATAATGTACACACACATTAATTCTTAAATGGAATTAGGTGTTCTAGTGTGCCCAACCATGAGTTAAATTTGAAGGTTGGGACCCCTGTTATGTTATTAATGAATATAGATCATTCCCTGAGACTATGCAACGGCACTCGGTTGGTTATTACGAGACTTGAAAGTCATATTTTGGAAATGAAGATTCTTGTTGGATGTAATGTAGGTCATAAAGTGTTGATCCCAAGAAAGTCACTAACCCCATTTTATTCAAGATTGTCTTTTAAGTTCAAGGGAAGCAATTTCCTCTTATTGTCTCATATGCAATGACAATAATAAAAAAAAAGCCAAGGTCAATCGCATTCTTATGTCGGCCTCTTCTTGAAGAAATCAATTTTCAACCATGGCCAACTATATGTTACAGTTTCTAGAGTTACAAATCCTAGGGTTTTGAAAATTTTGGTATATGACAAGGATAGCAATCAAAGCAATTCAACTGCAAACGTTGTATTTAAGGAAGTATTCCAAAATTTGTAAACGTTTAAGGGTTTTTTATTTTACTTTCCCTTTTCATGATAAAAAATGTGTACTCTTACTTTTTTAATGTATATTTAAATTCCTAAATTATTTCCCTCTTTAGTGAACAACCACATTACCATATTCAATAAAATTAATATTACAATTTGCAAAAATCAAAATCCGTGAATCATACAAAATATACACTAGTTACAAACAATAGAGAAAGCCACATCAACTAAACAGAATTGGCCTTACTACAAGCTATACTAAAATTCTCCATTTTTTTATAAAATTAAGCTTAACTTTAATGTTTTAATTGTTTATCCTTTCATACAATTGCCAGGTTGATAAGTTGAAGAAACCTTAGCATGACGAAAATGTTCAAGAGCTTTAAAGAGGCTTTCAATAGACCCTTAGGAGATTTATAGCGTCTTCCTTCGTATTTCCCTCAATATTTAAGTATCGACTTGTTGGGTATAATGAGACAGACAATCGAGTACTCTATATTGAGTATTTCTTGTTAGTTTAATTACACATTCCTCTAGATATGTCTATGTGCATTTACTACGACAACATTGGATTTGATTAGTTATGGTTTGGTTTGGCATGGGAAAAATGCTAATAACATAATTGAGAATGATTATTAAGTGAATTGGAAATTTGGGGCTAATGACAGGTTCATCATACTTCATTGTAATCAATTTTATGAATATGTAATTGTGTGTGTGTGTGTGTGTGTGACGACGACGATGACGAAGACGACGATGATGATGGTGATGATGATGATGATGATGATGACGACGACATAGACTCTATAACTTCTAGCTGAAGTAGTTGTTTTGAAGGAGGATGTTAGGATGTAAATATTTTCGTTCTTTTGTGCTTGTTGGAAATTATGTCAAACTCACAATCATCATTATTGTGTGTGTATATTTCTGACTGCATATATTTTTTCATTACTGTTGACACATAAAAATATCCAATCTGAAGGCTCAACATGGAAGTTCGAAACATGAAAGTCCATTACAAATGACAGGGTGATGTGAAGGAGCTTGGGCGATTGGGTGATCACAAAGGCACCTGACCAATTATATGATCACAAAGGGGATTGGAAGATCAAACCAGTCATGAATAAAAGGATAGTTCTTACAACTCATTCCACAATCCACTTGGCCAACTACAGGAGGTTTTCACATCATAGGCAGTTGAAGGAGATCATGGGAGGTTACTTGATACAAAGTGGTGGATGACAGTTACATGAAGAAGTGGGTGAAGGTTATATATCATGATGGATGACAGTTATCGTATGCAAGTTAAAAAGCTAAGGCGGCAAATCACAGATTCAAATAGCAATAGTCATTTGATATGTATATATAGTAGAAATTTAGAAGTTTTGAAGGACCAACAAATCAAGACTCTCAAAAAAGATATGTAATCTTTTACCTTATATCTTAGAACTTATCCTAGTTTAAATTGTGTGCTTACGCCCCCTTGGAGGCGTCTTGTGAAATCAAGATTTTCTTAGTGCAAACACCTCTTTTTAGGACTTTGTCTCAAGAGGTTTGTCCCTTACACTTTCATAAAATCCCTTTTAATTGTTAGCTTGAGCAAAACCATACCCACGCTAAACAATTTGGCACGCCCGGTAGCACACTTGGTGTTGTGAAGTTTGACGCATCATGCCTCATAAAAATTTCGAAAAGGACCCAAATGCACATCAATTTCTTCCTTCTATAGTTGAAGAACAAGAGGGTCAGCAAAGCCCGGCATAAGGAGGATCTCATGATCGTTATGAACCAACGACCGAGTTGAGCTCATGTACCATGCGTGGGATGTTGGGAGAACTCACCCAGGACATCGTTGAGCAAGTAAATGTACAAAATATTTATATTGTTGAAAAACTTGCTCAAAACGAAAATAGGCACTACAACAACATGGCCAAACAATTGAGTACTTACAATTTGATGAATAAACTGGTTGGTCAAGTATGTCAAACAAATCCTATGGGAGGTGATGACGACTTCCAAACTTGGAGCTTACCAAGTAATAACTCACCAAATATGAATATGAACACTAGTTATTCAACTTTGAACACAAGTCATAGCTTAGAAACATCACGTATTGGTACATCTAACATAGGGGGTCCGGGACCTTCCAAACAGGAGGTGTTTGAACATGCACTCTTGGGTTACCATTAATATGAGGGAAAATGCTCAAAACATAGGACCAAATGCTTCAAGCAATAATGAAGGAGCAAACCAACAATTCAGTGGTGTTAATGAATTAAACAATGGTTTATTTATGGCTAATGCTAGGGTTAATATTGTAAGACCGCCAGCGATGTCTTATGAACCACAACTAGTAGGAGCTCCATTTGACCCCAATGTTATGCTAAGGGATCAAATAACGAAGATCTTGCAGGATCAAATGGCCTTTGGGGTTAGGCTAGTAATTTGTCTAACTTATAGAAACCCTTATCCAAAATTGGGTAGATCAAGCATATCCTTGGCCTAGAGGGTTTAGAGTACCAAAGAACACATAGGACAATTTACATTACAATGTGGCGAAGTCATAGATTATCATAAAATGAGGTTGTTCCCAAATTCACTTGCAGGGGTCACATTCTCATGGTTTATCAACTTTCCAGCAAATTCTATTCAAAATTGGTAGCAGTTAGAACAGTTATTTCATGCTCAATTTTACAGAACTGAATTAGAGGTTACTTGGGCAGATTTAGCAAACTTGCATCAGCTGCCAAATGAATGGACTGAAACTTTCCATCAAATATTTAAAACAGCTAGGAGCAAATGCTTTACCACTTGCCTGAAAAGGAATTTATCAAAATCGCCCAAAGTCGTTTTACTTTTGAACTTAAAAAGAAATTTCAAGATAGGGAGTTCCCTGTTCTCATTCAACTTAATGCAAATGTCATTAGATATGAGGTCTATTGAGAGAGGTGGAAGAAATAAAAAATGCTAGTAAAGGAACCTACTATTGTGACACTAATTTTGGGGTACATGCAATTGACACTGGTCAAGAAGAAGTTGAAATATGTGCAGCCAAGTTGGTCAATAGCGATACTTATGAATGTCCTGTGTTGACCAAATTGGAAGTATCAAATCAAAATGAAGCGGCTAAAGAAGAAAATCAAAAAGTCAGAACGTTTTCGTTTGATGTAAAAAAAGGCCATCTAATATTTGACTGGCTATTCAAAGATAAACAGATTAAAATGAGTGATAAGCATAGATTGTCAAACCCTGAACTAGTTAAGGGTAAAAAATACTGTAAATGGCATAATGCATGGTCTCATACCTCTAACAAATGTTTGGTCTTTCACAATGTGATACAGGATGCCATTGAATCTGGGCGAATAACCTTTGATTCAAATAAAAAATGGTAGTAGATGAAAATCCTTTTCTACAGACAGTTGGTATTGACATGATCACTCATAAGTTCAAAAATCAGGATCTACCAAAATTCAAGTCGGTGGCAGATGAAGGAAAAGATGAACCACGTCTTAGTGTATTGAAATATTGGGAGAAGTTACAAACTAAAAGGAAAATAATTTATGCACTAGATGCCAAAAAGAGATTGTAAAAGCAATATATGAAATAAAGGCTAATAGACAATCGTTGTACAAAGCTAAGCCACCGCAGATTAGCGAGAAAGTAAGACTAGATCTTGAGAAGTCATATAGTCCATGTTTATATACAAAAATATTTGACAGATCACCAAATCCTCCACAAAAACTCAAAACATTCAGATCACAGTCATATCGCCCAGATTTATGGCACTCGTACAATTTCAAAGTAGAAAGAGTATTTCCATTTGATTAGATGACAATTACACAACATAGGTGATATCAAAGAAATTATGGATGAATGATGAGAAAAAAAAAAACAAGGTAAGGATTATCAAGCCTGCAAATCCCACATGAGCGAAGAATCAGAACATCAGAGTATCTAAACACGCTAATGATTTTAAATAAATAACTGGAGAAGCATCATCAAGCAAGTATGTTTGGAGGTCAAAATATGAGCAGGGACTGAACGATGATGATGAGGATGATACCTGGGGGTCCACTAATATTCAATTCTCCACATTGTCCCTAAATATGGTTAGCAATTATATATTGGCTAATGAATTTCAAAACAAAGAAAATGACAAGACGATCATGGAAGAAATAGGGAAAGCATCATGGTTATTAGAGAACGAAGAAACTACTCTTGTTGAAGTGATCCCACAAGTTGATGACTTGGACGATGATGGGAAGACTGATGTAGAAGAAGAAATGGACTTGGAAGTAGAGTGCAGGGCGAGGGAAATATCGCGTAGTAGACTTCTCAAGAAACTATGCCAAGAAGGTAATCCAGCAGTAGGGACATTGGAGAAACCTTCTGGGTAACACTTCAACTACTTGGTTTTGTATGGAACATCTAAAAGGAAGAAGAGAATACCATGTACTGAAAAGTATGGGTTGCCACCAAAGATCTTCCCTCCACCTACATGTTGGGGAGAAGCACAAAAAAGTTCTACACAAGCAGAAAAAGTTGGTAAATCTCAAAGGGAAGATATACTACAGGTAGATATATCAAGCAAAGATGAATTGGAAAAAGTAAAACATAAAGTGGAAGTTGAGTTAGCAGAGAAGGTAATTTTCAAGAAACCTTCTTTGAATTTGACTAAGCACCTAAGACCTCTATGGATAAGGGTGTCAATTGATGGCATTCCAGTTTCAAAACTACTCATTGACAATGAAGCAGTCATCAACACAATCTCATGGGAATCAATGCATACCATCGTCGCTCCATTAATGCTTAGTATTTTGGAAAGACAAAGGAGATGTTGAGATAGTGCAAGCTAATAAAAAAGATTTCCTATCAAAATCCAACTCAATAGAACGATTCATGTATGAGGGAAATTACGGACCAGTTAGAATAATCAAAGAAGAAGAGGAAGCAAGAGTAGTAGCATGAAACAAAGAGCCATATTCAGTAGAATCCCTCACAGAGCTATTTACCCAAATGAGGCCGAACTCAGTGATCTTTGAAGAGCTAGTAATTGGCAAGAAAATAATTAAAGAGGTGTAATGTAAGATCAACAGAAAAATGTTTTGGCCGAAATCACGGCTTTTAAGACCAAATTAATGGTCTATACAAATAATTCTGAACGAATGATGAAGAGAGAATAGACACTTGCATTATTGAAGGACCAGATGGTTGAGAAACATACTTGCCCCATTAGCATGCATATAAGGAGCAACCAGCCCCCTTCAACATCTCTCATAATGTGTTCTGAAGTGGACTATTTAAAAGGAGGCCTTGTAGACTTAAGAGACGAGGTGATTAGGATCACGAAACCGAGATATGCTCAACCACAAGACCCATTGCTAAGAGTAAACATTGGTAATTGATGAAGAGGTTAGTACCAAGTTAATTTCTTTGTTGAAAGAATATAAAGATTGTTTTGCTTGGGAATATGAGTAATTTCCCAGTTTGAATAGAAATTAGGTAGAACATAGATTACCCACTAAACCAAATTTCAAACCCCAAAAACAATCACCTAGACGTTTTGCACCAAATGTACTACCCGAAGTGAAGAAGGAAATAGAATGATTATTGAAAGCAAGGTTCATTAGAACAACCAGATATGTAAATGGTTGTGTACTATTGTACCTATCTTAAAAAGAATGGGAAAATAAGGGTGTTCATAGACTTCAGGAATCTAAACCTAGCAACACCAAAAGATGAATACCCAAGGCCAACAGTAGACTCCCTGGTCAATTCCACCACTGATCACGCCATGTAATCTTTCATGGATGGGTATTTTGGGTATAATCAGATTTATATAGCTAAAAATAATGTACATAAAATTGGTTTTAGATGCCCAGGAGCCTTAGGATGTTATGAATGGATAGTTATACCATTTGGTCTTAAAAACGCTAAAGCTACTTATCAAATGGCAATGAATCTGATTTTTCATGATATGATTGGTGAATTTATTATGGCTTAAATAGATAATATAATTTTCAAATCACTAAAAGAAGAAGGCCATTTTCACCCATTAAGACGATCATTTGAGCGAATGAAGTAGTATAAGTTAAATGTGAATCCTTTAAAGTACACGTTTGGTGTAAATTCGGGAAACTTCTTAGGATTTTTAGTGCATAATAGAGATATTGAGCTTGATAAAAACAAAGTAAAAGTCATATTAGAAGCAAAACCACCTAGTAGTAAGAAGGAACTACAATGGTTTTTGGGACAAGTTAATTTCCTAAGGCATTATATTTCTAATTGTGTAGGGCGGAAAAAAGTTCTTTCGCTTCTTCTAAAGCTCAAAAATCAATACGAGTTCGTCTGAAAAGAAGAACAGCAAAAGGCTTTTGACAGCCTAAAATCATATTTAGCAAACCCATCAGTATTGGTTTCTCTAATGCAAGGAAAAGCAGTTAAGATGTATTTATCAACTGAACAAAATTCTATAGTCGAAATGGTGGCACAAGAAGATCAATTGGGTGAGAAAAGAGTGATTTATTATCTTAGTAGACAGTTGAATAAATGTGAATGTAATTATTCAGCTATAGAAAAATTGTGTTCAACTCTTTATTTCACTTGTACAAAGCTAAGGGCCTATCTTCTTCCTATAACTGTGTATTTAATATCGAAGGTGAATTTAATCAAGTACGTATTTCTCGCCCTATATTACATCAAAGAATCAGATTGTGGACTTTGGGTTTATCTGAGTTTGAAATGCAATACATACCACAAATGGCCATAAAAAATCAAGCAATGGAAAATCCCTTGGCCAATCATCCATATGTTGATTAATATTCCAAAATAAATTGAACTAGAAATGCGAGGTGAATCCTTAGACGTTGTACTTTGATGGTTCGAAAACAACCAAAAGAGCAGGGGTTGGCATAGTATTAATAGATTCGTTCGGGGTAAATCATTGATGCTTCTTCACCTTAGATGATTTATATACAAACAACAAAGCTAATTACGAAACCCTCATCTTGGGTTTGGAGTTTTTGGTAGAAATGGGGGTTAGAAATGTGATAGTCAAGGGAGATTCTCAGTTTGTAATTCATCAACTAGATGGCACATTCAAATGCCAAAGTACTTCTATAATAAGTTTGTATGAGATCGCCCAGAAATTATTGGAAGAATTTGACCAAGTGGAGCTTCAATATGTAAATCGGATCTACAATGATTTGGCAAACGAATTGGCTCAGATGGCTTTAGTATATTCCTAAATTTTAAAAGTAGACTTCGTATGTAGATATGGGAAAATCATCCCAACTATTCAAAGACGTGCTAAAGGCCTAAATTGTGTAGAGCATGGAGAAACGACTGATTGGAGAGAGGAAATCCAGAGATTTTTGGAGAAACCTAAAGGAAAGAGCAACATAAAGATGAAATTGCATTCTCTTAATTTCATATTGATGGAAGGAGAATTATACAAAAAGCGTGCACATGGAATCGTGTTGGATTGCATAAGTTTATCTAATGCTAAAACAATCATGACAGAAGTGCATGAAGGAATATGCGGAGCTCACCAAGCTTGTCAGAAAATGAGATGGGTAATCATCAAGAGTGGGTAATTTTAGCCTAAGATGGGCGAATCATGCGTTCAATATGCTAAGGGGTGTTTGGCATTTCAAAGACATAGGTCAATTCAAAGAATGTTAGCAAGGGAAATGACTCCTATTACTAAGCCATGGCCGTTCAGATGATGGGAAATAGATTTAATAGGAAAAACATATCCTCCCTCATCTAAGCAACACACTTTCATCATAATAGCTACAAATTTCTTTACTAAATGGGTTGAAGTCATTCATTTGAAAGAATCTTCCCAGGGGAGTTTCATAACATTCATCCAAGATCACATTATTTTCCAGTTCAGAATACCTCAAACTTTGATGGTAGACCATGGAACTTCTTTGAATGGAGAGCAAGTCAAGCAATTTGTAGACGAATTTGGTATCAGGTTAGTGAACTCTACCCCTTATTATGCTCAATCAAATGGTCAAGCTGAAACTTCCAACATCATACTCAAAGGCATTATAAGGATTATGATAGAAAAAAATTCAGGGATTGGCATGAATATCTGGTCAAGGAGCTATGGGCTTATAGAATATCTCTACGATCAAGTACAAAAGTCACTCCATTCAGTTAGTATATGGACAAGAAGTAGCGTTACCCATGGAAATAAACATAAAATCAATCAAAGTGAGTTTTCAAAACAATCTGGACAACAAACAATATACAGAAGCCATGGTTCAAGACTTGGTAGAATCGGATGAGTTGAAAGTAGATGTTCTAGATAGACTACAAGTTCAAAAACAAAAATTGGCTAGATCTTATGACAAAAAATTAATAGCCAAATCTTTTACTATGGGTGAATTGGTTTGGAAAATAGTTCTTTCCCTAGAAAGTAATGATCAAAAATATGGGAAGTGGTCGCCCAACTAGGAAGGTCCATACAAAATCAAAACTATACTATCTAACGGAGCGTACAACGAAGCATGTGAGAGCCATCAATGGACAATATTAAAGAAATATATTCCTTCCGTATGGGAAAGCGAACTGATAAAAGAACATACTTCATACAAAAATTAATAAAAGTGTTGCGCGCACAACGAGGACATTATCTTCTTCTAGAAGCAAAACAAGTGAAGAAAGTAGGACAATTACGTTCAATTAAAAGTAGAGCGAGATGCATTCTAATAAAGACTTTTATTATCAAAAGTTTTTTTACAATCAAAAAGTACAGATAAAAATGTCTTATCGCATTTTCAAAAGATTACATATAGAAGCAGGCAACTATTATTCTCTTATCAACTACTGCAAGAGCGAATAAATCAACCTTCATCTCCTTCCTATCGCTGCAAGGAATGTCCACAATTTGACAAGAGCAGGAAGGGGATTACAAAAGTCAAGATGGCCAGGCGGTAAACTGAGAAACATTCACAACATGCAATGGCCTAAGAAACACTCTCAGCAAGCAAACACCTTACACTTAGAATTCCTGCTAAGAATCATAAGTGGAAGGGGTGTTGAGACATTTATTGGCCCAAACATATTTTCTATATCTCTCATATCAATGGAAATATCAAAATAAATGGTAGAATTTGTAAAAAGCCAAATGAATCATTTCTAGTGAAAGGAAAATGTTTGATTCATTTGAGTTTGAAAAATCAATCATTTACATGATGATAACTTGAAATATGTTTGGCTAGTGAAGAACGAAGATGAATATAATTAACGTATAACAAAGGTATAATTTTATAGAAGAAAAGAAGATGAGGAGATGGAATGCAAATGGTCATATACATGTACAACAACTAAAATCAAAAGTTTAGATTTTGGAAAGAACGAAGGTTGGAATATCAAAAATTCTATATCATTCTCTGTGTAAATACTTTGAATATGGAAAAATTAGCGATTGCACATTAATTCAGCTATATTGGGGGGTAAATGTTGACACATAAAAATACAATGAAGGCCCAACATGGAAGTTCGAAACATGAAAGTCCATTGCAAATGACAGAGCGATGTGGAGGAGCTTGGATGATTGGTGATCACAAAGGCACCTAGACCATTGTATGATGACAAGGGCGATTGGACGATTAAACCAGACATGAGTAAAATGACAGTTCTTACAACTCATTCCATGATCCACTTGGCAATCTACATGGGATGTTTACATCATAGGCAGTTGAAGGAGATCGTGGAAGGTTACTTGATACAAAGTGGTGGATGACAGTTACATGAAGAAGTGAGCGACAATTATGCAACATGATAGATGACGATTATCATATGCAAGTTACAAAGCTAAGGAGACAAATTGTAGATTCAAATAGCAGTGGTCAATTTACTTTGATATGTATATATAGTATAAATTTAGAAGTTTAGAATGATCAACAAATCAAAACTCTCAAAACACAGATGTAATATTTTATCTTAGATCTTAGAACTTATCCTAGTTTAAATTGTGTGCTTGCGTCCCTTGGAGGAGTCTTGTGAAGTCAAGTTTTTCTTAGTGCAAACACCCCTTTTTGGGACATTCGTCTCAAGAGGTTTGTCACTTACACTTTCGTCTAATCTCTTCGAATTATTAGCTAGAGCAAAATAACACCCTCGTGAAATAATTACCCGAATTACTGTTTATTAGATGTTAAACAGATATCTCATCACGTTAAAAATTCCTTAAGAAATACACAACCCGTGCATTGCATGGAAAACGACTAGTAATATATAAACTAATGCATAAGTATTTCATGAATAATAATAATAATAATAATAATAATAATAATAATAATAATAATATAGTTGTCACATAAATCCACACACAATTTCCCTCCTATTTTACCTGTCATTTTAGGAAATTTTGTAATTTTATCAACTTATTTTAATAACTAAATTAGGAAAGTTCAATTAATGCAAAATCAATTTATATGTGACATGTGATAAATGATTTATGGATTTGTGAAAAATAAAACAATTATAGAAAAAGTCAAGTTGTATATTAATTGTTGTATTATTTTGAAGTCGAAAAATATGCAATATTGGTGTCAAGTCCAAGATTTCAACAAGAAGTTTAATACAAGCTAACAAATGAGAGTGAATTTTAAATATATCATTCGTAAAATCATATCTAATACTAAAGGTAAAAGTTTTACTTTTTCTTTTTACTTTTTTCAATATCCAATATTTTTAATATAATTCATTTAAGTCCTAAAATAATACATATCATTTCTCACCTAAATTCAATTTGGCATAAATGATTAATTTCAAATCTTTTTCTTATCAAATTTAAAGAAATAATAGTGATCTTTTTAAGTAAATTCAATTAAATCCTTTTAGTTTTTACAACTTTAGATTTTGATAAACTCTTTGATCATTTTGAAATTAATTTTATCGATTTATTCATTTTGTTCATTTATCTATTTTTAATTTTATAAATTTGAAATAACCTCAATTTGTAAAATATAGATTACAGAGTTTAACAATTAGTTCATTGAATTATATCAAAAATAAAAATATAAGATGTTAGTAAACTCATTCTATTTAAAAATAGAATATGGTCAACACATTTATTTAATATGAACAAAAACAGTTTTTATTAATGTCACGTTGCAATTAAAACCATTGAATAAGGGTACGTTTGACAGAGACGATAGATTAACATAGTTTTAATATGTAATTGAAAGTGAAAGAAAGTGGTGTATAAAATAAAATAATTGTCAACCCAATCAATTGATAGTGGTTGTTGAAAATTAAAGTTGAAAAGTGATCTTCTTTTATTAGAATGTGTTGTTAAAAAGTTGTATATACAATTGTGAAAAATGAGTTTTTAAATAACGTATGGTTGAGAATGAACATTGAAAAATAAATATTTTTGAAGAATCAATTCTATACGAATAAATGATTAAGTATTATGGGTTATGGGTTAAGCCCCAATTTATAAATTGAGATGTATAGATGATTTTTTTTTGTATATAATGTATTTGTAATATATATTCAATAAGCTTTAATTAAAATTTATATTTCATATTGTTTATTTGTTACATTTATTTAAATATAGGACTGCATAAAAAAATATATCACATGTAAGTTTAACAAATTGTAGCATTAAATTTAAACTTGAACAATTTTTTATTTTTGTAAAAAGTTTGGTAAATTTTGGTCGTAATATATTTGCTTTTTTTTACATGTGATGATCAAATAAAATATTTGTTTAATATATTTAAGTATCAATTATTGCATTAATATAGTTAGTATCAATTTTCATAGTACTATTCGCGAAGTCGATAAATTAATTATGTGGATGTTTATTAGCCTCTTTATTTCATTTTACAATTTGAAAATTATCAACATTTCAACTTTTAGAAATTAATTAACCGTAAATCCGACTTCGGTCATCAAATCAATTTGTAAAGTAGAATTTTACATTTTCAGATCTTACTTAGCCTAGATATATTAAGAAAACTAGAGAATAAACAATTAGCTATTAAAAGAAATATGCAAGTCACAACTTTATGTTTTACTTTTTTTTTTTTTTTATATATGAATGTACAATTTATTCATTCATGTTACTTGCCTCTCTTATTTCATTTTGTGCTGAGAAAATTTATACTATTCATACAAGAATATTAGATCAAGTAAGAAATTTTATTGGGAGAAAGCAAATTTGTGTATGCAAGTTATGTTTTTTGTTGTTCATTTTGTTATTTTTGTCGAGCGTTGTATTTTTACAACTTATTCAATAAATAATTTTCTATTACATATTCTACGCATCGCACATGTGCGATTACTAATTGTATTTATTTACTTGATATTTTTGCTTTTTGGGTAATGCCATACGTGGTGTCTAAATTCCAAGTAATTAAACTTTAATATAAGAGGATAGTAAAATATTACTCCATCCGTCCCGGGAAAATATACTTGCTCCTATTTTCACATAAATTAAGAAATATAAATTAATAAGATTTAGAAAATAAATTTTACACTTAATTTTCTTAGGGTATGGATGGCAATTTGAACTAACTAAACTGAAAACTGCAGTGAGCCGAACCGATGGGACAGTGGGGTAGGTATGGTATGCAAATTTAAAGACCCGATTTTTGGTGCGCGGGTATGGTGATTGTGCCGGTGCCCCGAACCGAACCAAATACCCAATTAAAAAAATTTATTTTGGGACTATATTTAAAACTTAAAAAATACAAAATTAGAGTCTCTATTTAGAAGTCAATTAACCCTGCCCACATGACCAAAGTCTAATCCAAATTCATTAACCCTAAGTCTATAATCGTCTGAATATCTTATTCATTCACCTCCACTCCCTTAGTCACTCTCTATTTCGACAGATAACGGTTCTCCACAGGCACCACACACATAGCGACCCTGTCAAGTTTTTCTTAAATCAAATAGAAATCAATAATGACATATTTTGCTAACAAGATTTGTAGCGGGGAAGAATGGAGTATAAAGGTCAAGAAACAAAAAATATTTGTTGTTCTCAAGTGTTAAGATCGAGAAAAATAATTTATTTTATCTCTGTATAATCGTACCTTAATATACTAATATTATTATGCTCATAATATTATTTACTAAATTCAGATTTTGAATTTGAGAATTTGGATATTAATGTTTGCAGAATTCACTTAGTATTGTAGTGATGTTTTTTTTTTTTTTTTAAATAAAAAATAAAATAAACAGCTTTTTTTCAGTTGGACTTGCAAAAATTAATTTACACTTAAGTGGTTATTAACTGCACCGAATCAAAACACGCACTAAAATTGAACCAACCCGACGTACACGGTTATGGGGTGGTTATGGTATGGACAAAAAATTAGTGGTTCTGCTATGATTTTGGACGAACCGATCTCGAACCGAACTGTTGCCATCACTATCTTAGGGTATGTTCTTTTACGCAATCATTTAAAATTATAACTTAATTTATAATGTACACAATTTTTCAAATTATTTTTTAACAATACATATTTTCTTTCAACGCTTTTTAACCACACATTTTACCTAAAAAACACAAATAAAACACATTATAATTTATCCAAGGCCACTGAACAGAGCCTTAGTATATCCATATTCAATACTTACTAATTAATAACAAAGTACATTAAATAAGGACGTATTAAAATTTTAGAAAATTAAATATATACTCAACAAGATAAATAAACTATAATTTAAAACAAATAAATAAGAAATATAAGTCTATTTTGACGGACTTATGAAACAGTAAATAATAACAAGGGTTAATTGCACAAATTACTCTTTTAAACCAATCAAACTGATATTTACTAGACAAGAATTTTTTTCTGAAAAATATTGACTCTCTCCCCGATTTACTACAGTTGTCTGGCTTCTGCACAAAATTGCCACCGGACGACCACCACCACCCAAACGAACACCATTGAAGCACCACCACATCAACCACCACCACCCATATCCACCACAGCGCCAAGGAACCACCGCTACCCTCCAACGCCTGTTGCTAAGATTACAGATTATTTTCCTAGTCATTCCCCCATTTAAACACCATCAGCAACCGTGGATGCCTACTAACGCCTGCCTTGGACGTCGACCGTCGACGCCTCTTCAGGTCACCTGCAGAGGCGATTTTCGAGAGAGAAAAATTGGATCTGAGGGCGATTTTTGTACGAGAAAAAAATTAGATCTAATATTTCGTATTTCAAATTAGCATCTCAAATTCTTTACTGTGGTTGGCACTTGGTAATGATGATGGTGGACTGTGTTGTGGTTCGCACTTTGCTTTTGGCGATGATGGTTCTTGTGTTTTGTCGAGCAAATTTGCCAATATTCCAGAAAATTTGTTGTGGCTGCAATTTTCCAATGTGCTAAACATCCACCAGATGATAGTTTAGAGAAAGTGTTTGATTTTATGTCTGAAACTAGGTATCATAAAAATTTGTAAAGTATCATAATAGATACTAAAAAAATAGTAAATAGTATATGAAAATTGTTTAGTTTCATAAAGTATCAAGCTGTGATACTTCAAAAAAAATGTATGAAAACTGTTTGACTTTATGTTTGAGATAAAGTATCATAAAAAATTGTAAAGTATCAAGCTCTGATATTAGAAAAAATTGAAAAGTATCATAAGTATCATACCTGATACTACAAAAAATGGAAAAAATATCATAAGTATCATACTGTGATATTAAAAAAATTGAAAAATATCATAAATATCATAGTATGATACTAACCTACTTGAAGAGTATCATAAGTATTTTTCAATTTTTACAATTTTATTATAAATAATTTTCAAATTTTATAAAATTAAAATAAATTTCAGTTTGATCCCTAAAAGTAGGGTATTTTTGCAAATTCGTGTAGGTCATTGGAATTTGATCCAAAAGTGAGTCTCAATCTTTTTCCGGGCTTGGTGATCCAGAGCACTCTCAATCTTTTTCCGAGCTTGATGATCCATAGCACCAGTTATATTGTGGTAACTTGCCATATGGCATGAGACGAAATTGTTCTGTTGCCCCTATGTTGCCTACCCATATCCATTCACATGGGTGATGGGTTCATTTAGAATTTTCCGGAACTCAACCATTAATTAATATATGCAGGTTTCGCGTTGTTTTCCCATTTATTTATAAAAAATAAATACAATTTTCGATGGATATCATAAAACCCAAATAGAATTTTATATGTTTCATTTCACGTAGTATTTCCCAATGCATCGATTTTATCCATTTTTCTTGGAAACTCATCCTTTCCTTCAGTTGTTGAATTTCGAAAATTATCTAGGGAACGTCAGGCTCGAGGTGGTTGATTTTACATATAATGAAGACATTGTTCGATAAATGCTTTGGGTTAAAAATATTTTGGTTGGACCACGCTCATGTCCAGACATAAATATACATGATTAGATTAGTTATCAATATATAATTTTATTTTAATGGTGGGATATAGGAACCACGGCTATTTAGGCGGCATTAGTATTTTCATCAGTGCTATGCATAAGAATATATTTGTGATAGTGATTTTAATTAAAATTTAAGAAAATATGTTAATTATACAATATCAAATAGAAACATAATGGAATAACATTTTAATATAAAATATTATCGAATTCAAAGCTTTAAAAAATCAAACTGATCAAAATAGGAAATGCAATATATACAAAATTAGAAAATTCTGATCTTAATAGGATTTTTCTTTTTCTTTTTAAAATTGTTTTTTATTTTAAAAATATATATTTTTATTTATTTATTTATTATTTATTTGTTGAACTTTCTTTTTCTAAATAACTTGTTTTTATTTTTTTGATATGTTAAAATATAATAAATAAAATTAACAACCATAAATCTATATTTATTTTGAAATGATAATATTGAAACTAAAGAATATTATTGTTATATTTTTTGTGTATTTAATTTTATCTTCATATGAGTAAATTTTACTTTATTCGTAAAATGAATAAAATAATAATATTTTATTACAATAATTATTAAAATTTAAAAAACAATGTCCATGTTTGGTAGGGAATAAAATCAGGTTTTTAGTATATTTTGATAAAAATTGATAGAATGCGTTGTTGAAACTTGTAGGGCTTACAAAATCTATACATCTATAATTATAGGATAACCGTCATCATTTTATGCACATAGTTTCCCGCCCATTTTCAAATGTCATTTTAGGAAATTTCTTATTTTTATCAATTTATTTTAATACATGAATTATTAAAGTTCAATTAATGCATGTGATAAATGATTTTTATATTTGTAAAAAAAATATCTATAAAAAGTCAAATTATACATTTTTTTTCTTTTGATAATTATTGTATTATTTTGAAGTCGAAAAATATACAATATGGGTGTCAAATCCAAAATCTCAACGAGAAATTTAATACAAACTAAAAAATGAGAGCAAATTCTAAACATATCATTTGTAAAATCGTTTTAAATACTAAATGTAAAAGTTTTACTTATACTTTTTACTTTTTTAAACATCCAATCTTTTTAATTTATCTAAATTAAGTCCTAAAATGATACTTATAATTTCTTACCTAAATTCAATTTGAACTAAATGATTAATTTTGAATTTTTTCTTATCAAATTAAAAGAAATAATAAATATTCGATCTTTCTAAAAAATTTAATTAAACCATTTAATTTTCTACAACTTTAGGTTTCGATAAACTCATTAATTCAATTTGTAAAATAGAAGGTGTTAGCAAAATCATTCTATTTAAAAATAGAATATGGTCAACACGTTTATTTAGCATGCACAAAAATAGTAAGTGCAATTGTGAAAAATGAGTTTTAAAAAATGTGTGGTTAAGAATGAACTGAGAATGAACATTGAAAAAATTTATTTTCAAAGAATCAATTCTATACAAATAAGTGATAAAGCCTTATGTCTTGTAGATTAAACTCTCATTTATAAATTGAGATGTATAGATGATTTTTTGTATATAAAGTTAATTATATTAGTAATATTCATTCAATAAATTTTAAATAAAATTTGTATTTCATATTATTTATTTGTTACATTCATTTAAATATAAGACTGCGTATAAATTTAACAAATTTTAACATTTAATTTAAGTTTAAGCAATTTTTTATTTTTAAAATGTTTGGTAAATTTTGTTCGTAATGTATTTGCCTTTTACATGTAATAAAATGAAATATTTGTTTAATATATTTAAATATCAATTATTGCATTAAGATATTTAGTAAAAATTCATATAGTGCTATATGGGGAGTTGATAAATTAATTCTGTAAATGTCTATTAGCCTCTTTATTTCATTTGACTATTTGAAATTTGTAAACATTTCAACTTTTAGAAATCAAAAAATCGTATGCTCGACTTCAGTCATCAAATCAAAAATGTAAAGTACAGAATAAGTTACATATCCATATCTTACTTCACTTAAATAGACTAAGAAAACTAGAAAATGAACAATTAGCAATTAAAAGAAATATGCAAATCTCAATTTTATGTTTTACTTTTTTTAATATTTTTCATTATATATGAATGCACATTTTATGTTGGGCATTGAACTTTTACAACTTATTCAATAAATAATTGTCAATTATATCTTCCTTGCATCGCACGAGTTCGATTACTAGTATGTGGTTAAAATTAATTGTTGACTTCGAGTTGATCAATTTTAGTCAAAAGAATTAGAGTTATCAAACATGTGATATATAACTAATCTCATTTATTAAAAACTTATTTGGACAGTAAATACTAATTTATATATTTAAATAATAAAATGTCAATTTGTATCTTTAAATAATAAACGATAGTAGGTTTGAATAATTTTTATGAGATATTGTTAACTTCATTGAAAATGCAAATTTACATTATTTATGCATTTGCCTCTTGTATTTAAAGTTTTTTTTTCAACATTCATTCAAAAAAAAATGTGTGTGTTTATTCACAACGCAGCTAATATTGATAAATATTTAGCCAATAAAATTATACCTTTAAAAGAAGTTAAATTAATAAATACGAAAAATCTTCAATTATCATGATAATAAAATAATCGGACAACGTGGGAGATCAAGAAATGATATCGAAAACCTTATACCATATAATCTTTACACAATTATTAAAATTAAAAATATTAAAAATATTAACATCCATTCGATAACTTTGTCTATAAATTTATTTACAATAAACACATTTTTCACCCACTTTTTAACTGTACAAATTTTTAGACCATTTTCAACCACATATTTTATCTCGAAAATAACAATATTTTTGTTTATAAACAAAAAAAGCCTTTGAACGAAGGATTTAATTTATTAAATAGTTAATAATTTATATATATATATATTTTAGAGAATATGATTTATTATTTAAAGGATAATAAATATTATCTATACGGATTTTTATTTTATTTTATTTATTTTAGTTTTTTTTTTCAAAAATTGTATGTGCATTTAGGAAGGAAAATAACATTTAATGCTTCTCTCTCCTCACTTCTACTTTTTTATATGTACTAGTGTTACACATGTGCGATACACGATCATTTGTTACCTACATATATCAAATTTATATTTTAACGTATGAAATGAATATTTAATTAAAAATGAGAAATGAATGAAGATAATTAATTACAAATGTACATTACACATACCTTAATTATCTTTTAATTTTTTTTACGGTTCATATGTTTATCATTCCAGGAATTTCTTTAAATATTGTAATTTGAATTAGTTTAAAACTTCAAATGGAAAATAAAAATTACATTTAAATAGAATTTGTAATAAGTAGAAAAAATAAATATATCAGTGATATACACTTAGAATTTTATTAAAACGAAAATGAAAAGAAAAAAAATAGATTCATGAACGTTCTTATTTCATTATCTTTCATTTTCTATTTTTAAATAAAAATATTTATGTGATATTGACAAAGTTTTATTTTTTTATTTTTTACAAATTTAAAAAAAATGATTTTGAAAATGGGAAGACGGACCAAGAAACATTGGGACCTAAAAATTGCAGCTATTTAAAAATCTGCATTCATTTGGATTAATTAAATCTAAATTTTGTCCAAAATGAATAATAAATAGTAAATTACTACTACTAATTACTATTTTAGAAAATGTATTTTAAACAGAAAAATGGGTCAATATTTTTTTGGGAAGTGCTCTCTCTTTATATATTACATTTTTCTTTCGTGAGCATATTTAGTCATTGTTTGAGCCCTCATAATCTACAAAATGAGTTTAATAATAATAAATTTGTGGAGAATGTATACTTAAGCACCTGTTTGAGACTCATTATTTCAAGTAATATAGTTCGTAACAGTAAATTTTGATACAATGAGCTGTTAAAAAGTACGATTTTTTTATATGTAATTTATAGGGGCAATTTTTTATTTTTTATTTATTTTTTATTATTACTAAGTTGCGACAATTGTAATACTTAGGAACTTAAATAACTTACTACTTAAAAAAATACTTCAATGACCATTTGCATAACTCATTTGTATAACTATTCAATTTTAATGATTATTAATGTAATTAATATTTTCAAAATATAATTTTTAGATTATCACAAATAATTTATCACTATCCGAACAGTACTATTGGAATTGGTACTAACTATCTTATTACAATATTTCATTTCATATTTACTTTAATATTACAAATTAAATAGATGTGGTCATATATTTAAATAAACGTAGCAAATTAAGCAACAGAAAATGTTAGTTTTGATTAAATTTTAAAGAATGTATATCGTAAATATTTTTAACTTTATTTACTAAGAAATCATCTATGCATCTAGATTCATAAAAGTGGCACGGTTGTTTAATTCACAAGGCATAATATTTTATCACTTACTCATATGGAATTGATTTTTCAAGAATCAATTTTTCTGAACATTCATTTTCAATCACACATTCTTTAAAAAATTGTATTTACAATTTTTGATACTACTTTTTAATTATACATTCTAAAAAATCACTATTTTACAAAAACAATTCTAAAAAAATCAAAGTCAAATAGTCAAAGTAATAATATGAAAATCTCGCAATTATCATGATACGACAACCGATTAAAGTTGAAGATCACAAAGTTATACAAATAATCTTATACCCTATAATCTTTATAAATTTATTAAAAATATTAAGAATGATTAAAAATATTAATCATTCTATTGATATTATTAACTAAAAAGAAACCAAAGCATTAATTATTCAATATTAGTCTTCGTTCAATAACTTTTCTATAAATTATTTATAAGCAGTGCATTTTTTCAGCTACATATATATTTCAGAAAATATGATTTTTGATATTAAACATAACAAATGATTTGACAATTAATAATTAAAACACAATTTTTATATTGATGGCTATACATAGATTTATATATATATATAATGCAATAAATACGTTCACATTTATCCAAATTTTGCATTCACATTTGACCTACATCAATTTTGCATTCACACTATTTAATTCTTTGGGACCTTACTATTTATAGAAATAGAAAAATGGGCTAGGAAATTGTTTTTAGGAACTACTTTAATTTTATATATTACAAGTATTTTACCCATGCGATGCACGGAAGTTGTTATCCACAATATCAATTTTAATAAGTATTTATAAAATTTTAATACTTATACATAATCAACACATATATAAATGCATAAAAATTAATTTTCTATTTCAATAATTATTAGACTTTAAAAAATAATATACCTAATTCAAATTATTATTAAAAACATCTTTGAATAATAAAAATATTATAAAATATTAACATCCATTCGATAACTTTGTCTATAAATTTATTTACAAAAAATACATTTTTCACCCACTTTTTAACTATACACATTTTTTAGACCATTTTCAACCACGTATTTTATTTCGAAAATAACAATATTTTTGTTTATAAACAAAAAAAGCCTTTGAACGAAGGTTTTAATTTATTAAATAGTTAATAATATATATATAATATATTTTAGAGAATATGATTTTTTATTTAAAGGATAATAAATATTATCTATGCGGATTTTTATTTTATTTTATTTTAGTTATTTTATTTCAAAGATTGTATGTGCATTTTGGAAGGAAAACAACATTTAATACTTCTCTCTCATTACTTCTGCTTTTATATATGTATATGTTTACTTCCACTTTTATGTATGTATGTATAGATAGATGTGAAATTTCAAAATTATAAATTTAAAATGCAATAATTCCCATAATTTCATAACATTGCTTCTTGTGAACAATAATTTTAATAGAATATTGTTATAGTTAACATGGGTGTGGCCCGTGCAATGCCCTAGATACCATAAGAATTGTGTATAAAATAGCGTGATATTTGAGATTTACTCATATCACCACTATTTCTATTTTTAATTTGCAAATTTGAAGGAGAACATATCCAATTAATCAATATTCCAAAGTTTAATGAAAAGCACAATGATATCACATCAAATGAAAATTAGTTAATTAAAATCATCTATAAAAAAAAACTGAAACTCATAGCATGCATTTCTTGGTTCTTAATGATGAAATTTATGACAGTTAATTAAAAATATAAAAATGTTATAATGCTTACTTTGAACTAATGCATCACATTGTTGTCTCTATGCCTTCATTAAGTTTTAACACCACAAGTATGTCCAACAGTTTTTAATTCTGTGCGGGACTTGCATTAACCAAGGTAGTTAATTTTATTCACAAGCTTTTTAAATTCAAATTAACCTCCTAATTGAAATATATATATATATATATATATATATATATATTATAAGTAAAACAACCATAGCTATATTAGAATTAAATTCATTATCTTTAGAGGCCAAATAATAACATAATAATTAATTAAATAAAAATTGCAATAATGAATTCTGAGATGTTCAAAATGATAGTAAATATCATGCTTTTTGCTTTATTAAAAAGCTCCAAGCCAATAATATATAATGAGGAAATTACATAAAATGTCTATTTTCACATTATTATTTGCAAAAATGTCCCAATTTTTAGTAATGTTCATTTTCTTAAATTTTGAACTTAAATGCCCTTACTACAAATTTGAAATTTCACAATGAGGACAAATATTTTATTATAATATTTTATTGAGCTTGACCAATGAAAACTTGACACCTAGTCTATCTACATCACTATCACGACTCTTCTTCTCACTTAAAAGTGCCAACCTCAAATTCACTATTCAGGCTGTTTGCAGGTTCATTCTCTTTACCAGACAATTCAAGGTTCATTTTGCTTTCTTTTTTCTTTGTTGCATTTTTTTTTTCAATAACCTCATCTGCTACTTTGTTATGTGTTTAATTTTGTTGTCTTGTTATTTGTGTACAGTGGGTTACCAAACGAAAATAGGTTGCGGCCCTTTCTTTGGAACGCGTCCATGCAATGGAAGAAGAATTCTCAAGAAAGATCGATTCTTATGTGAGCATACTCCATCATAGTGCAGCAGAATGTGAAGCTGATGAGGTAATGTACATTTAAATTCCTTAGAAGTTCTATTTTTGTGGCACATAATAGATTATTTTGAGAGGCCGTTATAGATTATTGTTTTTACCCATTTGAACATTAAGAAAGCAACCATAGTTGGCATCATTTTGATTTTTATTTGCCACACTTCTTCTTTATGAAGGTCTCGAGATTATTTCGAAACCATCTATTTCATTTGTCCCATTCCTTTTTTAATTGGAAGTGCATGTGTATATTGTTTGTTACACATGGTTTAGAGCTTAATATAAAAACTAGATTTTTTTATAATTTATATGAAAATTGGGATGTCCCTATTTGAGTGTTTCAGATTGCTTGATGATTTCATTTTTAATTATGATGCACCAGACTCATTGTGCATTCTTTTTCTTTTTTTTTTTAATCATAAATTATGCATTCTTCTTTCATTATATTTGTATTGAAGTGATAATGCTCCACTTGCTCTCACTCTCTTTCTCTTTCATTTTTATATTGATATGTCTTTTCATTTGTTTTTAATTTTCATATTCTTATCTAATAAGTTGGGGGGTTTTTAGCCCAGAAATATGACATTTATAAATAAGTTTTTTTTTTTTTTTTTTTTTTTAACATTTTGTACCGACTGGTTCCATTATTAATAGTGCCACTTAATCATTTTTTCAATAGTGAGATAATAAGAAGTTGTTTGTGACTTTTGTACTATTAGTGATGGAGTCGAGGATAGAGCATTGGCTTATTTGGATGCGCGGGATCGTTCGGTTTTGAAGTTTTCAAAGAATTGGTCATAACAGGGTCATACGACGTTCGTTTTGGGCCCATAAGTACTTTTCGGAAAGGTCTCGACGATCCGGACAAGACTCACGAATTCTCCGTGACGTATGATGGATTTTAGCCTTTCGAGATCGTTTAGACAGTCAAAACGGACATTGTTTTTATGTTTTTTCGGGGTATTTTAGTCATTTTTCAATATTGCGCATTTAGGGTTAGGGTTTTATATTTAAGGAGATGTCTCTCACGTTTTTCAGCAGTTTTGAACGAATAAACATTGTGTTCATGGAGTTTTCTCCAATTTGCAGTCAATTCAATTTGGTATTCATTCGAATCAACGTATTGAATTTGTGTTGTTCCATTTATCTACGTTTCTGCCTACGTCAATTAGTAATGAGCTGTGTCGGATATTTCATTCTATTACCAAGTTTTGATAGGAGATTGATATTGAAAAACTACCTCAACTTTGTCTCAGGGCCTGTTTGTTATTGTTTTTGGTTATTTTCTGTGTTAACAAGGAATAAATCAACTACAAACGTGAATACATTTTTCCTTCATCAATTTCCCTTATGTCATCTGTAATTAGTATTTTTGGCATCACCTTTTCTTTTGAGCGTGTTCTTGAACCGTGCACATTCCCACAGTGGGGATTCAAGAGATAAGTCCTTGTGGAAGTAACATACAACAACTAACGGGTGACAAATTAGTTGGAGACGCAACAGAAACATAGGTGAATTAACAATACAGATTTTAACATATACTAGAATTTATTTTTCTATTAAAGACTAACATTCTTTTTTGGGATAATTTTATGTTGTTTCAGCTTCCTCCTGAATAATAGCCTAGAAGACCCCTTACACGCCCAGCGAAAGAAAGAGGGCAAAGAATGATGAGAAAGGGAAGAATTGAGAAGCAATGATCTCATGTGTTTTTGCATTAAACTCTTGATGTTTATTTTGTGTGATTCACACTTTGCACATGTATTAGGTACTTGTCACATGCTCTTATCATTTTGAAGTAGTCACTGGACTTTTTTCATGTATTTTGGCTTAAACTCGTTATCTTGGACAGATTATGTAATTCTTGACATTAATATGTCAAGTGTCTATAAAACAGGTACCAAATGTTGAGAACGACATGTTAAAATGTCGAGAATAATCATGAATGTTGAATATTCAAGTGCTAAATGTCGAGATTTTATTTCTAATTCAAGTGCTAAATGTCGAGATTTTGTTACAATATTATGTTTGATGATTGTACTGATGAAGAGAGAGCAAATTAAGCAATGCAAACAATACGACCAAGTTGAATTGATATTGGTATATTTAAACATTAAAATTAGTGGAAGTGGTTACCTGTTTTATGCAGCTTTAGGTGAATAAGCATGTTTTTGTCATCGAATTACTATTTTTCGTGTGGAGGAAATACTTCGCTTGATGCAAGTTGTTTTATAATAAAATGTAATTTGACGTTAATGCAAGTAAATTATTGAACTAATGTCAAATGGATTTTTCGAAACTTCATATGTTGTGATTTGACCTATTATTATAGAATATCGAGAATTGAACAAAGAGCTACAAACATTCACATGTTCTTTGAAAAATAATTACTACACAAGTTGTTCTTAACTACTTTTCTCTGTGAACAAGTCGAATAATAATGGATGATGTCCAATTTAGAGATGTCAATGGGTCAGACATGGGTTGGGTTTCCAAACACATACCCTACCCACTAAAGATTTATAAGCTCCATACCCTGCTCATATGCCCATTTAAGAATTGCGGGTCGAATGCGGGTCGGAGGCGGGTTTGCTTCTATACCCATTTGAAACCCATTACTAATTATTTGTTTTTTTAATTAATTTTTTAGGCTGTAAATAAGTTATAGGTTAGAGATACTCTGGATTCACTTGAATCAGTTAAATGTTGGGCTTCACTTGAATTTGGCTTGAAAAAAGGTTTTTATATGTTGAAACTAAAGAAGCGAATTTGAACAACTTTTTTAGACGTTAACAAAGTTAATAGTTTAAACATATTAAGGTTTAGACGTTAACAATGACAATAGATATTTGGGTTCTATTATTTATTTATTTATTTATTATTTTTTTACACAATCACTTTTGTTTTAAATTCTATAATTTTTTAAAGAAAGTAATGGGTATGCGGGTTGGGTATGGGTATTGTAGTAAAACCCAAACCCGATTCATACCCATGTCGGGTTTTAAATTTTACCTCCATACCCTACCAAAGAACCCATTTAGTCGGGTAATCCCCGCCCATTTATGTCGGGTCTCCAACGGTTAAATGTTGGATTTCACTTGAATTTGGCTTGAAAAAAGCTTGTTATTATATGTTGAAACTAAACAAGCGAATTTGAACAATTTTTTTAGACGTTAACAAAGTTAATAGTTTAAACATATTCAGGTTTAAACGTTAACAATGTCAATAGATATTTGAGTTCTATTATTTATTTATTTTTTTATTTTTTTACACAATCACTTTTGTTTTAAATTCTATAATTTTTTAAGGAAATTAATGGGTATGCGGGTCGAGCATGGGTATTGTAGTAAAATCCAAACACGACCCATACCCGTGTCGAGTTTTAAATTTTACTTCCATACTCTACCCATGAACCCATTTAGTCGGGCAATCTCCGCCCATTTATGTCGGGTCTCCAACGGGTATCGGTTCCGTGGGTATTATTACCATCCCTAGTCCAGTTGTTAAGGCACTTCCAGTAGTCATCCACGTTGAGAAATTTATCACTATGAGAGACAATAAACGTCATTAAATCTCCCATATCAGGGTGTTAGCAACAATATTATGATGAACTTAAACGAAAAAAGCCAACAAAAATATGCTATCTACAAGAAGCCGTATAAAATAATAAATAGTTGCCTGTTCAAAATCGACATTTGAGAACTGATGCGATCCCGGGGAGGGGTCACGACGAACACGCGGAATTAACGCCAGGAAAGTTCCGAATTCAGGTTTGAACGGACAATAAAACTACGACCCAAGCCTCACGACTCAAGAATCAGGGGTATATTAAACTTGAGACCCGTTACAACCCGGAAATAAGAACCATAATGGGGTGAAGGCCACAAGGAATGTCCACATCCTTGATAAGTTCGATTTGGTGAACGCCACAAATATCTCACAATATTTGATAAGATCGAAAGTGTTCAATCCAGAATAATATTTGAGGAAAACCACACAACACAATTTTTATTAATCAAAGTCTGATTGTTAGAATGAAAGAAATGGATATAAATAAGTAAAACAAACTCTAGCCGCGAATGGGCTCAAAATAGAGTCCTAATTAAGGTAAAATATCTAAAACTAAAAAAAGGAATTAAAATTAAAAAAATGAAATAAAATTCCCATTATTTGCGTTAAACTGGATTTATAGCCGTGACAACATCTCTTACGACCGTGGCTATATTTCTGTTTAAGAATTACGGCCGTGACCATAAACTTACGATCGTAACTATTAAAATCTTGGAATTCTTCAATTTTTACCCGAGGATGACTTACGGGCGTGACAAGGTAGCTTATGGCCGTAAATACGGTTCTGATCCATTTTGACCTGGTCTGATCTTTGAAGCTCTCCAAACTTGCTTGAATTCTTGTTTTGGCTTGAATATTTGAATTTTTCGTCAAGCCTACTATGATTCGTATCAATCCCTCCTTCTTTAGGATGATTTGTTCTGAATCATAGTGTTGTTCATGTTGTGCAACTGCTCCACCTGAATCAAATGGAAAAAAATTTCCTCAATTGCACATGGTCAACCAATAATATGCTGCCATTTGGGATACTTGGATGGATTGAAGTAGAAACTCCTATAGGCATTGGTGGTGTTGCCCAAACTTCGAAGTGCAATTAACTTGCAAGAAAGAATTAAATAAAATGGGGAGAAAAATGTTAGTTTCATGAGGTATAAGGTATGGATCCTTGTATTCATGAATCATCACCACCAACTCCTCTTTGGGAACCACGAGACCCTTCTCTTCACCTCGTTCTTCCTTTGCAACTTCTTATTCACCCCCCTCTCTATTTCTTTTTTCTCAAACTTGGTTACTTTTTCTAACTCTAGATCTTCTAGCCCAACCACCTTTTCTAAATTTCTGGGCTCAACCAACTCTCCTAAGATTTCATGCATTCCCTCATCACTACCCAAATCCTCCTTTTCCTCATCTAATTTTGGAGTTAGCTCAACTACTTCCAACTCATGCATCTCATCAACAAAAATTGTATTCACAATGATATTCTCGCTAAATTTTGGAGTTTCTTCCACTACTTCGAATTCATGTTTCAAGTCTCCCTCCTTCTTCTCAACAATCATATCTTGAGACTCTTCCTGTAATTCAACTACATTTTCACTTTCATTCCCCTTTTGTAATTTAGCTTCAGCCTCCCTTTCACTCTCCCTCTTTTTAAATTTAGCTTCTTTTCTAGCCTTCCGCTCATACATCATCATTTCCTCATAAATTTCTGTTCGAATCTTCAAAAGCATCCTCGCATTAATCTTTTCATCCCAATTAACTCTAATCTCAACCCTATGTTTATGGTTACGCCTAGGTTTCATGTTGGGCTCGGGTCTGGAATCAAGACGGACCAAGTTGCTTCAAAATATCAAAAATTGAAGCTGCTAGAAAAACCACACGCCCGCGCCGAAGAAATAAGGTGTGACTGCGTGAACACTACTCAAATCAACAGAACCTTATTTCAACCTTTCACGCGGCCACGTCATACATAACCACGCAGCCGCACAGTTACTTTGAAACCAGAATTTTGTGAATTTTAATCCTTTTTCCATTTTAATTATTATATTTCATAATAATTAGGAGCCATTTGGGGCTGCGTTTAGGTTTTACAAATTTTTGACATTATATTGACTATTTTTCATAATTGTAAATCAGAACTTTTATTTTGGATTGAATTAATTGAGTGTTTTTTTTTAGAAAATGTGAGGGATTCCTTTTCTTGAACGACCAATTAGACTTATCAAATATTCTTGAATATTTGTAACATTCCAACCAGAACTTATGAAGGAAATTGACAACCCTTGTGGCGTTTGACAACTTTGGTTCTTCACTCCGCATCGTCGATTCATTCACGTCGTGATTGTTGGGTCAAAGTTCTATTGTCTAATATATTGTTTCTTTTCCTTTATTTTTTTTTTTATTCTCGTTTTTTTTTTTTTTTTTTTTTTTGCTAAATTTAGATCTTTCCTAATTGTTTAATTCGTTATTCCTTGTATTCATCGTATTTCCCAAAAGGAATTGCATCAGGTGATATCAGAGCTTGGATCTAAATTCAATTCTTGATATTTCTTGGTTTTCTTGCGTTCTTCGTGTTTTTTTTTTTTCATAGTTTTCTTTAGTTTTGATCCATTTGAAATTTCCACAAAAATCAAATGTGTTTATTTTATCCATTTCTCATCCAAATTCATTTCCATTTGTTTTTCCTTACTTATAGTCGAATTTTGGATTGAATTTTTTTTTTGCAAATTCATTATTTCCACATATATTTCGAGAATTTTCTCAATTTTCAAAATTTCTTGTTCTTATTCATGTCTTCTCTTATCCCACCATTACTTGAAGTTCTTGAATTGTTCGTTGAAGTACCTGAAAGGGGACATTTTTTTTATTTGTTTCTTTCGAGAACTAACCATGTCTCGTAGGGAAAAGTCTACATCATCTTCATCACCAGGTGACAAGAAGAATTTTAAACTATTGGAGGCTATGCGGGCACAAGTTGAGAAGTTAATGGCTAAGATGGATAGGAGGGATGATATTATTGCCCAATT
Organism: Ligustrum vulgare; assembly: GCA_963555705.1. Lineage (NCBI taxonomy): Eukaryota > Viridiplantae > Streptophyta > Magnoliopsida > Lamiales > Oleaceae > Ligustrum > Ligustrum vulgare. The sequence continues at coordinate 34,735,228 of OY743183.1, read as the reverse complement.
CAAAAGGAGCGATCTCAGGCGGATTCTAGGGCTAGGAGGGATAAGAGGTGTGAATCCAATACTAGGCTTGGAGATAGGCTGATGAAAGGGCACTGAAGCAAAAGGAGGAAGCAAGGAATTATCCGGGATCCTATCCTACATCATGATCAAAATGAGAGAGTAGTGTTCATATTCCAAAAAGGAGGGAGGAACCAATAAACAGTGGTAAAATTGATTTTGATCCCAAATCTCATAAGGATAGAAATACTAAATGCTTTTAAGTGTTTGGATTTAGGTCACAATGCACTTCAATGTCCACATAAGAAGGTGATGATTGGTTGTGATGGGAAGGTTGTTTCAAAGAGTGAAAATAAAGTTGAGGAAATACCCAAGTTAAAGAACGCTTGTGATAATGATAAATTGAAAAATGTTGTAGTATGTGAATCACTTGTTAATAGGAGACCTCATAGCACTAGGTGTAAGGAGAATGATGTGGGAGGGCAATGAGATAACATTTTTACTACTAGGTGCTTCGTAGACAATAAGGTTTATAGTATGGTGATTGATGGAGGAAGATGCACATGTGACACTGATGCTTCTAGATACTCAAAGCCTCTCCCGATTTTTGATCCACAAAATACACAGATAGTTTTGATCATTCCATCTTTTAAGATAAAAGGAAGGAAAACTTACAGAAATTGTCATTTTGGGATGCATTAAACTACGAAATTACTTGGCTTTTAAATTTGAAAATATTCACTATTTACTGCTCGTCTTTTGAAAATGTTACTATTTACTTTTGACTAAAATGACACTATTTTTGATAATATCTCTGACAACATATATTTTGCTCCATAATGGATAATCTTTCGGTGATCTCTCAGATACCATCTGTTAATACATGAAAAATGAAAATACAAAATACTTTGTTAAAATATATACACTATACTGATTTACCTTATATCAATGTTGAGTAGCCAAAACATCATTGCTTATAACAACCTGGAAAACAGGATCTTTTGATATTATATTTTTGAGACTATAACGGTCTTTATAACTGATGAATTTAGTCCATAAAGATAGGAGCTCACGCTGCACATGTCCACAAGGATGCGTCTCAAGAGTCAATCGGATATCATCCAATGACTCCTTACTCAGCCCACCCTTAATGAAATCTATTTTATCATCTCGATTTCTGGATGAATATCCTATTGATTTACAACGGGTATCACATGCCCGTCGAGCACATTTGTAACAACCATTTAATCTTTTTGCTCTTCGATTCTTTGCAAAAGTACTCTTACCTAAGTCAGTGATGTGTTCCGGACCCTCGACAATCAGAGTCATAGCAGGGTTGACGGAAAAAGTTAAATACTCAAGCCAAATAAAAGTGCAATCCAGTCAACCATGTCGGAATTAGATGCATAATATATGTTTTTCGAGTAGAAATGGGCCACTAAGCAAAACTCATGGGCAAAAGCCCTTGAACCGACTGATTTTATGGGCAAATTCCATCATTTTGGGCTTCAAAACAGCAAGTCAATTATGCAGACCGAAATTAGGGTTTTTGCGTATTTTTAGGTTAAATTTTGTTTTTAATTATTTGTTTGCCTATTTTAGAATTTTAGTCTAATTAGAATTCTATTTTGAGTCAATTAGCGGCTAGGTTATTTTACTTATTTATATTCCTTTCCATTCATTGTAAAAGACAAGTTTGAGTTTATGAATTAAATTGAGAGAGGATTCTCTTGTTAAAGTTTGAGTTTTTCCCTTTTGTTTCGAACTTATCAAAGATTCGTTCTTTGTGGCGTTCACCCAACAAACTTATCAAGGAATTGACAACCCTTGTGGCGTTCACCAATCTTGGTTCTTCAATCCGCATCGTCATTAATTGCGTCGTGATTGTGGGGTCAAGGTTTTACCATCGAATCTATCTTTTAATTCCCGTTTATTTATTCGTGTTCTTGTTATTTTTCGTGTCAGATCTGATTTAGATATTTCCTAGTGTTTAAATTTCGTTATTCCGCATTTTCGACGAGATTACCCAACTGGGATCTCATCATCTGGTATCAGAGCTGGACTCTGAATTCAGGTTTTTCTATCCAGTTTAATTCTTATGTTTATCATCGAGTATGTCATAAGAATTATCCACATCTTGTTGTTGAGTCTTTCTTTTCTTGAGTGTTCTTCGTGCCAGTAAATTTTTTTCAGTTTTGATCCATATAAAAATTTAACAAAAATTTAAAAATGTTTATTTTGTTCGATTCTTATCCAAATCATGTTCCGTTTGTTTTGTTGCGTTCGTTTCGAATTTTCAAATTTATTAAAAATAATTATTTTTTTATTTAATTCCGAAAATTCATTATTCATAAATAAATAAATAAAATAAAAAATAAAAAGTGTTATTCCAAATTCAAAAACCACTTTCTTGAGTTTCTTTAAAATTCTTGATATTCATTTCCTTCCAAGTCAATAAAAGTCGTTCTTGCTATTTGATGTCTAAATCCTCTTCATTCTTGAATTTTTTCTTAACGTCATATAACGGATGGATTATGATCCGGGTTGTTTATTCCAAACTAGATGTTATGTGGATCATAAGGGGTGCAGTTTGGCGATTGATGGAAAGTACTTTACTAATTTCGTTAGTAGCACCTAGTTGAAAAATTAGGATTGCCCCTAGAACTACACTATAAACCTTATAGGATGACGTGGATGAGGGAGTTTGGGAATTTCAAAGTAACCAAACAAGTTCTAGTGCCTATTGCTCAGGGAAGGTATAGCGAGGATGTATGGTGTGATGTAGTGCGATTAAAATCTTATCATATTTTATTGGGAAAACCATGGAAGCATAGGAGGGAGGCTGTTTATGATAAGAGTATGCACATATACAATTTCATTAAGAAAGGGAAAACATGCGTACTATATGGGTTGACATTAGAGGAAGCACTAGAAGATTCACGGAGGGTAAGGAAGGAGAGTGAAAAGTGGTATAATAGGAGGCATTATGGGGATAAGGATATTGATAAGAAGGAGGGAGAGTTGAAATTAAAAACAAATAAAAAAACTCCAAAATTTGATGAGGAGAAGGTGGAATTGGGAGTTGAGGTTGAAGTTCAAGATTTGAGCGTTAAATTGGAAGATCCACATTTGAGTAGTGATGAGGTAGTACACGAGCATGGTGATAATAATCTGGAGATTGGAGATGTGGTTGAATTTGAAAGTAAGAATATTAAAGAGGTGCTTGAGAGAAAAGAAGTAGAGGGGAATAAACGAGAACTTTCAAAGGAAGAACGTGGTGAAGAGAAGGGCCTCGTGGTTCCAAAAGAGGAATTGACGGTGATAATTCATGAATACAATGATCCATAGCTTGTACCTCGTGAACCTAACATTTACCTCCCCGCTTTATTTAATTTTGTCTTGCAGGTTAAATGTGCTTGAAAATTTGGGCAACACCACCAATGCCCACAAGAGTTTCTACTTCAATCTATTCGTGTAACCCAAGTTACAGGATACTATTGGTCATCCCTCTGGCATGGAAGTAATAATTTTCCGTTTGATCCAGGAGGTGAAGTGAAACAACAGGAACAAAGCAATGATTCGGGGCGAATCATCCTAAAGAAGGAGGGTATGATGTGTTCCAGACCCTCGACAATCTGAGTCATAGCAGGCTTGACGGAAAAAGTTAAATACTCAAGCCAAATAAAAGTGCAATCCAGTCAACCATGTCGGAATTAGATGCATAATATGTGTTTTTCGAGTAGAAATGGGTCACTAAGGAAAACTCATGGGCTAAAGCCCTTGAACCGACTAATTTTATGGGCAAATTCCATCATTTTGGGCTTTAAAACAGCAAGTCAATTATGCAGACGAAAATTAGGGTTTTTGCGTATTTTTAGGTTAAATTTTGTTTTTAATTATTTGTTTTCCTATTTTAGAATTTTAGTCTAATTAGAATTCTATTTTGAGTCAATTATCGGTTAGGTTATTTTACTTATTTATATTCCTTTCCATTCATTGTAATTCAGACTTTGATTTTGATATAAACAGTTTTTATTGAGGATTCAATAAAAGTTATAGGTGAATTCCTATGTTTTTCGAACTTATCAAGAATATTTCTTGTGGCGTTAAAATACCGAACTTATCAAATATTTCTTGAGAATATTTGTGGCGTTCAAAACCAGAAACTTATCAAGGAGATTTGACAAATCTTTGTGGCGTTTCGAAAGTCGTGGTTCTTTATTCCGCATCGTCAAGCCATCGCGTCGTGAATATCGGGTCGTGATTCATCCGTCCAACCACAACCTGAGTTCGAAACTTTCCGACATTTCTTCCGCGCTTCGAATCTCATCAGCCAGGCATGTACTTAGAAAATGAATCTGGTAATTCACTAGCTAATTGAACTTTTACTTCGATCAGCCAACGAACATCTTCTGGGATACCTTGATCCATCAGCAACCTCAATCTTTCGAGTCAAACTCGGTAAATCTTTCTCAAAACAATTATCAAAAGATTTGAGTAGTATTTGCGAATATCTGATAATATAACATGCATTTTTTATGGATCTGATCTTCTCCCAAAGTGATCTATTTAAATGCGTTATTTAACGCGTATAAGAGCGGTGGCTTTGCAGGTCATTGATTCCACCAAGAAAAGGGGAAAAGATTTGTAATCAAAAGAAGGGGACAATGATCATTTTATTGAGATTTCGGTCTAATCATGTTTTTAGATATAATAAATCAAGGTATACTGATTTATAAACTCGAACAAGTAAATAATGTATTGAACCAAAAGTTCATACATAAAAGTGAAACATGTATAAAGTATGAACTAGAAGTTCATAAGTGAAATATACATTGTATTGAACCAGAAGTTTAGCGATATTGTATTGAACCAAATATTTATGCATAGAAATGAGATAAAACCGTATTGAAACAGAATTTCTATAATAAACGGTTAGATTATCAAAAGTTTCAAATTATTTTCTATGAAAATAACTTATTCAGAAATTGTTTATCATACAACAATATTCTATGTCAAACAGAGATTAGCTCAAGAAGCTTTATGATTTGTAAAAGTGCGATATGTATACAATCCACCAAAGCGCACTTAGATATATGATTGAGATTATATCCCTAAAAGGATGACATGTGCTGTGGCATTTTAGCCAATTGATATAATATAAGATTTGTGAACATTATGAGGAAAACACGTCTGAAGCGTAATTATGCCTGAAGCATAATGATAATCGATTCCAAAAACAAATAGCTCTTGAATAATTGAGATGATCCCTTTTGAAACTAAATATTCATGGTGAGTAAAAGGGACATAGTTAAATGATAAAAGATTTATGTACTTGATCTCTATATTTTATATTGAGATGAAATGGAATCGAATACATACACAACTCTCTTGTGAAAATGAGGTTGGTGAAATTATAATACTTTGGCCAAATATAAAATCCCAATGTAGGGATTATTGTTCAAGGACCTGAAGTCCAAATGCTTAAATGTGCAAAGCCAGTAATTATTTGTACAAATGAAAAATATTATATAGTCGTAAAAGGCGACTCATTGCGCGCAATTTTTTTTTCATTGAACTGGCATGACATATGGTGAATAGACTATAGTCTAAATCACTAGCTTGATCTCTTTGATATACAAATGAGTGAGATCAAAATGTATGATTCTCATCTCGGTATTTTGAGAGTATTCTTTGATATACCAGTTGATTGCGGTACGTTGGGATTTCAAGTAAAATGATTGCAGATTATATGTTGAAATTTATATATATTTCAATGATTGATTATACAAATCAGAAATTGTGGTTTATGAGATGTAAGAACATACATGTATAATCACTGAAATATTCAATATACCCAGATTAGTATCACTATAGAATTATACAAATGACTCCATGATATAATATGTTGAAAGTGAAATTATAGTATACTATTTATGACATTAGGGAAATTTATTATTCACTATAAGTGAATTTGAAAATGAATATTTTATTATTCACCAGAAGTGAATATGAAAATGAATATGTTTAATTATTCACCATAAGTGAATTCTATATTTGATTATTCACCTGTTCGCTGAAATCGTATACCGCAAGTGCACGATTCGCGTTCAATTAATAAAGTGGACTAGAGAAGTCCGGGTTATCGTACCCACTAAGATTGATTGATTTGTAACTAAAGTTATTGATTTCATTCTAAAAGAAAAGTCAAGTAACATAAAAATATGGTTTGCTGGTGAATTACTATCTAAGTGACACAAATAAGAAATATGGCAATATGTAAACTAATCAACTAAAGGAAATAGATAACAACATGAAACTTAGAATAAAACTAATTAATCTAAATACTTTGATGAAAATATAAACTTGATAATTGAAACAAGTTACATAATATAAAAAAAAGTGAATTTAGTTTTCATAATTATACTAATTTCTTCTTTTCAAATCAATTAGTGATGATTAATTAATCAACAAAATTACATAGGAAATTTTAAATTCACCTAACTTGTGTAGTAAATTCCAATGACAACTTAAAATAGTAAAAAACATTTAAAAGTTACAAAAACCTAAAACAACATTAATAATCATAAACATGTAAACATAAATCCCCAAAATCTAGAAACTACTTAAAATGCTTAAATAACCATAACTTAATTAAAAATTCCAACACAATAACATTAACCCATAATAAACTAACAACAACATTTAACAAATAACATAAACGTATGAATAATACTTAACACAAAGATTAAAAAAAAGATAATAAAGAAAACTTCCCTTTTTGTAAAGTTCTTGAAGTGAAAACCCAAGAATCCTTCACTTTGAAAAAAGTTTCTTCACCACCCATTAATATCTTCAACAACCTAAGCATAAAACATTAAATGTACAAGAAATAAATGACATTCTTGATGAAAATGTGAGAAAATAACAATATTCAAAAGTTTAAACAACAACAAAATACTTAAATATAAGAAAAAATTACTAAATCATAAAAACATTACTTGTAGATTGCATTAAATGAGTAAAATGTTAAGAAAAAAATACAAGAGAAATGAAAAAGAGGCAAGACTTACATGGGTCAACCTAAAAATCTGATTTTTTCTATTTATAATACCCCAAAATCATCCAAAACCCTAAAAAAAAGGCAAAGATCCGCGAAATTCAGCTTCTGGTCCAAACCGGGTCGGCCGGGTTGACCCGGTCCGGCCCTGATTTTTTTTTTTTTTTTTTTTTCTTTTTGCAACCGCGCGATCGCGCGGTTTAAATTTCGGGGCTAGCTTGGCCTCGGGTCTGTTTCGAGGTCCAAGTCGCGTTCGCGACTTGGTTCGAGCCACGCGATCGCGTGGCTCAACTAAAGGATGGTTTTGCAGCTAAGTCCATTCCGTAATTGCCATCAAGTCCTCCATATTTTAATCTCGAGCAATTTAGTCCCCAAATTTTCAGATTTCTTTCAAATATGTCCTTCTAAAATTGCACTTTTGGCCCTTCAATTCTTGAAATCTTTCAATTTGGTCCCTTGGTTAATTGTGTGGCTTGTCCAAAACTTCTCGGAGGTGACAAAATGGTCCTCAAACTTCCAATTTCAGCGTAATTTGCACTTCTTTTGTGATTTTTGGCCTCAAACTTGGATATTAACCTATTTAAACACAAAATATGCATAAATTAGTAGATATTTGCTCAAGATGTTCCAAAATATGCTAATTTAAAGGTATAAAAAGTGTATAAAAATGCACTTAACAAATACCCCCAAACTTAAACTCTTGCTCGTCTCGAGCAAGAATATCTACTAACACAAAAAGTAAATGAATGAATGATCAACAATGCTAGATGACTTGTAAATTCTTTTTTGAGTGTAAAATTGCATGATTAATTCACAATTGTGTTTTCAAAATAATGCTACAAAAAGAAGTTGAGCTTATCTCATGTTTGATCGGTGTGTGTGTGTGTGTGTGTGTGTGTGTGTGTGTGTGTAGTCACTTCCAATTATCACTAAGGTTCAAAGAAACATTGTAGGAAGGATAAATCTTAAAATAATATTATCCACCCTTAGTGGTCAATTTCATTCCTTCCCCTCTCGTGACATTCATCCCCCCCCCCATATTATTTCTTTTCTCTCCCGAAACGCAATCCTAGGGGTGACTCTCAATTCACACATTTCTTTTTCCACTAAAGATTGGTTATGACTTGCCAGCAATCTCAACAATCTAGATATGCAGTGACTATCCACTAGATGAAAGTTTCAACATTAAAGTTTATACCAAGCAATTCAAACCCACTATTAATCTAAGCCCTTATGCAAATACAAATGCATGATTTCTACAAACTAATGTGATGATTGCTCGTGACTTCCTCACTCTCTTAAGCTTTCTAATTGACCCATGTAGCGAGCTTTAGGTCGGAAACTCCCCTATTGTTTTAAGATCAAAGGGTACCAGGTTTCAAAATACCCCTACGGACTTACTAACTCGAGTCAAAAAGGCTACGAAGTGAGGTAGACTTATTAAGAAAATGCAATTATGATGATGTGATTTTTATTTTATTTTATTTTATTTACAAGTGTGTTTATGTGTACCCTACTCATTAAGCTTTCTAATTGACCCACGTAGCGAGCTTTAGGTCGATGACTCCCAAGTTTCAAACTTAAGGCACCAAGTTTCAAGATACTCCTACGGGCTTAATTACTCGAGTCAAAAAGGCTACGAGATAGGGCAATGCAATAATTAAAATGGGCTTAGATCTCTAGCATTTTGTCATCACTTAGCTTATACTAACATCAACAACACTCCACACAAATTTAGATCAAATGTATGGAATCACTACACATCTAGACCGTCTCCTTTACCGGCTCGACCACCCCCAAACTTGTCTCACAAAGGATTAAGAGATTAATAGCATAGAAAGGGAATTGGATAGGTTGATAAAAATTGAAGATACAAGCTCACAACCTAATTTTTCTACTTCACAAATTTTTCCAACCTTCAATGGATTCCAAATCTCAACAACAATTAGTTATGACTATTGTTCTCAAGAGAACTCAGGATCACTCATAGATAAGCAATTTATAAAAATAGGCACAAGTAGCATATTCGATCATGATTCATGAATTAATCACCAATTTCAAACATCTAATCATTTTGAGCCGACAAGGCTATCTAGCATGTCAATATCCACAACAAAATGAACAAAATCAAACATCACAATATCTTAAGCCAGCAAGGCTATCTAACATGATAAAATCCCAAACTTGAATTACACATTGTCCTCAATGTGAAAATAGACACAATATGTAAAGAAGAAAGAGGTAGTGAAACTTCCCTGATTCAATGCTTGTTTGTGATGTTGAATTTTGACCTAAGCTTTCGTCGAATGTAGTTCACCCCCAAACTTGTTGAGGACAATGGCACTTAGGATTTTCAAAAAATTGTTACCTACAAAAGTTTGACAATTAATTAAAAAGGAAGTAAAGAAGTATAGTAAATAAATACAAGTAACTCAAAAGAGAAGAAATTTGGGTTGCCTCCCAAAAAGCGCTTGGTTAAAGTCATGAGCTCGACTTTTGGATTGTTCATTCGGGAGCATTGAGGAGAAATGATGACTTTTCCTCCGGGGGTTCTCCTTCCAAGAATGGTTTCAACCTTTGCCCGTTGACCTTGAAATGTCCCTTGTTGGGATGATATAGCTCAATAGCTCCATGGGGAAAAATTTAAGAAATTGTGAATGGCCCCCACCAACGGGATCGAAGCTTTCCGGGGAATAGTCGAAGTCGGGAGTTGAATAGAAGAACTTGTTGTCCAACTTTAAAGTCTCTCTTCAGAATGTGGTTATCATGCCATTTCTTGGTCCTCTCCTTATAGATGCGAGCATTTTCATATGAGTTGAGGTGAAATTCATCAAGTTCATTAAGTTGAAGCAACCTCTTCTCACCAATTAATTTTGCATCAAAGTTTAATGCCCATGTAGCCCAAAATGCTCGATGCTCAAGTTCAACGGGGAGATGACATGATTTTCCAAAAACAAGACAAAATGGAGACATACCAATAGGAGTCTTGAATGCGGTGCGGTAAGCCCATAATGCATCATCTAGCTTCCTCGACCAATCTTTCCTTGATGTATTCACCGTCATCTCAAGAATTCTTTTCAATTCTCGGTTTGAGATCTCCACTTGGCCACTTGTTTGGGGATGGTAAGGTGTGGCTACTCGGTACTTCACTCCATACTTTGACAAAAGTGAGTCAAGGAGGCGATTGCAAAAGTGTTTGCCTCCATCACTAATGATAAGTCGGGGGGTTCCAAAGCGTGTAAAAATGTTGTTTTTGAGAAAATTGACAACCACCCGAGCATCATTAGTGGGCAATGCCACCGCCTCTACCCATTTAGAAACATAGTCCACCGCCACCAAGATATATTGATTTGAGAACGAGGATGGAAATGGCCCCATGAAATCAATTCCCCAAACATCAAAAATTTCCACTTCCAAGATTGAAGTCAATGGCATTTCATTACGCCGAGAGATATTCCCACTCCTTTGACATCTATCACATTTGGATACTAAGGTATAAGCATCCTTGAATAAAGTTGGCCAATAGAACCCCGATTGAAGAACCTTTGAGGCGGTTTTGGAAGCTCCAAAGTGACCCCCATAAGGTGATGAATGACACCTATCAAGAATAGCTTCCATTTCATCCTCGGGAACACATCTTCTAATAATTTGGTCCGACCCCCTCTTGAATAAATATGGCTCATCCCAAAAATAATGTTTCACATCGGTAAAGAATTTCTTCTTTTGTTGATAAGAGAAATCCGGGGGAAGAATACCACTTACAAGGAAATTCACAAAGTCCGCATACCATGGTGCTTCGAAAACTTGGAGAAGATGGTTGGCATGCAATAGTTGTTCATCCAGAAATGCTTCATTGATTTCCTCTACTCCCACTTCTTTAGGTTGATCAAGCCTAGATAGATGATCGGCCACAAGATTATCCGCTCCCTTTTTATCACGGATTTCTAAATCAAATTCTTGCAAGAGGAGGACCCATCTAATCAATCTTGGCTTCGCATCCTTCTTAGCAAGCAAGTATTTTAGAGCGGAGTGATCGGTATAGACAATTACCTTTGAGCCGATGAGATAAGATCGAAATTTGTCAAAGGCAAAGACCACGGAAAGCATCTCTTTCTCGGTTGTGGCATAATTCAATTGAGCATCACTCAATGTTCGGCTTGCATAGTAGATCACATGCAACAATTTACCTCTCCTTTGCCCCAAAACCGCTCCCACGGCATAATCACTAGTATCGTACATGAGCTCAAATGGTAAGCTCCAATCCGGGGCCACAATAATAGGAGCCGAGATAAGCCTCTCCTTAAGAGTGTTGAAATCCAATAGACACTCTTGAGAGAAATGGAAAGTGTTGTTCTTCTCAAGTAGAGAACAAAGAGGCTTAGTGATTTTAGAGAAATCCTTGATGAATCTCCTATAGAAGCCCGCATGCCCCAAGAAACTCCTTATACCTTTCACCGAAGTAGGAGGAGGCAATTTCTCAATAACTTGTATTTTGGCTTTATCAACCTCAATCCCCCCTTTTGAAATCCGGGGGCCAAGTCCAATGCCCTCTCTTACCATAAAATGACATTTCTCCCAATTAAGCACTAAATTGGTCTCTTCACATCTTTTCAACACTAAATCAAGATTATTCAAGCATTCATTGAAAGAAGAACCAAAAACTGAAAAATCATCCATAAACCTCGATGAATTTTTCCACTATGTCGGAGAATATGGCCATCATACAACGTTGAAAAGTAGCCGGTGCATTGCAAAGACCAAACGGCATCCTCCTATAAGCAAAAGTCCCATATGGACATGTGAATGTGGTCTTCTCTTGATCTTCGGGGGCTATTAAAATTTGATTGTAGCCCGAGTATCCATCCAAGAAACAATAATGAGAATGCCCCGCCAATCTCTCAAGCATTTGGTCAATAAATGGGAGAGGAAAGTGATCTTTTCGAGTGGCATTGTTCAATTTCCGGTAGTCAATGTACACTCTCCATCCCGTCACGGGCCTTGTAGGAATAAGCTCGTTGTTCTCATTTTCAACCACCATGACACCTCCTTTCTTTGGTACACATTGGACGGGACTCACCCATGCACTATCCGAGATTGGATAGATAATTCCCGCATCCAACCACTTCAATACCTCGACTTTAACTACTTCTTTCATGTTTGGATTTAGATGGCGTTGGTGCTCCACTGTTGGTTTGAAGTCATCCTCCATGAGGATTTTATGCTTGCACAAGGTAGGGCTAATACCCTTGATATCCTCCATAGTCCACTCAATAGCCATTTTATGCATTTTCAACACCTCAAGTAGTTTTTCTTCCTCCACTTCATCCAACAAATTCGAGATAATAACGGGAAGAGTAGAAGAATCACCCAAGTATGCATACCTCAAATGTGATGGAAGAGGTTTGAGCTCAAGAGTTGGGGCTTTTTGAATGGAGGGTAGTGAAGGAGAAGAGCTCTCTCCCAACTCTTCAAAATATGGCCTCTTTTTGAAGGGATAAAATTTGGAAGCATCCAAGTGTTGTGACATCCTTCCGATGTCCAAATCATCCTCTCCCTCGGTGGTGATGGAGTGAGCAATGCAATTCTCAAGGGGATCCTTAGATGACCCATAGATGAATGATGTAGCCACCTCTTGATCAATGATGTCTACTCGGGAGCATAAATTTACTTCGGCGGGATACTTAATGGATGTCATGATGTCAAATGTGATTTGCTCATCTTGAACCCTCAATATCAATTTGTCTCCTTGCACATCTATTAAGGCTCGACCGGTTGGTAGGAAGGGTCTTCCCAAGATGATTGGGATATCAAGGTCTTCCTCCATATCAAGAATGATGAAATCGGCGGGGAAGATGAATTTGTCGACCTTGATTAGCACATCCTCAACAATACCACGCGGATGCTTAATAGAGCGATCGGCCAATTGCAATGAAATTGTGGTTGGCTTCACCTCTTCCATGCCCAATCTCCTAAAAATAGACACAGGCATTAAATTAATACTAGCACCAAAATCACATAATGCTTTACCAAAAGTTAAATCACCAATAGTACAAGGAATAGTAAAACTCTCTGGATCCTTGATTTTTGGAGGCAATTTGTTTTGTAGTATGGCACTACATCCTTCCGTGAGCATCACAGTTTCATGATCTTCTAGCCTCCTTTTATTTTAAAGGATGTCTTTCATAAACTTAGCATAGCTAGGCATTTGTGCTAATGCATCAGCAAAAGGTATGTTGATGTGAAGTTTCTTGAAAACTTCTAGAAATTTACCAAATTGTGCATCCACCTTGTGCTTTTGGAGTCTTTGAGGAAAAGGAATAGGAGGCACATAAGCTTTCACTAGAGTAGGAACCTTTGTTGAGGTCTCCCCACTTTCCTTCAATATTGCATCATTTTCATTCGCCTCCTCAACATGCTCATTACTTTTTTTCTTTCACCTCGGGTTGTGCCACATGTTGCTTTACCGTGATTTTCGGTAATTGAATTCCACTTCTTGTAGTAATGGCTTGCACATTTTCCCTTGAATTGATCTCGGTATTGCTTGGAAAGGCTCTTTGTTGTCTCTACGTCATCATTTTTGCCAATTGCCCAACTTGAGTCTCAAGATTTTTGATAGAAGCCGCTTGATTTTGAAGAATAGTATTGGTCTTGTTCATGAATTGCATGAGTATCTCCTCAATGGAAGGCTTCTTCTCTTGGGGTGGTGGAGGTCGAACAAAACCGGGAGGTCGAACAAAACCGGGAGACTTTACTTGATTTTGATTGTTGTACCAAGAAAAATTAGGATGATTCCTCCAACCCGGATTGTATGTGTTCGAGTAAGGATTGCCTTGTGGTCGGTTGAAATTTTGAGCATAATTCACTTGCTCATTTGAAGTAGAAGCCATTTTGAGCATGGGACATTCCTCAACCTTGTGTGTTGCTCCACATACATCACAAATAGAAATAGGAGGGTAGATTGCTTTTACCGTATGTTGAGAAGACAAATCATCACACTTCTTGAATAGAAGGTCCATCTTTGCCGATAAAGCCGCATATGTATCAACTTCATGAATTCCCGCGGCTCTCTTTGGTACCATGCGGTCGGTTGGCCAAGTAGAATTGTGACTAGCCATCCTCTCAAAGAGCTCAATTGCCTCATTAGGTGATTTTGTAGTGATAGCTCCATTGGAGGCCGAATCAACCGTCACTCAACTAGATGGATTCATCCCAAGATAGAAATATTGAACTTGCATTTGCTTGGTGAACCCATGATTTGGCCATTTCCTCAACATCTCCTTGAATCTTTCCCGTGTCTCATAGAAACATTTGGTGTCAAGTAGTCGAAATGTGGAGATATCACTCTTCAATTTAGCCACTTTTGATGGAGGAAAGTATTTTGTAGTGAACTTTTGAGCAAGATCATTCCATGTTGTAATACTCCCAACCGGGTTGGCATCTAACCATTCACGAGCTCCATCTCTAAGGGTATGTGGAAATAATCGCATATTGATAGCCTCCTTGCTAATTCCCGGATAATCAAAGTTACTACACATCTCCAAAAACTGCGAGATGTGAGTAAATGGATTCTCCTCGGTCATTCCATAAAATTGTAGATGCCCCTTGAAGAGATTTATCACATCCGGCTTTAGATGAAAGTACGGACGTCCAAATGGGGGATATGTGATGCTTCCTCGATTTTGAGTGATGAGAGGGACCATGAATTGCCCCATTGGTCCATCATCTTCATCAATAGAGGGATTGGCACCACCTTGATTGTTGTCCCCCATATTGCCTTGTATTCTTTGTTGTTCAACTTGTTCTCTTCTTTCCCTAATCCTCCTCCTAAAAGTTCGTTCGGGTTCGGGATCAATTGGAAGAATGTCCCAAGTCGGACGTTGTTGCATAAACAAGGCAAGAGTACCTAGAAAATGAAAAAAAAAAAAAGAAAGAAAGAGATGAGAATGAGAAGACAATTCAATTAAAAAAAATCAATGCATTTAGTACAAATAAAATCAATCCCCGAAAACGGCGCCAAAAACTTGTTCGCTAAAATCGTATACCGCAAGTGCACGGTTCGCGTTCAATTAATAAAGTGGACTAGAGAAGTCCGGGTTGTCGTACCCACTAAGATTGATTGATTTGTAACTAAAGTTATTGATTTCATTCTAAAAGAAAAGTCAAGTAACATAAAAATATGGTTTGGTGGTGAATTACTATCTAAGTGACACAAATAAGAAATAAGGCAATATGTAAACTAATCAACTAAAGGAAATAGATAACAACATGAAACTTAGACTAAAACTAATTAATCTAAATACTTTGATGAAAATATAAACTTGATAATTGAAACAAGTTACATAACATAAAATAAAGTGAATTTAGTTTTCATAACCATATTAATTTCTTCTTTTCAAATCAATTAGTGATAGTTAATTAATCAACAAAATTACATGGGAAATTTTAAATTCACCTAACTTGTGTAGTAAATTCCAATGACAACTTAAAATAGTAACAAACATTTAAAAGTTACAAAAATCTAAAACAACATTAATAATCATAAACATGTAAACATAAATCCCCAAAATCTAGAAACTACTTAAAATGCTTAAATAACCATAACTTAATTAAAAATTCCAACACAATAACATTGACCCATAATAAACTAACAACAACATTTAACAAATAACATAAACGTATGAATAATACTTAACACAAAGATTAAAAACAAGATAATAAAGAAAACTTCCCTTTTTGTAAAGTTCTTGAAGTGAAAACCCAAGAATCCTTCACTTTGAAAAAAGTTTCTTCACCACCCATTAATATCTTCAACAACCCAAGCATAAAACATTAAATGCACAAGAAATAAATGACATTCTTGATGAAAATGTGAGAAAATAACAATATTCAAAAGTTTAAATAACAACAAAATACTTAAATATAAGAAAACATTACTAAATCATAAAAACATTACTTGTAGATTGCATTAAATGAGTAAAATGTTAAGAAAAAAATACAAGAGAAATGAAAAAGAGGCAAGACTTACATGGGTCAACCTAAAAATCTGATTTTTTCTATTTATAATACCCCAAAATCATCCAAACCCTAAAAAAAAAGGCAAAGATCCGCGAAATTCAGCTTCTGGGCCGAACCGGGTCGGCCGGGTTGACCCGGTCCGGCCCGGAATTTTTTTTTTTTTTTACAACCGCGCGATCGCGCGGTTTAAATTCCGGGGCCAGCTTGGCCTCGGGTCTGTTTCGAGGTCCAAGTCGCGTTCAGGACTTGGTTCGAGCCACGCGATCGCGTGGCTCAGCTAAAGGTGGTTTTGCAGCTAAGTCCATTCCGTAATTGCCATCAAGTCCTCCATCTTTTAATCTCGAGCAATTTAGTCCCCAAATTTTCAGATTTCTTTCAAATATGTCCTTCTAAAATTGCACTTTTGGCCCTTCAACTTTTGAAATCTTTCGATTTGGTCCCTTGGTTAATTGCGTGGCTTGTTCAAAACTCCTCGGAGGTGACAAAATGGTCCCCAAACTTCCAATTTCAGCGTAATTTGCACTTCTTTCGTGGTTTTTGGCCTCAAACTTGGATATTAACCTATTTAAACACAAAATATGCATAAATTAGTAAATATTTGCTCAAGATGTTCCAAAATATGCTAATTTAAAGGTATAAAAAGTGTATAAAAATACACTTAACATCACCCAAAGTGGATTCTAAATTTGATTATTCACCGGGAGTGAATTCTAGATTTGATTATTCATCAGAAGTGAAGGATGCAATAATAAATTAGTACAACATTGCTTAATATAGTATGTTATGACATCATAAATGAGCTATGAACGATTTATAAAGCTCATCATAAATGATATGTTTGATGAAAAGATTCGTGATTGCATCAATATACTTGTGATATTCTGTAATACCGCATTTCGATTTACATGCTTTCTTGATTGTCACGTAAAGTTTATATTAATATCATTATAAATGATTTAACTAATATTATGGTTATTATGGTTTTATTTGAATTATTTTGCAGTGGAAGGACTGGATGCCGTCTCGATCAATGTACCAATTAAAAGTTTATAAATTGTTATTTTAACAGTTTACGTGCAATTTTATGTGATTAATTAAATTTATTGCCTAGGCATGCTAATTTCTATTTTTATTGTGTTAAATTGAAGTTGGGAAAAGTTTGGTGACACTTTGGAATTTTATTTGAAAGTTATGAACCTAAATTACCAATTTGAGAGTTGAGGGACTAAATTGCAAGTTATCAAAAGTTAAACACTCAACCTTAACCTAAAAGAAACCTCACACTCTCATAACCCTCTCCCTCACTCACGCACGCAACTCTCGGTTCTCTCCCTCTCTTCGCGATCTCTCCCTCTCCCTCGACTCACCTCTCGCTCTCGGCCACTCTCTCTCTAACCCGTCGCCGACCACGACCCAACCACCGGCGGTAAGCCCCTTTTCCCCTTTTCTCTTCACGACACACGCACACACACCCGAGACCGCACACACACGCACACGGTTCCACGCGATTTCGCCCACACACACGCCCATAATTCGATACACACATGTATATATGTATAAATTCTATGTAAAGAATGTATGTATACACTTTATATGCATAAATTCAGTTTTTACAGTTAACTGCAGATTTTAATTTTTGTGTAAAATTCGAGTTTAACCATGAAATTGGGGATCTATGATGTTATGTGAATGAGTAGTGATGTATATGAATGTATATATTATTATGTATGTATAGATGCGTGTATATATATGTATAAGTTTGGATTTTGTGGGCATAGATATATATTCATGAAATTTTTGAATTAATTTGTGTGCTATAATATTAAATTTGAGGTGTGAGTGTATGTATATATGATCATGAATATGCATATGACTATTTAAACGAACGTGTGATTTTTGGAATGTTGGGATAATGGTGTAGGAGAGTAAACCTTAACCTTTTTGAAACAAGTTAGTTTAAATGTAAGTTATGTTCAAAGTTATAAATTTTTAGTTCAAGATCATTTTTTTGAATAAGAATGCTTGACTTTGATTGGTGAAATTGATAAGTAAGATTTCCAAAATTTTCCTTGAACTTAATGTATTACTTCGAGTATGATATTATATGTAGTGTTAAATGTGTTTATTATATTATGAGTCACATGCAAGTCTCGACCTTATTTAAGAGTGTTAAACGTGATTTTTCACTAAGAGTCATATTTTGTTAATGAATGGAAATTAATTAGGAGAAACGGTACATTGACGTCGCGGGCAACCAAGACTTCCACCTGCATATTAAACAGACTACTGAGGACTACAAGTAAGTAAACTTCCCCCTATTTTCATAGAAGTTGAATGTAAATGTGAAAGTTATGTGTAAATGACTGTCGTGCAAATTACTTGCCTTGATGAATTGCATTTACTTTAGGAAAACATATGTTATTGAGAAGAATGTTCAAGCATGCACGTTACATGTCATTGCATCATCAAGCATGCATTGGCACCGAAATGAGAAAGTCAAATGTTTTCATGAAAAGAATGTGTCAAAGTGTAAATGTTTGTCAAAAAAAGTATGTATCCCAAGTTTTTGAAAGAATGGGTGTACTTCTATGTCATGAAAGGTGCGAGTGGGAAATGGGGCGCGGGGGACCGGCGTACCCGAATGTAATGTTACACCGCTTTGCGGTGGGAAAGTGAATGTTACACCGCTTTGCGGTGGGAAAGTGAATGTTAAACCGCTTTGCGGTGGAAATGCGCATGTTAATCTGGTTCCAAATAAGTAATTTCCCACTGTATGCTGATTGACTAGAAGTTACATCAAGTGAGCTCACGATGGGAATGAATTGAAAGTTTTGAAATGTTAAACGAAAGTTGAAAAGTTTGAAAGTTCTGGAAAGTAATGTAAATGGGGATACATACACGGAATTTCGAAAAGCATTCATGTCATAAGCATGCATTCATGCATACAGTTTACTTACTGAGCTTTAGCTCACCCCAATCCCTCCCCAATATTTCAGGTGATGAAAGTTAGATGATCAGAGGAGAACACTTGGCGGCTGACTCCGACAGTACCCGTTGTCGCCTTAATTAATAAAGTTTAAATTCATTTGAGTTATCATTTAAATTTATTTCTTCATTCATTATTATTGATAATGGTTTGGATGGAGTTATTTTGATTAAGTATGGAACGTATTAGAGGTTAAATTACCTTTATTTCAATGGTCAATGTTTGATGATGTTTTGAAAAAATCTTATGATTGAGGAGTTTGGGAAATGTATGAATTGGTTTTGGAGATGATGAATGTGATTGAGATGTGATGGATGTTTTAAATTTTAAAAAATGTTTTTTGATGTCCCTCTACAGGTTGGCTATGTCCAATTTATAGAGGAGACTCTGTCGAAATTTTTCTAAAAATTTATAATAGATAAATGAACATTTAGGTCGTGTAAATTATTTAATTCCGCATTTAATGTGAATGGAAGTTGACACGCCTAGGTTTTAGACTCTTAAACTTGGGGTGTTACATTTTTGGTATCAGAGCTAAGAGTTTTAAAAGCGATTCTGTAGACTTTTAAATTTTATTTGAAATTGGTTCGGGTACTAAGTCACGCCTCAAGTGCATCTCCCTCGATCATCTGGTAAGTTAATTTTGCTTAAATTATTGAATGTCATGTAATGCTACTAGATTGAAATTCGTACACATTGATATGTAGTACTATATATTGAACTAGATGTTTTATCCTCTCCTATTTAGAAATGGCTCCCACTAGACGTAGCAACACTCAAGGAAGAACTTCTCAAACTCAGGATGAAGGGACAAGCAATAACACTGCCCCTTCCGGCACTCCGACGGTCTTGGAGGCCTTAGTCCAAGCGTTAACTACGTTGGGACAGGAAAGTCAGCCTAGGACTAATGAGACCCGTGGGCATGGGAGGATATCAGAATTTAAGAGGCTGTCTCCGCCATCCTTCGTCGGAACCATTGACCCCCTCGAGGCTGAAAAGTGGCTAACTGAAATGCAGAAAGCCTTTAAGGTTATGGGATGTACCGATGAGGAGAAAGTTAACTTTGCCGCATACATGCTTCAAGGCGGTGCCTATGATTGGTGGCTGATGGTTCAGCGGCAACATGAAAATGACGCTGAACCTTTTACTTGGGAAATGTTTACCACGGCCTTCAATGAAAAGTACTTTCCCAAGAGTATCCGCCAGCAAAAGGAGGGAGAATTTCTGAAACTAGTGCAAGGGAACAGATCAGTTACGGAATATGAAGTGGAGTTTGCTAGACTGGCTAAGTTCGCTCCAAACTTAGTGGATACTGAAGAGAGAAGGTCTAGGCGCTTTGAAGAAGGACTTAAACCACAAATCAAACAGGCCGTGATCCCTTTTGAACTCACTACCTATAGAGAGGTGATCAACAAATCCCTGTTGGTGGAAAGAGCTCTAGCCATAGATGGAGAAGAAAGTAAAACACAATCTTTTAGCCAGAAATTCAAGGGTGGAAATTCAAAGGGGTGGAGTCACAAGGGACAAAAAAGGAGGAGAGATCAAGGGAGTAAGCAGTATCACCAATCAAACAAGCAACATATAGTAACTTGCCCGAAGTGTGGCAAGGGACATCGTGGTGAGTGCCTTCAGGGCAAGGGGGTATGCTTTAAGTGTGGGAAGCCGGGACATTCGGTACATGATTGTCAGAATTGTTTTAACTGTGGGAGGCCAGGGCACCTAGCGAAGGATTGTAGAGAGAAAAAGAAGACTACCCAAGCAAGGGTTTATACAATGTCTAAGAAGGAAGCTAATGATTCATCCACCGTAGTATCAGGTATTTTAAATTTATTTATTACATTTCTCTTCTGTCTTTGCACCTCGTACCATTCTAGACAATTATGAACATGCATATATCTATAGAAGTATACTTTATTGTGGTAGGTACTGTGTACGTATGTGACAAACTTGCAACTGTTCTTTTCGATTCCGGGGCTACTCATTCTTTTGTCAGTCCTGTTTTGGCTGAGAAATTAAATCATTCATCCCCACAACTGAGTACTCCATTTGTTGTGTCAACACCATCCGGAGACTTATTGAGTTCAAGTACTGTATTGAGAGACTGTCCAATAGTGGTGAATGGGAATGACTGGGTGGCAGATCTTATAGTACTGGATATTCACGATTTTTGACATCATACTGGGCATGGATTGGCTATCACGGTATTATGCTTCCATAGACTGTCATGAGAAGAAGGTGATGTTCGAGCCTCCAAATGAAACCCCTTTTTACTTTGTCGGGGTTGAGGTGAAACCTTCTATTCCAATAGTGTCAGCGATGAAAGCCCGTCAATTGATGAATAAGGGCTGTAAGGCGTACTTGGCTGCGATAGTCGAAGTACCAAAAACAGACCCCTCACTTGAACAAATTGCAATCGTTCGAGAATATCCGGATGTTTTTCCAGAGGACCTTTTTGATCTACCGCCTGAAAGAGAGATCGACTTCGTTATCGATTTGGTACCTGGAACAGCCCCGATATCGAAAGCACCGTATCGGATGGCTCCTGCAGAACTTAAGGAGCTCAAGGAGCAATTGCAGGATCTCATGGATAAGGGCTTTGTTCGACCTAGTTTCTCTCCATGGGGTGCTCCTGTATTATTTGTGAAGAACAAGGACGGTTCTATGAGACTTTGCATAGATTACAGGGAGTTGAATAAAGTAACAATAAAGAATAAATATCCGTTGCCGAGAATTGAAGACCTATTCGACCAGCTTCAGGGTGCAGGGTATTTTTCCAAGATCGATCTGCGATCTGGTTATCATCAGTTGAGGATTAAAGGAGAGGATATTCCAAAGACAGCTTTCCGTACCAGATATGGACATTATGAATTTTTGGTGATGCCGTTTGGGTTAACCAATGCTCCTGCGGCATTTATGGATCTGATGCATCGAGTCTTCAAAGAATACTTGGATCAATTTGTTATAGTCTTCATTGACGATATATTGATCTATTCTAGGTCTGAAGAGGAACACGAAAAGCATTTGAGAATAGTGCTTCAGAAACTTAGAGAAGAGAAATTATTTGCGAAGTTCAAGAAGTGTGAATTCTGGCTGGAAAGAGTGCCGTTCTTGGGGCATGTTGTATCAAAAGAAGGCATTGAGGTTGACCCGAGTAAAATTGAGGCAGTTCGTAATTGGCCAACACCAACTAATGTGAAAGAGGTCCGCAGCTTTCTTGGATTAGCCGGTTACTATCGGAGATTTGTGGAAGGATTTTCCAAGAATTCCTCGCCTTTGACTAAGCTGACCAGAAAGGATACGAAATTCCAATGGAATTCGGATTGCGAACAGAGTTTTGAGGAGTTAAAGACGCGGTTGACAACTGCGCCAATTTTAGCTATTCTACAAGGAAATGAAGGATTGGTCATTTACAGTGATGCCTCATTGAAGGGGCTTGGTTGTGTTCTTATGCAACACGGCAAGGTAATTGCCTACGCTTCAAGGCAACTGAAAGAGTACGAGAAGAATTACCCAACTCACGATCTCGAGTTGGCAGCTGTCGTATTTGCATTGAAAATATGGAGGCACTATCTCTACGGGGTCAGATGTGAGATCTACACCGATCATAAAAGTCTCAAATACTTCTTCACACAGAAGGAACTAAACATGCGACAACGCAGGTGGTTGGAACTTGTCAAAGATTATGATTGTGTTATTAATTATCATCCTGGCAAGGCTAATGTCGTAGCTGATGCACTTAGCAGAAAAAGTCATGGAACAATGAATGCCTTGCAAGTTGTCCAGAAACAGTTACTGAGGGATATCCAAGGGTTAGAGTTGGAGATCGTTCCAAAGGGCAAGACAGGTTATCTTGCTAACATAACATTGGAATCGACATTGTTGGAGAAAATAAAGGCCCTACAGTTAGAAGACCCCAATACTTCAAGGGTCCGCACTGAAGTAATTAATGGGAAACGCACTGATTTTATTATCTCCGCAGATGGTGCCCTTCGGCAGGGAAATAGGCTGGTAGTCCCCAATAATAAGGAATTGAAGCGAGAAATTATGAGGGAAGCTCATAACACTCCTTACTCAATCCACCCCGGAAGTACTAAAATGGCTCGGGATTTGAGGCAGCATTTTTGGTGGATTGGCATGAGTAGGGACGTGGCGGAGTATGTTCAACGTTGTCTCACTTGTCAGCAAGTTAAGGCCGAACATCAGCGACCTTCTGGCCTATTACAACCCCTTATGATTCCGGAGTGGAAGTGGGAACGAATAGGCATGGACTTCATTGTGGGCTTACCTAAGACGAAGAAGGGTTATAACTCCATATGGGTGATAGTCGATCGTCTTACCAAGTCGGCACACTTTCTACCGGTAAAGACTACTTATAATATGGAGAAGTATGCAGAGTTATATGTGGCAGAAATTGTAAGGCTTCATGGGATTCCCCTATCCATTGTGTCTGATCGCGACCCAAAATTTACTTCTTCATTTTGGAAAAGTCTACATAAGGCCATGGGTACTCAATTGAGTTTCAGCACGGCCTTTCACCCTCAGACAGATGGACAGTCAGAGAGAACAATTCAAACCCTGGAAGATATGTTGAGAGCTTGTATTATTGATTTTCCAGGTACTTGGGACGAATTTCTCCCATTGGTTGAGTTCTCCTATAACAATAGCTATCAAGCCTCAATCCACATGGCTCCATATGAGGCGCTATACGGGAGGAAGTGTAGATCACCGGTTCACTGGGATGAAGTTGGGGAACGGAAATTCCTAGGCCCAGAAATGGTGCAGCAGACATCGGAAATTGTTGAGAAGATTCTCCAACGGATGAGAACTGCACAGAGTAGACAGAAAAGCTATGCAGATAGAAGAAGGAAACCATTGGAATTCGCTACAGGTGATATGATTTTCCTAAAGGTCGCTCCTATGAAAGGACTTATGAGATTCGGGAAGAAGGGAAAGTTAACTCCACGATATGTTGGCCCCTTTGAAATACTTGAAAGGGTGGGTGACCTAGCTTATCGGGTTGCATTGCCACCGGCACTATCTGGAGTTCATAACGTATTTCATGTGTCGATGTTGAGAAAATATATTTCGGATCCTTCTCATATCCTCAGTTATGAGTCGTTAGATCTTCGTGAGGATCTAACTTACGAGGAATCACCTGTGAGGATCCTACTGAAGGCAGATAAGGAACTTAGGAGGAAGAAGATACCTCTAGTTAAAGTCCTTTGGAGGAATCATGCAGTAGAAGAGGCTACTTGGGAACGCGAGGACGAAATGCGTGCCAAGTATCCACACCTTTTTGGTAAGTTTTAATTTCGAGGACGAAATTTTCTTTTAGGGGGTAAGGAATTGTAATACCGCATTTCGATTTACATGCTTTCTTGATTGTCACGTAAAGTTTATATTAATATCATTATAAATGATTTAACTAATATTATGGTTATTATGGTTTTATTTGAATTATTTTGCAGTGGAAGGACTGGATGCCGTCTCGATCAATGTACCAATTAAAAGTTTATAAATTGTTATTTTAACAGTTTACGTGTAATTTTATGTGATTAATTAAATTTATTGCCTAGGCATGCTAATTTCTATTTTTATTGTGTTAAATTGAAGTTGGGAAAAGTTTGGTGACACTTTGGAATTTTATTTGAAAGTTATGAACCTAAATTACCAATTTGAGAGTTGAGGGACTAAATTGCAAGTTATCAAAAGTTAAACACTCAACCTTAACCTAAAAGAAACCTCACACTCTCATAACCCTCTCCCTCACTCACGCACGCAACTCTCGGTTCTCTCCCTCTCTTCGCGATCTCTCCCTCTCCCTCGACTCACCTCTCGCTCTCGGCCACTCTCTCTCTAACCCGTCGCCGACCACGACCCAACCACCGGCGGTAAGCCCCTTTTCCCCTTTTCTCTTCACGACACACGCACACACACCCGAGACCGCACACACACGCACACGGTTCCACGCGATTTCGCCCACACACACGCCCATAATTCGATACACACATGTATATATGTATAAATTCTATGTAAAGAATGTATGTATACACTTTATATGCATAAATTCAGTTTTTACAGTTAACTGCAGATTTTAATTTTTGTGTAAAATTCGAGTTTAACCATGAAATTGGGGATCTATGATGTTATGTGAATGAGTAGTGATGTATATGAATGTATATATTATTATGTATGTATAGATGCGTGTATATATATGTATAAGTTTGGATTTTGTGGGCATAGATATATATTCATGAAATTTTTGAATTAATTTGTGTGCTATAATATTAAATTTGAGGTGTGAGTGTATGTATATATGATCATGAATATGCATATGACTATTTAAACGAACGTGTGATTTTTGGAATGTTGGGATAATGGTGTAGGAGAGTAAACCTTAACCTTTTTGAAACAAGTTAGTTTAAATGTAAGTTATGTTCAAAGTTATAAATTTTTAGTTCAAGATCATTTTTTTGAATAAGAATGCTTGACTTTGATTGGTGAAATTGATAAGTAAGATTTCCAAAATTTTCCTTGAACTTAATGTATTACTTCGAGTATGATATTATATGTAGTGTTAAATGTGTTTATTATATTATGAGTCACATGCAAGTCTCGACCTTATTTAAGAGTGTTAAACGTGATTTTTCACTAAGAGTCATATTTTGTTAATGAATGGAAATTAATTAGGAGAAACGGTACATTGACGTCGCGGGCAACCAAGACTTCCACCTGCATATTAAACAGACTACTGAGGACTACAAGTAAGTAAACTTCCCCCTATTTTCATAGAAGTTGAATGTAAATGTGAAAGTTATGTGTAAATGACTGTCGTGCAAATTACTTGCCTTGATGAATTGCATTTACTTTAGGAAAACATATGTTATTGAGAAGAATGTTCAAGCATGCACGTTACATGTCATTGCATCATCAAGCATGCATTGGCACCGAAATGAGAAAGTCAAATGTTTTCATGAAAAGAATGTGTCAAAGTGTAAATGTTTGTCAAAAAAAGTATGTATCCCAAGTTTTTGAAAGAATGGGTGTACTTCTATGTCATGAAAGGTGCGAGTGGGAAATGGGGCGCGGGGGACCGGCGTACCCGAATGTAATGTTACACCGCTTTGCGGTGGGAAAGTGAATGTTACACCGCTTTGCGGTGGGAAAGTGAATGTTAAACCGCTTTGCGGTGGAAATGCGCATGTTAATCTGGTTCCAAATAAGTAATTGCCCACTGTATGCTGATTGACTAGAAGTTACATCAAGTGAGCTCACGATGGGAATGAATTGAAAGTTTTGAAATGTTGAACGAAAGTTGAAAAGTTTGAAAGTTCTGGAAAGTAATGTAAATGGGGATACATACACGGAATTTCGAAAAGCATTCATGTCATAAGCATGCATTCATGCATACAGTTTACTTACTGAGCTTTAGCTCACCCCAATCCCTCCCCAATATTTCAGGTGATGAAAGTTAGATGATCAGAGGAGAACACTTGGCGGCTGACTCCGACAGTACCCGTTGTCGCCTTAATTAATAAAGTTTAAATTCATTTGAGTTATCATTTAAATTTATTTCTTCATTCATTATTATTGATAATGGTTTGGATGGAGTTATTTTGATTAAGTATGGAACGTATTAGAGGTTAAATTACCTTTATTTCAATGGTCAATGTTTGATGATGTTTTGAAAAAATCTTATGATTGAGGAGTTTGGGAAATGTATGAATTGGTTTTGGAGATGATGAATGTGATTGAGATGTGATGGATGTTTTAAATTTTAAAAAATGTTTTTTGATGTCCCTCTACAGGTTGGCTATGTCCAATTTATAGAGGAGACTCTGCCGAAATTTTTCTAAAAATTTATAATAGATAAATGAACATTTAGGTCGTGTAAATTATTTAATCCCGCATTTAATGTGAATGGAAGTTGACACGCCTAGGTTTTAGACTCTTAAACTTGGGGTGTTACATATTCCATGAAAGGAATAAATACGCGTTGCACTTTTTTTCCCTTAAGTAAGGTTTTGTCCCATAGGATTTTCCTATCAAGGTTTTTAATGAGGCAGCAGTTGAGGCGTATTAATGAGAATTACTGAGAATAAAGTACTATTTTTCCCTTTGTTAAGGTTTTGTCCCACAGTGTTTTCCTAGCAAGGTTTTTGAGGTATTATCATAGTTATCGACGAGCTATAATTCAGCAACATATTGTTATACTAGAATGATATCAACAAATGAAGAAAATCATAGACATCTTATGAAGAATGTTATGATATCGGCTACACAAGGAGATTCGTATATATACATATTCCAGATAAATGATGATATCAATATTCAAGAAGTTCCTGAATCCTCGATCGCACACTTCAGGGGGAGAATCATGTTGTACTCTTTTTCCTTCGTCCAGGTTTTGTCCTATTAAGTTTTCCTGACAAAGTTTTAACGAGACAGCACTTCAGAACTTCAAAATTCAGTACATGATTTGTTCTACTCGAACATTAGAATCAATGATTGACGATGACAAATATCAGGGGGAGCAACTGTACTCTTTTTCCTTAGCTCAAGTTTTATCACACTGAATTTTCTTAACAATGTTTTAACGAGACAGACAATTGCGTAATATGTCATTCAAGGGTTAGTGTTATAAATAATGTATATATATGTGAATGACAAAACAATCCCTTTAAATTTTACATTATTACGATTGTGCAACTGTCCACCCCTATAAATAGGGGCCTATATTTACTCATTTGATATACATTAATGAGAAGTATATTCTCTCATTCTCTCTACCTCACATTCTTGTTCTTCTAGAAATTGGTAGTTTTACAACAGAAAAATTATATTTTTAAAAACTTATTTTTAAACACCCTTGCCAAACAGATGTTGAAGAAATATCTTTACTTGATTAACCTAAGAGCACAAGAAAACCAATCCCTAAGGTCATGTTCTCTTTACTGTTTTGATGTCGTTTTCTGTTTTTATTTTCGAAAATGCTAAAAACACGTTCTCCTTACCATTTTCGAAAACGCATTTTGAAAAAAAAAAAAAAATTGTACACAAAACGCAAAACGTCCAAAACCTCGTTTTGGGCGTTTTGTGTGTATTTCGATAAAAAATGTCCAAAACGCGGAAAACGAGTTTGAGAATTTTTTTTTTAAAGAATTATCTTAACTTGGAACTAAGCTTAATATAAATTTATTATTTTTTTATTATTTTTTTTTTTAATTATCCTAATTTGGAACTAAGCCTAAATAAAGAATTTTTTTTTTTAAGAGAATTATCCTCACTTGGAATTAAGCTTAAATAAAGTTTTATTGAATTCAATATCAACATTACAAAAAAAAATTAAGTGAGAATTCTTGTTGTTATATTTCAAAAAATGCACTGATAAATGAACTCTGGTGGTTTTGAAAGAATTTACATTTTCTGAATTTTAATAGAATTAGAGCTTTCTCAAATCTCAAACATGATCAAGCTGTGTTAATATAGACTCTTAATACTCACATTAGTGTGTTGCATGTAACCATGTTTTCAGTGTATTGTGAAAAGAAATTTGAGTTTGAGTCAGTAGTATTCTGCAAGCAAATTAATTAAAAATAGCTTAAGTAGTATTCTGCAAAATTTCAAATAGAACGTGTTTTCTAGCTTTTCATTTTCAAAAACAGTTTTCAGAAATGACAAACCAAACGCATTTTCAGCAAATTTGAAAACAAAAATGAAAACAGGAAATACAAAACATTTTTAAAAATGAAAATACAAAATAAAATACAAACAGAACGTCACTTAATTGTTGCCAAACCCTAATTAAAATTTCTCTTAATGTATTATAAATTTGATCAATTGATCCCAATTACACGTTTCAAGCTCCTAGTCTGCACGTTTTTATGATCCCATGCCTATCTTGGTCTTGAACTGAATTAAATTCCAGATTTATTAAGAGTAACTTTTTTCCTTAAAAAAATCATTAAAAAAATCGTTATTATGAACCACTTGATAATGTTTGATGTTCCTACGAATAGGCATGGGGGGATGGATGCCACTCATTAGTGAATTATTGGTAATCTGAGGATAATGTTGGACAAAGTTTGGGTGGTGTTATTGTCCCTAGACAAGTTTGGTCCCCGATGCACAAGTACATATGTACCATATTTTGTCAACTACATTGGAGCACTCAATTTTTAATTAACTGCTTTTTTATATATATAGTGTTTGGTACGAAATACAGTAACAATTTTTAAATTTTTTTTTTTTTTTTAGTTTTCGAGGTAAGATATATGATTGAATAGATAAAATTTGGATGATTTAAAAGTGGTTTGAGAAATTGCGTTACTTATAAATTAATTTATAAATTGTAATGATTGCGTTATAGATCATATAAAAACAACTGGCAACTCTTTTTGGTAATTTTTTTATTTATAAACAAAAAATATGATGTTTTCGAAGTAAAACATGTAATTGAAATGTTATTTGAAAAAATGTGTGGGTTAAAAAGTAATTTGAAAAAATATATTACTTACAAATTTATTTATAAACAGTTTACGAAACGGAGTCGACGCTAGCTCACCCATGACGGTCGAGAATATCTAGTTGTGCACCCAATCCAACGTCTAAAGCCCGACAAAGAAATAAGTAAAATTAGAAAAAATGACAACTCATACATTCAACGCAATAGACATGACAAACACACATTTGCTCGTATCAAACAATGTATACTACCTGATTGTTGAGCAGCAGATTAATTTCGCTCATAAATATAGACATCGAAGCACTTATTTTCATAACAAGATTTTTCATAGAAGTAGATAGATGTCTTGTTTGGCCTAATTTTTCACACTATTTTTCCCAAGGAGCGGGGAGAGAAAGACCTAGAAGTATGTATTGTATGAATTATGATAATGATAATAAATGGGTGGTGGTATAGTACATTGGTACTGAGTAAAGTTGGTACAAAAGGTGAGAATAGAAGCAGAGGAGGGAGCCAAGAGAAAAGGGTCATGTCGGCAAAGAGGAAGCGAATCCCTTTAATGCACATTTTCCTTTTCTCCTAATTACCATCAAAACAATATATCTGCGGATATATACAAATTCCAGAATGTACAAGTTGTGGGGAGAATTGATGTCTTGGGACCGTGTTAGGTAGTGGGTCACGTGGCAGCATGCACCACCACACCACCAAACCATGACACGTCTACATCAATCTCTGTCACTCTCTCTCTCTCTCTCTCTCTGGTTCTATCTTTTCTTGCAATCCGATTTGCCGTGAAATAGGACATGAATCAACTCACTTTTTACTTATGTATGTATATATTTTTCACTATATATTATAACAGTAGGTTTTTTTAGCACTATTCATAAGCCACAAGGGAGCTATCAAGCTAATATGAAGCCATCTAAACCGCTTTGAGCTGCAGCCATTTGAGCCATTTTTTTCTCTTTTTTTCTTTTTCAACTGATTACTTCGATTTTTTCATATTTATTTTTTCTTTTATTGTTTTGTACTCTGATTTTAACATATATGTGTTGGGAAAAAAAATATTAACGCAACGGGATATCTAATCACAAAAATTAATTTCATGTGATTTGAATCATCCCATAGTAGGAATTCGCTGTTTTATGTATTTGACTAGATTAAATAATTTTGAATAGATAATAATTTAGTAATCGTTATCCTTGTAGCGTGCTTTGACAATTATCTGTGTAGATCTTGATTCCACCAATCTCCAAACCTTCAAGTTTTCCTTGGTGTTCTCCAACAGAGGCTATGCAAGTGTGTGGTCACTTTTCTATAGGATTTGGTTACACTAGGGTTAGGGTTTTAATCAAGAGAAGAAAACACACACTTCACACTTTAGTGTGTGTCCTGCCCACATGTGTATTAGGTTAAGAAAAATAGTCTTAGAAGACTATTTATAACTTCTTTACCCTCTAAAACCCTACCAACTCTAATACTATAACCTAGGCCCATTTCTGCATGGCCCAATACAAGTTATAAGCCTGTTATATTGAAGCCACCAAGGGAACCTGATCGGACCCAATTAAACTAAGCTCCAATAAATTAATTCTGATCCAGTCAACTCTTGACCAATCAAAATAATTTATTAATCACGTTCTATTCCACTAAAAGAACGAGATTGCACTCTTAGTAAAAAATTGTAATTACTGAAGCAATAACCAATAATTATATCCTCTGACTTATCGCTCTTACATGTTACCCCCGTCGATCAACTGGAATATTCGAAGTAAGGTTAAATGACCAAAATACCCTTATCTGAATATTCATAAATTCTCGACTCACATCTTCTATCTGACAGTTCTATGTGATCACATCACATCATAGAATTCAACAATCACTGTCGAATTACTGAGCTCAGATTTAACTGTCCACTAGAAGAACCAGTGAGATCATGATCATACCTAATGGTGACGGATTCCATAATACGAATATATGTTCCTCGTTATTTTACTTTAATTCCCAAAGTACCGAGATATTGACCAACAATTTGATCTCACCCATTGATACCTCAAAGAACTTCAAGTTAGTAATCGAAGTTCATTATCCGATTAGGATTAAGGTTCCATGTACGATAGTCAAGTGAAATTAAATTTGCACGGTCAATGTCACAAATTAGTTTCACGTGGTCCCGTTCAATACACATCAAATGTACTCTCAATTTCATTTTCAAAATCAAAGATATATTTTAATGAAATCAAGACGATCAAAAATAAATTATCCATATTTATTTTACTGATCGTGAACAATAATTTTAGATCGAATTACAAATTGAATCTTTCTGCGTTTAACAACTTAAACACTCAATTAGTAATATCGAATCGATCTATGGACTAATGCAAGCTCAAAATAATATAATCAAAATAATATTTTATTCCAAAAATATCACGAGTACAATTAAATTAACTCGTCGGGCATACACTATCCAACAATATGTGTATATCTGACATATTTCGCTTTGATTTGAAGTGCAAGTTTTTTATTAGACGACATTCGATTCAATTTCTCATCCTCCAAAATATTCGTGTATATATATATATATATATATATATATATATATATATATATATATATATATATATATATATATATATATATATATATTTTGTGATCGACTTTTATAATATTGAATTGAATTTTAAACAACGCTATTAACTACACTGTTAAAATGATGCACATGCAAGAGGGAGCCATCAAGTCAATTTGAAGTCATCTAATTAAGCCGTATAAGCCATTTTTCCTTTTTTTAATTGATTATTTCGATTATTTCTTTTATTTTATTGCACTCTGATTTTAACATGTATGTATATATCCGACATATTTCTCTTTGATTTGAAATGCAAGTTTCTTATTATATGATCTTCGATTCAATTTTTTATCCTCCAAAATATTCGTATTTTTTTTATTTTTCTTGCAATCAACTTTTATAATATTGAATCGACTTTTATACCACACTATTAATTACACAGTTAAAATGATGCATGTGCCTTGCGCGTGCGTCTCACTAGTTTTAAAAAAATGTTGAGTTCCAACCTCGAATATCAAATTCGTAAACAATGTAAAAGGCAAGATGTATTTCAGCTGAGATTTTTCAATTTTACATTTCAATTAACTGAGCTATTATTCGTTATCGCAAGTGTACGAATCGCGTAAATAATATAATGGACGTGAGTCCGAATATCATTCCCAAAAAAATTGTGCAAATTATATTTTACATTACAATTTCTTAACTGGAACTATGAAAACTTTGAATTTGAAAATTTTATTTTGAAAATTAAACTAAAGATTAAACTAAAAAGCAAGAAAATTTTAATTTAAGAAAAGGATGAATTAAAGATATTAGAATTGTGAATCCACTTTGTTCCATCATCCATATTTTGATCAAATCATTTAAAAGCAATTCATGAGTTTTGAAAATCCATATTCCTAATGTTGCTAAGACTACCTTTCGGACAAGAATTGACATTTTTTTTCTACACATGATCCGACTATAATTCTATGACGAATACAAATGTGTAAGAAAACATTAAAGGATTTATGAATATTTTTTGTGGATAACACAAAGTATAGGAGTATATCGTATATTTCTATCCCCTATCAGACTTTGTGTCAATTAATCAAGGTCTAATAGTTTTATACTCTTTCGAACATATCAAATTATCACAAACATCAACAATTATGCATCCACAATTATAGATGAAAATAAAAGCATAATTAATTGCATCAAACTCATGAAAAGTGTAAATTAAATAACAAGTCAAAACATAAAATCCGGAATTAAAGTATCATCACAATTCCAACAACAAAATCTAGCATAGATACATAATTAAAGATAATTCACAAGAAAAATGAATAGAAGTCACCACATTCACCTCCTCGATCCATGTTCTTCTATCTTGGATTTGGCCTTGAATTGATCCCCTCGGCAATTCAACTGCTTTTGGCATCAATTGAGCAAGTTGGAAACCCCTCAATATGTTTCTGCTATTCCTTATTTGTAGAATTCGAAAAGTGAATGAAAATCACGTCCAATTTGACTTCCAAAAGAGTTTCAACCAAACAAGGAAAGTTACCTTCGCAAGAGATCTTTCTATCCTTGCACAACATTCGGTATTTTGATCATATATTTCTATTCCCTTATCTGATTGAGGTGATTCAAATTTGGTTAGAAAGATAATTTAAAGGGATACAATTCTTCTTGAAATATAATTTTCCCAATTTGAACGTTTACTATCCCAAAATTAGGTCTAAAAGTCTGACTAAAAATCTGTTCGAAAATCTTGTGTGATTGAAATTAATTTATGGTAATATTCTTATCACATTTCATTCCTTTTTGACTTCTAATTGCATCCAATTGACTCCTAAAAATCTTCAAGTATCGTATCATGGTCCGAATCAATTATTGAGTATTTACAATTTGGTCCTTATTCATTTGATTTGTACACTTTAGTCATTAAACTTCTAATATCTTCCAATTTGATTCTTTCTTTGACTTTTCTTCCAGTTGACCTTTTGATTTACTTCATCCATTCTTTATTTGCACACTTTGACACTTTTGTCATTCAAATTTCAATTGCTTGTTTTGGCTTCAATTCCATTATTTTATCGACTTTAAGGTTATTCTTATAATATAAACAAATACTAACAAAATAAATAGCAAATATTCTTAAATGAACAAATAAAATCTTACTTTTAGGATAGAAATAAGTATATAAAATACACTTATCAACATATCCAAACTAAAATTATTGTTCTTCCTCGAACAAAAATAAAACTAAACTATAAACAAAAATGCAAACAATAAATTTTTTTTGTTTATGTCAACTTATTTATTATGCGCTTCAACAATTCAAATTGAGGATTTACTTTAGAGAAGAAATATGAACAACAAAAATTATTTTTATTTGTCCGATGCTCGACCTCATTTTTGTGTGTGTGTGTGTTTGTGTGTGTGTAAAATAGTCAAAAATCAAATGCAAACTCATGTAAAAACATACTTAACACTGTGTGGTTGATTATGCATAATTAAGACCAAATTCCATGTGGTCAAATAATGATTTTCTTTTGATTTTCCTACAACTCTGTTGGACGATCACAACCTTACTGCTATTCTCTCATATCCAGAGTTTTTGCTACTGTTGTGGTTTCTAAACATTTATATATTGCATTTTTCCATATGAGACAGTTAGGACTTGACAAGTATTCACAACAGACCAAGAATAATCCATCCCCAATCTCACACTCTAGCATTAGGAATTTCAATCATCAAATTTTATACCAATTTAATTCCATTTTTCCTTTTATTTGGACGACTTTTTCTTTTCATGCCCATGTCTTTTACCATCTTTGTGCAGAACTTTTTATACTTGCTTTCTATATGACCTCTCTAGCGAGCTTTATGTCAGACGAATCCCAAGTCAGACGACTTTAAGGCACTAGGCTCAAAGAACCCCTTAAACTTAATTACTCGAGTCATAAAGGCTTAAACAGAAAAGTTAAAGATATTTTAGGATATTATGTGTAAGTCCACTCTCCATACTTGCTTTCTAATTGACCCCGTAACGAGCTTTAGGTCGATGACTCTCAAGTCAGACGACTATAGGGCACCAGGTTCAAAGAACCCCTCAGACTCTCAATCCATTAATGCATTCTCATATCAACCTTTCTACCCCCAAACTGCTCCTTGGTTCTGAATTTCAGATAGGGATCTAATTTCTTAAGGTTTTTGATTTTTTAATCAATTCTATGTTCAAAGTGCACAAGTATCAAACATTTCCCTATACAAGTTATTAGTCGAAATTGGCAATGTGCTCAAATTTTAACAAAGTCTTACATGGATGAATGTTAAGAAAAAATTTAAGTTCACGTGTTGTCCAAATTTCTAAGTAAAGCACAAAGTCAATTCAAATTATATCACAAGCAATAATTAAAACAACAAAAAAAATTTAACATTTTATGGTTTTTCCAATTTTTCAAATTTTAATGATTTTTCTACCCCAAAATCGAATGAATGTGTATATGAAATCACATAAATGAGATTCCCACCCCCAAACTAGAAATCTACATTGTCCTCTATGCATTTCAAGAAATAATAAACAATTCAGTATAAAATAACAAGAGGGGTCAAGCACTTTCCCGTTTTGGAGAGGCGGTTCTCATTTTGAAACTTTGATCTTTATGTATCTTGGATGATTTGACCATTTTCCATCTTCTCCATGTTTGGTCAAATGTGTTTTCTCATTATGTTCCATGTAAAAGAAAGATAAACAACATAAGAATGTATAAATATTGCATGAAAACTGAAACAAATTAACACAACACACCCAAACTATGACTTTGAAAAAATTTGAAATTTTTGAAAAGTGGTTACCACTAACTTTCAGCCCTTGGCATCGCTTTGAGAAAGAGTAAAATTCCCGAGACATATCCCAAACATATGAAAGTGCCTAACTTGGTCTACAACATATCAAAAATTCAGCACATTTGGAGTTCATTTAGGTCATGAAAAGATGTGATGAAGTAGGTATAGTGAAGTTGAAATCAGGTGTTGTAGTGCAATGGTGCCTGCAGTGACCTTGCAATAAGGTGCAATGGAGTGCAATGATTTTCATGTTGAGTTCTGTGCCTTAAATCAGTGTAAACAATGAATGAATAATACACAAATGATGTATAACATGTGGTGAATGTGATCATCTAAAAAGAATTGCAAAAACTCAACAAAAAACTCATTGTGGCATTTTATCGTGTACCTAGTATGCATATGAAGAAATTAAAAAATTGAATAGATTTGGAGACTTGAATTGAGCAAAAAAATTTCACCTATAAACTCACAATTCAATACTCCAATTTTAGTCTAAAACCCATCACCAATTATTCACAATTTCAAATTCCACAAAAAGATATGAAGAACACTAATATTAAGCAAAATCTTGTAAAAATGTGGAAAAGTCCAATATGTCTACATGTCCTAAACTAGGTTCTCATGTTGAAGATTGTGATGTTAAACAACAAAAAAAGTAAAAATGCAAGTAAATCCTAAGAATGCTTAAACATGAAAAACAGGAGAAATATTCAATACAACTAACATATCAAAATGTGAATTCTAAAATGCTAGCAATCCTAAAATGTAATGTAAAGAAACTAACAATAAAATAACTCAAAAACAATAAAGAAACCAACTAAAGGAAAGGGTTTGAGAAATTGGGTTGCCTCCCAACAAGCATTTCATTTATAATCTAGAGTTAGACTGTTTGCCAATTGATTCACGGACACCTAAAGAAAGCTTTGGATACCTTGCCCATATTTTTTCGTTTGGTTTTGTTCCACTCTTTATTTAATCTCCAAAACTCGAGATTGCCCTTATCCATATTATAGGATATGTCCTTTTCATCCTATTCGAATTCAACTACGAAGATTTCCACCTCCTCATCAAGTCGAATCACAAAACCAATTTCTTGGAAATCATCAAAGTCAAAACAATGAAGATTGATTTTTTTCCTCAATGATGACCACATCTTTGTTTGGTTCTATTGTGATTGATATTTCATTTTCTTCAATTATTTCTTCAATAGTCGATTCATGTTTGGATTGAATGGTCAGTACTTCCTCAAACTCCAATGGCAATGACAAGTCTTTCTTATGAACTTTTTCGAGTAGATTATATCCCCACTTTTTAAATTCACTTCAATACATGGAGTCTCCTAGCACATATTACCTTCATCTAACTTGGCTAGCTTTTGATAGTATTTTGAAATTACTCTTTCGCTCCATAGTGGAGGACTATCTCCCACTAGAGCGATGTCCTTGTCTCAATCGTTCGGTACACATTCATCAAAGAGCATGTGACTTGAATCCGACGTGACAATTGCTTGTTATCGACATTTCAAATATTCTTTAAATACTAGGAGTTTCGGTGTGACCAAAATATTGCTCACATCCAAGCACCGTCCATTACTATAAATTTTGTAGCAAAATTCACAACTTGAATATTCTCCAAACATGTCTTCATAGTCAATGTTGAGAATATTCATTGCAAGCCAATAATAGATTTAAATATATCTCGAAAAAAAAAAATCAATCATAGGAAGGCTTAAAATATTGGTGGACAATCCAAAGCAACAAAATAAAAATAAAATAAAATAAAATCTGAATTAGTGAATGTAATCTAAAAAAAAATTTAAACTACAAACGGAGCCAAAAACTTGTTTGCAACCGCAAGTGCACGGATCGCGCAAGTAATATAATGGACGTGAGTCCGAATATCGTTCCCAAAGAAATTATGCAAATTGTATTTTATATTACAATTCCTTAACCGAAAATATGAAAACTTTGAATTTAGAAATTTTGTTTTGAAAATTAAACTATGAATGAATTCGCTCGGCAATTCGACCGCTTTTGGCATAAATATTGCAAGTTGGGAATCCCTCAATAAGTTTTTGCTATTCCTTATTTGTAGAAGTCGAAAGGTGACTGAAAATCACGTCCAAATTGGCTTCCAAAAGAGTTCCAACCAAACATAGAAAGTTACTTTCACGAGAGATCTTTTTGTCATTGCATAACATTCAGTATTTTGATCATATATTTATATTCTCTTATCCGATTGAGATGATTCCAAGTGAGTTAGAAAGAGAACTTAAAGGGATATAATTCTTCCTGAAATAGAATTTTCCCAATTTGAATGTTTACTAACTTGAAAATAGGTCTCAAAGTCTGACTAAAAATCTGCCCGAAAATCATGTGTGATTAAAATCAATTTATGGTAATATTCTTATCACATTTCATTTCTTTTGGACTTCTAATTACATCCAATTGACTTCTAGAATCTTCAAGTATTGTATCATGGTCAGAATCAATCATTGAGTATTTGCAATTTGGTCCTTATTCATTTGATTTGTACACTTTAGTCCTTAAACCTCTAATTTCTTCTAATTTTGTTCTTTCTTTGACCTTTCTTCCAATTACCCTTTGATTTACT
This sequence comes from Ligustrum vulgare, assembly GCA_963555705.1. Lineage (NCBI taxonomy): Eukaryota > Viridiplantae > Streptophyta > Magnoliopsida > Lamiales > Oleaceae > Ligustrum > Ligustrum vulgare. The sequence goes on along the minus strand of OY743183.1, from coordinate 34,696,686 downwards.
TCATCCATTTTTTTATTTGCACATTTTGACACTTTTATCATTCAATTGCTTGATTTTGGCTTCAATTCCATTATTTCTTCAACTTTGGGGTTATTCCTGAAATATAAATAAATATTAACAAAATAAATAGCAAATATTCTTAAATAAAAAAATTCAATCATACTTTTATGATAGAAATAAGTGTATTTTCGTGTATAAAATACACTTATCAACTATACTTCAAGGGCTTTGACGTTCATTTTTTATAAACTACTAGAGAGTTTGTTGCATTTTGGGGTCATATGAGAATTTAGAAGAATTACTATATATATATATATATACTAGTTGATTATCCGTGCGATGCACGGAATATATAATTTTTAAATCATAAGTTTGAAAATATCTTGATTCAATCATATCAAATAAAAAACATAATTTAAAATAATTTCAATAAAAAATGTTATTCAATTTTAAACTTTAAAAAAACAAAATTATTCAAAATAAAAAATGATACCTGTACACTAAGTATACCACGCCATTCAAAATTTGAAACTCGTTTAATTTTTTTATATAATTTTTTTTTTAATTTTAATTACGTTTTTTTCTGAAAATTTGCCCACCTCATCACCTATTTTCCTTTAATATGTTATAATTTTTTATTAACTATATTTTTTTAATGTGTTGCTTATATATATTTTATTTGAAATCCAATATATTAATTAATATATTTTATTTTTCCTTATTTTTTAAATTTGTCAATTTTTGTCAAAATTGTGAAATGATAAAGCCTCCGTTTGGTAATTTTTAGTTTATAAACTTATTTATTTATGATTTTGAGGTAAAAAGTAGTTGCTAAAAATTGGAGAAAGAAAATACGTATGGTTAAAAAGTTGATAGAAAATAATTAATTATTTTTTTAACATGCGTATTGAAAAGCCTACTCATTTATTGATATAATAGAAAGTAAAATTTTAATAATTCTATTTATTTATTTTCAAAATATATTAATTCAATTTTTTTCATTTCTAACTTATTAAATTTATATATATCATATATTTATTTATTTTAAAATATATTAATCCAAGTTATTCATTTTCAATGTAACACATTTACATAGAAATGATATGACATTTATTTATATTCAAATATATTAATCCAATTTTTTCATTTTCTACATAACACATGTTATTGAATTTGAAACTTTTTAAAAAAAATTAATCAAAATAAAAAATTCTGCATGTACACTCAGTGTACCGCGCCATTCAAAATTTGGCACTTAATTAATTTTTTATATAAAATTTCTTTTAACTTTTATTTACGTTTTTTCTCAAAAAATTTGCCCACCTTATCACCTATTTTCCTTTTAATATGTTATAATTTTTAATTAACTTTATTATTTTTCCTTATTTTTTAAACATACCAATTTTTGTCAAAATGATAAAATGATTAAATTTTTTATCAATTTATCATTTGTGGTAAAATGTTGAGAGCAAATAATTAATTATTTTTGTAATATGGTTATTGAAGAACCTACTCATTTATTAACATATTATGAAGTAAAATTTCAATAATTTTATTTATTTATTTTTAAAATATATTGATTTAAAATTTTCATTTCAAACTTAAATAAATTTATATATCATGTATTTATTTATTTACATATATATATTAATCCAATATTTTCATTTTCAATGGAACACATTTACATAGATATGATATTTATTTATGTTCAAATATATTAATACAATTTTTTCATTTTCTACATAACACATTTATATAGATATCATTATTTATGTTCAAATATATTAATCTAATTTTTTCAAATTTTCATTGTTACACATTTTCACATAGTACATTTATTACAATTCTTACTAAATATGTAATAAATAATATTTTTTCCTACAAAAATCTTTGAATAATTCTAGAGGGACGTTTTTAATTGACATTGTGACATGCCAAAAATATATTGGATGATATAAATAATTACCCCACTACTTAGTTTTTCATCACCCAATGTATGTGCATCATGTCACAATATTTCTTAAAAATGTCAATTAAAAATTTCTTTCTAGAAGTACACAAAATCTTTATCTTTTATTTATTTATTTTTATATATAAATATAGAAGTGAGGAGAGAGAGTCATTAAATGCAATTTTCCCTCCAAAATGACTCTCTCTCCTCCCTTCTACTTTTATATATATAAAGATAAAGATAAAGATAAAGATATATATATATATATATATATATATATATATATATATATATATATATATAAAGGTTAAACTACAACATTAGGAACCCTTACAACTCTTACCTTGGAGATTTGTAGATGATGTAAATTGCGGGATGTGTCTCAATGGAGTAGAGTTGAGAGCTTGATGTTTAATTGCAATTGTAAGGAGCCTCATTCATATTTTTGGTAAAACTCCTACCTTACACCTGTCAGCTCAACAAAAATTTCTTACTCACCTTTCAACTAATTGAGTTATATGTCGAGAGCAATAAGTTTTATATATGTATAGCAAAAAAGGAGGATAGCCTTCAGCGAAAGATCACATTAAGCAAATCTTAACAACTCGTTTTTTTTTTTTTTTTTTTTTTTTCTTTTCAGGTCATTAACAAGTGCATAATTAGCATTTGCAAAAAAATAACAAATAAAGACGGGGCATTGACCAACATCAGGAGATTCAGGACTTACTTTAGCAGAAGAAAGATATAGGCCACCTTAATCTACGGTTGTGTTTGATAGGGCGTGGAATTGGGTAAAAAAAATGAATTCATTTTTCATCAAAATTTGTGTTTGATAGCAATTTTTTTTTTTTTTCATAGAATTAATTTTATATCTTTTCCTGATTTCCGTGCCTTTCTAACTTTTTAAGGAATTGGTTTCCTCCTAAACGGCTAAACCTGTGTTCGAGAAATTTTATTTATTATAAACACAATTTCTAATATCAATTTTTAACCACACATCTTTTTTCTCTTCAATTTTTAACCACACATCTTATCTAGAAACCACAAATAATATCAATCATTATTATTTATAACAGTTGCCGAACAGGGCCTAAAATGGTGAGAATTGATTTTCCATCGGAAAATATTTTTCGTCTCGTTTGATCATTTTTGTTATTGTTAAATAATTTATTTTTTCTAAAAATTAATATTATTATTATTATTAAGTACAAATTTATGAAATATAAAAAAAAAATTATGATTAAAATAACAAAAAAAAAATTATTTTCCATTAAAAATAATATCAATCAAACAATAAAATTTTTAAAATTCTCTACTTTTTTCACACGGAATTCCCTGCAATTCATTTTTTTTAAATCCAAATTTCACCGTCGCTATTAAACGCAGCCTAAAACAATCAACTGACTTGTGATTTATACCCAAAAAAAATAAAAACAGTAAAAATATAAAGTAAACAAGAGGTTTTGAAGCAAAAAGATACATTTCCACCGAAAGTATTCATTTAAAAATCATCATATTTTCTCCAATTGGAATGTTTAGGCGCTATTTTCTTTGTTATTTTAAAATCGTTTTCTATTTTTATTTTCGAAAATACTAAAAATGCATTCTCTTTATCATTTTCGAAAACGTATTTTAGAAAATATATATATATATATTTGTACACAAAACGTAAAACGTCCAAAACCTCATTTTGGACGTTTTCAGTGTATTTCAACTAAAAAAGTTCAAAAAGTGGAAAAAGCGTTTCAATTTTTTTTTTTTTTTAAATTATCTTTACTTGAAACTAAATCTAAAATAAAGTTTTATTGAATTCAATATCAACATTACGAAAAACATTCAGTGGAAATTATTGTTGTTAGATGTCAAAAGTATAGAGTTTATCCTACTTGTGATTATTTTAACTTAGAACAACTTGCAACCATTTTGATAAGCCAAACTCTTTGTGGGATTATTTTGTTTACATGGACTCATGTGTTAATTGTGACTTGAACATGAATGTGGTTATAATAATTAGATAAGCTAATTTTTTATAATTTTTTTGGGATTTGACCATTAATAACTTTATTTATTTTTATATTTTTGTAGTCATTTTTAAATCAGCCCAATAAAATTAAATAAGCTAATTTCTTATAATAGAAAATAAATCTTCAAAAGACATTTTTTTTTATAATTTAACTCACAAGCAAATTAATTACAAATAGTCGAAGTAGTATTCTGCAAAATTTAAAACTTAACATATTTTTCAATTTTTCACTTTTAGAAATAGTTTTCAGAAATGGAAAATAGAACGGGTTTTCCGCAAATTTAAAAACAAGAAATAAAAATAGAAAATAGAAAACATTTTCAATAATAAAAACAAAAAATGAAATACAAACAGAACGCCACTTTATATTTTCCCTTTTTGCTCCTTGCTTTTTCTTGAAGAATAAGAAATTAACTTAACTTGAAGAAGAGAAGGAGCAAATTAAATTAAGTAAATTTTCATCCAAATTTTTCAACTTTTAGTGTTTGATTGTCCAAATTTTGCTTAGAAAATGATTTACAACTTTGTAATCCAAGCGTCTGTTTTCTTGCAAATTGAGGAATTGATTTTCCTTGGTACATAGTTGGATTTATTTTCTACCTTAGTTGGAAATTAATTTTGCATCACGTTTGATCATTTTTGATGTTGTTAATTAATTTTTTTTTCAAAAATTAACATTATTATTATCAAGTATAAAATGTGTGAAAAAAATTAAAATAGCTAAATTTTACTTTTTTTGTCATGAAAAATAATGTTAATCAAAAAACAAAAGTTAAAAATTTTTCCACTTTTTCCACCTATAAAATTAAACCAATCAAACACATTAAACATATAATATTTAGGAATTCAATTCCCTAAAATTCATTTTTTTCACCAAAATTTTACCATCGCTATCAAATGCAGCCTTACGAAAAAATGAAATGATAATTAAGAAAAGAGAAAAAAAAACTTGTGTGTAGCCTATACCCAAGTAATCACCTCAAAAAAATTAGGGTCACAATTTTCTATAAAAATGCTGCTTCTTGAGAACAAGGGCTTTGTCAACCAAGATTGAGATTTTGGCGGGTTCGATTCTCTTGGGGGATTGGGTGAGTTGGGGGGCGGAACATCCCATTCCAAGATTGAGATTTTGGGTTCGATTCTCGTGGGGGGGATTGGGTGAGTTTGTAGTTGTATAGGAATTTGTCAAAAAAAAAAAAAGGGAATGCTGCTACTTCTTTATATGCTAGTTTCACATTTCTGCCTGGCATTGGACTTATATTTTCAGCCAGCATACCATAAAGTTCAAAAGCCATCTAATAGGAACATATGCCACGAAATATTTCAAAGATCCTTTAGGATAAAAAAATTGTTTTACATGGCAGGGATGAAATAGGATATATAAACGTAGTAGGCAAGTGAAAATATTGGAGGGAGACCCCCCAAACTTTTTTCTCCCCAAGCCAAAGTTAAGAATAATCCAAACTTCAAATTCGTAAATACAAGAAAATAATTTCACTTAAATTTCAATATCTAAAAGCCAAAAAAAGCACGACAAAAGTTCAATACAAAATATCTTTAGGTGTTAGAAATATGAGTTTCTTGTGGAACATTTAGATTATTTGAAGATTCAACATCATCTTTCTTATTAAAGTAATGAAAGATATTTCTTTTTAGCAAACTAATCAATCTGCAAGAATATGTATTGTCTAAAATACAATCAAAAAAATCTCATCACAAAAATCAAGTGTTAAAATAAATCAAAAAATTAACTATCTCAAAAAAACTAAGTAAGCCCTTCAATGATAAAAATTATCAATCTACAACAAAAAATCTAGACAGGCCCTTTTATAATAAATAAATTAACTACAACAAAAATCTCTAATTCTAAATAAACCCTAAATAACTTAAATAAATTAATGAACATATTCAACCCTCAAAAATAATTAATAAACAATAATAAATCTGAAAATTAAGAAATAATAATAATAATAACAACAATAATAACAACAAGAACAACGACAACAAAAAACTAAGAGTTAGGGATTACCACTTACTAGGCAAGGGCTCAACTGCTCAAGTCTCAACAACAGCAGGTCAATAGAAAAAATCAAAAACGCACAGGAGGGCAGTGGCGAAAACCAGTCAACTAGAAGAGCGGCGAAACTAGTCAAGCAAAAGGCTTCACGGTTGGATCTGCTGAGCAGGGGCGGAACTGCATGGTTTTTCAACCTTCAGGTGCACTGCTCACTACCTATCAACAAAAGTGTTTTCGATTTTGGATTACATGAAATGATTTGTGGTATGTTGATTGGGCTTATGAAGTTGAAGTAGAATTGTAGTGAGCTTTGCTTGAAAAATTGATCAACTGATATGGATGTTCAAATTTAACTTCAAAAATTTGAAAATTCTGCAGTGGGCTTGAACGGACTCTAGCCTAAGGCTGGTTCCGCCCCTGTTACACGGCCATTTATCTAGGATAATGTACAAATATAGAAATTTAAGAATGAAAGTTAATTACCAAAGAGAGCAGAGCATAATAATACTCTACTATAATCCTATCACTCCATGGTACTACTAAGCATCTGTTCGACAACTATGGTTTAAACTACACAATTTTTCAAATTATTTTTGTTAAGTACATATATTTTCTCTTTCTAATTTTTAATCACATATTTTCCTAAAAAACTCAAATAATAAATTTTAAATTTCTTTTCTTTTCAATTTAAACGGTTTACAAACATGCATTAATCTCATCCGCGTTAGTTGTTACAAACTTACAATGAGGTAGCGTGTATGCATTATATTCCATTTATTTTGAAAACATAAAAGCCCACTTGAAGTGGTGGTATCATAGAGTTGTAAACAACAACTATAAGTTGTCACGGGAAATTGGGTAAACAGCATAAATGGTCTTTAATTTTTGGGTTTCTTGTCAAAACGGTCCCCAACGTTTACATTTTGACATTTATACCTTCAGAATCACTAAACGTTGCGAAAATGGTCCCTATCGTTAGATTTCGTCAGTTTTCACCGTTAAAAATTTGTAAATAGTACAAATGGTCCATAACCTTTGAGTTTCTTGCGATAATAGTTCATAACATATTAATATCATGTTTGACATATAATCTCCAAATGTTTAGCATATTTAATCCCTAACATATTAAATTCCTATATGTTTGGCATTTTTAGTCCCTAACATATTAAGCCCCTATTTGAGATCGATTATTTTAAATAATGTGGTTTGTAATTGTATTTTTTGAAGAATATGTGGTTAAAAAATTGAATTTATTTGTAAATTATTTTATTGATAGAAAGTGTGGTTTAAAACGAGTTTTAAAAAAATAAAATTTATTCTGAATTTCTAAAGTGCACAATAAAATATTTAACAAAAAATCACTGCATTAACATTTCAACCTATTATTAAAATAATAATAATAATAATAAATTCATGGAACATAAACAAACAAGTATATTGTACATCATTTTAGGAATTAAATAAAAAAATATGTTTTTATCAGCTCTACTTTCAATATCGATTTTCGATTTTGAGAATCGATTGTTTTGAAAAGTTAGTTTGGAGAATTTGAGTTAAAAAGTATGATATTTTTGTAATTTATGCATAAATTAAAAAAATATATATTAACGGAAAATAGAATCGATCTATTTGAAAAATAATTGTGAAGATTTTGGGTTAAAAATTAAGATATTTTTTTTTAATTTATGCATAAATATTAAAAAATATATATTAATAGAATGTGTGGAAGAAAATGAGTTTTTTAAAAGAATGAGATTTTGAAAACCGATATTGATCGGTTCTCAAAACTGAAATCACAAGTAGAATTGATAAAAAAATATTTGTTATTCAATTCCTAAAATGATATCCAATATACTTGTTTGTTTATGTTCCATGAGTTTATTATTCTTTTTATCAATAGGTTGAAATGTTAATGCAGTGATCTTTTGTTAAATATTTTATTGTGCGCTTTAAAAATTCAAAATAAACTTTATTTTTTTTAAAAACTCGTTTTCAACCACACATTCTATCAATAAAATAATTTACAAATAAATTCAATTTTTTTAACCACATGTTCTTAAAAAAAAATACAATTACAAATCACATTATTTGAAATAATTAGTCTCAAATAGAGGTTTAATATGTTAGGGACTAAAAACGTCAAATGTATAGAGATTTAATATGTAATGGACTAAATACGTCAAACGTTCGGATGTTACATGTCAAACATGACATTAATATGTTAGGGATTATTATCGCAAGAAAATTAAAATTTAGGGACCATTTGTGCTATTTACATAATTTTAATGGTGGAAACTAACGGAATCCAACGGTAGGGACCATTTTCGCAACGTTTAGTGATTCTGAGAGTATAAATGCCAAAATCTAAACGTTGGGGACCATTTTCGCAAGAAACTCAAATGTTGGGGACCATTTGTGCTGTTTACCCGAGAAATAAGTAGAGGAAATTACATCATCCATATTTTTCAACTCCACAACTCAAAAATAAAATTTACAAGTTATTAATTCAAAAATCTGGTCTTAAATAACATTCGAATTCTAATATTAATAATAATGCCATTTCACGGGTTAGCCTATTCAGTATGTGCAATGACATAACTTATAAACCCAAGCCCTAATTAATTCCCAAACTCTGATCGACTGAAACGAGGAAGATGGAGTTGGAGGTCACAACCATTGAACCAATGCTGGGGAGCTCGATGGTCACTACAACATTGACGGAGTTCTGTGGTGACTGCTTTTTGGTTGAAGGCGAATTTTGGGTGCAAATGGTGGAGTTTTGTACAGATCTGATAGTGGCAAATTGTAGGTCTAAGTTCATGTCGTCCAGATCTGTATGTAGTTCACCTTTGCGCGTGCTACAGTGGTGAAGGTTTGTTGCAAGTTTTTGGTGGTGAGGAGATGTTGTTTGGTGCAAGTTTATGTTAGCGACTATGGTAGAAATGGTGGAGGATGGTGGTAGTGGTGGCAACGGCGGCATAACACATTGCTGTGTGCACATAGGCGCGGCGTCAGATGCATCTCTAATTAATTTGTGACTCTTATTTTCTTCATTTTTCTGTTCTTAGAAAATACAAATATAAACTCATGTGTGTTTGAGGTGCGGTGGTTTGTGTAGTGGTGGTGGTTAGGGCTGTAAATTAAAATCATAAAATCGAATTGAAATCGCAATTTTGAAATCGTTGGTTCAGTTACACGTGGATCAATCAACGTTTTGATTTTGACCTAGACCAAACCGCTTTCAAATTATTTAGTTTAGATTTCACTTTTGAAAAACCGTTTCAAACCGCTAACCCACTAAAAAATTAATATTTATTATTTATTAAAAAATTCCAGATTTACTTTATTTCACGGTTAAATTAATTTATACAAAATTTGGCATAAAAAAATTCATAGACATAATAGTAAATACTAATGTTAGATTTTTGTGGACGTGATTTTGATTTTTGTATTCATGGATGATCTTTCCAATGGTATGTTCAGGGGTGCTTGCAAATTTTTTTTTTTTTTTTTGAATGGTCTGAAACTCATTTTTGTTTGGATAAATTAACATTTATTTCAACATTTTATTTGGTTTGTATTTAGGTTTTGGGCAAATCAATACCTCTTTCCACATTTTTCTTTGGAAAATTAGCAGCATGCTAATGTGTGCAAGTTAACTATTACCTATTAGATTTCAACCATTTAATTTTGTAAGCATAGTGAAGAAGTAGGCTGCTGATTGCCACTCATATGTTGATGTCTTGACTCAAAATTTTTGTCCAATATTTATTTCAACTTGGTCTAAATATATTAGTTTAATTTTGTTTACAAATCGTGGTTTAAACTCATGCCAAATCGCAAAAAATGATTTTGTTTGATTTAAGAAATTAAATGGTTTGTTTTGGGTTGGAAAAAGGTCAAGCTGTTTTAAATAGTTTAGCTTGAAAATTTATCAAAAATCACCCAAACCGAACCGTTTACACTCCTGGTGGTGGTGGTGATGGTGGTGGTGGAGGTGGAAGAGGTGGTGAGGTGACTTGTAGTGGTGATGGCAGTGGATGGTGGTGGTGTGACGGTGGTTTTGTCTGCAACTGTCGGTGGTGGGGCTGGGGTGGGATGGAGTGGATAACTTGTTTGTGACCAATCTATATTCTATATATTAATAAAAGCACAAGAGATTCTGGGAATCTTTTATTCAATTTCTAATTTTGGATCAGATTCCTTAATGTGAACAGAATATCTTGTCAGGGATATAAATAATTCAAAATCAAACAGATATTTTTTTTTTATTTCCAAAACTGTTACCTTTTTTCCCATTCATCATTTCACTTTTTTAACAGATATTTTTTTTATTTCCAAAACTGTTACCTTTTTTTCCATTCATCTTTTTACTTTTTTTTACTGTAACGATTTTTCCTATTCATCATTACACTTTGTAAAAAAACAATATATTTGTCCAGATTTCAGCCATATTGCCCACATTAAATAACTTATGTACAAAATATACATTTCCCTGACTATTTAAAAAAAAAATTTGGAAAAATACATTTATTTACGTCAAATTCAGCAGCATAAAATTTGGTTCCATCTAATCCAAAGCCCACTACAAATTCGGTTACCATTAATTCAGGAAAAAATTGAAAATGTTTATGTACATCAAATTCAGTAGCATAAAATTTGGTTCCAACTAATCCAAAACCCACTACAAATTCAGTTACCATTAATTCAGGAAGGATTAGTTATATTTTGTAAATAAATTTGTAATACATTTTTTTTTCATTAAACCCACTAACCACATTTCCTATACAGTTACTTAACTGCAAATTAAGTGGCAAGTTAAAATTTCAATTTTCTCAAATTCCTGCTGATCAAAAAATCTATAAAACCCATGCATATTCACTGAACGAGTTCTGTTGTGGCACCAACATAATTTTTTTTTTCTCATTGTTGTTCATTGTTTGTGTCATCCATAGTGTGAAGATGCAATCAACTACGCTGAAAAACCTTGGGAAACAACGCAATGACTGGATAATTAAGGTTAGGGTGACCAGAAAATACATTGTTCATACCACCTATGATACCAAGAAACCACGCTGCTTGGAGCTGGTACTGGTCGATCAACAAGTAAGATTTAACATGAATAATGCATTCTTATTTTAATCAAAAAAATTTCTTCATAACTCATGTTTACTTTCTATGCATAGGGCGACAGAATTCAAGCTACCATTATGCCTCCCTATGTGACAAAATATGATGGAATTCTGCGAGAGCAAATGCTGTACTACTTGACAAATTTTACTGTCAAGGACAACTCAAGCAAATATCGCACTACATGCCATGCATTTCGTATATTTTTCATGCCTATAACTGAAGTTGTAGGGGTTGGAGATAAAAGCTTTCCCAGTTCCATATACAAATTCAAGAAAATTTCAGAAATTGAATCCATTGACAATGTTGATGACGTTGGACTATTTGGTTGGACACATATTCACGATTTGTCATACTTTTTTTCCGTTTTAATTATTCCATCTCAACACTCTAGGTTTGTTTTTTGCAGATTTCATAGGTCATGTGGTTGCCAAACATAGTCTACAGTATCAAAAAATCAATTCAAAAGAAACTGTTTCAAAACATATAGACGTACAACTTCAAGATATTGAGTATGATGATTATGAAATTTATACTTTACTTATTAGTGAATTATTATTAATTAAAGTCTATTTTTTTTTTTTTTGTTTTTCATGAAGACAACAAAGGATTACAGCAACATTATGGGGACCCTACGCTGAAGAAATCACCAACTACTTCGACAGTTCTGAAAATGAACCCATTGTCATTATCATTCAATATGTCGTCCCAAAAAGTTTCAAGGACAAATAGGACTTTGTAATGCCTTTCACGCAACAAAATTATTGATCAATGTAAAAATTCCGGAAATAGAAGAATACAAGGACAGGTACTTTAATTAAGTGAAGCATGTGTCTTTGAATTGTTACTTAAATTAATTTATTTAAAAAATTTCGAATGTGTGCAGGTTGTGTAGTGCTGATATATGTTCAATAGAGACGATTGAGAACAAGACAAATGTTGTTGCTACCGAGCTAGAAGAATTAGAGAGTGGAAACATTGAACTGATGACATTGGAAGGATTGGCCAACTGCACAAAGGTTTATTTTAAAAATTCATAATTGTTATCTATTTAAACCTATGCTTTTTATTCGTTAAAACTAAAGTTTTGTTCCAATGACTTGGCCATGCAGACAGGTTTTTATTGGGTAGTTGCAAGAATCTCTGCAATAGTCTCAGATGGAGACTGGTCATATATTAGCTGCAATAGATGTCGCAAGAAACTTTCAGATTCACCTAGTGGGTTCTACTGTAAATCTTGCAACCTCAAAATTTATAACAAAGCTGTTCCTAGATTCAAAGTTAAAGTAAATGTAGTTGATGGCTCACAATGCTCAACATTTTTGCTTTGGGACGGAGTTTGTGAAGTTCTTATTGGTAAAACAGCTCTAGAGCTTCGAGAGGAGATGACACAAGTAAAATAAAATTTCATTGTTTTGTTGCATTGCTTCAAGAATGAAAAATTAAGATTTCTCAATTTTACAGGGATCGACAGAAGCAACACAATCAAAAAAACAAGAGAGTTCCATTTTAAGAGCAGGCCGTCCAGATGAACTGGAAACTATGGTCGGCCGACTGTTACTTTTCAAAGTTAATGTAAAAGATCGAAATATTGATGAAAATGATCCTGTGTACTCAGTGATTCGTTTTTGTGAAAATCAAATTTTCATTGAAAAATACAAAAAAAAAAAAAGAAATCAATGGATGTAACACAAGTACGTGATTTTTTGATAGCAAAGTTGAAATTAATACTTTCCAAATTATTGGATAATGAGATTGTCTTTCATTTGTTCAGAAATCTGATTTGTTGTCCTTTATTGCCAAATCAGGGGAAGAGGTCATTGAGGTTAGTTAGATTTATGTATTTTCATTTTGTATTTTATGTTTAACATTAAGTTGTATATTTTGATTCATACTCAATTTCACAGCTAGAGGATTCGGTCAGTGTTACACTCGTGCGATGCACGGTCATTTATTACTCACATATATTAAATTTATATGTTAACATATGAAATGAATATTTAATTAAAAATGAGAAACGAAGTAAGACAATTATTTACAAAAAAAGGTACATTACATATGCCTAAATTTTTTTTATAGTTCGTATGTTTATCGTTTCAGTAATTTTTTTAAATATTATAATTTGAATTGATTTAAAACTTAAAATGGAAAAAAAATTATATTTAAATAGAATTTGTAACAAGTAAAAAAAATAGATATATCTGTGATATACACACAGAATTTTATTACAAAGAAAAAAAGAAAAAGATCAAAATCAAATAGTTAAATTTCGTATAAACTGATCTACAACATGAAACCACAACAATGAGAGAATTTTAAAAAATTACAAATTATAGATATGAACTATCAAAATATTCAAAACTTATTCAATAATTTCTTATACAACGTGACTTTTTTTTTTTCCACCGAGCAATCAAAGTGTTATGCTATCGAAAAAACTATTTTTATACGTTTTAAATATATGTATTTCACCACACCCAATTTTAAAATATCACGAGTTTGCTAACATTCCTTTATTTTTATTTTGATAAAAAATAGTTAAACTAATTGTTAAAGTCAGTAATATGTATTTTGAATGTTTTTATTATTTAAACTTATAGTATTAAATATAAATAAATAAACAAAATGAATGAATAAATAAACAAACAAAAATGAGTAAATAAATTAACAAATGAACAAAATGAGTAAGATGTGTGTCAATTCGAATTGAAATTAATTATTTATGACCAATTTAAATTTAATTTAGAAATTATAAAAATTATTACTTGAATAAAACAATTTTGAAATAGTGTTACATATGGAAAAATTATAATGTAAAAAATAAGACTTTTATATTTAATCTTTGATGTGATTTCAAAAAATATAATTTTTAATATTAAAGTTAACAAATGATTTGACCATTAATAATTAAAACACAATTTTTATATTGATTGCTACACATAGAATTTATAGTATTAAGAACAATAAATAAATAAAATAATAATCAATATATATATATATATATATATATATATATAATCAATATATATATATATATATATATAACGTAATAAATGCGTTCACATTTATACAAATTTTGCATTCACATTTAACATACATTCATTTTGCATTCACACCGTTTAATTTTATGGAAACTTACATTAATAAAAACGAAAAATGAACGAGAAATTGTTTTTAGAAAGTACTCAACATTTATATATTATAAAGATACGCATGCCAGGCTATTTGTACAAATAATTCTTTAGTCGTTGTTGATAAAATAATTACTGGTATTCTCTCTACCAATTTAACAACTTGAATTGCAAAATAAGCTGCTCGGTTTGTCCCGCTTTGTTAACCAAAAAGAAAAAGGTCATGGTAACCAAGGTGCCTAACATTCATGATAAAATATTAGCTTAATCTTCATTGCTTTTCTTCATTATTAAAGAACTGATAAAGAACCGAAGAGATTATTATTGATTTATATTGAATGTATGAATATGAATTTTCTTGAAGTTACTTTTAATGGTAATTAGCACAAAGAGCCTTCATCATTTACATTCTTTGTGCAAATCGTCTATAACATTTCAAAATGTCATTACTGTCTATTTACTCAATTGTAAAACGACTAATTTATCATCTATTTTTAAATAAAAAAATAAAGAATTGTTAAAAAATCGTTTTTCTTTTAGTATTTTTTACTTCGAATATGAATTATTTTCTTTTGTTAGTATTTTAAAATTATTTTACGTGGAAATTGTTAAATTGGAAATATAAATACTTTCTTTATTTAGTATTTTTTAAAATTAAATATACGTATACTACTGTTGGTTTATGTCTTCATTAATCATTCATATTTATTATTTAAGAATAATATGGTTTATAATAATTTTTTGGAGAATGTGTATTTAAAATATAGAATTTTTTTTGAGTTTATGTGTAAATTATTTTATTATTAAAATGTGTAGATGAAAATGAGATTTGAAAAAAAAAAAAAAAAAGAGATTTTGAATAATAGATATCATTTGACAATATTTGCCTTGAAATTTGTGTCAAACTAATAAAAAGAAGGGGAATGTACACAACAACAAAATTATTAGTTTTTAAACCTAACAAACTCAAGCTTTTTTCTTTTTTTCTTTTTTTGTAAAAATCAGGTGTTAAATATTAATAAATAAATATTATATTATATATAATATAAAAATAATTATTTCTTATTTAAAATTAAAATTAATATAAAATCTCAAACAACGACCACACACCCACCTAGTGCGATCCATCCCAACCCCACTAGACCCCAACCCCCACCCCACTACACCACACCGCACAAAGCAAAGTCATAGTTGGTCATACAAAGTCACAATTTGATCACAATTACAAGTTTAGCAAGTGTTGGTAAATAAAATAAATTGGTTTATAAACCAATTTATAAAAAAAATTAAAATAACTTTTTAATCACACATTTTCTCTCTTCAATTTTCAACCATTACTTTTAATCTCAAAATCATAAATAAATTAGTTTGTAAATTATACAATATTACCAAAACAGAGACTCAGTAGCAAATTCCATTCCACTCACCCACCTAGCAAATTCACAGTTGGTCACACAAAGTCAAAGTTCGATTACTATTACAAATTTAGTCTTAAATGTCATCCTACCCAATTCCCACCCATCCCACCTCACCTCACGAACAAAGACATTTGGACAAATAAAGTCACAATTACAAAGTTAGTCACAAAATTCACTCCACCTGACCTGCAAAGTTGTAATTGGTCACACAAAGTCAAAGTTCGTTACAGTTACAAATTTAGTCACATATCAAATTTTGTGACCAAAAATTTTATTAAACTGGTCACATCTCATAATTGTCACAAATCGCATAAGTCACAATCAACACAAAATTTTGTCAAAATTACAAATATAGTAGCAATAAAAATTTTTAGTCGTGTATTATTTATTGGTTATAACTCACTCGTTTCCTTGTTTACAATTAGTCAATATTTTGATTACAATTACCTAGTATTTGATTTCATTTGTGACCGATAAAATTTTGTAACATATATATTAATTCAACGGGTCATGTCCAATGGTCACACAAAGTCATCGTTGATCACAATTACACATATAATTGGTCACATTTGTAACTAGAAGGGTCACTCAATGCCATGGTTGACACAATTCAAATGGTCACAATTTTGTACTCATCACAGTTAGTCAATATTTAACAGTTCGTCCCACCACCAACTCCCACCACATCGCCTCGCCCAAGTTATAATAGGTTACACAAAGTTCCAGTTCGGTCACAATTACAAATTTACTCGAAACATTCACCTTACCCTACCCTACCCTACCTACCTCTACTTACCTCACTTGCAAAGTCACAGTTGGTCATGTAAAGTCACAGTTGGTCACAATTAAAAATTTAATTGCAAATCTCACCCCACCCACCCTTAAAGTTACAGTTGGTCACACAAAGTCATAATTCAATTATAATTACAACTTACTTATTTTCTTGGTCACATCTCGCTCTCACCACAAGTCGCAAAAAGTCACAATTACTCTATATTTTGATCATGATCACCTAATAAACTGGTTACATCCCGTAATAGTCACAAGATGCAAAAAGTCACAATCGACACAAATTTTGGTCACATTTATAAATACAGTTGCAATCAAGCATTTTTAATCGTATATTATTTGTTGGTTACAACTTACTCGTTTTCTTGGTTACAATTAATCAATATTTTAGTCACAATTACCTATATTTGGTCATTCTTGCGACTGATGAAATTCTGTAACATATAAATTAATTCAACGGGTTAAATTCAATGGTCACACAAAGTTACAATTGGTCCCAAATCGGTCACATTTGTAACTAGAATGGTCACACAAAGTAATGATTGATGCAATTCAAATGTCACATTCCTACTTGTCACAAGTCGTATAAAGTCAATTAATATTTTGGTTACAATTACCTAATAAAATGGTCACATTTGTGACTAGAAGGGTCACACAATGTCACGGTTGACACAAATCAAACGGTCACATTTTGTACTCGTTGCAAAAAGTCATAATTAATCGATAGTTTGATCACAATTACATGATAATTGGTCACAATAACTCATAATTGGTCACATTGGTCACATCTTGCACTTGTCAAAGTCGCACAGAGTAATATTCATCCTACAAAACATTTGTTGGTCATAACAATATTCGTTACAAGTCACACTGAGTAATATTCATCCTACAAAACATTTGTTGGTCATATCAGTACTCTTTACAAGTCACACAAAGTCACACAAAATCACGTCCCGTTGCACATCACAATTAGTCAATATTTTGATCACAATTAACTAAGAAATAGTCTTAATCACTCATAATTGGTCATAGGCAATCACCCATCCCAACTGACCCCTTTCTTAACCTACCCTCTCCCTCCTCTTCCTCCAACGTCACTATTGCCCACTTCCCACCACCACTCACCACCGGCGCACCACATTACTGCCAATGCAACCCCAAGGTCCCCAACCACAACCTGTCGCGGAATAAAACTCAGCCACCACCGAAACCTAAAAAATGGACCACAGGTCATCTTTTCACCCCCTGAGCAGATTATCACCACCACCGCCACCACCAAAATTTACACTTCCCAACATACTAAAGGGAAAACAAGAGAGAAATCATCATACATGCTACAACAAAACCTATGACATGTACTGTTATTAAATTTTCCATCAAAACAACAGGAAGCATCATGCAGCATGACTATGCCTTAATAAATGGTTAGCTTTTGAATTTGTTACATTGTAAGAAAAATCAATTGCTTACATTTATAAACAACTAAAATGGGAGAAATGGCTAGCGGAAAATTTCTACCCATGCCTGCCTTCACTATGCCTGTTACACGACCTTAGAACAAATGAATCAGTACCTCGAACCAGGGTTTCAAGGAATGGCGTGGGGGCGTACACCTAATCAAATCACAAATGCAGTAACTTGGTTGATATGGACTTTCACCAACCACGGTGAATCCCCTAATTGGACAATGTGCAATGGACCCAGATAGCATGGTTAATACACGAAACCTGAGTAAAATAGGATGCAAAAGTCCATGCTAATCTGTCACGACCCGTCTCGAATCATCCTAGTGGACCCGAGACGTGAAGTGTGTCGATGATGGAAGCTAGCTAGAAATCATATCCACCACCAAGGAAATTTGACTTGTTTCTGACCGTAAAAGAAATTTTTTAAAAAAATTAACAGAGTTTCCCTTATAACTTTGACTATACCAACCTGAAAAGCAACAAAACTCCCAAACAAAAAGTATATATATATATATATATATATATATATATATATATATATATATATATATATATATATATATATAACATCAATTGGAAGCTATTTGTCCAAAAATATGCATAACAAAATAAAATGCAGCGACCTGTTTGGTATACTTTACAAATTAAGCAGAATATGTGTAAACCCCTCCAAAAGGGCGACAAGCCCATCAACTATGAAATGTCATATGTGATGCAAAATACATACACAAAATACTCGACAGGTGACCCATGAATAACAAGGACTTGTTAAATGAATGGAATCATACAACTATTAGGTCACGTGGCTCTGGTTCTCTTCACTATAGATTCTTCCAAAAAGACTGCTCAAAACACAATAAGTCCTAAAATAGAAAAATAATAAGATATGAGTTTACAAACTCAATGAGTGAATAATTCGAAAATAAGTATACTTCTCTCATTTATACATATTTCCTGAAAATCTTATTTACTCGGTTATAACTTGACAGAAATTTAAATTTTGATATTTACCTTCATGATTGAACGTACTGGTATCATAAAATCATTCATTCTTGATTCTTAATTATGTAACTTAAGCATAAGAATAATAAGTAATTTGACATCAATAGAAATCATAACAACTGTCATTTCATCATATTATAAGCTGAATTCTTCATTCTGTAAACTGGATAAACTGAAGTAATACTGAAAATCACACCAAAATGTACCCAATGAATAGTCTCGTTCTTGTACAGAGTAATCTCATGTACAAGACAAAGTCATTCAAATCTGATAACTAATAAACTGAGTCTGATGATCTGATAATCTGGCCATACGCGCGCAGAGCTGCCTGAAGGCTATAAACTGGTCATACACTATGGAAACGCATTCACATTAGTGCAGAGCGGGTAAAATAACATATCTGGTCATACACTGTAGAAACGGATTCAAGACAGTGCAGAGTGGGTAAAATCACCATATCTGGTCATACACTGTGGAAATAAATTCACATCAGTGCAGAGCGGGTAAAATCACTGTATCTGGTCATACACCGTGGAAACGAATTCACATCAGTGCAGAGCGGGTAAAATCACTTGGGTACTTTCTGGTGATTTTTAAAATAATTTAAATATACTGGAATATCGAATGTTGATAGAATGTCAATGAAATCCTTTAACTGAACTAATTCTAGCTTTAAAAGAGTTGCTTATCATAAATCTCACTTTATTCTTAAAATCTTACTGTAAACTGAATAGTTAAAAATAACCAAGTTCTGCAATTTATATAATTCAATATAAGCACTATAATAAATAAACATTCCATAAATGTTTTAGAATTAAGATAAATTAAACAAGTGCTTATTTAAAAAAATAAAAATAAAGTTATCCACTTACAGAGTTAGAAATTGTAGCTAGTTCGGCTGGTAAGCTTTTCCTATTTCAATATCACCTCCTCTTGAGAACTAGGAGAATGAAACTCAACTTGGAAAAAGACCCACAATTTCTTCCCTTTCTTCCATTTTTTTTCCTTCCTTTTTCTTTCTTTTTCTTTCCTCGGTCATAACCTCAGTTTCGTCCCTCTCTCTGTGCAATTCATTTTCCAAACAAGAAATGGGTTCAATCGCATACTTAGTGGACCACTAACTAATAATTTGCAAGCTAAGTCCCTCAATATTTAATTGGTAAGCTAAGTCCCTGAATTTCTAATTAAAGTCAATTGAGTCTTAACTTTAAAAAAATGATAAAATGGCTCACTAAAATTCTCACAAATTCAAATTGGTCCAAAATTGACTTTGACATATTTAAATATAATGTTTGACTTAGACTAAGAAAATATATTTGAAAGATTAAAAGTGGGTTGTGATATAATCAATGCTAAAAATCGAAAACATTCCTTCTCCGGCTGGCTTAAGCTATGGAACCGTTATATTCAGCAAAAACCCGCAACAACTCGCAATCACATTGTCATCGCTGGAGGCTCTGTGGGGGTGAGGAGCAGTGGTGACTATGGGGTGGGGAGCAGTGGCGTCGCTGCTGCTAGATAGGAGCAGTGGCATTGCTAGATCAAAGTATCGGCGAAGTATATCGTCACTGCTTCGACATAAGTAGAAGTGCCTTGCTTCTAGCAGCGCGTGAGAGGTCGGGGGAAGCGTGGGGTGGCCCGCCTGGGCCATGGCCCACCCCATTTAAAAAAAAAAACTGAAATTCCTTCACAAATTTAAAAAAAAAAAAATCTTTAAAGATAGCCCAGCTCATTTCATTGATGGCCCAGCTCATTCATGTGGGCTGGCTCCGCCCTACTCCCAATGGTGGTCTGGGTGGGACCGTTGGTATAGAGAGAGATGTTTTCAGACAGTTGACGATGAGATATGGTAGAAGAGAGATCGCTTGGTGACTTCTGAGAGACGACGAGACGTAGAGAAGGTGATTTGATTTTATATGTTTTGATACATTGATTTAATTTTTAAGAATAAAATATTTAATAAATAAAGTTTAATTTGGTAATTAGCACCTGATTTTTAAAAAATTAAACTTTATCATCTTATTTTTAGAATGTGATTTTTAAAACAATAATTCTACTTGTACTAACAAATCCTATTAACTAGTGTACAAACATAAATTAATATCTATTTTACCCTTTAGCTAAAAATATAACCAATATCTTATTTCACATATTATCTTATTAAGTTTAACACATAATAAATTCTAAAAAATTTAATTACTTTAAAAATTTTATTACTTATTTCATAATTAAAAAATATTATGCATGTTTATGATCCCCATATACTCACGAAAAAAGAAAAGATTTAATTAGAAGTTTACATAGTGAATATTTAGAATTGGAAAGAATAGGAAGAAACTTAAATATTGATCCTATTGATATAGAAAAACATAGAGAAATTAAAAGAGTAGTCTTACAACATAATGAATATTTAAGATTAAAAGAAGAAAACTTGATTAGACAAGAAGATATTAGATATATGGATGAATTTGGAGAAAGATTTTTAAGAAAAATAAGACAAAGATTATAATTCCACAAAATAACATTTCACGATCCGAGCCATAGTGGTATCAGAGCTAGTAGTTATACATAGAAATATATTTAGAAAAATGTCTAAAAAATTACCAGTAATCGGACATAGAGTATATAATTATAAATCTAAAGATTTACCAAATAATAGTCATTGACCATTAATAACTGAAACATATGAAAAATTTATACCATTTACACTATTAGGAGAAAGAGGAATTGGAGAACATAAACAATTAAATTGGACAAATTTATTTTTACATAATAAATTAGGAATAAGTTTAGATAAAATTACTAAAACAAAACTTAGAACAAGCAAAAAATTCAGAACAAGTTCAAGAAATTATCAATAATTTACAATTAGAAATAAGATAAATGATAGAAATAACTAATGATTATAAAGATATAAACAAAAATATATCCACACAAATATTATAAGTAAAGCAATATGTAAATAACCTATCAAAACAATTAATAACCTTAGAAAACCAAATTAAGCAAATAACTGATAAAATAAATAAAATAGGAAATATGGTAGGATATATGAAAACCCAATAGAAATTACAGAGCAAAAAACTAATATAGAACAAATAAATATGGTAAGAACAATTAAAGAAGAATAAATAGGGAAAAATGATTTACATAAAAGATTAGATAATATACAACAAAATATTAAAATTATAAACCAAAATATAACAAAAATATATGATGAAATAGAAAAAAGAAAACCTAAAAGGATAATAACTGACAAAGAATTTAAAGCCATCAATAGATTAGGAATAAATATGATTACTGAACAAATAGAAAAATTTATGGAAAATCTTAAAGAAGAAGGTGGAGAAGATTACATAACAGATGAAGATTATATAGAAAAATTTAAAAACCTTAAAATAGAAGAAATTAATATGAATGAACAACATAGAGCTTTAGTACTAACCTGATAAAATCCACCAGAATATATACAACAATCAGGAACTAACCAAGTTAAAAAAGAAAATACAAGTAATACTAATCCACAAAATACACTATAAATTTATATGAATCAAAGACAAAATCAAAATTTTAAAACAAATAATTTTATATCACAACAAAAATATTACACCAAGCCAAGTAAAAATTATCCTATAGAATATACACCATGGAGAAGTATGGAAACACAAATTAGTTCAAAAGGAAGATGGATATATTTAGGATGTGTGCAAGATGCAGATCATGAATTAGAATTATGGATGAAATCTATGGCTATGATGGCCTATACTAGAGAATTAACAGGAAAACAATTACAATTAATGTTAGAAAATACATTTATAGGAACCACTGCAAGATGGTGGAGAAATTTAACAGAAACTTATATAGGACAAGTTAGAGGAAATGACCAAGATGAAATAGAAACTATTTTAAGCAGATATGAAGATGCATTAAAAAGAGAATATTTTTGAAAATGCAGAATATAATCAGAATATTTTGACCAAGATTCTAATTCCATTATTGTATTTATCAATATGTGATATGTGTTACTTTAAACAATTTGCATGTGAATGTAGAGAATATTTTGAAAAGGCAGAATATAATCAGGAAACATATAGTATGAAAATTATGAACCAAATATTCTTTAAATTACCAAACCCATGGAATTTAGAATTATTTAAGGACTAGGAAAAATTAGAAATACCATTAAGTAATAATAGTCTAGGAGCAATAATACAATTTATATAAATGAGACAACAAGAAAAATGTATGGAAGCAAATAATATGATAAAATTCCATAAAGCAAGTAAAAAATCATTAAGCTGTGATAAATTACAATATAAACCAACACAATGGGGATGTCATCTAGAAAGAAAATATAAGAAAAAAAAATATTATAGAAAAGATAAATTTAGAAATAAATTTAAAAAAAATTCAATAAATACAAAAAACCATTTAATAAAACATTTATAAGGTATAGAATATCATATAAGAGATATTTAAGGCAAAAACAAAACAAAACAAAAACATACCCTAAAAACCCTAGAAAATGTAAATGCTATTCACGTGGAGAAGTAGGACATATATCTCCAGAATGTCCTAAGAAAGATAAAAAGAAAAATATGATGTATATCTTATTAATATAAAAAGAAAATTACAACTTATTACCTATTGAACAAGAAGAAGAATGGGAAGAAATTCCTGAAGATGAAGAAATTTATGAATTAGAAGAACATGAAGTAATAAATACAATAATGAAATTAGAATCTTCAGAAGAAAGTGAATCTAATGAATCTAGTGAAGAAGAATATTTATATATAAATATGATTAGACAAATTAATGAAGAAGGTACATCTAATGAATATGAATACCAATTAGAAGAAAATGAAGAACAACTAAATGAAAGATTAATATTTAATCCTAAAATGTATGAAAAGATCTTAGAATCAAAATTAGATGTAGAACCAAAAGAAATATTTAATTTACCATTTTGGCAGAAAAACAAAGAAATAGCATATGTAGCAAGAAACCATAGTCACCGTATAGACATAAGAGATACTATAGGAAATACATTAATATCTATAATAAATGAAGAAATTATAAGACAAGAAATAAACCTATTGAATCCTGAACTAAAAGGAAAAATAAAGAACATATATTTAGGAGCCGTACAGATTATAGCAAAAGCCTATTTCAGAGAAGGAATAGATACACCTATAGAATTCTATATTATGGATGATAGAATTGTAAGTTCAATACAATATGCTCTAATAGGAATTGTAACAGGAAACTTAATGTACCAAAAAGTAAAATTCACAATAAGACCAAATTTCAGCATAAGTATGGGAGAACAAAATAAAAATAAAAGCCTTAACATTATATTACAGATTAAGAGGAATAGATATGGAACCAGGAAGTAAAACTATAAGTTTAACTATTAGAACAATATATGCTTTTACTAGTAAGCATGAAGTCAAAATTAAGAATGCAACGAGAACACATATAATAGAACCCATATTTAAAAATTTATTAGAATACAAACCAGCTAAAGAAAATTCAAGAATGACAATACCAGAAGATATAGAAATAGATTTCAATCAAGCTAGAAGATTAGTAAATATGGATAAACCACAAATAAAATTTGGAAGAAGATCAATTAGCCTAAGAAGAAATACTAGTACAAGATCATTACCTGAAATAGAAAATAGAAATGATTCAGAAAAACAAATAATGACAAAAATATATAGAAAAATACCAAGAATGAATCTATCTAAAAGAAATGAGACAAAACAATTTGAAGTTATGATAGAAATTAGAATAAATGGAAAATGGAAAGAGCAGAAAGTATTAATAGATACTGGAGCAACTGTATCTTATATAAAAGAAAACATAATAGGAGATTTAGAACTTAAAGTAACAAATAATCCAATTCAAATACAATATTATTTTGGAAATATTCATCCCATGGATACTTATGTAGAATTACCAATAAGAATAAACAAAAGAAATGAAATAATCATAAACATGTACGTAGAACATACATGAAAGGTAAATACGGAATTACTATTAGGAACAAACTTCTTAGAGCAAGTAAAATCATATTACATAAAAGATGATAGAATGCTATTAACAATACAAAATGAGAATCTAGTTATACCAAGGTTATTATGAATAAAATATAAGGAGGAAGAGAACATATTTATATACTAACCAAAATGAATTACAATGGATATCTTAGCAGAAATTATCATGCATTGTTTGATACAGAAACATCATCCTGTTTGTTTAAAGAAAATGTATTACCCCCAGAAATGTAGAGTAATAACAAAGATAATGAAGAAAGAGTAATACTTGCAAGATTTGATGGAAGCACAAACCTAATAACTAAAGTAGTAAGAAATGTTAAAATACAAATAGGAAAATATGAATTACAAATACCTTATGTATATCAACTTGATGATATGCCAGGGGATATATTATTAGGAAATAACTTCATAAAACAATATTATCCAATAACTATTGATGAAAAAGTTATACTTTTATCTACCCCTTGTCACCATATAGTAATAGCAATAAGAATTAATGATCCTTACTGTAGAGGAAAAATGCCTCATATAGCAGCTCAGCGTGGTGATGATAGACAAAAATTAACACAAACAACACAATTTATGCCTAATAAAAATAGAATAAATCTAGTACAAGAACATTTTGATCAAATAGTAATAAAAAATATTACGGAAAAATTATTAAAATTATCAGGAGATAATCCTTTGAAAAAATGGCACATAAATAAACCTATGTCATAAATTATACTAGAAGATGACACTAAGATTATTAGTGTAAAACCAATTAAACATACACCAAAAGAATTACCTGAATTTGAAATGCACATAAAATAAATGCTAGAAAATAAATTCATTAGAGAATTTAACAGTAAACATAGTAGTCCAGCCTTCATTGTAATAAAACATTCAGAACAAAAAAGAGGAAAATCTAGAATGATAATTAATTATAAAAGGTTAAACACTTGTACAAAAGAATTAAAATATCCAATACCAAATCAACAGATATTATTTAACCAAATTAGATATTATTTAACCAAATTAGAGGAAAGAAATATTTCTCTAAATTTGATCTTAAATCAGGATTTTATCATATTATGTTAACTGAAGAATCTAGACATTTAACAGCTTTTACGGTACCACAAGGATTTTATGAATGGAATGTATTACCTTTTGGATTTAAAAATAGTTCAGGAGAATTCCAAAGGTACATGGATAAAATATTTAAAGATTATTATCATTTTATTACAGTATATATTGATGATGTTCTTATTTACTCTGAAACTAGACAATACCACCTAAAACATGTTAATATTTTTATAGATATTGTAAGAAATAATGGAATTATATTATCAGCTACAAAAATGGAGATAGCTAAAGAAAATGTAGAATTTTTGGGATCTATAATAAGCCAAGAAGGAATAAAACTCCAAAAACATATTGGTACAAAAATACAAGAATTTGACAATCATATAAAAGATAAAACATAATTACAAAACTTTTTAGGACTTGTAAATCAGACTAGGAAATGTGTACCTAACTTAGCAAAACATTTAATCCCATTACAAAAAAGACTAAAAGGAAAAACTAGATGGACACCATGGTCTAAAGACGAAGAAGAAGAAGTACAAAAAATTAAAGACCTTTGTAAAGATTTGCCAGAATTAAAATTACCCAAAAAAGAATGTGATTGGATTATAGAAATCGATGCATGCGAAACAGCATGGGCAGCAGTACTTAAATATATTTATCCAAATGAGGATAAGGAAAGGATTGCACAATACACTAGTGGCAGTTTTATTCAAACCCAAACTAATTATCATATAAATGAAAAAGAATTATTAACTGTAAAATTTGCTATTAAAAAGTTCGAATTATTTGTTGTTACTACAAAATTCAAAATTAGAACCGATAATACACAAGTCAAATATTCGTTAACTAAAGAAATTGATCTAACTATTACAAATAAAAGGTTAATTAGATGGCAAGTAGAACTTAGCCGTTATGATTTTGAAATTATTCATATTAAGGGTACTGACAATGTTATTGCAGATTATTTATCAAGACATGGAAGACATACTTAAGAAAGTAGAAGAAATTAACTTGGCCATGGGTCAAATGAATATCAACTATTCAAATCTATTCAACCATGTGAATACTTGCATGACCCAGATTGTACAAATTAACAGTGAACTAGTCTTTTACAAATCAAGGGTTAATTCTCTTAAGGAAATGAACAAAGGAGGATCTCAATCCTCTCTAGTGAAGAATTTATCTGTAGGACTTCCTATTGCGGAAGAAGTATCTAATGTATCAATTATTGGAAGTTCATCTTCCAAAGTCATTAGCAAAACTATTGAACCATCTAAAGAAACTTTTTTGGAAGCTGCGAAGAAACCAGCAGTCGTAACAAAGGAACTTTCAGAAAAGGAGAAAGTTATGAAGAAACTATAGACATTCTTGAAGTATGTGGAATATCTAAACAAGAGGACAAAAGAAGGAGAATGGCTAAGGACAATTAGCCATCAAAAAATCAATAAAGCAATTATTTTTCCAGGAGCAGAACCAAGAACAGTCAAGGGGCTGTTTGACCAAGGACTTATTCAGTGCATCTACCCTAGCAAGGATATGAAGGAAATATCATTATTACCTAATTCTATCAAGGCAACAGTTAAAACATATTTTGGAATTACCAAAGCTGAAAAGATCTATGTCAGGATTTACTCAGCCATTCCAGAATTTATTGATGAAGAATTTATAAGGGTAGAACATATTGTAAAACTTGGAGTAACTAGCAAAACTATTCTTTCAGAACCAGAGATTAAACCATTTAACAAAGAAGAACAGACACAAGCTATTCCAGAAAAAAAGGCATTGGGATTTAAAGTCATGTATACCGAATTAAGGGATACCCTTACACAAACTAATGTTTGGGTATATGAATCTAATGATGACACATTATTAATCTACAACATTGCAAGAATAAATCAAGTTAATTGTCAATTATGAAAATTAAGAGAATATGCTGAGAATATACTTGTCAGCAATTTGGATCTTAGCAAAGGAGCCTATGAATATCTACATCAACTAATGGAGGTAGAAACGGGTCACAAGTGTAATAATTGTGGGGGATCTACTCAACTACAATGAAGATGAAGCATACCTTTTCTGAACATGAATTATTCAAGGCATGGAGGTCCAAACCCATCTGAAACTTTAGAAAAGCAGTAGAAATTATTGTAACTTTAGCTTTACTTTATCTACTTTAATTTTCAACCAAGTATGTAAAAGATAGGGAATATTATCTTGTTCCCCATCTTTGCTTTTACCAACTATAAAAGGAGGAGTCTCTCCTCATTGTAAGCATCCGAAAATCATATTGGTTTTCAGCAATAAAAATCTATATTCTCTCTATCTATTGTATTTCTTTTCATTCCTAATTCAAAATTTTCTTTCATCAAACCACTTCAGAAACAATTAGCAGAAGGTATGCCTAACTAAACTTCACATAGATATATATGAAGTCATAAAATAGTTAGTAATATTCTATTTATTTATGAGTCCATAAGTTTATTCTTTATAAAACTCTTGTTAAAAGAGTACATCCAGAGGTAGGAAACGAAACTAGATTGTGCTGAACCTCTTTGAAGTGTTTGTTTAAGTGTTAAACAGAAAGTGTTGGAGTAAGTCTTTCGAGCATCCTTTAATGCGTAAGTTTTTTGAGCAGCAACGATCTCCTATGGAGCTGTATTTAATACTTAGGTAAATAACTGAAGAGTATTTGGTCAAAAATCTTTTAAAATCAAATTTAAAAAGAAGCGTGATGGACCCATAGATAGAAAGACGTATTATTGATTATTTATGGTGTATTATATATCGTCTTTTTTATTGATATTATCCAAGTACTGTTATCATAGTTTTAAATTTATCATTTTGCTTATGATATCTCTTACATGTTTTTACATATGTTGAAAATTTGTTCCAAGAATTAACTATTTGAAGATGATTTGAATTAATAGCCTAAATTTAAATATTTAGTTTTATAATTTATGAATACAGAACATTTAATAGAATTAAATCCTTCAGAAGTAAACGACTTTAAGTATTTAAGAGAAGAAACAATTAGAAATTATAAGAGAAGATTTAGGAAAATTTTATAATTTATTAGACTACTCAATAAAAGAACCCTCATTTACAGATTGTTCACAATTTATTAGAATTATAGTAAATAAAGGAAGAATAATTAGTGATCTAGAGAAAAAAATTGAAGAATTAAATATAATTATTGAAAAAAAGAGTTTAACATATAATAGTATATATTACGCATTTTATGTAAACAATAAATTTAGAGATATAGACATAACATCAGAAAACTAAAAGAATTATAACTAGAAGGATAACATAATAATTGTACATTCAAAATTTTTGTCTTTTAGCCGTTGTACAACTGTTAGTACAGTTTGTTAGTACATATAGCAAGGTCCTTTTTAAAAGTTGGTCTTCATGTAATTTTCACTAAAAAGAATTCATTATTTTTCATTAACAATATAATTGGCATTTGTAGAACTTCACCATTTTTGCGTAGTTGTAATAGTTTTCAAAATTAAACTTTTTCGTTTGGTAACATAATTTGACTTATAAATTGATTTATTTATAATTTTGAAGTATAAAATAGTGATTAAAATTTGGAGAAACAAAATATGTGTAGTTAAAAAATAATTTGAAAAATTGTGTAATTTATAAACATTATTATAAATCATTTTCTTAAGTTTAATGAACACATGCTTAAATAGACACTTTTCATTTAACAAGCATGAAACTCCACATTTTTTTTTTTTTTTTATGTAGTGTTAGGCGTCTCATAGTTGCCAATTATTTTTTGACCTTTTTTTTTTTTTTTTAGATAAATGTGTTGTTAGAAATTGGAAAGAGGAAATGTGTGTGATTAAAAAATGATTCGTGTAATTATGTTGTTTATAAATTGATTTATAAATAATAATGATTGTATTAAAGAACAGTGTGCTATACTCTATTTGTTAACATCTTCATATTTAAAATTATGTTTTTATATTTTCGGGGTAAAATATGTGGTTAAAAGTGAAGAAAAATGTATGTGATTAAAAAATATTTTGAAGAATTATCTTCCAAAAAACTTGTTTTTAAAAAAGTTTGCCAAGCATTAGGGTGCATTTGATTGCCTATATTTTTCATGAAAAATGTCTAATCAAGGAAAATAATTTCTTTTTTTCTTGTTTAATTAACAAATTTTTTATGTAAAAGATTTTCTAGATATAAATAAATAAAATATGTTTTAATCAATTTTCTGCCAATTATTTTCTCTAGCTTTAGGTGAGAAAATAAAAAGGATCAATCACACCCTAAGCTTTCCTCAATAGAATATATGTACGGTGCGAGAGAGTCCAATTATTATTTCTTTCCTTTCACCAAGCAAAAACAAATGAAGTTTCTGCTTTCAGCTATGCTTAACCAAAATAGCATTACACGCACAAAACACATTCTCGGTGTCTTTATGTAAATGACCCCAATGCTCCGTTCTTACTGCCTATTCTCTCCACAGGCTTGACTGTCTTTTTCTTTATGGATTTAGGGTTGGTAGGCTTTGATGGTTTTGTGTGTTCAGAAACAAGTACTAAAACTGGTAATGATTTTTCTTCAGAAAATGCTGCCGAGGCCAAGAACAAATGGCATGGATCTGGATTAATTCTCAAGCACCAAAGGCTTGGTAATATTGTAAATCCAGATGATTTTAGGGATTTTAAGGTGGCCAAAACTGGTTATAAAGATAATTTTTCAGCTGCTGCTTCCAAAGATATGCTGATACATCAGAAAATTCCCTTTCTGAGATCTAATAGCAGTAATTTCTCTGACGGCCAGCAAATGCTCAGCTTCTCTTCACCCAACTCCCAAATATTACCTTACTATCAGCAGACATCATGTGCCTTTAGCAGAAACCCAGGTTCGCATTACATTTTTCAAAATTTTTTTTTTTCCAACTTCATTTGCTGTTCTGATAGCATGGTCATTATTTTTGTCTGCCTCGGTTCTTTCTCAAGTCTCATCTATCGAAGAGAGGGAAAATGCTGTTTTTTTTCTATTTTTTGTGCTTTTGAGAAAATGGGCTTGCCTTTCCAAATATTCAATCAGAATGGTAAGTGTTGAAAAATTGAAGAAAATGTGAAGTTCAGTTGAAAAAGAATACAGTGCAGAAAATATTGGAATGTGAGGATATATGAGAAATGGCCCAGTTTTTTTTTTTTTTTCCTTCTCTCCTAGTCCCGTTCAACTAAAGCCTGAAATTTTTTTTTATAAGTTATTAACTTCAAGAAACAATTAATTTCCTAAATAACTTTTTTGATGCTCAAAGGTAAGGCCATCTCTAACCCATCTACAGTAAGTGTGTGTTTGATGTACATTATTTTGGAAAAAATTATTTTGAATAGTGATTGATGTGATATTGTGTTTTTGAAAATGAAAGAAAAAATTTGAATTTTTGTATAAAATATTTTATAATATTAAAATATGTGGTTAAAATTGATTATTTAAAAATAGTTTTTTTAATGAATTCCAAACATGAGCTAAATTTGATACTAAATTTTGACTTTTACTAAATTTGAACTATCGTTACACTATTTCAATTTCTCTACTCCAATCAGGCAACATTAAATCTTATACCAAAAAATATTATACACTATTCATTATATTCCTTATTTTTAAAAAAAAAAATACAATTTCATTATATTTAATTATTTAGCTAATTAAATACAAAAAATGTATTTATATTTTAATAAATAATATTTTATAAAATTAATTAATTATTTTGAAAAATTTAAAAATTAATATTAATGTTATCGTAATGTAATTGACTACGATTGAATAAAAAAAATTAAAATTTATTTAACTTCAAAAATTTATGGCTTATTTCAAACTTACGTAACATTTTAAAAACAAACTAAACAAAAGTGTAGGAATCAAGGGGATGAGAAAAAAATGAAATAGGAACAAACACACCCAAAACAAAGTGTAGGGACCGAAAGAAACAAAATGACTGGGCCGCTGCACTGTAGCTGGAGCACAATTGCTGCTGGGCTGGAGATGGCCTAAGAACATTGGGACTTTATTATTGTCAAAATAAGTAACTTACATGACGCAGCATCCGATGATTTATTTGGTTGTTTGTTCATGTTCCAGGTTTGAATGGTGGTGGCATGCATGGAGTGAGAGGGCCAATAACTCCATCACAATGGATGGAGTTAGAACAACAGGCCCTAATTTACAAATACATTACTGCAAATATGCCCATTCCTTCCTATCTTCTCAATCCCATTAGAAAAGCCCTTCAATCTGCTGCTTGCTCAACCTTTTCTGGCCTAAGAGCCAATACTTGTGAGTTTCCCCTATTGTAACTTTATTATGTTGCTACATGTTCTTTTTGTAGTGGAGAATTCAGATTTGGCTAAGGTTAAAAGTAACTTAAAAGTTGTTTATAAGTACAAATTTTAAAGAAAGTTATATTGCTTGAAAATAAGTAATTACTTGTTTCAATTGCTGACTTCCAAGTTCAAAAAGGATGAGATATGTTTTTGTGAAGATCATGTGTATTCTTTAGCATTTTACCATCACTTAGTTCCTTTGAACGTATGCTAAACAGTGGGGTGGGGCGGCTCCTTCCATTTGGGTTTTTCCAACACCGACCCTGAGCCTGGAAGATGCCGGAGGACTGATGGGAAGAAATGGAGGTGCGCGAAAGACGCAGTTTCCGACCAGAAATATTGTGAGCGGCATATGAACAGAGGCCGCCATCGTTCAAGAAAGCCTGTGGAAGGCCAACTTGGCCGTTCCGTTTCTGGAGCCACCACCACTATTACTAGCAAGTTGACACCGGTTGCTTCATCCACATCAGGATCAGTGGTGGTGGTGGCTGGAGGTGGTACCTCCAACAGTTTCGGTCTCTCACATGAACATCAGCTCAGTAACTACCAGCCTGGTTCGTGTATTTCTTTGTCTGCAACCCCTCAAATTAACAGGTAGATTAAACAGCGTGGCACAAACTCTCTCATCCGTTCCATGTTTCTCACTTCAAAGTTTTAACCTTGGTGGGATGGATTAAATAGTACTTGAGATTGTTAAGGAATATTAAGAAGTTAAAATTTGTTGATTATTCTATCTATTCATGTTCGTTACTATGTGTTACGGGTATTTTTAGTCACCTTTAGTCTATCCCGTAATGCATGAATTGTTCATATCATGAGGTCAGATGTTCAAATTCTTGAGGACGCACCTAGTCTATTGGGACAAAAATCTCCTTCAAATGAGAACAATTCGTATATTACGGGGTACATCACAGGTGATCAAAAAATGCCGTAACATTAAGAAAAATGCCGTGTGAGATTGTTATCTTTTGGTCTAAAAACAATTTATTTATTTATTTTTTTTCTAGCAGAAATTTCCTTGACAAGGAACACGTGGATAAGGGATATCAGCATACAATGAGTCTATCCATTTCATCTTCACCATCAAATCTGAAACAAAATCAATCTTCTATTGCTGATCAGCAAAATGCATATAAAGAATCTTCTCAATCAGAGTTCCAATTGGACTGCTCCAATTCTTTGTTCAACTCCGGGAAGGAGAGTTCTGTCCTTGTGAACTATGGTATGAGTAATAATCCGGATGATAAGGAAAGCAAGTCACAGCATCCATTTCGCCAGTTTATGGGTGAGTGGACGAAAAACCCGACCAATCCCTCAGCTTTCTCATGGGCTGATGTTAGGACACAGCCGACAATGTCTATGCCGATGGTTTCCTCTGACTTCGTGGCTTCTACCTCGTCTCCAACAAATGAAAACCTCGCAGCCTCGTCATTGAGAATGTCTCAGGAAATAGAAGCTACCCAAATGGGATTGGGACTGGGTACCCTTGTTAGTGAAGGAAGCCAAAGGCAAATGAATTGGATTCCTGTTTCATGGGACTCTTGTGGGGGTGGACCCCTCGGGGAGGTATTGAATAGCACAAATAACAGCGCAGGGGACTCCAAGAACACCATAGCGCTCGACC
The DNA here is from genome assembly GCA_963555705.1 of Ligustrum vulgare. NCBI lineage: Eukaryota > Viridiplantae > Streptophyta > Magnoliopsida > Lamiales > Oleaceae > Ligustrum > Ligustrum vulgare. The sequence goes on along the minus strand of OY743183.1, from coordinate 34,662,646 downwards.
TTATGAAAGAGGGCGGACATAGTAGCCCACGATCGGCATCGTCTCCTACTGCGGTTTTACAAAGGGGTGGTGCCTTTGGGTCCGTTTCTAACAGCAGTGCAGGGGAGTAGACAGGGAGCCCAATAGCACGGATGAAACTGGTTTCTAGTTTAAAGCATCCATCCTAAGTTGCATTGCAATGTCACAACCTATCTTTTATCTGACAAGTATTGAAATTAAATTATCTTTCCAGTTGAATTTTGTTAATTTCTTAACCCTTTTGTGATCGTTTTCTTAACCAGTCGCCATGGTTTGCTGTTATAGTACTTGAATATTAATGCAAGAATTGTAGAATTCCCCACACCGTTGCTCAATTTGGTTCTATTAGTTGTTACTAGTTCTTCCACCCATGCGATGCACGGGAAGTAACAACTGATTAAAGAAGTAATGATGCGGTAGTAGATGACAAATGCAGCAGAATAAATACGATTAGCAAGAATAATATCTCATCCTTAGACCTTAAATGTTCTCTTCCTCTTGATGCAAATTTTGAAAAATTTCTTTGCCCACAATATTTGTTGAATTTGTTTAAATATTTAAAACACGTTTAACAAAATAAACTCTAGCATGTAAATGTAGATAAATAATCTTAAACATAAGATTATTTAACAAAATATAAAATGTAACATGATTATTAATATATGTGGTTGTAATACATATTTGAAAAACATTTTCACAAAATATTATATTGACACTTTGAAAACATTCTCACATAAATTATTATAAACCGAGCAAAGAAGCTTGGGATGTTGAATTTTCTCATGAAGCTCAATAGGCTGAATGTTTTCAAGAGTATATTTATCCCTCGCAAACAGGACTTACAAGAGTGATTAAATACTTGTACCATGTTACATCTTTCTTAATAATCAACATATTTTACGAAATAATTAAGTTGGCTTAGCTCCTATTCTTCAATTTTGAGTGATACTTCGTATCAAATGCACCTAGATTGAAAAACAAATATGAAAAAACAGTATCAAAATGGATTGGATAAAACATTATAAAAGTTAAACAATTGTAACAAATATCATAATAAACAATAATTAAATCACCTCATTGAAGAAATCAACATTTTAAAATTCTTTAAGAATAAAAATTTTAAAAGCATTCTTGGGTGTACTAATAACCACTATAAATTATAGTAGTGCAGAATAACCACTATAAATGAGAGAGGCGGAGAAAAAATAAATTAAGCTTCAATGACAAGTAGAAAATAGTCACGAATATGACAATCTCCAAACTTCAAACTCAATGTTAGTTTTGGTTCAGCATAGCCACAATACCATTTAAGAAGTTCTACAATAATGGATAGGGTGTGAATAGAATGAAATTTAGCATTTTGAGCCCTTGTCATTTGTTAATTAAGAAATTAACCATTCCCACCTAACAGTTCCATTTCAATATTTTAGGGTTGTAAACAATAACGCCAATAATGATTATTCACAATAGCATTTCAGTCTCTTCATATGTGGAGCAGAGAATGCATATCTAGTTCCCATGTAGCTCAAGCTTGGAATGAAGAAGAGATTAGAAGAATTAAACTTACCAAACTGCAATAATCAATGCATAACTTATAAAAAAATAATCATTACATTTAAAGTTTTAGATGCAAAAGAGGAAATACCTTTAAGGTACCTAGTAAGAAAATGAAAAATGGCCGAAGTGTTCATAATTCTTTCAAGTTACATCAGTATGTAGAAGAATCTTAAAGAAGCAATAGGAAAAAAAGTTGAAAAAAGGCTCGTGAGCAGGCCTACACATATGTTGGTTTGATTCATATACATAAGAAAAAAAACTCAAGGCAATATGAGATTCTCTCTTATGGTCTCGTCTGTAATGCTTGCATCTAAAATAGTTTCAAATAATCAGAAAGTTATCGATATTATACCAAAAAAATCTCAAAATCACTGATGTTAAGGAACTGAAATTTTGTTTTGAACACTTAAAGATTGAAACTATATGGTGAGAACCCCCAAATAAAGAGGAAATATTCAAACTTTTTTGCAAATTTGAAGATTCAAATATATAGAAAAACACATCAAACTAACAATTTCCAAATGAAATATTAATAATAAAGTCAATCAATCTATGAGTTTACCCAAAAAATTAACATGAATTACAGAATAACATCACAATTCATTTCAAATTCTTGCATCCAAATATTCAAATATCTATATTCATAAATATAATTGAGGGAGAAAAATACCCATGATATCCTTGGGGATAATATTGCAACACTTCTTCCAACTCCTCAAATTCAAAGTCATGAAGAATCACAGTCAATAAATAGGCAAGTTTAGATAACCTTGGTGACCCAAAAGGACGAATTACTGAAAACTCAGGACTTCTATCTATAGGTCTTGAAGGAAGGCATAAAAACATGTCCTGGATATGAAATATGATAATTCTTAAAATATGTAAGAATAACTAAGAACTCCCCTTCTTAGTACTTTGTACTTGTGAACATAATCATAAAATTACCTCCAATATAGTATCTGCTCCATACTCTTTCCTCCAATTAAGCATTTCTTCCCACATCTGGATGGTCTTCTCAATGTTAAAGTCCCTTGCTATCAAAAACCTAAAAGCTATCAATAGCTCCAGATTCAACTGATGGTTCCTGATGAAATAAACTTAGACATTAATGTTGACCTATGGTTAACTTAACCTTATTGTTTTGATAATAACAAACAAAATTATATTGTGTTATTAACAAGTGTGTTTCAAGTGTTTCATGTAATGATAATCTTCAAAGCATTCAAAGTACAAATCATCTCTTGAAGATAAAAGATCAAAAACATACGATGTGATGTTCAAGACATGAAGCATGATAGTATGAAGATTGAGGAATGAAGCCTACAAAGAATTGAGCATTTACAAATTGCTTTTCAATCTTATGTAAGGTTAATGCATCAGTAGTTGCCAATGCACTTTATAAAGCTCAAGTAACATTTTTAAAGTCATTAAAATATCTTTTTCAAAATCAACTTTGATAAGAAAACCTTGAAAAATCAAAATCTTGAAATGCTGATTTTTGAGGTCGACCGCAAATCAAATGAGGTCGACCGAAAATTTAATCAGGTCGACTGCACTGTCTATTTTTGAACTCCAACGGTTACATTGAGGTCGACCGCATGGCTGAATAGGTCCACTGCAAGAGTCAGTATGTGTGAAATTTGCTCTATAAATAGCCCTCTCCCTTACATTCAATTCCACCAACTTACAAGAGCATTTAAGAGAGAAATTGATTGAGAAAATCATTGAGCTTACTTTGTTTTACATTCTATTTCATTTATTGCAAAGAATTTCTTAATTGGTCAAAAACTTTTCATATCTTTATCAAGAATTCTATTTTGAAGAAAACTTTTTACTCTTACTTTATTATTGATCATTGATTGAGTTCTTCATTACCAAACACTTATTGAAGTGTATATCTTTCTTCATACTTAACTAAGTATTATTTGGAAAGAGAGATCATTGGTTGAAAAACTTTGATTCAAGCAAAACTATTTCATATCATTTATCAAAGTTTTCATACACACTTGAGCTTTAAATAGTAGCTATCTATTGAAGTGTTATTCTAAAACTTTCAAGATACTTGACTTGATCATATCATTTGTTAAGAGAGTTTATTCAGTTGTAAAATTCTCATTTGTATTTTATTTATGATTTCGAGATCCTTGTGAAAACTTGATTGTAAAGGATAGGTGCTCCTTGTTGTAAAGTCACATAAGGATAAGTGTTCATTGTTGTAAGTCACTTAAGGATTCGATACTCCTTGTTGTAAGTTATCAATATAGTGGATTTGACCTTACTCGTAATGGAGAGCTCGGTAACGGAAGATGTAGATCACGTTGGTTGATTGAACCTCCTTAAATCATCGTTTGCACTCTCTTATCCCTTTTACTTACTTTCATTGCACTTGTACTTATTTCTTATTTCATATTGTGCAATATCCTTTTATTGTAGTATTTGGTAAATTGTCTAAGTTCTTTTATTCCTATCTCTTTACCTTGATAAGTTTAGTGCTCCTAATCATTTATTATTCATAATTAGTTAATTGTATCAAACTTAAGAGTATTTATCGAAAAAGTTTTGTAAAATCAATTCACCTGTAACGCCCCGAGTTCCGAGGAGCGCGGGAACGCCACTTTTCTAAATTCTTGAATAAACTTTGTTGCGGAAAATGACTAAATATTAAATATCGCATTTTTTGAATAAAAGTTTAGCGATAACTCAAATGGAATAAGTAAATTTGTACAAGTATATAAAAATGACAGTTCTTGATAAAATGAAATAATTATTTCAAAGTTCACGAATTTAAAAAAAAAATATCAATTTGCAATTTGCCGTCATTGCCCATCACTCGCCACCGTCTCCGAAATCTGTAAAAATGTTAAAATAACGGGTTGAGCATTTCAAAAATGAAATACTCAGTAGACTCAACGCCAGTAATTAATCTACAAGACAATTGAACACATAATCATGCAAATAATGTAGTGACATTCTTTTCTTATTCATAGGCATCACATAGTGAACGCAAATGAACACATTCTTTTCTTTTCTTGGCTAGCAGATAAGTTATGCCCAGCATAACATAAATTATTTATCACAAAAGAGATATTCTTTTCTCATGCAATTAAGCATAAAATCACACAAATCCACATACTACATGCAATTATAATATAAATCAATTATTGGGGGCGAGTCTACCTTAAATCCGACGAGTGCAAAGTTGAGCGGTAAACGACTTAAATTCTTTAAATCTTCGTACGCCTCGTCTAGCCAATAAGTTAAATTAGTCTTTAGAAATTTATAGTTTAAGAATGATACATTAAAATTTGAGGACTGAAATTGATGATTTGAAAGTTGAGGGACTAAAATGAATACTTTGAAAGTTGAGTGGCTAAAATGAATAATTTAAAAGTTGAGGGACTAAAATGAATTCTTTGAAAGTTGAGTGGCTAAAATGAATAATTTGAAAGTTGAGGGACTAAAATGTAAATTTTCAAAAGTTGAGTTGAAACTCAAAACGAATATTAAACAATAGGGCTGAAATAATAGATTTTAAAAAAATGAAGGGCTGATTAAACTCATTTAAAACTTAAGGGCTGAAATTGATGATTTGGAACCAAAAAGGGACTGAATTGAATAACTTTAAAAGTTGGGGGACTGAAACAAAAGATTTTGAAACATACGGGCTGAAATGTAAATTTCTAAAAATATATTAATATATATGTATATATCCCTCATATCTCTCTCTCTCTCTCTATCGTTAGAGAGAGAGATATATCAGCGAAGAAGAAGGGGGCGAAGCCCCTTCCTCCGTCCAGCTGCTGCCAGCACTTCAGCCGGCGAGGCGCCGCCGGAACGAGGTGGTGGTGAGAGTGTGTGGTTAGGGAGAGGGCTTTTTGGGCGACTTTGGAGCGATTTGGGGCTGGAACCGAGATTCAAATTCGAACTTGGGCTGCGATTTCCATTGGTAATTCCGGCGATGGTTGAGGTAAGTAACTGGGTTATGTCTTATTCGTGGGTTTGGGTTAATTTGGGTTTTGTTTTGGGTGATTGGTGGGGATGTTGTGGCTGCGATGGTGGTTTGGCCGTGATGTGTTGGCGGTAGTCGGTGGTCCAAGCGGTGGCGAAGGGAGACTCCGGGATGCAGGTTGGTTGTGGTCTCGGGTGGGTGATGATGATGCTGGTTGGAATGGTTGGTGCAGTGTTGTGAGGGTATGTAGAGGTGAATGTGGAAGGTAAACTGTGGTGGTTGGCGATGAGTGCAGACGGTGGTGATGACTGTGGTCCTGTAGTGGTTCGGTAGTGGTGGTTGGATTGTGATTGCAGGCGGTTGGCAGTAGTGGTGGTTCTTGGTTGAACTTGATGGTGAAGGGTGGTTGAGTTTTGGGTGCAGCCGTGTTTCGATGGATAGAATGCAGCAAACTTTTGGTTGTGAATTTTGAATTGCAGACGATGGAGGTTCGATTCAGCAATGGAGGTAGAGAGGTGTATGGAATTCTTCATGTCAGAATTGGTAAACCGAGAGAGGTGGATTTCATAACCAACGTGGGAGTTGCTGAAAGCTTCAGTGTTGTGGTGTGAGTGATGCAAGTGAATTGGAAAATATATCATTTTGGTTGTGTATTAATTTTGGCAAATTTTGAATTTTGGCATATTGCAAGGGATTGAGGTTGATTAGTGGTTGTAAATAGGGGATTGATGGTATCTGCAAGAAGGCAAAGGGCGGATTGAGGGGGAAGAATTTTTGGGAAGTAAGAATCATCCATGAACGAAGAGCTTGAAACTTGAAAGAGGAAATGGGGTATATTAAGTCTTGATGTGGGGTTGATAATAGAAATAATTGGGTGAATGGTTGATTGAGAGGAATTGAGGAAAAATTTAGGAAATGAGGATATGCTAATTGGGGGTTTAAAGCATTTTAGACTTAAATAAATAAATAATGATCTTAGAATATTTTTGATAAAATTGGACTGGAGAATAAATTTTGAAAATGAGATGATTTTAATGGAATTGAAAGTGATCAAGGTTTTAATAAATTTAAAAATTCACTTAAAAGGCTAGACGAAAATGTGTTTAAAATAAATTGGTAAAGTCGTAACGACACGTTTTACATAATATTTATTTAAATAAATCATGAAAAATTCTTGGTCGCTACATCACCCACCTCTTGGTTAGTTTATCTTGGGCTAACAATTAAGGCTTAGGAAAATCTCCAAATACAAATGCCATCAGTGGCTAAATATTAACCAACTAATAGAGCAAAATAATTATTAACCCAGTCTAAAACAACATGCAACAACAAATAAGATAACAACTAACATAATACCAAGTCTTCGACAATAAGATTCTAATTTTATTTACAAACAAAAGAATTTAACAAACTGGTATTTAATTTGTCGTCTCTTCTGCCTGAATTCAAAACCATTGTTTATTTTCTGTGCCTGAATTCAAATTTATATTTACCAAACTGAAATTCACTATGTTCTAAATATGTTCTACATTTATATAAAGAATGTGTGAAGCTACCGTGTCTTTATTTTTTCCTGTACTATGAAAATTTAACATAAAACATGGAATAGTTTATAATTTAACTTTGCGGGTGTGATACATTAATATTTCTTAAGCACCCCCTATTCATCAAAAATTAACCACCTCCTATTCACAAACACAATTTCACCAGTGAAAATAATCCAAACCAATATAAGAAATAAACCCAAACTAAGATAACGCAATCAAGAAATTGTAATAAAAATCAAATTTAAAAAGAAAAACACAACGACCTTAAAAATTAAGCCAAAAATGGTAGTCCCTGTCTTGGGCAAAGATGGTTGCTTTAAACTACTTGCCGTTAGCATCTCATTCCTTTTGTATAAATCAAAGCAAAACCCACCCTTTGGAGACATTTCTATCGCCGTCTCATTGTTCTTCCAAATCTACTCAAGAAAATAACATGAATAATTAGAAAAAATAGTTAAATTGTTAATATGATTCTTGATGGATAAAATTCAAAACGCATTTATGATTATAACTTTTAAACCCATAAATACACACCTCACGTATCTAAGTGACAAATTGTGCCATACCAGTAGACGATATTTCCACAAACATCATGTATACTACATTCAAATGTATGAAAAAATTATCTCATGCTTATCATCTTCATTCTAGTTGACGAAGTTGTGCTCGAAGTTATTATCATGGACATTCAAGTGCTTATGTTTTGTTAGAGAAAGCAAGAGGGAGGGGGGAACTCAAAAAGAATAAGAGTGAAGCACAATGCTAGATGATGATTGGAATACTTGAGTAAAAGTGGATGACTCTCTTTCTCTCGAGAAAAAGGGGGAATAAAAAGGAAAAACCACAAACTATTTACATTTATCTTTACTTTGTGCAGTCCATAACTACTACTAATGAAAGGTTCAGTAAAATCAAACCTTTTGCAATCACATCAAACAAATAATTTTGGTATACCTCTATCAATTATAATGTGTTACTGGGATCTCACTATTCTTGTGAATCAGGCCCTCTAAATATCTACATAAACATGAAATGACCATCTATGAAAAAATGATTCTGCAAATATCAGATAATAATACACGAAAAGATTAGTAAATTCTTTTAAGATTCAACTAATCCAATTGATGATTCAGGATTAAAAAAAAGATAAGGACTACGGAGATAATCTAAAATAAGTTTAAAAAGAGAGATCCTTAAACTGATGTAACTTGCTTTTTTAAAGATATTAAGCTATATAAAATTAATACCAGATATCCAATATTTGAAAGCTTAAACTGTTAGAAGGGAAGCACGTTTACTTATTTCAATTTTTCTTAAACTTTGTCTTCATCAAGCCTAATTATCCAGTTATATTTTCTTCAATAAAGATCTCAAGAAATACATAATATAAAATTGTTGACAATCCAAATATTTAATAAAGGCATAATAGTTCTACTTGAGAACATATATAAATTCACCTCAATATAGATGAAGTTCTCTGCTGCTTCAATTAGAGAATAATAAGCTCTATGAATGCTGTCTTTAGTTTGGCTTGTTCCATCAGACCACTGGTTGATACTTCTGACAACCTACATGAAAAAAAAAACAAAGGTATTAAACTGGGATTGAACCATAGGTTAGAGCAGATGAATATTACAATATAACTGTTATTAATTATATGGTAAAAATCATTCAAGATCCTTCTAGTAGAGATGAATCAGGATGGAGTGAAAACCACTAGTCCTATTATGCCTCAAACACCAAATATTAATCAATTGATGCCTCAAGTAAATAACTACCTATCTTACCGTATTATACCATCTGTATTAAGCTATATATTATTAATTGTTTCAATTTCTTCATATCTTCCTTGCAATTTACTGAGAGCCAAAATATCATCCCAATGACAAAAACGAAAAAGAAAGAAGCCAGTTTTGTTTGACTACTATTAGCTTGTATACTCACAAAGCATAATTTCTCTAACAAGTGCAGCCCTGTTTACACCATGGATCAATCCATATGAATCAAGCATGACTAAAGAAGAGAGGTCTGGAACTTGGAACTGGGCGTGGAAAAGAATATTCTTGTACTATCTAGCTAAAAGATTTCCTAAATTTCTTGGTTGCTTTTACCATTGAACCTTTCTCTCTGGGAAGCCTAGACAAATAAATAAATGGTTATCTTTGTCACTGGGGGAAAGGCAAGTCCATCCCTTATGTCAACTCCACACATGATTTATTCATAGATTATCTTTTTAACAGTATATCTTGACCACTATTAAATCAGTGCATATATCAAGATCAAATTAGGTCTGAGATAAAATAAATGTCTATAGTAGAGCAAATAAAATTCAAGTGGGAGGCCAATACCCATTACCAAATAAAATTCAGCTTTAGCGTCTATTAATTGCATATCTCTTACCACCTGCTATCAACACTGGAAAACAAAAGACCGAATGAATTGTCTATAGGAACCAGATTAAAAATTGAACAAAGTCATATGCTAGAGGCCTCAACATATTATCAATTTCTGCCATATTTGCAAACTGAACCAAACTATTTAAATGCACTTGCAAAAAGCTACACCAGATGAAATGCATGAAAAATCTGAAGAATATACTCTCTAAGTTTTGACATTTAACTAATTAATCACATTAAAAAAAATTATCAATGGGATTGAAAATCGAAGCCATACCTTTCGTAACATTGACGACTTCAGTTCTTGCTCGAGCAACTGTGGTTCTGGTCGGAAAATTGAAGAATTCGCAAAAGAAAACCCAAATTACATCTGCAAAAGAAAGACACAGATATTACAAACTAACCAAAAATCATGCAAAGAGGACTTTTGATCTATCGACTACAGTAAAGAATGAGAAGATGTCTGCCATTTTTTTTGCAAGGGTTTTTATTGAGGCAAAATCAGGACCTAATGATTTTGCATTTGTCTGTGAGGAATAATAAGATTCAAAGAAGACTACTTACGTTCAACACCAAACCAAGACGTAAATGACTACCAAAATCGCCGTGAAATAGAATGCTAAATTTCTTTCAACTTCATGATTTTGAAACATCAGAAACTGGTGTGTCACCACTTTTCCCATGTTTCCCAGCAGATCTCTTTGCTCTTGTCTCGAAAATAAGAGTGAAATTTCCAATAATTCTTGGAGTAGGGCTGGCAGTTTTCTTGGAAGGAACAGACAACCTTCTTGGTGGCTTGGCAGGAGTTTTGTGGCGGTGCATTTCGCGGCGGGCCGAAGTGGCCATTCATTTTTGCCTGAGGATTTTGAAAATGGGAACGCTGGGGCAAGGGCAGCTGAATTCAATAAGAGGCAAAATCAAATAATGCTGGGTGGGAGAAGACAGGTATTGGTTAGTCAGATTTTTTGTCAGACTTTTTTCATTTTTTAAAAGAAGATAGAGAACAGATACATTTCGTTTGGGAAGATTTTTCTCTTTTTGAATTCATCATCCCTTCAACAACACGTTTCCGTGGGCCGGATGTTTAAGGCGGCAAAATCTTTGCTACTATCTTCCTTTGTAATAGTAAATATAGTAATAAGATAAGATAAGATAAGATTTGACTGAATTAAAATGAATAAATGTGACCACTCACTTTTCATCTACTATAAAAGCGGGAAATTGAACTATCAGATTTCTAACTTTAAAGGACTATAGGGACTAATGATTTCGAAGCAGTATTCTACCTTAATGTCGCATCTCAAGTTGTTTTTTTAAATTGTATTTGATCGAATTTACACATTTATTCATTTTAATTTAGAGAATTGAAGGTTAAACATTTTCTCACACCAAGAATTTGCTCAAACTCTATGTGTTCTTCAAAATCCTTAGCTTTCTCCACCTTTGAACTTGATGTTTTAGAGAGTAATTTTGTAGAAAAGATGCTGATTTTGGTCTAGGGTTCGTGCCTCTTCAATTGTCTCATGAGATTAGGAAGAAAACTAGGTTAAATAAAGAAAAACTTGGATGAAAATTTGGATTTTTGGGCCAATTCCAACCCAGTCAGAAAGACGTGCGATCACGTGCCTTAGTTGGCTGTGATCGCATGGAGATGGCTTTTAGCCTCGAGTTGTTTAATCACATGAAGGCACGATCGCTTAAGTTTATGGCTTGCGATCGCGCGGTTATGGCGTTTGCTTGCAATTTCCATCTTCTTCCACTTTTGAACCTCAATTGACTTCATCAACTTTTTTTGCATGATTTAGCTCCACTTTTCATCCAATTTTGATGTATTTGCTTCAATTTTTCCAGTCTCTTGGTTTCTGGGATAAAACCTGAAATAATGATACATAACAATAACTAAGTAGAGTTTATTCACGAAAAAAATAATATCCTAATTTTGACAGATAAATAAGTGTATAAAAATTAAAATACATTTATCAGTAATCCAGTTGGTCATCATTTTGTTTCCTTTAGCAGGACTGATTGAAAAGTGTAAACAAGTTTGTGATTGATGTGACCCTCTTATAGTTTAGCCTCCTTTGGTAAACTTCTAGGCAGATGGGAAACGAAATGGGAAACGTGATTTTTGAAAAATGTGGGAAACGAAATGCGAAAATACAATATCAAATTCATTTATTTAAATGCAAATTTAACTTCAAATACTAGAATCAAATTTACTTAAATACATCATTGTTATTTATATCTATAACACTATTAGCGCTATTAATATTTATAGCACTATTAACATGAACATTGAATAAATAATGACCTACTATTAGATGAAATTAATTTGCAGTCTTGACTCATTGAAAAAATTGAAGAACTCTTAGTCTACCATGGAAGATTGAAGACCATTCTTGAAAATGTTGTCTAGGAAAATAAAAGTTGAATAGACTTGTTGTATTCCAAGGAAATCTAGAATTATCCATGGGGCAATATGAATAGACGCCCTTGTTATATTCTTGGATCAACCAAGAAAAGCAAGAATCAAGAGTGGCGTGAGGAAAACAAATTAGAGTTTGCTGTAGCAACTTAAAAATTCAGATTTCTAAACCATCTCCATTTTGCAGGAAACACCTCCATCTCTGGTTTATCCGAAGAAAGATTTGTGATATCAAATGTTCCAATATATTCAAAAGAGTTAAACTGATCTCCAGCTATATCCTACATTTTAATTTTCTTGACATGGTATTGCGTGCTTCTTCTTAATAGAAGACGTAGGTTACTTGTGAACAAAAACCTAATATTCAGCAAGTTTTGATATTAATTGTTTCCCTCCATCAGATGAATAATTTTTTTTATTCCAATTTCGTTCAAAACACATTGAAGAACTACGTTATCCTAGTATCTTGAAATATACACCTTAAAGTAAAGGTACACTTGAACCATGAGTAGCTCACTAACTTTTTGCATCCATAGGGTAAACTTTTTTGCATAAAGTTTCCTAAAATTTTTCGAAATTTTTCATTGAGTTTCTAAAATTAATTTAAAAATAGGAAACTTTTTTTCGAGTTTTCGTGGAATTTCCAAGAGTATCCGAGAGTTTTCAAAATGAAACTCTTGGTCTGTAAAGGTTTCTGTGTAATTAGGGTAACAAGTTTTAAAGACCCTAAAAAACTTGCTCAAGTCACAAAGGCTACGGAAAGAAGTATAAGACATTTTTTTGGTTTGGCTTATACTTATTGACCAAAACCCTTTCAATCAAAGATACAAAACCAAAAACTTCAGACCCTCATGTAATTAATTGCAAATTAGGAATTAGACTATTTTTACTAATTCATAAGTTAAAATTGTAATTAATTACAAAACCTGATTCTGATTTTGAAATAAACTAGATTTTGATAATTATTTTGATACTTGTGTAATTAGTTACAAATGACCTGATTATAAAAATTTTCAAACCTAAGGTGGCGTTCTGTTTGTATTTTATTTTGTATTTTCATTTTCGAAAATGTTTTGTATTTTGTGTTTTCATTTTTGTTTTCAAATTTGTTGAAAACGCGTTTGGTTTGTCATTTCTGAAAACTGTTTTTGAAAATGAAAAGCTGGAAAACACGTTCTGTTTGAAATTTTGCAGAACACTATTTAAACTATTTTTAATTAATTTGCTTGCAGAATACTACTAACTCCAACTCAAATTTCCTTTCACAATACACTAAAAATATGGTTACATGCAACACACTAATGTGAGCATTAAGAGTCTATATTAACATAGCTTGGTCAGGTTCGGGACTTGAGAAAGCTCTACTTCTATTAAAATTCAGAAAATGCAATTTCTTTCAAAACCACTAGAGTCCATTTATCATTGCATTTTTTGAAATATAACAACAAGAATTCTCATTTAATTTTTTTTTGTAATGTTGATATTGAATTCAATAAAACTTTATTTAAAATAAGTTCCAAGTTAGGATAATTCTCAAAAAAAAAAAAAAAAAAAAAAAAAATTCTTTATTTAGGCTTAGTTCCAAGCTAGGATAATTCTAAAAAAAATAATAAAAAAATAAAAAAAATAAAAACTTTATATTAAGCTTAGTTCTAAGTTAAGATGATTAAAAAAAAAAAAAAAAAAAAAAAAAAAAAAAAAAAAAAATCCGCGTTTTGGATATTTTTTGTCGAAATACACACAAAACGCCCAAAACGATGTTTCGGGCGTTTTCCGTTTTGTGTACAATTTTTTTTTTTTGTTTTCCAAAATGCATTTTCGAAAATGGTAAAAAGAACGCGTTTTTAGCGTTTTCGAAAATAAAAACAGAAAACGACCTCAAAACAGTAAAGAGAACATGGGCTAAATGTGTGTAAATATGTACTTAACCCTTCCTTAATCAATCCTCCAAATGTTGCTTCCCTTAATTGTTCTTCCAAATTGCTATCCTTAATTGATCGTGCCTCAAGGACTTAAATTTCAACACAAGCAAGAAACAAGCAAAAATAGAGTAAATCTTCATTTACATCTTCATTTACTAATGCAAGACTAATCACTTAAACAATTTTTCGAAACTCAAATTTAGTTGGATTTAACACCCTCACATTAGATTCACAAAATATGCTCCAAGTGTTTAGGGTGTAAAATATATATATATATATATATATATTGAATGCAAAGTAAGAGTCTTAACACTGATTGTAAAGGGGCTTGGGTAAGATGGGATAAGAAGGATTTCTTTTTGGCTATTCCATCAAATGAATTATACAAACTTATTCACACAAGCTTAGTTAAACTTCACACATTCCCTTCAATAAAATCATTTCTGAACAATTTCAACTTGCATCTCTTTGCTTCACAATCATTTTTTTCTTTCTTTTCCTCCTTTTTTAGGGAATTTTTTTTCTAAATAAAAGAACATCATAGATTGCAACTCGACTACATATTCCCAACATTTCTTTCACATTCCCATTTCAAAATAATTCCCGCGAGACTTACACAATGGATCTTTGATTCCCAATACTTTCAATCTCTCCAAAAAGAAATCGAATTTTTTTGTGAACAAGTATAGCTATATATTCCTTTAATGCAAGGTTCAAAAAAAGATAAGATTAGCAAAGGATATGCTTTCTCTTGGCATCTTTTATGGTTAATTTACAACAAAAATGTTATAGCTCAAAAGTGGCTTTCTAAGCGAATATTTCAAGGTAGGCATTTTAAGAAAGCTAAATTTGGCTTCACCTAAGTGACCTTACTTATTTTGTGCATCCAATTACCAAGAGGTATCTCAACATACATAACAAAGCAAGTTCTAGAAGAAATCAACTATGCATGACAATCACACAATCAAAGGAATAGAGCATGATGTGATATAAAAGCTCAAGGCCCAAAAACTCGCAAAATAGAGTGTAATGTGCACCAAATCCCACACATTCTTCATTCAATCAACCATCATCCAAGTGTTAATTCTACTTATTAATAGATTAATACAAAAATAAAGTTAACCTGCTGATTCACTCTCTCTCTTATCTCTCTCCCTCTACCATCTATCAGAGGAGTACCTACGATGATTGAAAACCTCTCTCCCTCTACCCACGTCCCCAACCAGACACAATTGATGGTGTAGCGACGAGATCACCTCTTTCAAGGTGTAGCAGCAGCGACGAGATCGTCGCTAGTAATTTTGACCGAAGAATGGAATCTGTTCGAAGATCTCCTTTCAACAAGTGATACCAGATTTGGACTAGCGAGGTTAAGCACCTTCCTCCTTTTTATCAAACTGTAGTCACGACTCATGCAAATTACAGAAAGATGACCAATTAACTTCTGGGTATCCGGTTCTCGTAGGAACTTTTGCTAAAAAAGTATTACACCTTGATTCTTCACATTGCACTGCCAAGAGGTGGACGATGAGGAGGAAGTGGATGGCTTGGGTAAGACATTGCCTGTTGCGGCGAAAATTTAAAAAAAATTGTAGATGTGGGGCTGTTCTGGGAGGACGGATTCTCAGAGGCTTGAAAGAGAAGTACAGCTAGATACCAAGGATTTCCATGAGTCTATAGAAGCCTGAGGTGGAGGATGTGCTTGGGATCATGAAATTGTTGGTGCTGGTTGATGTGTTTGTTGGAATTATATATGCCCATAGAGTATAATTCACGACATTTAAAATAAAATATTAATTGATTGTATTAATATGAAGTTGCGTTTGTTCACGGGTCGATTTGATATTACAAATTGAGTGTTTAAGTTGTTAAACACAGAAATATTCAATTTGTGATTCGATCTAAAATCAACGTTCACGATCAGTAAATAAATATGGAAAATTTATTTTGATAAGATCGTCTCGGTTTTATTAAAGTCTATCTTTGACGTTGGTAATAAAATTGAGAGTACGTTTGGAACGTATTGGACGGGACCATGTGAAATTAATTTGTGACATTGACCATACAAATTTAATTTCACTTGACTGTCGTACGTGGGACCTTAATCCTAATGGATAATGGACTTCGATAACTAACTTAAAGTTCTTTGAGGTATCAATGGGTGAGATCAAATTGCTGATCAATATCTCGGTACTTTGGGAATTAAAGTGAACTAACGAGGAACATATATTCGTATTATGGAATCCGTCACCTTTTAGGTATGATCATAATCTCACTGGTTCTTCTAGTCAACAGTTGAATCTGAGCTCAGTAATTCGACAGTGACTGTTGAATTCTATGATGTGATGTGATCACATTGAACTGTCAGATAGAAGATGAGAGTTGAGAATTTATGAATATTCGGAGAAGGGTATTTTGGTCATTTTAACTTCCTCCGAATATTCGAGTTGATCGACGGGGGTAACATGTAAGAACGATAAGTCAGAGGATATAATTATTGATTAATTGTTTCAGTAATTTCAATTTTACTAAGAGTGCAATCTCGTTCTAAAATAGAACGTGATTAATAAATTAATTTTGACTGATCAAGAGTTGATCGGATCATAATTAATTTATTGAAGCTTAGTTTAATTGGGTCCGATCAGGTTCCCTCGGTGGCTTCATTATAATGGGTTTATACAGGCTTATTACCTGTATTGGGTTGTGCAGAAATGAGTCTGGGTTATGGTACTAGGCCTGGTAGGGTTTTGGAGTGTAAAGAGGTTACAAATAGTCTCCCAAGACTATTTTTCTTAACCTAATTGGCAAAGTGGCGAAAGTGTGTGTTTCCTCTTTACAAAGAAACCCTAAACCTAGTTTAACATAGGTCTTGAGAAAGGTGACCACGCACCTGCACAGTTGCCATTGGATAACACCGAGGAAAGCTTGAGGGTTTGAAGCTTTGGTGAAATCAAGAAGCAGCGAAAAGAGATTATTGTAAAGCATGCTACAAGGGTAATATCTCTTTCTTTTTGTGTGCACAAAATTATTTGTTCCAAGTCGAATACATAGAACAGAAAATCCTGTAACGGGATGATCTATCACAAGAAATCAATTTTTGTGATTAGAGCAACCCGGGTTCCCAACAATTGGTATCAGAGCGACATGTTTTTGATACTTTTTTGTGTATTTAGGAATAAATATTTTTTTCTATGCATGTGTTAGTTGAGCGGTGTTAGGTTTTATGTGATTTGATTGTTATTGGATGAATGATGTTTGATTGAAGAAATTTATGGCCTTAGATTTTTTTTGGTAAATTCTTGTATTTGTATTATCGAGTCTTGTAACAAAAGGGGTGGATTACGACTTCATGTTTTCCCTTTTAATTTTTTTTTTTTGCAATAGAATTAGGGTTTGTATAATTTCTATTGTAATTGTAAAAACAAGGAGGACCAGATCTCCAGTTTTCAAATTGAAGGACTTCTTTTGCAAAATTCGGAGGACTGCTACTGCAATTTCAGAACAAGGACCACACTTCACCTTCTTCAAAGCAGAAGGACTTGCATTTCAAATTCGGGAAAAACATGAAGAAGACTTGCAAGTTGCACCGGTATCGATTGTGTGATAGCGGCGGACGGCGGTTGATGGCCTGTCCTTAGAGTGTCGCCGTCTCTCCTTCAATGTGGCGACAGCAGTACCATGGTGCCATTGCGCGAGAAGGTGCGACACCAGTGGTCTCACTGCCGCCATGTGCGGTGGGCGACGGTGCCTTGGGCACTGCAATTCGCGTGGTCATGGTGGCGGAGACGGTACCACTGGGTGTTCGCGGCCTCTTGCCATTCCTCTCTATTCCCTTCCTAGCGACTGGTGAAGCGAAATTCAGGCCAGACGTGGGTGGCCA
The DNA here is from genome assembly GCA_963555705.1 of Ligustrum vulgare. NCBI lineage: Eukaryota > Viridiplantae > Streptophyta > Magnoliopsida > Lamiales > Oleaceae > Ligustrum > Ligustrum vulgare. The sequence continues at coordinate 34,644,952 of OY743183.1, read as the reverse complement.
TGGCTGCGCTACGAGTCATGAAGGCAGAGGCGATACTCAGGCTCCGTTGTATTGTCACGCTCTTGTTCATTCCCAGGCTCCACTTCCGGCGATGGCTGTGAGAAATGGTAGGCGGCACTGCGATTCTTCTCTGAGTAACGACAATGCTGGAAGAGAGAAAGGTAAATGGGCCAGATTCAACTTTTGGGCCATAATGTTAAATATTCTTTTGGGCCGGATCTCTACAATCATAAGTTGGGCCAGGTTTGGTTGAAATTAAATATGGCTCTGAAATTGTAAAATCGATCCATTTTGATTAATTGCAATGTGGGCTAAATTGTTTAGCCGGACCATTGCAATATGGGTTGAATTTTACAATGGACTGGAATATTTAATTGGATCACTACATTTGGTATTTGGACTGAAGATTGAAGCTTTGCAGATTGGACCAGTTTGGTAATGGGTTGAGAAATATTATTTGAAGAGTTCAAGTAATGGGCTGGACACTTGCAAATAGAAATTGAAGAATTGGGTCGAGTTGTGGCTCAATAGACTCTTTAATTTATTTGTAATTTTGTGTGTCTAGGTATGGCCATAAATTATGTTCTTGTTTATTTTCTTATCGCATTTATTTATTGCTTTAATTAAATTGTGAATGAATGTCATAAGTAACATGTCATGTAGATCGCATAAACACCGCTCTAGGTACTATACTGTCATGCATTGTTTTATATATTTTCTTTTCTTTTCTAAATATTAGATTAGAAAATAAATATATTTATTAATAATTAAATTGATTTTAAGAGTTAAAATTGATTGGGTAATTATTAATTAAAACCCAAGAGTTCAAAATATTAAGTGAGCGAGGGTGCAATTTTTGAACCCACGGCCTCCCCTATTAGTCTATTAGTAAAAAATTTGGTGTATGCCTCGTGCTAATCTAATTAGTCTCCCTATAGGAGGGCTGCACTATTTTGGTTACTGGATTGGGCTCAATTAGGTGATAATTTTTTAAGTGTGAATTAATCATGATTACCTTATAGGTGACATAATTAATTTGGTACTTGAAATATTATTAATATAGGGGTTAGACACTTAAATCAATGACATCGTGGGGACTTCCTATAGAATATCCAAACGATGTCAATGATGGCCAAATTTTAACGACTATAAATTAAATATTGCATGAGATGCTAGATATATTTAATTTAGTGAGAGGGTCCTAGCCTAACCATAAATCACATTTATTTCTCCTATAGAGAAATGTGTTTAAGATTTTGGGGTTTTAGGTTGTCGTCATATTATAGTAGTTTTGGGGTCTACTTGTGCATAAATTTTTATTCATGCATCATATATGAAAATATTCACCATTTATGAAACTCGTGTATTTTAATTGAATGTCGTATTTCCATAACTAGTTATATGTTTAGATATCACCAACTAATTGGCGAAAACTGTAACATGTCTTGTTATAATTCTTTCCGCTTATGACATTTGTTCATGCTAGAAGATCCTTGTTCAAAAATAATTATAAATCTTCCAATGAAAATTGTATTATTTTGATGAGATGGTTATTGCATAGTTTTGATTCTCATATCAAGTATTTTGCAATAAAAACATCAGAATAGGATAACCAATTTTATTTTCACGATGGAAGGGTATTTATGATAATTTGAACATTTTAATTATGGAGTTATACAAAATATGCTATCAAGCTATAATATATCTCTACTTATGAACCGATCGTGTTTTTGCAAGAGACCATTTGGTAAAACATGATTGGTCACTTTAACGTGGTAGAGGTTCCACTTGCAAACATTGATTCATGTGACATAATGCTTGAGAAATCTTTTAAGATGATCTCTTGCGGTTCAGTGTAGACTATATTCACCAGGATGAACGTGTCCCTGAAAGGTTCAATGTAAGCTATTCATAGAGAAGAGATTATTTTAAAGCAACGGATAGTATGGTAGGCCCTCTAACCTTTTTGCTTTTGAGCAAAGATAGGACTAATGAGGAAGTAGCCTTTCCTGGAAACTCTATAATGGAGTAAGACTATATTCATTGTGTTATGGTTAGTAATTGAGTCTATCTTGATTATAGATTCTAGAGTAACTAATCACTATTGCAAGTTGTTGCAATATGGTCCTAGGTGACCAAATGACACAATGAAATAGAGTATAATATAAGGATAAGCACGGGTACGGTAATATGGAAAGAGCCGTTGGGTTTTTATGTTTGCGAAATAATTTGATTGTTATTTTGTCTCCTTATTATTTGAGCGGAATTATTTAGCACTTAATTTCCAGTTATTAGTTGGGAAAGGCTATAGTTAAGCCACTAAAGGAAAGACACGACCGAAGAGGGGCTGCACAATAGCATAACAGGACCGAACATGGGCCGAAGCAACGGTCCAGCCACAAAAGGAACAAGACAGAACAGGGACTGCACCAACACAAAACGGACAACCAGGAAGTACATGGTTGGCAGCCACAAGGGGAGACAAAATCAAAGCAAGAGGCAGCCACAAAAGGCACACAATCGAACAAGGTGATAAGTGTATTTTATACACTTATTTGTATGTATAAAATAGAATATAATATTGTTGTTTTAGAATATTTACTATTTAATTTGTGTCTATTTGTTTACTTTTCATAAAATATCTCAAAGGATGAAGAATGAAGCAATCGATGAGAAAAATGCAGAATTTGATGCTTATTGGAGCTTAATTGAGCAATTGAGGAGTTTATGACATCAACTGGGAATCATGCAAGGTGCTAAAATGAAGAAATTAAGAGTTGGATGACCCAATTAAAGGATTTGAGAATTGAAACGAGAAAATTGAGAAGATTCTAAAGTATGAGGACTATATTGTTGCAATTGGAAGTTGAAGGACTGAAGAGCAAATTAAACACGAGAGAACAACTTGCAAATATCCAATTATTGATTTGGATCACAAGATGATACTTTGAGAATTTTTAGGAGTTAATTGGATTCAAGTAGAAGTCAAAAATGAGTGGAATATGATAAGAATATTACAATAAAATTGATTCCAACCTTACAAGATTCTGGACTGATTTCTAGTCAGACTTTGAGACCTAATTTTGGGGCAGTAAACGTTCGTATTGAGAAAATCCTATTTCATAAATAATGGTATCCCTTTAAGTATTGTTTCTAAGGAACTTTGAATCACCTCAATCGGATAAGGGAATAGAAATATATGGTCAAAATAATAAACACTGTGCAAATACAAAATAAGACTTGCTCACCGGTTTGACAATTTGCTTTCCTTTTTCAATTAGATCTCTTCTTCAACTATAAATACAACATCATGGCACGAAAATCAAAACCTTTGCCTCTCCAAAGAATGAGCCACAATTGAGAATTCAACATCAAATTCTCGGGGAATCAAGTATCGCAAAGGGCCTGAATTGAAGATAATTGAAGAATCAATACTTGGTGCAAGCGTTCATTTCTTTATATTATTTTGAATAAACGTTTATTATTGTTGTTTTTGCTCTTTAATTATGATGTGTAACTAAACTCTATCCTGGGATGAACAATGTAACTTAGTTTATTTATTTTAATTCCAAATTCCATGTTTTAATGATTTTGTTGCATGTATTGATTTATTATTGTTCTTAATGCGTGAATGAACTGGCCACTTATTCATGATTATATGAGTTATTTCCATAATCCCAGAGATGAGTTAATAACTTAGATCTAGGTAATAAATCCAGTAATTGGACAAGAGATAAAGATATACTCTTGTTATTATTGCTGTTGTGTGTAAATTCTTGTGTGCTATTCATCTAGATAAGGAATATTCGAACCCTCTGTAGAAATATAAGGTTGTCTTATTTATGTAGAATTAATTTAAACTAGAGAGAGGAATTTCAATATACATTAGTGAATTTGACAGAATACATTATTAGGAAATAAATCTGGAATTGGAGTTAATATAATTGACTATGTGAAATCATGAATCCCAACTACTTTATAATCATCTTTAAAAATAATACAAATTTGCAATTTTAATTCTTAGTTTAATTTATTTTTGTAAAATCATAATTCTTTCGTCCGTTCAAATAGGGCTAAGAGCTAACATATTTCGATACTTAGTAGTAGTCTTCGTGGGACGATAATCCAGACTCCTAGGTCCACTTTATTACTTCTCACGACCTGTACACTTGCGGGGATATCTCGCGTTGCGAGAAATCAGTGAAAAACTTTTTGGCCCAATTGCCGGGATTGTCAATTAATATCGATACCAATTAGTTCTTGCTTTGGTTTGAGTTTTTTTATTTATTTTTATTTGTGAATTTTTAAAATTGGTGAATTGTCTCCTTCTCAGGTATTGAATGAATTTTCAGACTGTTGGAGGAAACACATCAAGATGGCATGAAACAATTCTCGATGGCTCTTTGATAGAATTGCAATTCAGACTTATTTGATGTATGACTTCTTCTAGGAAAATCATGCATTATATGAGTGTCCTATTACACCTCAGAATGGTTTGTGGAGGATTGATTGTGTGGAGAATTTTTATCTAACAGGGCAGGGGTATCCACTAGAATAATTTCTGGTGAAAAGATTAGATGAGTCAGAAAAGATGGTTGAAACAGTTGAAGAAAAAGAAGAACTTGAAACAGTGGATTAACCAGAAGAAAATAGCTGTCATGAAGATATCTTTGTCCAAATGTCAACAATTCAAATTCCGGACATCAAGCTTAATGAAACTTCAATAAAAAAGGAGGAGTTGATCACAGAAGAGCAAATAAATATGGAGACACTTAAGAGTGCTGACTTAACAATGCAATCCTCTAACTTCAATCACTGGGGAAAAATTGACTTCATCATTGGCACCTATGAGATAATTGAAGTTTACATATTGAAGTTCGAATTTAGTGGAGATGTCAACATACATGACATGGGAAAGGTAAAATTTTGGAGCATGAAAGCAAGTTGGAGCAAATTCAAATGACACAAACAAAGAAGATCATCAAAAGCCTTATTTAGAGCTCCTTGAAGAAAAGTGCAAAAATTCGGGTTTTAGACTATAAACGGAGCGCTCATTGGGAGGCAACCCAATTTCTACCCTTTTATTTATTATGCTTTAAGTGTTTATTTTATTACTTGTTTTTAGAAACATGCATGATAGGTTACAGGTTAATGTTTTTTTGCATGCTTGCATGTTAAGACAATTTTGCATGTTAACATATTCTTGCATGTTTATGTATGTTTTTTTATTTAGCATGTTTTGTTTACACTAGGCTTTTATTGTCATCTCAAGCCCGCACCCGCCCGCACACACACACACACACACACACACTATTAGAACTTGTATTGTTTCTTATTGGTGTTTGTGACCACTAATGTTACTTATCTTTTGTTTGCAAGGAATACACCAATAAATAAACCTTGAACTAAGTTGGGAAATGCAAAGAAAGGGTCAAATTCATCCAAGTGCAACCAAATGGAAGCTTTAAAGCAATGAGACATCTCCTCTATACCTGGGAAGTGCTAGTTCTCTATCTTTTGTCTTGTTTTACATTATTTTATTCTATTTGACAAACATTGATGACAATGCTTCTTTCTAGTTTGGGGGTGGAGATTTTCACTCATGTCTCATTCATGTCATCTTCATTCTTTTTATTGGCATTAATTCGATTTTTATTTGGGATACAAAAAAAATCGAAAAATTTGAAATTTTTGTTGACATGTTTATTGTCTAGGATATAGTATGAATCAAATTTTTCTTTGGCTTGAATTGTGGACAACGTGAAAAGAAGAATTTTATGAACTAGTTTTCACTCGCTAGATTTCATCTTCATACGCACATAGTCATTGTTGGATTACTACTTGTGTAGGGATTTTTTAACTCGTGTGGGGAAAACTTTATGCAACTTGAACTCAGATATGACTTGTTAATCCCTAAACTTAGATGATTAAACATCCCTTCCCTAAATTAGAACCAAATGTGCTCAAAGGGCAAGTTTGGGGGTAGAATGGTTATAATATGCATGTATTGATAGGTTGGAGGTCTGTGGTCCTTGACTTTGCACTTTAGTTAAAGCAGTTTGGTCAACGGGTATAAACCATAGCAAGCATAAAAACAGTAAAAAGCTAAAGGTCTTTTTCTACTCTTTAAAAGTCTTTTTGACTCGAGCAATTAAGTCTGAGGGGTCTTTCCAACCTGGTACCCTAAAGTTGTCAGGCTTGGGAGTCACCGACCTAAAGCTCACTACAGGGGTCAATTAGAAAGTAAGTATGGAGAGTGGACTTACACATAAGACAAAAAAACATCTTTAACTTTTCGACGTCGACTGTGTGACTCGAGTAATTAAGTCTGAGAGGTCTTTCAAACCTGGTGCCCTAAAGTCTTTTGGCTTGGGAATCATTGACCTAAAGCTTGCTACAAGGATCGCATGGAAAGAAAATGAGGAAAATATTGCACAAAGATGATAAAAGACAAGGACATAAAAGAAAAATAATTGAAAAAGTCGTCCATAAAAAAATGTTTGGTATAAGCTTTGTTGGCTATAACTGGTGAGATGAAGGGTGTAGAGTTGAGGATTGTTTACTTCTGACTTGTTGTGCATGCATGTTTCTAATTCTGACTATCTTGTGTGGAAAAAAGAAAAGAATATATTTAGAAACCACTATTGATAAACTAGGGATGTGAGGAAAAGCAATAAGTTGTAATCATCCATGAGCGATGAAAGGAAAATCTTTAGATTCATTGGTTGATCACATGGGATTCGGGTTTGATTGTGCATAATGAGCTACACAATGTTAAGTATATCTTTTGCATGAGTATGTGTTTAACTTTAACTATTCACACACACACACTTGAAAATCTGCCATGAGATAACTAGATTTATTTTACTTTGTTGCTCAAAACTCTATGCTATGGTACGAATTGATTTTGATTATTGAGGCATATGGTAAACATGTTGACATGAAAAAAACATTTACTACTTTTCTATTTTAATTCATCAATTTTATTTTACATTGTTCGAGGACAAACAATAATTCTAGTTTGGGGGTATTTGATAAGTGTATTTTATAAAATTATTTGTATGTCTAAATTGGAATATAATTTTGTTGTTTTAGAATATTTACTATTTAATTTGTGTAAGGTCCCAAATATTTTCATAAAACAAAAATTTATTTTCTTTATATGCTATTATACATGCTTTGAAGGTTAGGGGCTAAAGTGGTAAATATATATATATATATATATATATATATATATATATATATATATATATATATATATATATATATATATATATATATATATATATAAGTTTTTATGGGATATAGAGAAATATCAATATTGGGCTCGTTGGATAACTTGTAATTAATCATGTATTTAGGCTCGAGAAAAAGTTGATTCAGATTAATGAAGCCTAAGTTATTGAGGTTTAAAGAAATTGTCAATTCATATTATTTTCATTGGTTGTCTTTGAATACGTGTATATGGGTGTATGGTCACCATTCTTGGACTTTAGCACAATAGTGTGCACTTGTGATGTGTTTAGGTAGGTTGAATTTGGTTATATTTTTTTATAGATAGTATATATATATATATATATATATATATATATATATATATATATATATATATATATATATATATATATATATATTATAGCCAATTTATTGGATTTGCCATTGGTTTTTATTTTTATTTTTATATAGCTAGTATATATATTTTATACCTATATATCATAGCCAACTGATTGGATTTGCTATCGGATTGGATTGGTACATATCAATCAAATCTTTATTTCAAAGATTCTCCACTTTTCTCTCACCATTTTCCATTATCTAAACTACCTCACTTTATTCCTCCCTCACGTAACTCTCCATCTCTTTTTATTGTCATATTACCTTAACTAGAAAACAAACAAGATTCCTTCAAGAGTTCTTAGAAGAAAGCAGTATTATTTTTTTTTAAAGTTTTGAGGCTGATTCTAGGACTACGTAAAAGCTACTTTTGGGAGCAATAAATCAAGTTTTTCAAAGAGTTAAGGTAGGATAACAAGGTGCAGTTGTTCTTGTCCCGTTTAAATTATTTTTCCATGTTGTTAATTTATCATGCTTATGAAAGTTAATGATATGATATGATTTAATGTTTATGGCCATCCGGTACCAAAGATATGATATGATTGAGCTCTTACCGATTTTCTAAAGATATGATGACGGTATGATATTCTTGGCACATGTGTTTGATATTTTATTCGGAATAGCACCATAATTTTCGTGTCCTACTGAGTATTCCATATACTCACCCATACTATTTTACAGATTAGAACGGGTCGTTGATTGGAGGTTGATGCAGTGGTGTTGAGATGCTAGGATCTATGGATTTCAATAATTAAATCCGGCATAATTTTTGATTGAGTAATTTTATTCCAGCAGTATTTTATTTTATTCAAGTTATGGATCTCTATTTTATTTATTTGAGATTATGATTTTGGAACAATTGATTTATTATATTTTTTGAAATTGATATAAAATTTTCAGAAAAGTTCCGAATGAAAATTTTCATAGACCATTATGCTTAGTATCTGTTTCTGTTCAGTTATCAATTTTATATTTCTATTACCTGTTATTATACTGAACACGGACCAGTGTAAATGTCTAGCATCCGTTTTGGGTTGGAGATATAATTATTATAACCATGCTAGGTGATGTGTGATGGTGACTTATTATTTACACAGATTTCAACCTTTGCAGTCAATGCTATACATATTTTACAGGCCATGTGTTCAATTCTCATGCATTAGATTTTCCTTAATACTACTTTGAATACTGGGAAAATTCTCTTGCTACCGGCTGTCAATCGTAGGGAAAATAAAACGTTAAATACAAGCTTTTGATGGTTCAAATTTTATTTAAATTGGTTTTTGGCATGAAATTGATCATTATGTATATTAATTACTGTATAGTTTAATAATTTTTAGTCGAAAATTGGATAAATTAACTGGTTGATATTCTTTAATAAATTATATTTTAGCATAATGAAGCTTTCGTAACAAATCAAATTCTATTAGAGTTTGGGTCGTTACAATTTGTGTCTATTTGTTTACTTTTCAGAAAATATCTCAAAAGATGAAAAACGAAGCAATTCATGAGAAAAATGTATAATTGGATGCTAATTAGAGCTTAATTGAGCAATTGAGGAGTTTATGACATCAATCGGGAATCATGCAAGCTGCCAAAATGAAGAAATTAAGAGTTAGATGACCCAATTAAAGAAGTTGAGAATTGAAACGAGCAAATTGAGGAGATTACAAAGTAGGGGACTATATTGTTGCAATTGGAAGTTGAAGGATTGAAGAGCAAATTAAACACGAGGGAACAACTTGCAAATATCAAAATTTTGATTTGGATCACAAGATACTTTAAGGATTTTTAGGATTCAATTGGATGCAAGTATAAGTAAAAAAGGAATGGAATATGATAAAAATATTACCATAAAATTGATTCCAACCTACAAGATTCTTGATAGATTTCTAGTCGGACTTTATGACCTAATTATGGGACAGTAAACATTCGAATTGAGAAAATCCTATTTCATAAAGAATGGTATCTCTTTAAGGTTTCTTTCTAACGCACTTTGAATCACCTCAACCGGATAAGGGAATAGAAATATGTGGTCAAAATAATGAACGCTGTGCAGATACAAAAAAAGACTCGTGCGTGGGTTTGACAATTTGCTTTCCTTTTTCAATTAGGTCTCTTCTCCAACTATAAATACAACATCTTGGCAAAAAAAAATCAGAACATTTACCTCTCCTAAGAATGAGCCATAATTGAGAATTCAACATCAAATTCTTGGGGAATCAAGCATCGCAAAGGGGCATGAATTGAAGATAATTGAAGAATCAATACTTGGTGCAAGCGTTCCTTTCTTTATATTATTTTCAAAGAACGTTTATTATTGTTGTTTGCTCTTTAATTATGATGTGTAACTAAACTCTATGTTGGGATGAACGATGTAGCCTAGTTTATTTATTTTAATTTCAAATTCCATGTTTTAATGATTTTGTTGCATGTATTGATTTATTATTGTTCTTAATGCATGAATGAACTAGCCACTTATTCATGATTACATGAGTTATTTCCATAATCCGACAGGTGAGTTAATAACTTAGATCAAGGTAATAAATTCGGTAATTGAACAAGAGATAGAGATATACTCTTATTATTAATGTGGTTGTGTGTGAATTCTTGTGTGCTATGCATCTAGATAAGGAATATTCGAACCCTCTGTAGAGATACATGGTTGACTTATTTAGGTATGATTGATTTAAACTCGAGAGAGGAATTTCAATATACATTAGTGAATTCGACCGAATACATTATTAGGAAATAAAACTGGAATAGGAGTTAATTTAATTGACTAGGTGAAATCATAAATCTCAACTACCTTACAATCATTTTTGAAAACAAAAGCAATTTCGGATTTTAATTCTTTAGCTTAATTTTATTAGATTTAGTTTAAAACAACAAATTCTTTTATCCGTTCAAATAGGGTTTAGAACTAAAGTATTTCGATACTTAATAGCAGTCTCTGTGGGAACGATAATTCAGACTCTAGGTCCAATTTATTACTTCTCACGACCCTTACACTTGCGTGGATATCTTGCGAGATATCAGTGAACACAAGGCTCATGAAGAGAGGAAGGCAGGTTCTCATTAAGAGAAGAATGTGGAGAGGTTCGGTTCTCACAAAGAGTAGGCTGAGGGTTGAGTGTTCTATTCTAGTTGAGAGTGAGAGGTGAGGTTTTAATAGGTTTAGCACTTAATTAGATTTAGTAGGGATCCATAATTAAGTCGGGTCGTCACCAAAGCCTACCAATCGAGACCCAATTAAAACCTCAAGATGGGATATGAAGTTAATCTCTTACCCCGTCTTATAAATGGATTACATCACTTGTGGAGATTGGGTAATATTATACTCTTCGATCATGGGCCAAAAGACCCGCGAAGCATAATTATTTCGACACGATTTATCATCACTGCCCTCGAGCTTTGATTGGGACCATAAAACCCCAACACACAATAATCAGAACTTAGCTTATTATAAGTAGGGGAAAGATTCATTAAAATGTGCTTCCAACTTACGCCACAGTGAAGAGCATTACAAGTAGCACAAAACTGTTATATTGGTAAACTACAATCTACACTCAAATAAGTTCATGTCAACATGTGATCAAATACTCTCTTCTATCTCTCTCCTCGACACATCACCTTGAACCCACCTCCGTCACCAAAGCAATGAAAGACCCATTATGGCATGAAACCTTGTTTGCCGAATTTGATGCCTTGCTTCGCAATGACACTTGGGACCTTGGTTCCTCCCAATCCTGCTCAAAACATTATTGGGTTCAAATGGGTGTTTTACATCAAAAGGAAATAGGATGGATCCATTGAAAAATTTAAAGTTCGTCTTGTCGCTAAAGGCTTTCACCAACAACCCGGTATTGACTATTCTGAAACCTTCAGTCACATCGTTAAAACCTCAACAGTCAGATTCGTTCTCACTCTTGCCATAGCCTCTAGTTGGTCCCTTCGAAATCTTGAATCTAATAATGCCTTTCTGCATGACAGCCTCACTGAAGATGTCTGCATGCTCCAACCCCCTGGCTTTGTTGACACCTAGTTCTCTCATCATGTGTGTCAATTACAAAAGTCTCTCTATGGGCTTAAACAAACACATAAAGCATGGTTCTCAGCTCTCAAAACCTTCCTCCTACAATTTGGTTTCAAAAACTCTAGGGCTGACTCCTCCCTCTTTATCTACACTATACCTCGTGCCACCATGTATCTACGTTGATGACATTACATTGATAGGCAGTGACCCTTTCTTGTTCTCCAACTTCATTACAAAAATCTCCCAAAAAGAATCCTTCAAAGATCTTGGCCAACTCTCCTACTTTCTTGGTATTTTTTTACATCTTGTAGGACCAACTCCCCCCAAAAAAAAAAAAAAAAAAAAAAAAAAAAACTTTCAATCCAAAAAAGCTATTATGGGACCTAGTTCTTGTTAGCCAAAAATTAACTAACCAAGAGAGGGGTGAATTGATTTTTAAAACTTTTTCGATAAATAATCTTAAACTTAAAAATAATAATAATAATAATAATAATAATAATAATAATAATAATAATAATAATAATAATAATAATAAGCACAAGTATGAATACTTAGTGAAATAAAAGATGTAAAGTGGATTGCTTGTGAATACAAAGTGTTATAAAGATACAATCAGAATTAGTTAAGAATAAATTTATCACTTAGAAATAATATTGCACAATTCAAACAAACGAATTTAAGTGCAATTTAAGAAAGAAAGGGAAGAGAAAAACATAAACAAATTCTTTTAAGGAGGTTCGACTCAAACATTGGTCTACTTCCACGTTATCAAACTCACAATCACAATGAAGGTATTTATATAATTGATTGACTTATGGTGCAATCAACACAAAAAAAGAAAATAAAATATCAAGCTTTTAAGGGACTTTGATAAAACCCGATGGGTTACAATAATGAGCACCACTCATTTCTCGGGCTTTACAATCGGATCTCGAAATCACCAAGTGTTTTTCAAGTAGGACCACCACTCATTTACAAGAATTATACTTTGAGGGACCTTGATATGACCTAAATAAATTGAATTGATTTTACAACGAATTGATTTTACAAGTGAGTTTACTAGTAATGGACTCACTAGCTGACATGTCCATTATGGATTTGTACTGTGGTGACAACCTAGAATAGAAGTACTGAACTTGAAGGCCCTTGTTAAATCCATGATATGGGTATTTTCGAAGGAGATCCTTAAATCTACTCCAAGACTCATGAAAACTCTCACCATCTAGTTTTTGGAAAGTAGATATCTCCAATTTTAGTTTAGTGACCTTAGCAGGTAAGAAATATTTGTTACAAAATTTTCTAGCTAGGTCATCCCATGTAGCTATGCTAAATTCAGGTTCAGAATCAAGCCAGTCCAATGCACTATCCCTTAAGGTGTAAGGAAATAATCGTAGACGAATGGTATCATCATTTATACCTTGACATTTGAAATTTGGAAAAATTTTCCAAATCTTGCAACATGCGCCTTGGGATCCTCATGTGCCTTCCCAAAGAAATGAAGATTATTACTGAAGAGATTTATTAATTCCGCTCTTAATTGGAAGTCATTCCTTCCAAAAGACGGATATAATATACTAGAACGGTTAGCAGTTGCAACCAAGGTCAAGAATTGACCAATATGAAGGTCTCCTACATTGTCATCATGTACAATAAGCTAATTGTTTTGATTGATTTGCAGTGCTGCATTTTGAATGACTTATTTTAAATGAATATTTTAGTTTAAATCGCGTCGCTATTATTTTCTCCATTTATATATTTTATTTTAAACACGTAGGCGTATAGCCAATTAAGTGAAATTAAACTTATTTAAAGACTTAGTCTAATTTCAATTTTATCGGATGTATTTTAATATCACAGTTTATTTTCAAAAGTCCAAGTATTAATTTTATTAAGTCCCAATTTGAAATATTTCAGTCCAATCCAACTTATCGAGTCCAAATGTTTTTTTTTTGTTACAAATCATTCAGGCCCATTTAAAAACCCAATAAGTCATCTCTTGACCCAACCTATTCACCAGCTTCTTCCTCCCCAAGTTTTTCCTTACGCAATCGATACTCGTTTCCAAAATTTTTACAAGATTTCCATAAACCAAGATTTTAACCTAAGCTACCATGTTTAACACCTAAATCAACTATTAATTTAATCCCCCAACTTCATTATCGAAACCCACGCAACCGCCTCCAGTAAAGGTATAGTTTCTCTCAATTTCTACCATCGGCAAAGTTGTTATCTGCAAATCCACCACCGCCACAGTCAGCCTAGAACCCTGAGCAACACCACAGCCGTTGCCAAACAATCCAACCACCGTCTGCACCCACACCAAATTTGCACACCACAGCCCCTTCACCGAACCAAGGCCGAGCCAAGGCACCACCATAGCAGCCTCAAGCAACCCACAACCCTCCATAGCCAGTCGAGCCATCGAGCCCATCGCTTCCAGCCTTGCCCAACTCCAAACCGCCACCTGCAACATCACCGTAATGTCGAACCACCAGCCACCACCAAACCCAAAACATCACCTCCAACCAGCGCAAATCAAACCCAAACACAAGAAATAGACAAATCCAAACACCTACCTCAATATTCGACTTGATTGTTGGCCGGAAATCACACTCCAAAACCCAATCCAGCCTCGGTTAATCCTCCCCTTCGCACCCCAAATCTGCCCAAATCCGCCCCTCCCACGCACCGGCGCCACCACGAGACGGTGGCGATATCGCCGGCTATGAAGTCAGTAGCCGGAGTCCGAGCATCCTCCTTTCCCGTCGCTCGCTCGCCGCGACCTCCCTATCTCTCTCTTTTGTCCGAGTCTGAGAATGGGAAAGAAAAGAATAAATATTTTGTAATTTATTTAGTTTTCAAAATTTTGCCCACTCAGCCCCAAGTTTCGATATACATCCGTTTCAGTCCCCATTTTTCATATTCGTGGGTTCGGGTCCTCACTTTTAAAGGGATGTTATTTCAGCCCTTTGGTTTTAAAATATTTTATTTCAGTCCCTTTCACTTTTATTTGTGTGATTAAGTCCCAAGTTTCAAAATCTATTATTTTAGCCTCTATCGAGTTTTAAAATATTTATAATTAGTCCCAAATCTTTACACTTTACCATTTTAGTCCGAGCTTTACACTTTTAAATTATTTCAATTCAACCCTCAAGTTTAATTTCAATTACAAAACTTAAATTAAAAGTTTCTAATAGAAGTTATTTATTTATAGGGTTAGACGAGGCGCGAGAGAATTAGAAGTATTTTCCCGTTTGCTCAATACTCGAGAAATTAAGGTAGACTATAATCTATAAATTTACGTTTTTCAAAAGTGTGCATCAATAATTATTTTGATTATAAGTTTAGCATGTATGATTGTGTTCATGAGAATTACTTGCTTTCCTAAGCATGAGACTATGTTACGAGAATTTACTTGCTTAAATGCATGAGACTTGAACTTGTATGTTATTTACTTGTTCATGAGAATACTGGTGATCGTTAGACACCTGAGACTTGAATATCATGATTATGTGTTTTGATTTATAATGTTAAATGATTATTGTGCGCGAGTCTACTGAGTATTTCTATGAAATACTCACGTTTTCAAAAATAAAATTTTGCAGATGATGGAGTTGGCGGTGGGGCATACGATGGTGGCCATTATTAAGAATTTAGAATGTTTTATTTGAAATTATAAAATTATTTTATTATGTTATGTTCAAGTTATTTTCCATGTTTAAACTATTCTGACCGTTTGAATCAATTTTCATAAAGTTATGTGGAATGGAATTTCAATTTAATTTATTTTCCGCTAAATTATTATCTTCAAAGTAAATTTTTAAACAATGAAGTGGCGCACCCGGGTGTTTAGAACCCGGGGTGTTACACCTAGTGTATCTGCATTTGAGTCTATTTCAATGTGTACCTGTGGATCTATTAGATTAGCCATTTGGTTCATATTTTGTTCCCTACGTCATCCTCTAAAGAATTATTAAATTTCAAGTTCGAAAGATAGAAGCTTTTCTCTTTTCCAACAGAGTATACAAGGACAAGAAGAGAATTTTTAGAGAATTTTGTTTTGTTTTTGTTTTTTGTAGACTTTTTTGTTTTTGTTTATTATGAATCAAAATACTATATAACTAGAGGAAAACTAAATCAAAAGGCTAAAAATACTAAAAATAAAAATAAATTAATAACAAAATAAAATAATCTCCTGCAACGACGCCAACAAGTAATAGAATGGACTTTTGAGTCAGGTTGTCGATCCCACAAAGACTAATTTTTTTTATCGATCTACTTTGACCTAAAGTCCCTAGATTAAGGCAAAAACTAACTAAGAAATTAAAATTGAAAAAGAATTCCAAAAACGACAATAAATTGAGAAATTAAAGAAATAAACAATTCTAATAAATAAGAAATAGAAACTTAAACTAATTGCAAAGAAAAATAAAATTGAATGTTTATTTTTCTAACAAATAAAGGAATATCAGGACTAACGATTTCATCTCAAATTGTTTTCTAAAGTTGTATTTAACCAAATTCACACATGTATTTAATTTACCTCTCTCGAGTTCAAATTAGGCTTATTTAACTAAGTCAACCGTATATCTATACAAATAGTTAGAATTCTTCCTTAGATAAATGCATAAAATCACCTAGAAATTCATAATTGATCACAAGCAACCACAAATTCACGTCTCTATCTTTTTGTTAAAATTGCCGAATTTTACTACGTGGTCTAATTATTAACTCACCTCACGGATTATGAAAACAACTATAAAATAATGAACTAGTGATCAAATAATTCAAGTATTAAAAGCAATAGTAAAATCAATACATGGAATCAAAACACCAACTTGAGAACTGAAATTAAAACTCGAAAAATTAAATCTACATCGTCACCCGGTTAACAATCTAACTACTCATATGAATTGAAAGAAAAGAAACAAAGAAAAACATGAATAAAACCCGGATTTGTGAGGAATTATAGCCAAACATCATCTTGCACCAAGAATTCGCCCAAACCTTATGATCTCCACAAACCCTTTGCCTTTTTCCCACTTGAATCCACAAAGAATTGTTTACTTGAAGAGAGGTTGTTCTAGATCTAGTTTTTTCATGCCTCTCCTTGGTAGATTAGGTTAATAAAGAGGAGAATATGGGATAAAAATTGAGTTTTCTGGCTCAAACCTGACCAACCAGAAAGGCGCATGGCCGAACATTAGAAAAGCTTACAACCGCGCAGTAATCAAAATCACATTTTGTCCATTTAACCGAGCTTCATCTGGCCATGCGACTTGTATTGGTGTAGCCGAGTTGTAGAAATTTGATGTGCAATTTTTAACCTTGCATTTCCATTTAAGTTGGTACTCTTCTTTTATTTGCTCCTCAAATCTCCAACTTCTGATTTGAGTGATTTAGTCCCCAAAATTTCTTTTCTCTTCAATTAACTCTTATCTTCTCTTAGTCTGTTCAATTCGGCCCTCAAACTTTTTTCTTCTTCCACTTTCCCTCTATTTGCACCTCAATTTGACTTCATCAACGTCTATTTGCGTGATTTTTCTCTAATTAACATCCAATTGTTGTGTAATTGCTTCAATTCCTTCATTTTCTTGGTTTTGGGATAAAACCTGAAATAGTGACAAATGATAACAAACTAGTAAATTTCATTTATGAAAAACAACATTAATTTTGACCGATAAATAAGTGTATAAAATACACTTATCAATTAAAAATTATCTTGGTAACTTAAAAATTATTAATTAAGCACCAAAGTATAATGTTAATTACTCTAGCTTTATTACCCAGTAGATCTCCAAAGCAATAAATAAAAAAAAAAACATGGCATGAAATCAATGAAATGTAAATGTAATCAAAATGTGTAATGAAATGGACTGCATCAGGATCCCATCCCACTAATCACTCCTCGATCTCATAATCTAATGGAATCAAAGAACGTGAAGACCTGCGGTGGCCAAAACCACTCAAAGAAAGGATCAACGATAGTAATCACAATAATATTGCAATTTCCATAGGAGCCAAGGCCAAACCACAAATGAGGGTAGAATCCTTCAAAAAGAAATAGAAGCTCCCATCAAAAGGGTCCTACTGGGACACTATGGTAAAGAAGGATGATAAGGATCACCATAATCTTGAAAAGAAAGAAGAGAAGAATAGGCCTGCTAGTACAATAAATTTTATTGTTGGAGGTATAGCTTCAGGAGGAGACTTGAGTAACGGCAAGAAAAATTATGTTCGGGCATTAGATAGCTAAGAGATAGAGCTCATCACGAATGCAAGCATTGGTTTTGATAATATAGACATAGAAGGAATCTCATACCCTTATGATGATGCAGTCGTGATCTCTGCCTTGATTGAAAACTTCGATGTAAGGGGAATACTCATAGATAATGGGAGTGCAGTCAATGTTCTTTCCTTATATGCCTTGCTCATATGCAACATCCAAATGAATGACTTCAACATGTTATTACTACATCGCCAGGTTTTGGTAGAGGAACGGTTAAACCAGAAGATTTGATAGATCTACCCATTTCTTTGCGATCGAGCAAAAAGCAAGTCACACAAATGACCCCATTTCAAATTGTGAGGACCCCAATGTTGTACAATGCTATCTTGGAAAGATCTTTTCTGAACAACATAAAAGAAATTGTATCAACATATCACCTCGCAGTCAAGTTCCCCAAGCCTACAGGTTTCGCATTAGTACGGGGTAACCAGGCTAAGGCCAAAAGTTGTTACATCAGTTGTATTGGCAGGGGGAAGATCAAATTTATGTCAATTGAACCTTCAACAGAAGAGTACATGTCTCTTATAGAATAATTGGAAGGCATTATAACCCCGGAGAAAAAAACCTTCACCTTTGGGAAAGAACTTCGTGGGACAATAAAGGAAGAACTATCACAGTGCTTAAAAAGAAATCTTGATGTCTTTGTAAGGAGCACCAAAAACATGCCCTAGATTGATCCCGCTCTCATCGTGCACAGACTTAACGTTCAGTCTGATAAAATCCTAAACAACGAAGAAGGAAATTTGCTACCGAAAGAATATAAATCATCAAGGAAGAGATTGATAAGCTCCTGAAACCAAGATTCATCAAAGAAGTCAAATACTTCGAATGGTTATCCAATGCGGTCTTGGTGAAGAAGGTCAATGGAAAATGACGAGTTTGCATATATTTTATATCTCTAAACAAGGCGTGTCCTAAAGACAGCTACCCCTCCCTCAAATTGATAGATTGGTTGATTCAACATCGAGCTCCGAAACTCTATAGCTTTCTTGATGCATTTTCAGGATATCATCAATAAGAATGGCTGAGGAAGAACAAGAAAAAAACATCCTTTATTACAGAAAAAAGTATAAATTGCTACAAGGTCATGTAATTCGATTTGAAGAATGCAGGGGCGACCTATCAATGGTTTGTGAATATGGTCTTTTACAAACATGTAGGTTAAAACATTGAGGTATATGTATATGGCATGGTTGTAAGGAGCTCAAGAAAGAAAGATCATGTGGCCGACCTCAAAAATATTTTCTCCACCTACCGACAACATTAGATGAAGCTAAACCTCCCAAGTGTGCTTTTTGGGGGTAGCAGCCCTGGGCCATTTCATGTCAAGAGCAGCAGATAAATGTTTTTCTTTTTTCAAGTCTCTTAGAGGGAATAAAGAGTTTAAGTGGGATGAGGAATGTGAACTTTTCGTAAAACAGCTAAAAGAGTACTTGGTATCACCATTGATACTGGTCAAGCCAAATCTAGGGGATAATCTTCTACTATATCTGGCAGTTTCAGAGCACGCATTCAGCGCCGTTTTGGTCAAAGAAGAAGGAAAAGCTCAGAAACCAATCTATTTTGTCTGTAAGATGTTGCTAGATGTAGAAATTAGATATACTCTAGTAGAATAGCTATCACTTACAGTTGTCATAGCAACCAGAATATTGAGGTCTTATTTTCATGCTCATGCCATAACAGTCCTCACAAACTAGCCTTAAGCGGTTGATAGAGCTCGATGAATATGACATTGAATTTAAACCTCGACCTTCTATAAAGGTACAAGTCTTAACATATTTTGTTGCCGAATTCGTCCCAAGACCTCGGGGGCCAACATGCAGTGACAGAAAAGAATATAGTTGGATTTTGCAAGTAGATGGGGCATCTAAAGCTGTAAGCTCGGGGGTCGGCATCATACTGAAAAAATGTGATGGTACAATGGTTATTAAGTGCTTGGTAAGATTTTTGATGTGATCCCATTCGGGAACACAATGAAAATGCAGAAGAAATGCTAGAAAGTTCCTAATTCAGGCTTGGATGTAGAAGGTAGAATCTCGACCTAAACTTCACGACGCAGGAACTGATGATACGGAAGAAATAACCAAGATTTGCGTAACGCCACAAGGAGCTTTCTAATTTCCTTGATAAGTTTATGATTTTGAATGCCACAAATATTCATAAATATTTTATAAGTTTGGATGAACGCCACAATAATCAATCTTGATAAGTTCTAGGAAAATAAAGGAATCCACCTTTAATTTATTGAATCCTCTATAAAACAGTTTATTAAAAGTAAAACTAACTATTACTATGAAGCAATGACAAATAAATAAGCAAAAACGAAACTAAACTAACCCTAGTCTCTATAGAGGCACAAAATAAACCTAAAATAATTAAAAATGGAATTTAACCTAAAATGATAAAACCTTAATTTTCAGAATGACAGCACAGCCGCTCAGGGTAAGTTTGTGTGGAAAGCAGTTTTGCTCTCAGGTTAAAATAGTGTCACTCGCGTGGCCGCTTGGGAATTGCACTGCATGGCCTCGTGGTTTTGCTTTTTCTACCCGCGTTGATTTTGTTACTTCAACTTTATTCTTGGCTTGTTTCTTAGCTTCTTCACTTTATTTAGTCTTGAATCTTGTTCTTCAGGCCATCCTTGAGTCGTACACCTTCGATTATGCAAGTTGAAGTCTGGTCTGGCTTGAATACTTGAATTTCTCATCAAGCCCACTATGATTTGCATCATTCCCTCATTCTTCAGGATGATTCTTCTTGAATCATAGCTTTGTTCATGGTGTATCAGTGCACCCTCCGGATCAAATGAAGAATTTTTGCCCCCATTCCATAGGAACAACCAATAGTACTCTGTAACTTGGGACATATAGATGGATCGAATCATATACTCCTTTGGTCATATGTGGTGTGCCCCAAATTCCCAAGTGCAATTTACTGATAAGTATATTTTATATACTTATTTATACGGCAAAAGTAGGACTTTATATGTTCGTTTGAGAATATTTTTTATTCATTTGGCTCGTATTTGTTTATATTTCAGAAAATATCCCAAAATTATGTGAATGAGGTAACTAATGAAAAACTGAGCTTTTGGATGATAATTGGAGCTAAATTGGAGATGTTAAGAAGTGCAAGGAGTTAATTGAGGAGAGCAAGGAAGAAATCTGAATAATAGGGGCCAAATTGTCATAATTTGAAGTTGGAGGACTTGGATGTAAAAAAAGAATGAGGGCCAACTTAAACAAGATCAAAAGCTTAATTTGCACAACATTCGTTGTATTGCGTGGCCACGAGCTCTACTACTATGCTGTCTCACGACATAAATGAAATTAAAAGAACTGGAAATCAACCAACTGCGGCCACCATACTTTACCCTGCACGGCCGCGCAGCTTTCCGAGGCCCAGCGGAGTCAGGTCCATGCACAGGTTTTTCTCATTGTTTGTCTAGGTTTTCTTCTCTTCTATACATACAACTTCTCATGCACGAATTTAAAATCCTTTGTAGAGCTTAAAAAATCATAATTCCACATTCTTAACATCAAACTCTTTGGAAGAAATTGAAGGCAAATGCTTGGGGATTGAAGATTATCAAAGCGGAGCAAAATCTTGGTGCAAGACTTCCTTTCTTTTGTTAATTTGGTAAAACTCAATATGCGTAGTTATTTATTTTTCTACGCATTTATTTCTTTATTGATGAACGATTAATGTAATAGTTGGGATATTTGATGTAGCTTAGTTTTACGCTTTTAATTCTATAATAATTCCAGTTTTGCACTTTCGTTGCATGTATTGATTTTATTTTATGTTTAATGCATGAATTAATTCGAGACTAATTCATGATTTAATGGGTGTTTTCAAATCCAAGAGGTGAGCTAACACTTAGATCTAAGAATAAAATCTGATAATTCAACAACGATAAGGATATACGTTTGTTGTTATTGTGATCGCTATATGAATTCTTGTGTTCCATGCACCTAATCATTGCAACCTGCAATTTAGAAACACGGTCGACTAATTAGGTAGAGTTGATTTAAACCCGAGAGGGGAATTTCTTATGCATCAATGAATTTGATCGCGGACATAGATATGAGTAAAATTAGACAATTGGAATTAAGAGAATTGACTAACGTGAAATCGGATGTCCCAACACTTACAAACTTCAATTTAGAAGATCTACGTGAGTAATCTTTTCTTTTTCTTTTATTTTGTTTAATTTTATATTTTAGTTTAAATAATTCATCACAATTCGACCCTTCAAACAAGGCGAGAACTAGCACAAATTTGGTACTTAATTACAATCCTCGTGGGAACGATAACTCGGACTAAAAAATTTACTTTATTACTTGGATACGATATTGTACACTTGTAATTTAGCGCACATCATTAACCTGCAAAAAAGAATTAAGCAATATAGGGTGGGTAATGTTACTTTCTCCATGTGCAAGGTATGGATCCGTGTCCTCGTGATACAACAATTCCACCACCTCTTTTCGAACCGCGAGGCTTTTCTCTTCACCTCCAACATTATTTTCACTTTCTTGCTCAAAGCCCTCTTTTTCTTTTTTCTCACACGCAAACACCTCTTCTAATTCCACATTTTTATCAATACTTTCATACGCTTCCTCACCACTACTCAAATGTGGATCTTCAACTCCAAAGTTCAAAATTTGTACTTCTACCCCAACTTCCAATTCATGCATCTCATCATCAATAATTTTAACTTCTTGTTCATCCACCTCTTTACTACCCAATTCCTCCCCTTCTATCTCAAATTTTGGAGTTTGATCAATTATTTCTAATTTCAACTCCCCCTCCTTCTTCCCAACATTCATATCCTGAGACTCTTCTTGCAATTCAACTAAAACTTTCCTTTCACTTTCCCTCTTTAACAACTTAGCTTCTTTTTTTCTTGCTCCATGTGCAATCATCTCCCCCTTTAACTGCTTTAATATCTTTTCCATCTCATTGAGTTCATCCCTTATTCCCAAGCACCATCTCTCAATATTTTTTGCTCATCCCTAATTCCAGCCCAAGGTTTATAATCATGTCCATATTGCCTCCTAGCAACAGGGCTTGTTTTAGCTTGCTCCTTTTGCAATTTAGCAATTTCCTCATCTCATTTATCTAACATATTCATAACAACATCCATATTTTTTGAAAGAAACTTGTAGCGACCCAATACTTTAAAATGCAAAAAATTTATAATAGTTTGTCGATACGACTTTCCAAGCAAATTTTAGAATTTATTTTATGTCTGTCGATTTGTCTAGTGGAACATTCAATTTAAGAACTAAAGAACGGTTTTTAATCTTTAAATTTGATTATTTTTATCGGGTCAAATTACCCCAACATCTATTTTAAATTACTCTTAGTACGATATTCCTCTTTGACCCAAGTCTAAGTCCAAGTACAACCCAATTCAAGTGTTCAATTAAAATTTGGGACTTTTGCATGAATGACAAGAAAATGCATAATGCCAAAAAAAATGACAACTTTTCAAAATGTTCTAAAAAATGACTAATTTTGCCCATGAAAAGTCCAATATGCCCTCACACCACTACAAGACAAAATTTGAATCATGAAAGTGGGCTCAACATATGATTGATATGATGTACATGAAATTCCACAACTACCCAATGGACAAAGAAATTAGCCAATGGATAAAAGATTGAGGATTTTTTATTTTTTTTAATTAATTGAAACAAAACGTAAATTTCAATTTTTTTCTTCCATTTCATTTGAATACTATCTCTCTTGCACCAAAAGACTTTTCACTCCATCTCCATTAACACTTCAAAGAAGATACAATTTGAAGCTCGAAATTCCATTTTGAAAGGTAAGCATTTTTGTAACATATGAATATGAACATTAAATATGTTGATTTTTTTTAATGATTCATGATTCCACTTTTTTAGATCTTGAGACCCATAGATTTGGATTTGGGTGACACAATAAGTTTCCTCATAAATGCATAAAGATCTTTTTTTGTTGTGATTTTGTTCATGTGTTTAAATATTGTAGTAGTGGAGCATTGATGAAAATCATTAATTTATGCTGAAATTTTACAGCAAGAACCCTAGCTTTTGATTACAGACGCACAGTATAGACTGTCATTTTCGACGGTTCATCTGTCGAACCCGACAGTTTTTAAATGTCGAAACCGACATTTTAACTGTCGGGAATCCCATTTGAAGATCGATTACATGAACAACTGAATGCGAGGCTGTCTAATTTCATTTTCAATTCAAATTTGTGAAATGCGTCAATTTTTTACGTACATATACTGTTGTTTCAAGAATGAGTGATAATTTGCGATTCATCGTCTCGTATGGC
Organism: Ligustrum vulgare; assembly: GCA_963555705.1. Lineage (NCBI taxonomy): Eukaryota > Viridiplantae > Streptophyta > Magnoliopsida > Lamiales > Oleaceae > Ligustrum > Ligustrum vulgare. Next base: position 34,620,683 of record OY743183.1, on the reverse strand, counting down.
GGAGAGTTTGTGAACGTAGATGATGAATGGAAGTGGTGTGGGAACAATACTATATCTATTGTAGTGCCTAGCGATATCATAGTGGAAAGACTACACTGCATTGATTCATTGGATTGATTGACAATGTAGATGTGAAATATTCATTTTGATCAATGAATGTTGTGAATTATCTTTGCAAAAAACTATTGTCAGAATATTACCTAAAGGCGAATTCATTTGAAACTACCATTTTATTGTGTATTGAACTATAGATTCATACACTACAATCAATGTTGTTAACATCCAGAAAAAAATACCAAGGAATTCGATAAGAAGATTGGTTGACTCTAAAATATTTCGCATAGTTTTACTTTTACTAAGTGCAAAAATTCCAATGGGTATGGATTGTCACTTCTCAAAAATAATTTCTACATAGATGCACATTAAAATGCTACATTTAAACATGCTCATCTACAAAACGAACAAGAACGATTCCAACAAAATTTAGTTGAATCAGGAAAATGCAAATTGAAAGATGACATTGTTGTAGTCAAAGTTCTAACTAGACTAATTTAAATCATCCTAAACAGCAACTACTGCATCAATTGGCGATCATGTGTTGACCGATAGCATTCTTGCCTGAGTCGACTAAGCGGAACATCAACTGCTGCATCAATTGGGATGAGAACTACAGCTCAACAAGTTCTGTCAAATACCCAAAACAAGAATTCTTAAATTCTTCTTTCTGGGAACTGTCCAATCTATCGAATACAAGCTTTATGTACTTCAACTGGCTCCTTTGGGATATGTGTGCGTGAATTTTGTCTTGCTCTGATAGTACGAATGGGAAATTCATCTACACTTTATAAAAAAGGCACATCACGAGGATAATAGTCCACATATCATTTATCCACATGCAAGGAGATGTAAGCTGAAGTTGGTAAATGGAAATGTATATTGAATGAAACAAATAATCCCATCCGTCGAGAATAACAGATATCATCTGTCGAGAATAACAGATTTTCTCGACAGATGATTATAAACGTCACAATCTAATTAGAGTCTCTCACACGCACCCAACTTGTAAGACCGCTTTTCATTTTATGGGTAATTCTGAAATCCCACGTGAGATTTATGTTAATGTTGTTATAAATTTTAAATTGATAATTTTTAATGTCTATAATTGGAATTATTTTGCAGTGGAAGGACTTGAACGCCGTCTCGATCAATGTACCAATTCGAAAGTTTATAAATTGTTTATGAACTCTATGTGTAATTAATTATTTTAATTGTTAAGCTTGTTAAATTCTATGTCATTGAGTAGTAAATTGTTTAAATTTCATTAAATTGAGATTGAGAAAAGGTTTAGGGCGAATTGAAATCTTATTGGGAGTTGTGGACTTAAATTTCTAAATCGAGAGAATTGAGGGGCCAAGTTGCAAATTCCAAAAGTTTATACCTAAACCCTCATACCCGATGTTTTCACTCAATTCTCTCACTCTCGGCCTCTCTGTTTCTCACGTCCGCTCTCTGTCCCTCTCTCTCGCGACTCACTCCTCTCACGACCTCACCTCACCCTCGGCTTCTCTCCCTCTCGCGCGGCCTTCAACCACCGACCGCCACCCCACCGGAAGTAAGCCCCTCTTCCCCTTTCTCTTCACCGACGCACCACACACACAGCCACGCAGTCACGCACACTGCACCCGAACGAACACACACAACACACACACGTAATTGGTGTATGTATATATGGAATTGTATGTATATATATATATGTGTGTATTGGTGTATATTTGTATATATAGATGGGTATTTGCTACAGTAGATTTTCAGATTTGACTTAGTATAATTTCGAAATTTAATTGATTAAATTCAATTTTTTTAAATTTAGGTATTTAGTGTTTATATGTATGTGTTAATGATGGATTTCGAAAATTCATTAAATTGATTTGTTTAATTGATTTTCTTCTAGTTTAAGGAAGGGTTAAATTGGGAATTTTAGAATTTGGGAAAGTGGTACAAACGTGGATAAATTTCTGATTTGCTTTAAATTATGTATATATATATATATATATATATTTTTGATTTTTGAGATTTATGAAAATTGTAATTTAGTTAACTGTTCGGGTAAAGTTTGAATAAATGGTGGTTTTCAAATTTATGAATAGTAGAATGCTAATTGGAATTGTCCTTGTGAAATTCAAGTTGTGATGAAGATTCCACAGCTTGAACCTTTGTGTAATTTGATTAGTTAGATTTCAATTTTGGCATCTAAGTTAATCTCTTATTTCGAATGAAGTATGATTTGTATTTGACATGACTTAAGATCCCATTTGGTTTGAATTGTGAGTCACATGAAAGTCTCAACCTTATTTAGAAGTGTGAAAAGTGATTTTGAACTAAAATTATATTTCACTTAATGAATGGGTACAACTAGGATTTTGGTACATTGACGACACTGGCAGTCGAGGCTCCTCCACTTGCAAATCCAGATAACAGTAAATGCTAAGGACGTCAGGTAAGTAAACTTCCCCTATTTTCATGAAAGTAGAAAGTTAATGTGAAATTAATGTGCGTAAGTGATTTCGTGTTAATTACTTAATGTTGATGTATTTGAATTGCCATATGTAAGTATGTGTATTTAAGGAAATGTTCAAACATGCACATTATCATGTCATTGCATCATTAAGCATGCATTGGCATCGAAATAAGAAAGTCAAATGTTTTAATGAAAGGAATGTGTCAAAGTGCAATTTTTGTCAAAAATTATGTATCCCAAGTTTTTGAAAGAATGGATGTACTTCTATGTCATGAAAGATCCGAGTGGGAAATGGGGCGCGGGGGACCGGCGTACCCGAATGTAATGAGCCGCTTTACGGTGGAATGAATGTAATGAGCCGCTTTGCGGTGGAATGAATGAATGAACCGCTTTGCGGTGGGAAAGTGAATGTTAAACCGCTTTGCGGTGGAAATGCGCATGTTAACCTGGTTCCAAATAAGAATGGCCCACTGTTATCTGATTGACTAGAAGTTACATCAAGTGAGCTCACGATGGAAATGAAGTGAAAGTTTTGAAATGTTAAACGAAAGTTTGAAAAGTTTGAATTTTCTGGAAAGTAAAGAGAAAGGGATACATATATGGAATTTTTTTAAAGCATTCATGTCATAAGCATGCATTCATGCACACAGTTTACTTACTGAGCTTTAGCTCACCCCAATCCCCCCCAACATTTCAGGTGATGAAAGTTAGATGATCAGAGGGGAGCACTCGGCGGCTGACTCAGACAGTACCTGCTGTTGCCTTAATTAATAAAGTTAAATTTATTCAAGTTATCATTAAATTTATTCCTTCATTTATTGTTATTGATAATGTTTTGGTTGAAGTTAGTCTTGATTACGTATGGGTAACGTATTAGGGGTTAAATTACCTCTTATTGCAATTGTCAATGTCTGTTGATTTTTGGGAAATCTTATGCTTGAGGAGGTTGGGGAATGAATGAATTGGTTTTGGCGATAATGAATGTGATTGAGATGTGATTGATGCTTTTAGATTTTTAAAATGGTTTTGATGCTCCTCTACAGGTTGGCTATGTCCAACTTATAGAGGAGACTCTGCCGAAATTTCGCTAAAATTTTATAATAGATAAATGAACATTTTGTCGTGTAAACGATTTAATTTCCGCAATTAATTTGAATGGAAGATAACATGCCTAGGTTTTAGGTTTTAAAACTTGGGGTGTTACACAACTAGATCTCCCAATTGTTTTTTCTAGGGTCATGTGTACTGCAGTAGTCCAAATGCATGTTAGTTTCAAGAAAATTTCAAATGTTAGAGTGATAGCCATTAATTGATCTGAGACTAAGAACTAAAAATAGAGAAAACTACTAGTTCAAATTCTGAATAAGATAATGAGTTTTTCGGGTGAAAATATAAATATTTCCCATGATTTTTGTACCGTTGAACTGTTGAAGAAAAAAAATAAGGATCTGTTGAGAATAACAGAAGTCATCTGTCGAGAACGACAGAATCTCGACAGATGCTTCGGTGCAAGTACATCTACCGTCAACTATCGGGAATCTTCATATGTGGTGAAATGCATAATTTAGAATTCGGTATCTTGATGAATGGAAAGATGAAACTGCTCTATTAGATGCTGACAAGAAACACACCAGGCTGAAATGCACACATGTGATCCAGGAAAAAAAAAGGATTTTACGAATAATTACGACACAAACAAATCATTAAAAAAATTCAAAAGAATAAGAAAACAACATCAATGTCTGCTACTTTGCAAAATTAAATGGCAAAAAAAAAAAAAAAATTACTTTAGAAGGTCGGGTGTCACAATTTGTACCATGTCCATTTGCAGTAGAAAATTCCTAAGATACCCTGTTTTCACATCTATCAGCTGCCCCTTTTCCCCAATTTTGCCACATCATCCTTTAATATTATCTTCATAGAAACAACAACAAAATAAGTAAGCCACAAGTGACAAATCCATGGAAAGACTCAATGCAACGGAATAAACATAACCCACTTCATTTGTGTTGTAACTTTCGTACCTTCCTTAGTTTCTTGGCCTTCTTTTGAGCCACGATCGTTAAGACTGAGGTTCTCGTTATTTTTTTCGGGGGATGAATGTAGAGGTGGCAATGGGCACAGCCGAGCCGACTCGGCCCATAGCTCGGGTTGCTCGGCTCGTTTGACCCATGCCGAGCTCGGCTTTGAGCTCGTTTTTTTTTTGTTTAAATATAAAAATGGTAAACCCCTCTAACTTCTTTTATTTTTTTTATTTAAAAATCCCTCTACCATCTTACGTTGATTTTGTCGACAATCGATAGTTAAAATATTTGAAATCTTGAATATAATATTTAATATTATTGATATAAATTCTTAATTAGTTATACACTTATAATTATAAGTTATAAATATAAGTAATAAGTTATGTATTAAATAAATGATTAATAACTTAAATTTTTTTTTCTGTTATTTTGACGAGCCGGCTCGCCGGCTTGTCAAAGCTCGTTGGCACGAGCCCAGCAGCTCGTGCCAATGAGCTGTTCGTTTTACCACGAGCCGAGCTTGGTTCGTGTCGTGGTTCAACAACGGTGATTGGCTCGTGATCTTGACGAGCTGATCCGCCCTGGCTCGTGTTTTCGCGAGCCGAGCCAATGAACCAACGAGCAGCTCGGCCCGTTTGCCACCTCTAGATGAATGTGCTGGTTTTTAGATTCTAGCCTTCAAAAACCCCTACACTGTTGTCGGAATGTATGGATGATGGGGAGAGATTTTTGGGAGTAAGGTTCTTTTTTTGGAAGAAGAAGAAGATAGAATGAAGTTGTAGGATTCTGAGAATTGCAATACACTTTTTCACACGATTCCCCAAGATAATTTATGATCTATTTTTTCTACTTTTTTGTATTTTGTTCCTACATATGTCAAATCCATGTAAGTAGGATATATAGGGTATAGAAATTTCTGTTAAGGGTAAAAATGTGAAAAATTGTTAAATTTGTCAAAATCATAAAAAAATGACATTTTTGTTGATACAAAGGCAAATTTTGTCACCCAATGCAATTTCCTCTTAAAATTTTAGAGCATAGGGTTGTAGGGTTAGGTAAACAGTGACCAAAAAAAAAATACCAGAGTCATTTTTCCATTTCCAACACTCTCAGTCTCTGCCTATTTCACAAGAGTTATTGACGATATCCACAGGTAAATTCTTTTTTTTTTTTTTTTTTTTTATCAAAAATGTAAAAATTTATAGATCAAAGTGGGTTACAAAATCTCTAGGCATACCCAGGAAATGACAATGGCAACATGCCCAAATTAGCCTATCAAGCTATACAAGACTTGGCCAAACTGAAGTGAAATACATACATCACAGCCAAAGCCTGTAAACAAAAGGAATCAATCCTGTAGCAATTAATTAGTACAAATACTCCGGGCATACCCGGGAAAATGACGACATAACTACAACTTGATCGAAAAAAATCATACATCAATCATAAAAGATTCATAAAGACTCAAAACATGAGGATACAAATCAAAAGTTGCTTTGTATACATGTGTTTTGATTCTTCGTACGATGTTGTCTTCATTTGGTTGAAGGTCCACTTGATAGCCATAGGGACTGAGCCCATATCGCGAGTAATCCCAATCCATGATTTAATTCTTGCCCAGATTCTGCTAGACAAGTGGCACTGGAAAAAGAGATGCTGCTGGGTCTCCAAGTGATGATCACAAAATTCACATTTCATATCAATATCAAGGTATGAAAGCTTATCCTTTGTGTGAATTCTATTCAGCACAACCAACCATAAATGAAAAGCCATTTTCGGTGCAATACAGCTCCTCCATACCGTATTTTCCCATGGCTTTTTCGTCCCTTGCTCTCTGAAATAATCATAAGCTGCCCCATTTTGAAACTTGCCCCCAACGTTCCAGCTGGATAATTTACGGCCAGCATCATTTTCATTCCCCTCAATGCGAATAATGGTGCCTCTAAGATCCAAAATTCTCTTGAAAAGTGTAGATTGATCCTTCCTTTCTCTAACTTCCCATATGGAAGAGCCTCTAAGATAAAACTGATGAATCCAACGAATCCACAAAGAATCCTTTTTTTCATGGAAATTCCAAAGGACTTTTGTTAATAAGGATGCATTCCATCCTTTAAGATCCTTGAAGCCCAACCCCCCTTCTGATTTGGGAAGACAAACAAGTGGTTTGCCCCCATTCCAAAGGAAATTCCTGCATAGCTTTATAATTCGATAAAAAATCGTAGCTGGTATTGAAAGAATTGAAAGCCAAAAACTTTGTATTCCTTGCACAACACTTCTAATTAATTCTACTCTTCCCGCAACTGAAAGTGAATTTTTCGGCCAAGCTCTAATACAATCTGCAATTTTATCCACAAATGGGGTATAATGCATGACCTTAAGCTTTCCTGAGACGAGGGGAATACCAAGATACCTAAAAGGCATAGTGCCTTTTTGGATATTTGTCAAAGAAAAAAAGTCAGACTACATTTCCTCATCAATGCCAGCTGTGAAGATGGATGACTTAGAAACATTCATGTGTAACCCCGAAACATCCCCAAACTTGCGAAGACAGTCAATAAGAATTTCAACCGAAGTAACATGTCCCCTTGCCAAAAGTAGAAGATCATCTGTAAACGCAAGGTGTGTAATCTGTAGAGGACCACATTTGGGATGAAAATTAAATTTTGTATCTGTGGTGGCAAGATTCAAAAGTCTTGAAAGATATTGAAGACACAGCACAAAAAGGAATGGAGAGAGTGGATCTCCTTGTCTAATGCCCCTTTCTCCTCTGAGAAATCCATGAACTTGACCATTTAATCTGATGGAATACGTAGGTGATGTGACACATTCCATAATCCAACCAACAAAAATAGGGGGGGGGGTAACACAGCCCCTTAAGAATATCCTCAAGAAAACTCCAATTGATAGTGTCAAATGCCTTCTTAAGATCAATCTTTAAAAGACATCTTGGGGAGATGCGTTTCCTATTGTATTGCTTTAAAAATTCTTGAGCCAAGTGTACGTTCTCCGTCATACTTCTTCCCTGAACAAACGCCTACTGAGCTTTATCAATGATTGAACATAAAGTAGGAGCAAGTCTAGATGCCAAAATCTTTGATATGACTTTGTAGATCACATTGCAATAGGAGATAGGTCCGAAGTCCCCCACAGACGAAGAGTGGGCTGATTTAGGGACAAGTGCAATAACCGAATGATTGAGCTGTTTAAGTAGAGAACCAGATTCAAAAAATTTAGCAATAGCTTTACAAAAGTCCTCCCCCACAATTGACCAGGCCTTTTTAAAGAAATAGAAAGAACACCCATCTGGACTAGGTGATCTGTCATCCCCAATATCAAAAACTGGTTCTTTAATTTCTTCATCAGAAACCGGTCTAAGAACCCCTTGCAATTGATCTTCTGTTATAATCGGTCCATTCTATAGAATTGTAGCATCCAGCCGCTCTGATTGAACTCTTGTGCCCAGCAAATTTTTGTAAAAACCAATAAATTCCCATGCAACTTCTTCCTGTGAGACAGTGATACTCCCATCAGATTTCACCAAAGCCGCAATGTGATTGCGCTTCATGTTTCTTTTAACCATAGAATGAAAAAACTTTGTCCCTTTGTCACAACTTTTGAGGTAAGCACACTTTGCTTGCTGAAAATAAAAACCCCTCTCCATTTCACTTAAGCTAGCAGCCTGTTTTCTTAAATCTGCAGTCCGAATCTATAATTTAGCATCTGCCGGGTCATCATGGAGCTGTAATTGAGCAGTTTCCAGATTGTTTCTAGCTATCTCGGCCCTAGAAGAGATGTGGGAAAAGTGCTTTTTGTTCAAACACTTGAGTGGACGCTTGAGGGCTTTCAATTTCTTACAAAGACAGAATTGGGCAGTACCATAATGATGCTCATTCTACGAAAGATGCACAATATTCATAAAATCAGCATGGCTGGTCCACATATTAAAGAACCTAAAAGGCTTTGGCTTACCATCATCTGGCTGAAACAAAGTAACAATGCATGGGAGTGATTCGAGAGACATCCCGGATGCAAGAAATTAGCAATTCCAAAAAGTCCAGAGTCAGCCCAAGCGTTATTCACCATTGCTCTGTCCAATTTAGTCCAAACACCATTTCTGTACCATGTAAATTTGTAGCCTATAGAGTTAAAATTCGTGAGGCCCGAGAGAACACAACATTCCCAAAAATCATTAAGCTCATACAAGGTGCAATTTGAAACCCCATTTTGCAGCTCATCTTCTTGCAAAATACTATTGAAATCCCCCATCAATAACCAAGGGGAAGAGAGGTGAGAACTAAAATCCATGATGTTATTCCAAAGGGGCCTTCGATTTACAATGGTGTGGAAACCATATGTAAAACTAATGTGAAGGCAAATACTAGTAGTCATGCATGTTGCTTTAATGTGGATAATTTGCTCATTTATCCACAAACTTTCAACTTCCACTTTGGAAGGTTTCCAAAGCACAAGAATTCTACCTGCCTCATGCATATCAAAATTGTGGATGCATTCCCAATCATCAAATTTATTTGCAATAATACGAGTTAGCTTCCAATCACAAAACTTAGTCTCCAAAATACCAAAAATGTCAATAGAATCCCTTAGCATAAACTTCAAATCCCATTTTGCTTAAGGGACAAATGGAAACCCCTTATATTCCAACTAGTAACCTTCATTTTGAACGTTTGAGAAGGGGTGCTTGCCCCTTACTTTTAGTAACCGAAGGAACTTGAGGTTTCCTTGGCAGCATTTCCTCCCTTCGTTTAAGGTTTTTACCAGCCTCAATAAATGCATTTTTAAGAGCCTCTATCACTGCAATCGAGCTTTTATTCCTAGCCCGAACCGCCGTGCTCGAACTACAATTCCCAGCCTGTTTGGTGCTTCTATTTACTGCTGAACTTTGATTGCTGAATTCCACATTTTTTTGTTGAGCCATCCCCTTTCTTTTAACTTCAATAAAAGAATGATCCCCTTCCCTAGCCACAGGGGCAGATGATGGTTCCCCAGCAGGCTGGGAAATAGGTAATTTTCCATCCGATTTAGGAGTGTGCAGCGCACTCTTTCCAGATTCAGCCTGTGCATTTTCCTGACCCCCAGCAATAGCGTTCTCATGCTGAATAGGTTTGGCAGCTTGATTTCCTCCTGAAACTCCACCTTTTTCAATGGTAACCGGTACCTCTCCCTATTTACCAACATCCGTTTTACTTTTTTGATTACCCTCATTAAGTTTATTCAACCTGCATCATTGGTCCGAGTGTCCAAACATTTGACATCCTGAGCAAAATTTTGGCTCATACTCAAAGACAACCTTTTGTGTAAAATCCACACCATTTGGTAATGTGATGTCCACTTTTCTCACCAATTCCTTAGAAACATCAACCTCAACAAGAACTCGAGCATAAGAAATTCGCTCCTTTGTAGATGTCAATTTATCAGTGCAAATAGGCTTCCCAATTCTAGATGCAATCTTACTAAGAATTTTGGAGTTCCAACATTCAAGTGGAAGGCTATGCAGATTGATCCAGCTAGGCAACTTATAGAATTCATAGTTTTCAAATCTAAACATGTCCGGCATAATTTTCAACATGAGCTGTCTCCCAAAGACATAGTAAGGCCCCTCAGATAGAACTTTTTCTCTAGCCTCCCAATCATCAAACTTGAAAGTTAACCATCCACTTTCATGCATAGTTAGCTCATACTTAACCCCCCATTATTTACAAATTTGGTTTAGAGCTGCCTTCCCCGAAAATTTTGATGCAAAATAACCAATCAAACAAAATCCCCAATCATCGAGATTATCTAACTCCTTCTCATCAGTGCATAGGCGTGCCTCATCAAAGTTTTCCAATTTAAGGGGGAACCCCTTATCAAGAGCCCTATTGTCCTTAAAGAGATTCCTCCAAGGAGTAAGGTTATCTTGCATATTCCCAGTCATATTCTCATTTCCAGTGGCTGCAGGATCTACTTGAGTATGAGTAGCTTCAAATTTTCCTCCGTTTCTGTATCCACATCTCCAAGAGTTCTAGAGTTGTCCATGACATCGCAAGTTTCGTCTGGCAAACCCTGGATACCACTGCTAGAACCAGTACCCTGTTCAAGAACCTCAAAATTATGCTCAGTAATTGTCCGCGCCGAATCCTTCTTCAGAGGCAAAGGGCTGAAAGTCTGTTTATTTCTTTTCCTCCCCATTATAGGAGAGAGCACCTCCCAAACACAATATCCAACAACAACCAACACCAATCAAACCAACCCCACTCCACATTATCCACACAATTTCTCCATGTAATACTCTTATACTCGAACAACACATAGATCTACATTACTATTGAAATTTTATGCCAAAATTCATTGTCCAACCTCAATCTTCCTCTCCCGCCTGCTTTACTACAGCACGGACGGCCTTGGACGTCTACCTTCCCCCAGTCGCCTCAATTTTGGCCGAAAATAGTTGAAATCATTATAAAACCATAGACCTAGTTCTTGAAACTGAAACCAATGTCTTCCTCTCTGTAATTTCCGTATCTATATGTAAATGGGGGTGGGGGGTTTAGTTATAAAAGAAAATGTTTCACTTTAAATCCTAGAGTTTTCCAAAAGTTTAAGTTAGCCCTTAATTTGAATTCCACTTTCTCTTTGGCCCTAAAGTTTTGTCTTCTTTAAATTAAAATTTTAAAAGTACTTTATGATTTCATCAACCTGGCCCCAGAGTCTCAAAATTTGATAATTAGACACTAAATAATTTAAAGATCTATGAAATAACTCGTTTCCTTTACTTTCAAAGGTCCAATCAAATCCCTAAAAGTTTTAAAGTACTAATTTGAACTTAGTATTCTAAATTATGTTTATTAAATTGTTCTTGCTAGACGAGGTCATTGAAAAAGTTTAAAGCGAGGTTGTTTTACATCCAGTTCAATTTCAAGAAAATATCAAGACTTTGAGGTGGGGTTTACTCTAAAACAATTGTGGTTATTTGTCCATGTTATTTCTCGATGAGTGATTTTAATTGTGATTTGATGCTTATAAATTTGAAAAGGTTGTCAGGGACCGTAAATAGGTTCGAGATCAAAATTGGGTCCTTGAGGTTGTCCCACAGTGCAAAAATCTTAATTAGCGCTAATAACATGTTGTTAGGTACTGTAAATAGGTTCAGGATCATAATTGGGTCCTTGGGGAAGTCTCACAGTACATTTTCAAATGGAAATTTTGTATTGGTATTATATTCATATTTGGATTTCATATTTGGATTTAACTTGGACTGATTGTTATATCTCCACTGAATATAATTCATTATGCTCACCCCAATATTTTCCACCCTTTCAAAGGAGCTAGGTGAGGTATGGCAATGAGCTAGGAAATCTTGATTAAATGTTAGACCATTTAATGTATAAATTTTTGAGAACAAGTGTTTTAATAGTTGGTCCATTTTGTCAATTAAATCTCTTTTTTAGTTTTTTGCAAATTTTGGAACTTTGCTTATTATATTTGGTATTGACACTTGAGTGTGAGTAAATTATTTAAAGGATGTTTTCGCATTTTGTTTCTAATTTGCTATAGTTGTTAAGGAAAAAAAATACTTGTGCGTTTTGGAATTTATCGAAAATACTTATTTACAGGATATTTTGACTTAAGTAGCACCTTGAGTTTAATAGAATTTGGAGCGTTATAGTACGGTATCAGAGCGCAGGTCTACCTTTTTGTAGACCTGTAAAAACCTATTATTTAAAAAATTTCAAGGGAAAAATGTCAAGTGCTTAATTTGATTGCTACTCGCTCTCGTCATGCCACGCCTACTTCGGAAAGGTAAAATGTTTAGAAAATTTTATTCAATGAAATTTGAAAATTTTCATTTGGTGGATACCATGAATTTATTATATAGCTGCATATGAAATTGAATGTTTATAACGAAATTTTATATGAGAATGAAATTTTACTATAGTTGATGCAGTTTGAAATGTTTGAAAGTTTCTATCCAGCACATGTTATAAAATTTCACATGAGTTATTATGTTTAGGAGTTGAACTTGTGATGTGAAGTATTTAAAAAATTTCAGAAATTATAAGTTTAGTCCTCGGAATTAGACTAAAACATTTAGTAACCCATTTCAATGGAATTTACTTTCATAATTGATATGCCAAAAGGAACGTATGAGGGAGAGATGTAGGAAGAATTGTGTATGGAATTCAGTATGAGAACATATTTCGGATTATAGATATTGGTTGTAATTTTATTATTTGTTTTCCTTTAGGAAAATTTGAGATAATAATCAAATTTCCTTTTAGCTCCACTGTGTTTTTCTATGATTTTTCCTTTTGAGATTTTATTGTTCATGGATGAGTATTGTGAATTGCACATTTAAGTGGATACTGAGATAAATACTGTTATGGTTTAGGGAATGTCTCATAGAACAAACCTAGCTCCCGCGAATCAAGCTACTGCGAGCCAAGCTACCCCAAGTCAGGCTACTACTGGTGATGTGGGGAGTAATCTATTAAGGGATCTTGTGAATGCTCTCCAGGGGCTCACTTAACAAGCCTCAACAGCTCCACAAAATGGCCACAATACACCGAATCCACAGGCTAATGCAAACAACACCAGCATGGTTGTTGAACAATTTCGTCGATATAAACCATCAACTTTCAATGGTCGAAAAGGACCCCTAGTCGCGAGGAATGACTAATGGCATTAGAATGGATCTTTAAACATATAGCCTGCTTGAACACTAAGAAAGTGTCATGCACTGTATTCTAGCTTGCTGAGAATGCAAATCATTGGTGGGAGTCATATCAGTGCACCAGGACTAAGGCACAGCAACTTGAACTAACATGGGAAGGATTCAAGGAATTAATAATACAAATGTACTTTCCCTAGTCTTTCCGGGATAAAAAAGAAACAGAGTTCCTTAAACTTAGGCAGGGAAGTATGTTTGTGGTGGAATATGAAACAAAATTCAACCAGTTGTCCAGGTATGCAATCCATCTGGTTGACATCGATATCAAGAAGGCTATAAGATTCGAAATGGGTTTACGCCTAAAAATTGGAGGAACCATGGCAGGTTTGGGACTCACGACCTATGCCGATACAATTGAGCACACAAGCTATATCCTCTTGCTTAAACTTGGAAAACACTACTCAGAAACCCGTAGAGGCACCAATGAAAAGGGAATGGGACAGTCATAATATGGGAAAAGGCAGATATCAAAACAAGGAGGGGAAAACATGGGAAAAATTTGAGGAAAATGCTAGCACTGAGAAATCCATATGCCCGAAGTGTAGAGATGGAAAACGGGCCGAGCCACTCACCGACTCCTCGGCTCGGCTCGGCTCGGCTCGGCTCGTCAAAACATGAGCTACAAGCAGCTCGACTCGTCCAACCCACGAGCTAAGCTTGGCCCTTGAGCATACAAATCGAGCTCGACTCGGCTCATTGAAGATGACCCATGAACTCGGCTTGGCTCAGCTCGGCTCGTACGAGCAGCGAGTCAATCAATGTTGTTAAAGGGCCTAGCCGGCTCAGCTCGGCTCGGCCCATTTCCAAACCTATCGAAGTGTGATAAGCTTCACTATGGGGAGTATCTGCTCGGAAAGGGGATGTGCTTCAAATGTAAGAAACTAGGTCATTTTGCTGGTGAATGTCCTAAATTCAAGGGTAAAGAAGATACCAAGAAGGGAAAGACTCTATTTTTCGCTTTAACTCAGGTAAAGATCTAGACGGGAGACATGTATTCTATCAATATTCAATATACTTGCTATCGATTTGATTGACTCTAGTGCTACAAATTCTTTCATCTCTGCTAGTTTTCATGCTAAGACTAGAAATGTGTGTGAAAGTGTGAATGATGCCCTAGAGGATAGTATTCCTTCAGGTGAAACTATTATCACTAATCTCATGTCAAAAGCTGTTAAGTTTGAAATAGATGGGAAGAACTTAGAGCCAGACTTGTACTTAATAGATATGAGGGATTTTGATTTCATTTAGGCATGGACTGGCTTAGTTGTAATCACACTACGATTAAGTGTCATGAGAGGGAAGTGCTCTTTTAGAAACTAGGAGAATTTAAATCACCTTCTTTGGGAAAAAAGTCAAAACTATGCCCCATGTCATATCAGTGTTGAAAGCACAAAGGATGTTGAGAAAGAGTACTAGTCAAGGGTATCAAGTGAGCATCAATAGTGTTCAGGAAATTGAGATATCTGCTACAAATGTACCAGTTGTGCGTAATTTTATGGATGAATTTCCAGAAGATCTACCTGGTATTCCACCAGATAGACAGGTGGAATTCACGATTGATTTGGTGCCTGGAGCTGCACCCATATCTAAAGCACCCTACAAGATATCACCGAAAGAACTCCAAGAGTTGAATGTGCAACTACAAGAAGTAAGAACTGTTGGAAAAGGGATTTATTCGACCAAGTGTATAGCCTTAGGGAGCACCGGTACTATTTGTGAAAAAATAAGGATGGATCGATGAGGATGTGCATCGACTACAGGGAGTTGAATAGGACACAGTCAAGAATAAGTGTCCTTTACCATGAACAGAAGATTTGTTTGATCAGTTAAAGGGTGCCAGTGTATTCTCCAAATTGATCTGAGGTCAGGTTATTATCATTTGAAGGTTAAGGATAGTGATATACCTAAAACCGTATTTAGGACTCGATACGGACATTACGAATTCACTCTGATGCCGTTTGGGTTGACTAATGCACCAGCTGTCTTCATGGACTTGATGAACCGAGTATTTCATCCATAATTGGATCGGTTCATAATAGTCTTTATTAATGACATTCTAATTTATTCAATGGACAAGGAACAACATGAGGAGCATATCAGCATTGTATTACAGATACTTCGACAATAAAGGTTGTATGCAAAATTCAAGAAGTTCAAATTCTGGCTCGATCGAATTGGCTTTCTGGGACATGTGGTTATAGTAAATGGTATTTAAGTCGATCTAGCCAAGGTTGAGGCTGTCACTAACTGGAGTGCACCAACCAATGTAAATGAAGTTCGTAGTTTCTTAGGATTGGCTTCCTATTATAGAAGGATTTTCGAAAATAGTTGGGCCGATGACACAATTGACCTGGAAAGGAGTAAAGTTTTAGTGGACAAAAAAGTGTGAGAAGAGTTTCCAAGAGCTGAAATAGAAACTTATATCTGCACCAGTTTTGGCTCTTCAAGAAGGGTCAGAAGGGTCAGAAGGGTTTCGTTATCTACAGTGATGCATCGAAATAGGGTTTGGGATGTGTGCTGATGCAGCATGGAAAAGTGATTGCATATGCCTCTAGATAGTTGAAGCCACATAACAGAACTACCCTACACATGACTTGGAACTGGCTGTTCTAGTTCATGCTTTAAAAATATGGCGACACTATCTATATGGTGGGAAGTTCGAGGTATACACAAATTATAAGAGTATCCAGTATTTCATCACTCAGAAGGAATTGAATATGAGATAGAGAAGGTGGTTGGAGTTAATTAAAGATTATGATTGTACTATTCACTACCACCCCGGCAAGGCCAATGTTGTTGTTGATGCACTTAGTCGAAAGGGTAAAGGACAGTTAGCTACTTTAACCAGTCAGGAGCAGTTGATCAAAGGCTTTTCCAACATGAGAATTGAATTTATAGCTCCACTACGTCACACAACTATAATTGTAGCTGCTTTGATTGATTGTTCGACCAACTCTCAAAGACAGAATTAAAGAAGCACAAGGTAGGGATAACTTTTTGTGCAAGATTAAGGACTGAGTACTCGCTAGCATTATTAAAAGTTTTGAAGTATCAACTGATGACACTCTCATGTTCAAGGGAAGACTATGTGTACCGAAAGGGAAGGAGATTCTAGAGGAAGCACATTAATACTGCACTCAGGAGGTACGAAGATGTACCAGGATCTACAAAAAACTTATTGGCGGAGAAATATGAAGAGTTTGATTGGCTTGTTTGTTAAGAAATGCATTACTTGCCAACAAGTTAAGGCTGAACATCAATGTGCGTTTGGATTGTTGAACCTACTTGAAATCCCAGAATGGAAGTGGGAACACATAGAAATGGATTTTATCGTCAGACTTCCTAGATCAGCTAGAGGTCATGACGTAGTCCCATTCGGGATGCTCGCGAAATAATTGAATGAATGCTGGAAAAGTTCCGAATTCAGGTTGTGAAAGGACGGTGACATGGAGACCCGAGCCTCACCACTCAAGAACCCAAGGTATATTAAATCTTAGATCGGTTAAGATGCGGAGACAAAAATCCACATGGGTTGAACGCCACAAAGGTTTCCCATGCCTTTGATAAGTTCAAGTTTGGTGGAACGCCACAAAGATTCAAATAATCGTTGATAAGTTCGAGGATGTTCCACAAGAACAATATTTGAGAAAAAAACACTCAATAGAATTTTATTATTGAAAATTTTAATTATTACAATGAAGAAATAACATATAAATAAGTAAAAAATGACCTAACAACTAGGGTAGCCGCTATAAAATCCTAACAAAATAATTAAAATACGGAATTTAACCTAAAAATGAACTAAAAATGCGCAAAAACCCTAATTCCCGTCTTCATAATTTACTTACTGTTTTGAAGCCCAAAATGATGGAATTTGGCCATAAAGTCAGTGGGCTCAAGGGCTTTGGCCCATGAATTTTGCTCAGTTGCCCATTTCTACTCGAAAAACATATATTATGCATCTAATTCTGATATAGTTGACTTGATTGCACTTTGTTTGACTTGAATATTTAGTATTTCTATCAAGTCCGCTATGATATGATTCTCATCATTCACTCCTTCGGGATGATTCGTCCCGAATCATAGCTTTGTTCATGATTTAAAGTTGCCCCACCTGGATCAAATGGGAAATTATGGACTCCATGACATGAATTCGATAAGTTGTGCTTCTTCAATTGGTAGACAAGAAGGTATTGAAACACAAGCTTGAATTGCCATTGTTGGTATGACTCATACTCCCTTATATAATGATCAACCTGAAAGAAAGAATTAAGAAAAATAGGGTGAGGAATGTTAGTTTCTCCATGTACAAGGTATGGATCCTTGTACTCATGAGGAATCATCACCACCTCCTCTTTTCTCACAATGAGACTATTTTCTTCCCCTCCTTCAATCTTTTCACTCTCTTGCTCAATATTTTTACTCTCAAGCCCAACCACACCTTCTAATTCCCAATTCTCACACTCAAACACCTCCACCACATTTTTATCCTCTACTTCAAGATTCGGAGTTTGATCAACTACTTCAAATTTCAACTCTTCAATCTCAATATTCTCAACATGCACCTCCTCTTCATGACTCAAATTTTTATTTTCTAATTCATGTTTCAACTCTCCCTCCTTCTTCTCAACAATCATATCCCAAGGCTCCAACTGTAAATCCACTATATTCTCACTTTCATTCCCCTTTTGCAATTTAGCTTCAGCCTCCCTTTCACTCTCTTTTTGCCACTTAGCTAATTTTTTTCTTGCTCTTTCTGCCTTCATTTCCTCATCTAACTGTATTAATATCTTTGCCATCTCCATGAATTCATCCTTTAATCCCCAACCATCATCTCTCACTATTTTTTTCTCATCCCTCTTTTGTAGCAATATTTTTTCTTCAAGTATTTGTTCTAGGGTTAACGACATAAGTTTAATATCTTTCCCGTCTTTAAAAAATTTGTACAAATTCCTACCTTATCATAGAATGCTTTCCTCTCACACTTCCACGGTCTACCCTAAAAAATGTGACAAAACTCTATAGGCACCACATCACACCATTGTTCATAGCTATATCTTCCAAGTGTGAATTTCACCCTAACCCCATGGGTTACATTTACCTTCCCACACTCCTTTAACAACATCATCCTATAAGGATTGGGATGTTTTAGTAGATGTAAATCTAACTCTTCAACCATGGTAGTACTAACCAGATTAGAGAAATACTCTTTATCAATAGTAACATTGCACACTTTACTGCTCACATGACATCTAGTCTTGAAGGTAGGATTGAACTCATAATTCATCCTCTTACAAGGATTTTAAGAATTCAAGAAACGGAATGGAATATTTTGACACGAGGACTAAGAAAGAATTTTAATTTTGACTTGGAAGCAAATGAATATCAAGAATTTAAGGAAATTCAAGAAAGTGGCTCTTGAATTTTGGATTTTTTTTTTTTATGAATTTTCGGAATAAATAAAGAAATTAATAATATATATATATATATATATATATATATATATATATATATATATGTATATATATATATGTATATATATATATATATATATGTATATATATATATATATATTATAAATCCGAAAATTAGGCTACAAATACGGAAAAATAAACGAGACTTAATTTGGATGACAAACAAGAAAAGTAACGACTTTTGACTCTTTTTGGATATTTTTTGAATTAAAGACTCACAAATATGAAGAACGTGAAGAATAAGAAACAAAGACTTGATGAACAAAATAAAAAATAGGATTTGGATTATTTTTATGTGGCAGACTCTATGATAGACCCATAAAAATCAAACTGGGATAGAATGAAAACCTAAATTCAGGGTCTAGCTCTAATACCAATTGACGTGATCTCGTTCGGGATGCTGGCGGAATAATTGAATGAATGCCGAAAAATTTCCGAATTCAGGTTGTCGAAGGACGATGACATGGAGACCCGAGCCTCACGACTCAAGAACCCAAGGTATATTAAACATTGGACCCGTTAAGATGCAGAGACAAAGAACCCACATGGATTGAACGCCACAAAGGTTGCTCACGCCTTTGATAAGTTCGAGTTTGGTGAACGCCACAAAGATTCAAATAATCTTTGATAAGTTCGAGGATGTTCAACAAGAACAATATTTGAAAGAAAATGCTCAATAGAATTTTTATTAATGAAAAGTCTAATTATTACAATGAAGAAATAACATATAAATAAGTAAAAAATGACCTAACAACTGTGGTAGCTGCTATAAAACCTGAACAAAATAATTAAAAATGAAATTTAACCTTAAAATGCACTAAAAATGCGCGAAAATTCTAATTCCCGTCTGCATAATTGACTTACTGTTTTGAAGCCCAAAATGATGGAATTTAGCCATAAAGTCAGTGGCTCAAGGGCTTTGGCCAATGAGTTTTGCTCAGTGGCCCATTTCTACTCAAAAAACATATATTATGCATCTAATTCTGGCATAATTGATTGGATTGCACATTGTTTGGCTTGAATATTTAGTCTTTCTAACAAGTCCGCTATGATTCTCATCATGTCATCAAGTTATATTGGGAATAGTTGATCGTTGGACAAAATGAGCTCATTTTCTACCAGTGAAGATGACTTTCAGTTTAAACAAGTATGCTCAGTTGTACATCAAAGAAATTATAAGATTGCGTGGTGTACCAATTTCTGTAGTGTCAGACAAGGATACCAGATTTACATCCAAGTTCTGGGAAAACCTCCAGACAGCTATGGGAACTAGATTGAAATCCAGTACAACATATTATCCAAAGACAGATGGACAGTCAGATAGAACTATACAGATTTTAGAAGATATGTTGAGAGCCTGCGTTTTAGACCTTGGTGGTAACTGGGAAATGCATTTACCGTTGGTTGAGTTTACATATAACAACAGTTTCCCGTCTACTATTGGGATGGCACCATATGAAGATCTTTATGGTAGAAATTGCAGATCACCAATTCATTGGGATGAAGTTGGTGAGAAGAGGGTTTTGGGTCCAGAAATAATGGAATAGACTGTAAGTGTTGTGGAGAAAATCAAGGAATGGCTTAAAACAGTACAAGACAGAATGAAGTCTTTTGCTAATAAGAGACAGAAGGAACTACAGTTTGAAATTGGTGAAAAAGTGTTCCTTAAAATGGCTACCATAAGAGGAATGGTAAGGTTTGGAAAGAAAGGAAAACTTAGACCAATGTTTATTGGACCTTTTGAAATCTTGGAAAGGGTTGAGATGTGGCCTATAGGTTTGCTTTACCGCTAGAGTTATCAACAATACATAATGTCTTCCACATCTCAATGTTAAGGAAATATGTCCATGATCGGGACCACATTGTTAGTTATGCATCATTGGATGTTAACAAGGATATGACATATAAGGAAGCTCCTGCAGTTATACTTAAGAGGAAAGTTCATACCTTGAGGAATAAAGATATTTCAATAGTTCAAATCCAATGGAGCAGACATGGTAGAGAACAGAACAGGCAACTTGGGAAAGAGAAGAGGAGATTTTAGCCAAATACCCAGACATATTCAAGTCAAATAAGTTCAATTTCGAGGACGAAATTTATTTAAGTGAGGGAGATTGTAACGACCCAATTTTTTAAAATGCAAAAAAATTATAATAGTTAGTCTCTACGAACCAAAGAACAATTTTTAATCTTTAAATTCTATTATTTTTATTGGGTCGAATTTTACACCCAACATCTATTTTAAATTACTCTTAGTCCAATATTCCTCTTTGGCCCAAGTCTAAATCCAAGTTCAACCCAAATCAATTGTCCAATTAAAATTTTGGAGCATAGGATTGTAAGGTTAGGTAAACAATGTCAAAAAAAATAAATACCAGAGTCATTTTTTCATCTCCAACACTCTGCCGATTTCACAAGAGTTATTAACAATATCCATGGGTAAATTCTTAATTCTGGAATAATTCATTTCTTTGATTTCATCATCAATAACATCTACAATATAATTCTATCTCACATTAATACACTGCACCAGTTCCTTCCAGCCTAAATTCCTAGTTCAAGTCCAACATTTTCTCTCAAAAATCACAGGTATATTCAACAAAAGATTTTCAGTTTTCGTTCTAATAGGTAAGGCGATGCCATTTCCACATCATCATTTAACATGCAACTAGGCTAGAAAATTAATAAAATAGTATATGATGTAATAATTTTAAACATAAGTAGTAATTTGCATCATTTTGAGACATTAGTAGTAGATTTCAGATTTTTTTTATAAATATGAGTGGTAATTTTGGTAAATATGAGGGGTGGTGGTGTGTGGTGGCAATGGTTGAGTAACAATTGTTTTTGCAGGTTTTGGTTTGGAATTTAAGAGGGTGGGGGCTGGGGATGAAGAATATATATATATTTTTTTTTTATTTCTTCTCCTGTGTTCTACTTTATTTCTTTTCATAATTATCAAACTTGTTGTAATGAAGTAATACATTATTAAAGAAATGGGGAAGGTTCAGTGATGTCGGTTGGGGGTATGGCTGCACAAAAAAATTGCGAAATCGCAAACCGAACCTAAATCGTTGGTTTGTGTTTCATGCGAAGGCTAACAATTAAAAGGAATTCAGACAATGTGTAAGAAACAACAACCTCTCGAGATAAAGTGCCAACGAGCAGTGTTTATTCACAAAGAGTACAATGAAAGCGAAGAAAGACCTCCAAGGGGCGCAAGTAGGGCTGTCATTGGATCGGATTTTAATCCGAACCCAATCTGAAATTCGATGAAATTAACGGGAGATGGATTTAGGTCTCAATCTGATAATCCAATAAGGATCTGAATCCAATAATCTGTTAACTAAATAAAACAAATATGGATATAAGTCAATCCAATCCGATAACAATCCTATCTTAATTTTTTAGAATAATATAATATATTTTATAAATTATTATATAATTTTTTTTTTAATTTTAAATCTTGCAATGTATTTTATAAAGATAATTTTAATATAACATTATTATATATTATAATATTCATTTTAAAACTTGTAATATATAAATATTGTTATAATTTTTTGAGATATTATGATTTTATTTTTTATGAATGATATGAAATTATAATGAATTATATGATTAAATATTTACTCATTAATATGTAAACATCTAAAAAAATTATGCTAAAAATAATTTTGGATCGGATAATCGGATCGGATATCTGATAAGGTAGCAAATCGAATATGGATTTTACTGTCAAATATCCGTCGAATTATCGGATTGGATTGGATCTATGAATTATTCTTATCAGATCGGATCGGATCAGATCGGATAAAGGAAAATCTGATCCATATCCTTTACACCCTTAGGCTCAAGCACATGAACTAAACTAGGACTTGACAAGGAAAGTAAAGATTAACAAAATTACATAATCTCTGTTTAAGAGTTGATTGATTGATTGATCTTTCGAAACATCTAAATTTCTACTATATATACATATTGAAAATAAACTACCCATAACCGCCTTCTAATATTTGAATCTTTGATTTGCCATTTCAACTTGTAACTTGCATGGTAAAACCGTCGTCCTTCATGTTGTATAACCATCTCCTATTTCTTTTCATAACTGCTACCACTTATTTGCGTGAAGTGACTTCCACGATCTCCTCCATGACTAACTGAATTATGACATGAGTTGTGGGAACCGCTCCTATATCCTTATCCGGCTTGATCGTCCAATCTCCCTATTAATAGCCTTGTCGCCTAAGTATTCTAATAATCACTCAATCGCTCTTGACGACATTTACATCGCCCTTTCATTCATAATGGAGCATCATATTATGGGCCCTTGTGTTGGGCCTCCGAATTGGGTATTTTTAGATGTCAACAATTACCCCCAAATATGGCATAATTAATATCAATTATTAATCTTGTGCCATATTCATGCATACACAAAATAGAAATTTTGGCATTTTGATGATCTTTCTCCTTTCCAAGATTTGGACCTTCAAGTTTGGTGGCTACATCTGCATATGGCTATTTGCATTCTACCCCTCTATAAAGCTGCATACTTGTTATACAATCACGACTCTCATCTTCATTCAAAAAACCAACATGACATCATCATCTGATATTCAAACAATCAATTCTCTATATCCCAAAGATCAACTATTCCTTTTCTTAACAGAAATGGACCGTCTAATCTCTTCTCGATTGCACTATTTGTATTGATATTTTCTTTGGTATAGGAGATATAGGAAATGTTTTTTGATCAATGAAAGTCTTCTCAGAGCCCTTTTTGCCGAGAGTGCTTCTTTGACCATTCAGTTGGCCAATAAATGTCTTCTCAGTGCCCTTTCCATTCATGATCTCCAATAGGAGTTCTTGATGCGATGGAATAGCTTGCTGAGAGTGTGTCATTGGACATTTTCCTGTTGGGAGTTGTTAGAATTAATGTCCAAGCCCAATTGGATGGGCTAGACTCGGGTTACTTATTGGATAAGAATGACCCAAGCTCGCTATCTTAACCCCAATTAGGGTATCACTTAAACCTACAAGAACTAGGTTTTAGTTGTAACTGAAGAAAAAAAAAAAAAAGAGTCGCATTTTTCTAGTGCAGGAATTTTCTCTTGCTAGCACAAAGAGAAAAACTAATTCTCTCAAATCCATTCTAACTATTGGAGATTGATGGAGTTCCAGATTTAACTCACTGTGTGGGTTTCTGTTAGAGGCTAGACAATTGGACAGCTAGTGGTGACAAGATTGTACCTCTTGTTTCAGATTTCAGATTGACGGTATTCATCAAAGGTATCATCCTTATCACAAATTCTATCTAAGCACAATGTTGATCTAGGCTGTGGTTTCGGGTTTCCATTAATTTCCAATGTGCATTTATGACTCGAAACCTTACGGTGGTATCAGAGCCTACCTTGTTACTTGTTAAAATTTGTTTAATTCTTTGATGAATTAAATATGATTGAAGTGGTTTTCTAGCTTTTGAGAAAGTTGATTTTCTTATTCCAAATTTGATTTTGAAAAGGAAATTAATTTTTGGTCGAAAAAGGGATTGGGTGTAGCCGGGTGGTAGCAACCGCTGGTGGTAGGCAATGACACTGCAGCAAGGCTGCAAAGTCACTGCCACGTGGGCAACCAGTAGCAGAAGATGCTCCTGCGCGATTTTGCAGTGGCAACAAGAGCCGATGCGGGTGGTAGCGGCACCTGTTTCCGGTGCTACAAGGGAACACGTTGTCGCTACAATTGCAGCGACAGCATCGCTGCTACACCGCAACGAAGGCGCTGTTGTACCTTAGGCGATGGGATACTGCTACTGCTACTGCACATCGGCGGTTCCCATCTCGGACAGTGATGCGGATCCAAGAAGAAGGGAGAGGATGACACCGACGCCGCAAGTGAAGCTCTCGGTTTGGGAGTGATTTGGGACGGGGGCCTCTCATGCAATTTTAGAAATTGTAGGGGCCCATATGCAATTTTGCATTAGGGTTTCGAATTCAGTAGGGGCTTCTCCTGTACTTTTAGAAGTTCGAGGATGCAAATTGCAATTTCGAAGAAAGGGTCAAGTTGCAATTTTGAATAAAGGGATGTTTCTACAATTTATGAAATTGCAGGGACTGTTTGAACTTTTAAAATTGGGTTAAAATGTCATTTTACTAATACCTTTAAAATGTAATTTAAAATGGGTTTTAAATTGAATTTTCAAATTGATTTGACCCAATTTAAGACTTTGACCTAAATTTAATTTTGATCCAATTCAAAATTTTATTTAAAATTCACGACTTTCAAATTATTGTTAAAATTGGATTTTAAAAAAATATGTAAATTTGACCCTAAATTCAATTTTATTTTGTTTAGGAGTTTTATCCGAAATTAAAACATTAATTCAATTTGCCATAATTTTAGAATTAGAGTTTGGACTCTAATTTGGTATTTAATTAAATTCGATTTAATTAAATTTGATTTAATAATTAATTAATTCGATTAATTGAATGTTATTTAGGATTTGATCCTAAATTCAATTAGCCATAAAATCTTGAAATTGGAGTTTGACTCTAATTTAATATTTAATTAAAACTTGATTTTAATCAAATAAACATGTCGATTAAAATAATTGATTAATTAATTACTAAATTGAATTTTATTTTATTTTAGGAGTTTTATCCTAAATTGAGCTGTTAATTCAATTTTCCTCTTTTTGGATTTAGAGTTGGACTCTAATTTGATATTTGATTAAAATATGGTTTTAATTAAATAGACCCACTAATTATAGTTAGTTAATTAATTTGATTAATTCATTATAGTTTTGATCTATTTTATCTAAATTAGTTTAGACAACCTAAATTGATAGAAACTTGAAATTTGTTTATATAATATAAGATATTATATTATAATACATTTATACGATGAATGTGTATTTAGTGGATGGTTATGGACTTAACTCATGTGATTGGTTGGATGGTTAATTTATTTTGTTTTTGTTGGTTGGTCTTGCGAGTCTATGATTATTTAATGGGAAATTACACGAAACCCTTTAAAGTTCACTTTGTAAAAATATAATTATGAGTTTTATATTTGTAAAAATAAGGTCATAATCAACATTAATAATTAACATTAACATCAATATTTATTAATTATCAAACTCAAATTGAACTCAAAATTTAGACAAAGGTTCTCTCTCTCTCTCTCTCTCTCTCTCTCTCTCTCTCTCTCTCTCTCTCTCTCTCTCTCTCTCTCTCTCTCTCTCTCTCTCTCTCTCTCTCTCTCTCTCTCTCTCTCTCTCTCCCTCCATCCCTCCCTCCCTCCCTCTCTCTCTCCAATCTCTTTACCCATGCGATTTGGTGATGTCATGGAGAAGTGGCGGCGATCTTGATCTTCGCTGCAGCTTCAAATCTCAAGCGGCGAGATGTGGTGATGCACAGCTTCAGATGTGGTGAGAGGTGGTTAGCGAGATCTTCACTGCTGAGGCGGTGCTACGTAGTTTTAGATGCGGCTAGTGCTCTGCCTACTTATATGCACAACTGTCGTGCTAAGTGCCATTATTGATCTCTAGTTTGATGCAAATGGTGATTGAGGAGGTGTGGAAGTGGTGGTGTGATGGTGGCGGTGGCGGAGTGTGATGGTGCCTTTAGTCAGGGCTACTTATTTGAGTCATTGATGGTGATGGTGCCTTTAGCCGGGACTGCATAGTTGACGGTGATGGCTAATCTTTGCCTGGATTTTGTGATGTAGTGTTTTGCTCCCTTTATTTTCTCGGTGGTGAGATGTAGGTGGATGAAGATGGTGAGATGGAGATGGAGATGGAGATGGCGGTGGATGTCGGTGGTGAGATGGAGGTGGATGTCGTTGGTTGCTATTGTGAAGATGCACCGATGTGGTGATGGTTACGGGAGGTCGCTGCTTGCGACGACGTTGAGAAAAGTAATTGGGGGTGGGGTGGGTGGGGTGGGGTGCACGTAGGTTGAGGTTGTGATTGGGTTGAGATTGAGATTGTAATAAACTATAGGTAATTGTGACCAAAATGTTGATTAAATGTGCCTTCATGTGACTTGCGATAAGTGCGTGACGTGACTAAAAAAAGAGTAAGTTGTGATCAATAAATAAATAATATGTGACCAATTATTAGATAATTGCGAAAAAAATATTGATTAATCGTGATCAAGAAATGCGTAAGTTGTGACCAATAAATAAATATTATGTGGCCAAATATGGATGATTGTGACCAAAAAATGCATGAGTTGTGACCAATAAATAAATATTATATGACCAATTGTGGGTGATTATGATCAATTATATTAGAGATTATGACCAACTGTGAATTTGTGTGATCATTAGATGAGGACGTGATTTGAACTAGAGTTGTGTCAAATATGATCTTTGTGTGACTGAGCTGTAAATTTGTGTGAGCGAACTGTGACTACATGTGACCTAATAGTGACCTCGTGTGACAGAACTGTGACCTTATGTAAGCAACTGTGGCCTCGTATGACTTGACTGCGACTTTGTACGAACAAACTGTGACCTTGTGTGACCAACTGTGACTTTGTGTGACCAATTGTGACCTAACTGCGACTTTGTGTAATCGAACCGTGACCTCATGTGAACAATTATGATTGTGTGACCAACTGTGACTTTGGGATTAGGTGGGTGGAGTTTTGTAACTAATTTTTAAAATTTTGACCGAATTGTGACCTTGTGTGAACAATTGTGACTTTGAGTGACCAGATGTGACTTTGCATGTGGGGTGCTATAGGGTGGGGTGGGGTGAGGTGAATTTTGCAACTAAATTTGTAATTAAATCGAATTGTGACTTTGTGTGACCAAATGTAACTTTGTATGTGGGATAGAGTTGGATGAGGTGGGGTAGGGTTGCGGTGAAATTTGCGATTGTGATTTGTGACTGAAATGTAACTTTTTTCTGACTAATTGTGACTTTACGGGTTGGGTGAGGTAGGGGTGGGAAAACATAGAGGAAAAAAATCATTTTAGGTTTGGGTGGGATGGGATGGGGTGGATGGGTGGGGGAACATAGAGAAAAAAAATCATTTTTGGGGTGTGATGTGATATTGTGTAACCTAATTACGACTTTGTGTGACCAAATTGTGACCTTGTGTAACCAATTGTGACTTTCCGGTGAGGTGGGGAGGGGGTGGGGTTTTACAACTAAATTTGTAATTGTGACCCAATTGTGACTTTATGTAACCAGCTATGAATTTGCATGTTGGGTGAGGTACGATGGGGTAAATTTTGCAACTAAATTTGTAATTGTGATCGAATTGTGAGTTTGTGTGATCAAATGTGACTTTGCATGTGGGTTGAAGTTGGGTGGAATTGGAGTGAAATTTGTGACTAAATTTGGTGGGGTGGGTGGGTGAGGTGTGAAAATTTTGAACGAAAAAAATTCATGTTTTGGTGGGGCGGGGTGGGTGGGTGGTGAAATTTGCAATTTAAATTTGTAATTGTGGCCAATTGTAGGTGATTGTGATCAATTATATTAGAGATTATGACCAACTGTGAATTTGTGCGATCATTGGATGAGTACATGATGTGACCTTGTGTGACCAATTGTGACTTTGTGTGACTAACTGTAACTTTTGGGGTTGACTGTGGTGGGGGGGGGGGGGGAGTAGAAGATAAAAATTATTTGGGGGTGGGGATGTGTAGGTGGTGTTGGGATTAGGGTAAAATTTGCTATTAAATTTGTAATTGTAATTTTATGTGATCAATTGTCACTTTGTAGGTGTAGTGGGGTCGAGTGGGAAAACATATATATATATATATATATATATATATATATATATATATATAGAGAGAGAGAGAGAGAGAGAGAGAGAGAGAGAGAGAGAGAGAATTCATTTTCGTGGGTGGGGTGGGGTGGGGTAGGGGTTATGGCTGGGGTGAGATCAATTTGTCACTTTGCGATGAGGTGGGGATAGGGTCGGGTGGGATTGGGTGGGGTGTGGATGGGTGGGAAAACATCGAGGAAAAAAAACTTATTTTTGGGTGGGATAGGGTGGGTGGGTGGGGGCAGGGGCGGGGTGAGGGAGGTTGTGACATCGAAATTTGAGTTTTTGAATTAATATTATATTATTTTTAATATAATATATAATAGATAATTATGGTTATATCATATTATATTATATATAATATTATATTTATTTTTAATTATTAAACACCTGATATATATATATATATATATATATATATATATATATATATATATATATATATATATATATATATATATATATATTAAGTTTGTTAGTTTTAGAAAGTAAAATTCAAAGTGTTGTAGTTATATACTTTTCCCTTATTTAATTGGGATTGTGTGCTTATTAATTAATTTATTTGAGCCTGTGAGATCTAGCTTGTAGATTTGGGCCTCCGCGTCCTTTGATACAGGCATGCGTCCCAATTAGTATAGGATACAAGTTGGAGCTAACCACAAGAAGATAACTAGTATATGATACAGGTTGCAGTAGCAAAATGGAGATTATTGCATTTAGCATTCGATGATCGAATTCAATGTCCCTAGGAATTGACCAACTAGTCTTCTTCATGGCTCGAGAAAACTAGATAGATACCGTCCATAATCATCCATGATATTATTATATGTATGATTAATTGCATGGTGGAAGTTAGTTAATATACATAGGAATGATGAGACAAAATCCCTCACTTAAAAATTATATTAAGTCATATGATTTCCATTGTTATAATGAAAAATCAGAGTTTACTATCGATGTCAGCTTGTTGAGTCACTCAAGGCTACTCGTTGGTCGATATGTTTCTCATTATGAAGTATCAGATACTTCTGAATAATGGGTCGGATTTAACCGAAACTACATCCTTTATTGAGTAAATCAAAAGGGATATAATTTTGGAAACAATTTATTAAATTCGTATTAATTGGTTAATACAAAGTGGCTTCCATTGCTATAGTGAAAAACCAAAATTCGCCCTCGATGCAGTTTGTTGAGTCACTCAAGGCTGCGAGTGGGAAGGTGTGTTTATCACTATGAAACATAAGATGTTTCTGAACCGTGGTAGAATTTAACTGAAATCTATCTTTTGTTGAGTCACTCAAGGAGATGAGATTTTGAAGGCACAGTCAAGTAAATAAATAAGATGTATGCGACAAAGAGTTGTATACTTGATGATCTAGGAGTCACATAGAGATGTGATTGATAGGAGTATTTACCTGGATGTTTTATTAGGGCTTGTTGAGTCACTCAAGGTTCTAATAGAACAAAGGAATCATATCCCACTGTGAATCTAACAGGATTTTACGAGATTAATGTAGAGGGTCATTAATTCCAGTAAAGTAGTGGGAGCAATTGATTTAATAAAAAAACTTATTAAATTAATTTATACATGACAATACGTGATTCTATTTTTATTATTATTGTTGTATGATTTTAAATTTGAGTTATTACTTGTACTTATAAAGTGTAATTGACACTCAGTAAGTTCATTGGACTAAAATCCTTGAATTGACATTGTCCTTTGAGAACTGATCTCAAACACGATATGATCGAGAATATTCTTCTCGAACATGCCAATAACAGGACACTATATTTATAATTGTGAGTCTTCCTTAACCAAACTGAAGAAGTGAGTAGTTTGGTGAATCTTTTACTTCAGTTTTATATTTGATAGAGGTTAAATAATCTATTTAGTCAATCGAGTATTAGATATCGATAATATACAATGGCTAGAAGTAGAATAATTGTGAAAATTTGTGATATACCTATTTGTAGATAATAAAGGAAATGTTGCTTCAACATCTTAAGAAACTATCACTTGTTTTTGCCTTCTCATTCAGTTTAAAATTAGACTATTGTTAATTATAGTTCTTATGAAGAACGGAACTTCCACTTCATGTTTGGACATGAAGTGATTATCCTCTTTAATTAAGAATAATAGTTTTCGTTAACTTAGATGGGATACTATGGAAGTGAGGTAAGTAACAGATAGTCTACATTCTGAATATTGATAAGGCAAAGAAGAAGTTACAATTAAATCAAACAGACTGATTTAATTAATAGAAATATATGTATATCTCACCTTGGAGGTAAATTGACAAGTGGATGGTTGATCCACTGAGCCTGTTACATTCGGATGTAAGTGGGAATATGTCATAGTGGTCTTTGATCATTAGATAATATTGATAGTCATTGTTATTTATATTGAAATTTAAATCTGAGAGTTTGAAAAGTTTAAATAATACAGATATAAATTAGAAGGGCAAAATGAGAAAAATATTCTAAGCACTTAGATTTGATCATAGTGAAGAATATTTTAAAGTGGTTGACTTCAAGATTATGTTATGAGAACATAATTTTCACATAAATAACTCTTTCGCAATGGCGTATCTGAAAGGAGAATGATTACAATTAATGCAATCATTAATCAAGTCACGCAAAATCTCCAAATTGATTTTTGGAGCTTTGCACATAACACTTTATGTTACACACTTTGTCGTGTTCTATGATAATCGGTTGATGAAGGTCCATATAAGATATGGGTTTCGAAGGTTTAATTTTCCTCGCGTTAAGATTTAAGACCTTAATACTTATTAGAAGTATACAAAATTTGGATAAGTTATAGCCTTAGTCCAATATATATATATTTGAATATCCAAAAGGTGGTTGGATATTATTTCTACGTTCCTATCGAGAAAGAAAGTCTATCTCGAATTTTGTCTTAAAGAAATAGTTCTTCTAAGAGAAAAATAGTGGGAGTAAAGTAGAACATGAAATAGTTCATTATATCACATATATATTTAATCGATTATTTAAGCTAGAATCTGCACTTGCATTGGGATTAGGCATAGATCAATGCTTGGAACGCGCACACTACTCAAGACGTAATGACGAATGAGAATGAACTAGATTCATTTATACTCCATTGAGTTACACATTCCTGATTGTTAATATGGTATCAGTCATCAAGCATAATTAGCTTATATTTACATATAAGCTAAGTCAAATGTTGAGTAAATGAGATGGCAGGAAGCGATGGAATACGAGATAAAAAAGATATGTGTAATTTATAAACTTATTTATATGTCTAAATTAGGATAATATGTTGCCATTTTAGAATAAATTCTGTTTATTCGTTTGTAATTTGTTTACATTTCAGAAATTATCCCAAAATCACATGAATGAGGACTTACTTAATCAATTTGGAAAGTTGAAAACGTGCTGGAACATTTTGTACTACGCTGCCACCAGATCCAAGAGGCATGGCCGCTCGACAAACATAAAATAAGCAAAATCTCTTTTGAGATAACTATGCAGCCACCTGGTTTTTGCCTACGTGACCGCGTAGCTTTCCGTAGCCCAGCATAATCAGGCTCATGCGTGATTTCTTGTGCCAAAAGCATAGGTTTCTTCAAGAATCTATAAATACCACTTCTCATGCACAAAATAGGAGACCTTTGTAGAGCCTAAAAACATCATAATTCCACGTTCTCAAAATCAAATTCTTTGGAGAAAATTGAAGGCAAAGGCTTGGGAATTGAAGATTATCAATGGGGAACGAAATACTTGGTGCAAGATTTCCTTTTATTTGTTAATTTAATAAACTTAATATGCGTAATATAGACTTTTACTGCGTTTTTACTTCTTTATTGATGAACGATTAACTCTTTAGGTGGGATATTTGATGTAACTAGTTTTACGCTTTTAATTCTCTATCTCTAGTTTTGCACTTTAATTACATATGTTGATTTTATTTTTTTGTTTAATACATGAATTAATTCACGATTAGTTCATGATTTAATAGGTTTTCATAATCCGAGAGGTGAGCTAACACTTATATCTAGGAATAAAATCAGGAAATTGGATGAACGATAGAGATATATGTTCGTTATTATTGCGATCACTACATGAATTCTTGTATTCCATGCACTTAGTCATTACGGCCAGATTTTCGTTAACATGGTTGACTAACTAGGTAGAGTTTTGAAACTTGTTTGATTAGCCTGAAATGTGTGAGATCCATATGCTGTAAATGTGTTTACTATGAATCAACTCGGATTCTGCTTGCGGAGCTAGAATTTTCATTTTTGATGAGATAATCAAAATGATTGATTTTATCAAAGTTGAAGATAAAGTATGTGTCTCTATAAAAGGTTAGTGGGAGTGTTCAATATTTCTGATGTTATATGTAGATGATATATAATTGATCAGAAGTTGAATCTCTAACCTTTAAAGTGAAAGTGCAATTATTTAAAAAATTTCCAAGGTGGATTTGAGAAATAAAACCTTCACTTTGGGAACCAGAATCTATAGAGATAGATCTGGAAGGTTGTTTTGAGAAATATAGACTTACAGTATTTGGGTATAGAGATACCATCCTTCAGTCCGGGAAAGGATGAAGGATATATTCAATCTAATTGTTAATTAACTCATAATAGTGGTGTGGTCAGTTTGAAATGGTTCAAACAAGGGAGACCGCTAACTATACAACCGAGACCAAATACATATGTACTTGTGAAGCAATCTCGATCGTTAAGTTCATTAGTGAACTATAAGTCTTCCTAGAATTGTCGCTCCAATAATGAGTATTGTGACGACAGTGGAGCCATTGCACAAGCGAGGGAACTGGGTCTCATCAATGATCTGAGTATGTATTTAGGGGCTACTATCTTATTTGAAGATTGTAGAAAAATAGAATTCATGTCCACTAACCTTGAGATGGTTTAATATGTGAATAGTCACATATTGAAGATCCACATGAAAAACCACTATCCCAACAGGAATATGATTATCATATAAAGTCATTATGTGTAGGATACATGAGTTATTGGATCTAGTGAGAATATCAATGTTATGCTCTAAATCCAATCGTTGAGATAGCATAACATATATTATCATTGCCTCAATAAAGGCAAATCTATTATTATATTGAGTTTTAACTCATCGTTTAAATAATGGTAATGGGTTTCTAAGAATCTTTGTACTTAACCCTAGATACAAGATTCGAAACCCATGGAAGGCCAAAATCTACTTCCTGGAAACGAGACAGGCAGCCCTTGAGGACCAGGACGACCAGGGGGGAGTGGAAAGACCATGAGTACAACACGGAGAAGGCCCCAGCGAGGGAGCCGGGTCGTTACAGGAATCGCCCACAGTTCTAAACCTACAATCAGTGCTTCACATTCAGCTTGATTGTTGGTATACATTCTCTCCAAAGTGAAGGCAAATTTATAACAAACCCCCAACGGGTTTATCATAACTATTTTTACCCCTGCACCTTTAGAAGTTTTTGATCCATCAAAGTATAAAACCCAAGGTTTTAATTCAAATGAATCAACTTCCAATTTAATTTCTTTAGGCATGTCAAGGCATGGATGATTGGCCAAAAAGTTCACCAATGCTTGATTTTTAACTACCTTTTGGGGTATTTATTTTATTTCGAATTTTGACAATGCTAAAGTTCAAAGACCAATCCTTTGGTGTTAAATAGGGCGAGAGAACATATATTTAACTAAATTTACTTCAGAAACTAAGTAAATAGTTACAGTCAGTAAATATGCCTTAGTTTTGTACATGTGAAATATAAAGCGAGACAAACCTTTTCAACGGTAGAGTAATTACATTCACATTTCGTTAACTGCCTACTTAAATAATAAATCGACCTCTCTTCACCAAATTGGTCTTCTTTTGTGACCATTTCGGCTATGGATTCTTGTTCAGTCGATATGTACACTTTCATTGGTCGTTCTTGGATAGGTGAGACTAGCATAGGTAGTCTTGACAAATATGCCTTCATGCTATCAAAAACCTTTTGATGTTCTTCCTTCTAGATGAACTCGTCTTGATTTTTTAGCTTTAATATATGCAAAAAAGTTTCTTTCGCCTTGCAAAATTGGAGATAAAACGCCTCAAAAAGTTTACTTGGCTTAAAAATATTTGCAATTCTTTTTTGTTCCCAAGTGGTTTGGCCTCTAAGATGGCCTTTACTTTATATTTATCAAGTTCAATTAATATTTTATGAATTAAAAAACAAAGGAAATCTCGTGCATTAACACAAAATGCACATTTCAAAGGATTCAACTTTAGTTTGTTCTATCTCATTCGCTCAAATGAACGTTTTAATTTTTGAAAATTGTCTTTTTTTAAGTGATTTGACCACTATATCATCTACATAGACTTCAACAAACTCTCTTATCATGTCATGAAAAATTAAATTCATTAAAGGGATGGTAAAACGAATTGCAAAAATCGAGACCCGCACTGCCCCGCCCCGTTAGGGTAGAACAGCCTCGCAGAACTGGGGTAGTGGGGCAGATCTGGGGCAAGAAAACTCTGACCCAATTTAGGCTTGGCGGGGACAATTTTTCCAGGCCCCAATCTGCCCAGCCACATTCTCCAATTTTTTTAAAAGAAAAATGAGATAGACTTTGAGGTAAAATTGATGTATCTGGAATTTTCCATTGAGCAAGTGATGTAGAGGTGGCTCAATTCATTGTAGGTCTTATGTGTTTTATTGGACAAAACTTAAAAATCTTAAGTGGGTAATTCTTCTTTCATCTTCATGCTTGTTCATATGTTCTGAAATTTGGATGCCACTTTATTGAAAGTGAGGCATTTCAAATTGTCCAGATTCATACCAAAATGGGGATAGTTTTTGTTTATGTATGCGTGAAGCCACTTTGTTGAGAGTGAGCCTTTTCAATTTTTCTAGTTGCATACCAAAATGGGGACAATTTTTGTGTGCGCCCGTGCAATCCTCGTGATTTTGTTTTGATGCAGTAAGGAATAGTTTAGTTTATGAAACATGACCCGTCTTGCTCTACCCCACTTATATAAATGGTTGCTCGACCCCTCTTATATAAATGGTTCACTAAATGGGGGCAATTTGTCTCCCGAAATGCCCCAACCCGCATTTAAGGGGGGTACGGGGCGGATCTGGAGCAAAAAATTCGAGACGGGGTGAGGTGTGGGTCACGCCGACCCGGCCTTGTTGCCATCTCTAAGTCATTACTCTTTGATACATCACCCCTGTATTTTGCATGGTTAAAGGCATAACTTCCTACTCAAAGCATCCTAAAGCCCCATGACACCTAAAAGTAGTTTTATGTACATATTCAGCTATGTAATTTTTTTGTACCCCGTATACCCATCCATAAATGAATACATTACGTGTCGAAGAGTTGAATCTACTAAATAATCTACCGTGGACATTGTGTATTCATCTTTGGGCAATGTTAAATTTAAATTCCTAAATTCTATGCACACCCTGATACTACCATTCTTTTTCAAAACAGGCACGATATTAGATAAAACTCAATGTATCTGGCTATTCCAATAAATTCTGCCTTTAACAATCGCTCTATTTCTTTCTTTACTTCAAACAATACATTAGGGACAAAATGCCTAGGAAGTTGTTTATGAGGCTTGAGCATGTCCGGGTTTCACAATCCCCATCACTTCATTGTCTAGGTTTCTTGTAGCCATTTTCTCCTCTAGGCAATCTACCTTGTTGACTTCTAGGCCAATGTTCTACTCCAACTCGAACACTGCTAACTTGTCTTTCAGCGTTTTCAATGCTGCTTCTTCTTTGATCTTTGCTTTACATTCTTTATTGAAATCCATCATTTTAATATTGGCCAGATTCCTTTGTTGTTGACTATTCATTAGAGTTCTTTGATCGACCTCTTACCAATCACTGGTTCTTGGAGGGCCACTGTGTTTGGCCTCATTTGATTGAACATTTTGTTAAGTGCATCCACTGAAAATGGTTCTCTGCTCTGTACAATGATCTGAGTTTCTTCTCCATCTTGGAACACTCTGACAGCCCATAATTCCCTTCACACATGAACCTCTCCACGGAGTTTGCTTCTGCAACAAAAGTACTATGATCTGCTTGCACGACCTCCACTTCCCCTTTATCATTCTAGAAAACCAGGCACTGGTTGAGCGATGAATGTATGCAATGACTCCCATGTATCCAATCTCTCCCTAACAGCACATTGTAAGTGGTAGGACCATCTATTACAAAGAAAATGTGGTCCTAGTAGTTGTTCCCATAGTTATTTCTAATGGAATTACTCCCTTAGTTGAAGTTGGTCCCCCCGTTGAAGCTTGTAAAAATAACTTCTCTTGGGATCATATCACTCTCTGTTTTCACAATTTTCCTTATTATTCTGGACGGAATGATATTTATGGTTGCCCCATTGTCAATGAATACTTTTGACAAAGGTATACCATTGACTAAGGCTTTCACATACAACGGCCATAGATATTTAGACAACTTTACAGAAGGCCTCCTAAAAATGATCTTTTCAGCCGTATCTATCTCTATTTCCTGCTTGTCTTCCACTGAATCAACCTTTCTTGTCAAATCAATTTGCAGTGTTTCATTTGGAATCTCTTCACCTTGTTCTTTCTTTTCACTTTGCTCTCTCAGTTCTTCATTTTTGAACCAACCTGTAGGAGGAGGTAGTATCCTAGGAGGTGACCTATATTTTTCAGAGTGTGGTACTCTCACTTTCCTTCTGGGTGTTCCATATAGCACATAAATGTCAAAATATTGTCCAGATGGTTCACCTAATAAATCTACTTCACGGTAACCTTCTTGATATAGTTTCTTTAATAGTTTATTGCGCTACACTCCCCTCTTTTTTCCTTCTGCTTCTAGATCAACCTCCTCTTCAATGTCTATCATGCCATCAGCCTCCTCTACATAACATACCTCCTGGGATGTTTGATCTTCACATACTAGCAAGCATGTTTCTTCCTCATCATCTTCTCTCTCTTCTTCATCATCCTCCTTACTTTTAAATTCATTGGCCATCTAGTAGTTATTGGCCATAACTGGAGGCAGAGTACCAAACTGAATGGTGGTAGATTTCCCTGGATCTTCTTCATCTTTCTTACTACGCTCAAAGTTTGACTTCCCAGAAGAACTTTCTGGTGCTTTCTCCATTGATTCCCTTGTACCAACTTCCTTACTATCATAGAGGATAGTCTTGTTAGTCACCTTGAGTAATTTAGGTGATTTAATATGTGATGGTCCCTGCTGTTGCCTCATCATCTTCCCATAATTTCTCTGAAAGCGTCTTTGTTGTATCCTGGTTATCACATTGAAAAGCACAATCCTGCATGCATTATACTGAAAGGAATGCCACACATTTGGCTGACGAGGTTGGGGTCTGAACGTCCTCCCGCTATTCATCAGCCTGAACTGCTTTCAAAAGGCAGTTTTTCTATAGATTGGCATACCTCGTCTCTTTTCAGGATGGAAACTGGGAACAAGATCAGTGTAGCGATCAAGAAATTTTCAAACTTAAAAGACTTGTTTTACCAAACTTGTCGCTACGACTCTCCAACCTTAACGATTATTATTCAAAACCAAGGCTCTCGTCTAGTCATATTAGTTATTTTAAGATTTTAAGAAAAGAAATTTAAATTCTTTTAAATCTTTAAGTCCAAATTTCGACTTTAAACTTGTCCCAATTTCATTCTTTATTTTAAAGTTCAATGGGGTAGACATGGTAGTGATGAAACTACATGGTTTAAGAAAGAAGAAATTTTTGATCAAGTATCCAATTATTTTAAATCAAGAAAATTTTAAATTTCGAGGACGAAATTATTTTAAGGTGATAGGGTTGTAGCGACCAAGAATTTTCTGTGGCTTATTTAAATATTATTTAAAATGTGTCGCTACGACTTTGGCCATTTTCGTCTAGCTATTTTAAGTGAAATTAAATTTATTTTGAATTAAATATTAGTCAAATTCCAAATTTTATTAAATGGTGTCCCAAGTCCGTTATTTTATTTTTTGAAAGTCCAATTTTCAATAAATTGAATTCAAATTATTTCAAGTCCAAATTTTAAATTTATTTTAAATCCAAACTATTTTAGCCAAAATATTATTGCCAATCATTCAAGCACAATTTCTATTTATTTTGGATCCAATTTATCATTTTCTAGTTCAAAGTTTCCAACTCTATTATCTTGCCCCATTTTAATTCCAATCCATAAATCCTCCCTTATTCCATTTCAAATAACCAATTCAACTTAACACCATTTCTTCCTATTTCTTTTTCACACGTTTTCCCTTCAATTTGGTTGATTCTAAATTTCCATAATTCTTTCTTCAATCATCAAGATCAGCTCTAACCTACCATCTCTTACCATTTTCCCTATATGGATACAACCATGATCACTCCTCAATCAACCATAAATCTCTCGGAAAATTCCCTCATTATAGCCTAAAACCAAAAATGTCACAAATTTACCAAAACATGATGCACAGTTCACAGAATATACACTCCTTGATTATTGTCCAATTTTACGTATTTTAAAGAAATAAATAAATGAAAATATATAATTTTGGGATATAAATTTTGTCATTTAGAGTGAAGCTTATAAAAGATTCAATTTTATTTCTTTAACTCTAAATTGATTTTATTTGCTTATAATTTCATTTATTTAATTGCAGGTACATTTTCGATAATTTCAACTCAAAAAAATCCATAGCTTAATGGACCCGAAAAAACCCAAATTGAAAAAAAAAAAAAAAACCTACAACCTGTCTTTCTCTATAAACCAGCCAGGCATTCTCCTTCTCTCAACGGACGAGTCAGCAGAAAGGAACCCATCTTCTTCACCATCTTCATACTCCACAACCACAATTCTCTGTCTTCTTATCTCTCACACACGCAACCAAACTTTCATCTTCAACCTACAGCCAACCTCCCTCTCAACACCTTCAGCCGCAACCTGTTCTCTCACGCATTCTGCTCTGTCTTTCTCTTTCGTCCACAGCAGCCACGCAGCAGCACCGAGCAGCAACCCGCCAGCCACTTTCGTCCCTCTCCACCGTTTCCCAGCCTCACTTCAGCCGTGTCAACTCCCTCTCCACCTTCAAGACTCAGCAGCCGCAAGAATTTTGTTTGAGGTCCCAACAATAGCCTTTCTCTCCATCAGCCACCAAACCAGCAATCGCCATTCTCTACCTCCATCAACAAACCATCCGTCTTCTCCTTCTCTGCCTGTGTCTTCTCCCTTCTTTTTCACCTAAAACACAGCCACACTTCCCCCACCATCTCGTCCCTCTCCACCATTCAACAGCCTTCTCCCTCAGCTGCACCACTACCAGCCGTAGCTCTTCTCTGTCCTTTCTAAACTTCCACCAGCCGCTTCCCAGACGAATCAAACAGAGAACCATACTCCAAATTCCTCTCGACAGCAAACCAGCGCAGCCTCCTCTTCCCTCACGTCTCTCTCTTTCACCTTTAACAGCCTCGGTTCATCATACAGCGGGCCTCGGTTTTGATTATTTGTTCTAGTTTGATTTATTGCATTTTATTTAGATTTTCAATTATTTTGATTGTTAGTCCACATACATTTAGATTATTGATGCTAGTTTGACTTTAGATATATTTTAGTTAGTGAAATTTTATTTCCGAATTTGAATTTTGTTCGAGTAATGGTTAAGTGTTTACTTGATTCTTATTTTATTAATTTAATTATGTTCGGCTAAGTTATATTTGAGGGGAGTTATTCTTAACTTCAATGGGTCTGTTTTAATTCGTTATGGATGAATTCTTGTGATTGATAATAATTAACGAGTGTTTTAAAGTTTCAAATTATTTTACTTCGATTGATGTTGTTGATGTGATATGTATTGAATATGCACATAACATGCTCGACTAAATGCCGTAAAATAAATTGACTAATTTCCGTACAAATATGTTTAAATCTTATCGATTTCAAGAAATTCACACTAATCTTATTTGAAAAGCCCAATTGATAGCGAAAGAATAACTCCACTCAAATTTTCCTTTCATTGCAATTTAATTTTATCATCTTTTTATTCATTTAAAAACAATTGAAATCATAGTTTGGTTTCGAATTTAGCAAATATCATTATACCAATAAAATCCTTAGGAAGAATGACCCTGGATTATTGCTAGGCTATAACTTGACCCCTTTATACTTGGAGGGTAGATTTAACATCGAGTCAAGTTTTTGGCGCCGTTGCCGGGGATTATTTTGGTGTTAACTGATTTTTGCTGAATTCTGCTATTTTTTATTATTATTATTTTGTTCGACTACTATTCTTGATATTGTTCTTTGTTTATGTCCGTTTGGTTCCGAGATAATACTAAGCGATTAGTAAGATCGGAATCCACTAACCAATTTTTAATTCTTGAAAATCAGCAGGTAGTAATGGCAAATAATGCAGATCCAAATGAGGCGCCAGTCGTTCGAAGTCTTAGAGATTACATTTTTCCAACGATGGCAAGCACTCCGTCATGCATAGTGATGCCTGCAAATGCAGCGGTCTTCAACTTCAAACCGGGAATGATTGATCATCTACCACGCTTCCATGGGATACCATCAAAGAGTCCATATCACCACATCCAGGAATTCGAAGGGGTTTGTTTTACTTTTCTTGAAAGAAATTGCACTGAGGAAGTCATTCGACTCAAGCTTTTCCCTTTTTCACTAAAGGATAAAGCTAAGTCGTAGCTTAACTCTTTGAGGCCTAGTTCAATTACAAATTGGGCAAATATGCGGAAAGAGTTCATTAAAAAGTTTTTTCCACCACAAAGAACCACCGCTATTCAAAGACAAATCATGAATTTTTCTCAAAAGAATAATGAAAATTTTTACACTAGTTGGGAAAGATTCAAAGATTTGTTGTTATCTTGTCCCCATCATGGTTATGAGAAATGGATGTTAATGAAATTTTTTTATGAAGGGCTCAGACCAGAAATGAGGCAATTTGTGCAAACCATGAGTAATGGTGACTTCTTTGCAAAAGACCCGAATGAAGTTTTTACATTTTTTGATGATTTAGCTGAAAATGCTCAATCTTGGGATAACATTGATCGGTTTGATAGGAGTGTTACAATAAAAACTGAATTTCCAAAAATTGCATCTGAAAATGGAATTCATTCACTTAGAGCAGATGATGACATAAATGCCCGATTGGCTGTCATCACTCGAAAACTTGGAAACTCAAAAAGTGAATGAAGTCAATTCCTCTTCCACTATTTCAGAAAAATGTTCAATTTGTGATGATGCACAGTATTTAACCTCTGATTGTCCTGCACTTCCCCAACTAAAAGAGATGTATTTTGATCAATCTGTTGTTATTAATATGATTTCCAAACCTTATTCTAATCCATATTCGAGTACTTATAATCCAGGTTGGATAAATCATCCAAATTTCAGTTGGAGGAATGATCAAGGAGGAAGCAATAATGTTGGCAACAATGCTGGACCTTCACAACCAACACCGTATATGCCACCGCAGAAGAGAAGTCTGGAAGACCAAATCCAACAATTCATGCAAAGCCAAGCTGCCATCAACAATCAAAACTCTCAGGCCATCAATGACATCCGATCTCAGCTTACAAAGCTGACTACTCAGGCAAGTGCATCAGAAAAAGGTAAGTTTCCAGCTCAACCAATGCCTAATCCTCAAACTCAGTACAATGGGGTCGATGAATCCAATCTGAGACATGTGAAAGCAGTAACTACCCTGAGAAATTGTAAGCAAATCCAAGTTCCCGAACCTAAAGAGAACTTGGTGGGTAAGCAAGCTGAACCTCCTGTTGATGATAATGTATCAAAATCTCTATCTGATGTTCAGGAACCACCTAGGCCAATAGTAGGTGCACCCCCTGCCCCTTTTCCTCAAAGATTACAACCTGGTAATAAGACCAAAAATCAAACAGAAATTCATGAGATTTTTAAGCAAGTTAGGGTAAATATTCCTCTGTTAGATGCAATTCAACAAGTCCCTGCCTATGCTAAATTTCTTAAAGATTTGTGTACAGTGAAAAGGAAGCTAGCTATTAAGAACAAGGCCTTTTTAACTGAACAAGTGAGTTCTATCATACAGTGCCAAACCCCGCAAAAATTTAAAGATCCTTGTTCTCCAAACATTGCTTGTATGATAGGAACCACTCGTATTGCTCATGCATTGCTAGATTTAGGTTCAAGTGTGAATCTTTTGCCCTTTAGTGTGTATACACAGCTTGGTCTAGGTGAACTTAAGTCTACCCCCATGATTTTACAATTAGCAGATAGATCTGTTAAGATGCCTAGAGGGATAATTGAGGATGTTTTGGTTCAAGTCGATAAATTCTATTATCTAGTTGATTTTGTTGTTATTGATGTTCAAAGTACACCTAAAACTTCCCCTCAAATCCCTGTTATTCTTGGTAGACCATTTCTTGCAACTTCAAATGCTTTGATAAATTGTAGGAGTGGTATTTTAAAGTTGACTTTTGGAAATATGTCTTTGGAACTTAACATTTTCAATGCTTGTAGGCAACCAAAAGATTTTGATGAAGTGCAGGAAATTAATATGTTGGAAGAGCTGCTAATTGAGTTAGAAGATCCCGATGAACAACTTGAGCAGAATCTCGAATTGGACAGCATTCAAAACCCTTCAAAAAGTATAACAACAGCTGCTATAAAAGCTTGGTAGCCAAACATTGAGCCTCTAAATGTTAGCCAGATACCCATGCAAACATCAGCAGAGAAGATGCCAACGTTGGAGCTTAAACCTCTTCCATCGGAACTAAAGTATGCATTCTTGGGACCTAATGAATCATACCCTGTGGTAATCTCTTCTACTCTTACTTGTGATCAGGAAAATATGTTGTTGAAAGTGTTGAATGATCATAGATCTGCAATAGGTTGGACTATAGCTGATATTAAGGGAATTAGTCCTTTAGTGTGCACTCATAGAATTTTTCTAGAAGAAAATGCTAATCCTTCAAGGGAATCTCAAAGAAGGCTAAACCCTAACATGAAAGAGGTTGTTAAAAATGAAGTTTTAAAATTACTTGATGTAGGTATTATTTATCCTATTGCAGATAGCAAGTGGGTAAGTCCTACTCACGTAGTACCTAAGAAAACTGGGGTTACCGTTGTTGAAAATGAACAGGGGAAATGATAACTAAAAGAGTACCCACTAGTTGGAGAATGTTCATAGATTATAGAAAATTGAATTCCGTGACCAGAAAAGACCACTTTCCTTTACCATTTTTAGATCAAATGCTAGAAAGAGTTGCTGGACATTCATTCTATTGTTTCTCGGATGGTTTTTCAAGCTATCATCAAATTGAAATAGCATTAGAAGACCAAGAAAAAACTACTTTTACTTGCCCTTTTGGGACTTTTACTTTTAAAAGAATACCTTTTGGTCTTTGTAATGCCCCAGCAACCTTTCAAAGATGCATGCTTAGTATATTCAGTGACATGATAGAAAACTTTTTGGAAGTGGATGATTTCTCTGTGTATGGTAATTCATTTGATGATTGCCCAACAAATTTGAAAGCTATTTTATGCAGGTGTGAAGATAAGCAACTTCTCCTTAATTGGGAGAAATGTCATTTCATGGTAACAAGAGGAATTGTTTTAGGTCATATAATTTCTTCTAAAGGCATGGAAGTAGATAAGGCAAAAGTAGATTCAATTTCTAGGTTGCCTATTCCTTCAAGTGTAAAAGACGTTCGATCATTTTTAGGCCATGCAGGTTTTTATAGGAGGTTCATAAAAGATTTTAGTATCATAGCTAAACCTTTGGCTACACTTTTGATGCATGATACAAAATTTGTTTGGACTAATGAATGCACAGCAGCTTTTGAACATTTAAAAAAGGCACTCACCACTTCACCCATAGTTAGATCACCTGATTGGTCTCTACCTTTTGAATTAATGTGTGATGCAAGTGATATAGCCATAGGGGCAGTGCTTGGCCAGAGAAAAGGTAAGGAACCTTATGTAATCTACTATGCTAGCAGAACTTTGAATCAAGCTCAATTAAATTACACAACTACCGAAAAAGAGCTGCTAGCAATAGTTTTTCCACTGGAAAAATTTCGAACTTATCTTACCTGTTACTATCTTTACTGATCACTCTGCTCTTAAATATTTGTTCACAAAGAAAGATGCTAAACCTAGACTCATTCGATGGATTTTGTTATTGCAGGAATTTGACATCACAATTAAGGATAAAAAAGGGGTGGAAAATGTTGTCACTGATCATTTATCCAGATTAAATTCTGATAATTCAAAAGTTTCTTATCCTTTAAATGATTCTTTTCCCGATGAATAGTTATTTAGCTTGTATATTGTTCCATGGTTCGCTGACTTGGTTAATTATCTTGTTACAGGTCATATGCCCT
This sequence comes from Ligustrum vulgare, assembly GCA_963555705.1. Taxonomy (NCBI): domain Eukaryota; kingdom Viridiplantae; phylum Streptophyta; class Magnoliopsida; order Lamiales; family Oleaceae; genus Ligustrum; species Ligustrum vulgare. The sequence continues at coordinate 34,575,775 of OY743183.1, read as the reverse complement.
CAAATTGGAGTGTCTAAGACAGAATGAGGATGAAAGCTATTGCAAGGAACTTCTTCTACGATGATCCATACTTATTCAAATATTGTGCTGATCAAATTATCCGAAGATGTGTTCCTGATGATGAGGTACAACAAGTTCTTAATTTCTGTCATTCTCATGCTTGCGGAGGTCATTTCTCTTCGCAGAAAACAGCTGCTAAGGTACTTCAATGTGGTTTTTATTGGCCTAGTTTATTTAAGGATGCTCATACATTTTTGTAAAAATTGTGAAGCATGTCAGAAACTTGGTAGTCTTAGCCATAGGAATATGATGCCATTAGCTCCAATCCTTGTTCTTGAAATTTTTGATTGTTGGGGATTAGATTTCATGGGTCCTTTTCCCCCTTCTTTTGGATATTTATATATATTGGTTGCTGTTGATTATGTGTCAAAATGGGTAGAGGCTATTCCATGTAGAACAAATGACAATAAAGTTGTGCTCAAATTTTTGAAAGAACATATTTTTTCTAGGTTTGGTATGCCTAAAGCCATAATTAGCGATGGAGGAACACATTTTTGTAATAAACCTTTTGAAACATTATTAAAGAAATATGGCATTAGGCATAAGATTTCCACTCCCTATCACCCTCAAACTAATGGTCAAACTGAATTAGCCAACCGGGAAATTAAAGGCATTTTGACTAAAACAGTTAATCCAAATAGAAAAGATTGGGCTATAAAATTGGATGATGCTTTATGGGCCTATAGGACTGCTTTTAAAATTGTTCTTGGAATGTCTCCTTATAGAATTGTATTTGGAAAACCTTGTCATTTTCCAATTGAAATCGAACATAAAGCTTATTGGGCAATCAAAACACTCAACTTTGATTTAGATCAAGCTGGTGAATTTAGGAAACTGAAATTGAATGAGTTAGATGAATTGCGTTTGGAAGCATATGAGAATGCAAAAACTTCAAAAGAGAAAATGAAAGTTTTTCACGATAAGAAAATTTTTAGAAAATCATTTTTTCCTTCTCAAAAAGTATTGCTATATGACTCTAAGCTTCATCTGTTTCCTGGTAAGTTGAGAACTAAATGGATTGGTCCCTACATTGTGCAAACTATTTACCCTTATGGAGCAGTTGAAATCTTGGATCCAAAAACTGGTACTGTTTTTAAAGTTAATGGACAACGTCTAAAACCATTTTTGAATAATTTTTCTGCTGAAATTAATGAACTACCTCTGCTGGACCCCGATTCCAGCGGCTGATTTTCTTGGGAACTAACTTTTATTATTATGTATATATTTTTTTTTGTCTTTGCAGATTTTATTCATTTCTTCATTTTTTAGTTTTTCATTCTTGAATAATTGCTCATGTGCATAAGCCTCCTCTCAGGTACACTCTTCTCTTTTAGCTTGATTTAACTTTGAGTCGTGCCTATTAATCACTTTTCATTTTTCTTCTCTTTGAGTCATTGAGGACAATGTCTGATTTTAGTTGGGGGGAGAGTGACTCAAATGTACTTGTTTTGCATTAATTTTTGTGATAATTGAGCATTAAAATTGAGTACATCTTGAGTCTTGAATTATATCTTGGTTATTCTGTAAAGACCTCCCTCCTAAAAAAAATTCATGCACGAATTTAAGCCTTGTGATAAGATGGATAGTCAACACATACAACTAGAGCTCTCTCAAGTTAGGTAATTTTATTTGTTCATCATGAGAGTTGAGTGATTGGTGGTTTTCTTATATTGCCCTTGTTTGATATTGCTACTTCCATTGGGCATCATTACACGGATTGTGGATTGTTGGTGGTTTATACTTAAGAAACGATGAAGGTTAATGTCAAATAAAAATTTGATCCTTTGAAGCTAACCTTATCATCTTCTCTTCCCATCACAAATCCCTTCATATCCACAAAATTCCTTCATAGCCACAAATCTCTTTCATCTATTTCACATTAAAGACCACATTGCATCCAGACATTGCTTCCATAAATACATAACCTTGTTTCTACTTTCAAGTATAAGTAAGGATGATTATTTTTGCTCCATATTTGAGAAAAAATATTCAGTGCAAGAAAAGAAAGAAAAGTGGAGTTAGAAAGTATTTGACAGTCATTGAGACTAGAGGAGAATGTTGAAGAATTAATTGAGAGGATTTCAACTTCAAAAAAAAAATAGAGAGAAAAGAAGAAAAAAAAAGGGTAGAAAGAAAAGGGAGACGTATTGAAGAGAAAGTAAAGGATGTTAAGAAGAAAGTAATCTTGAAGTGTGATTAAAAGTGAAAATTATTATCCTTGCTTATATTTTGAAAGTCCTCGATTTCTACCCTCTTCTTTTATTTCCTTATCCTATACAAAAAAAAAAATGCTATCATTGCCTCTTATACTTCCATTGGAATTTCTTGTTCTACTATTATCACTGGAACACGTAAATCTTTTCTTCCACCACTCCTTATCAGTTCCTTTGATAACACAAGCGTCACCTTTACATTGACATTGACATTTTGATCTTAAGTTGGCTTTTGGTAAGAACGGTTGAGTCCCAATGGTTGTGAGCTTTTCATGAGGTCAATATTTACATTATTGTCGTCCACATATATATGGCCCTTATTGAATGTTTGAGTGATCAATTTTCAAACTCCATGAGTGACCCCCCTAACCAGTACAAAAACAAAATACACATACCCGTGAGTATATGGAGTTTATACTTAGCTTGAGTGAGTACTCAACATTGTATGTGTTGGGGTTAGTGGTTGATGGATCGGCTTAAAACACACACACACACAAAATTTTGGGAAAGTTTTTATGGATTAATTTGGATATAATGCTTGATCTCTTGATTTTGCGAAGTTGCTATGGTCACCTATCTAAATTCCTTCTCAATTGAAGTTTTTCATAGAGGTAGACATTTTTTAATTCGCTTGAATTGCTAGAGACTAGCAAAAAGCTAGTTGAGGAGTGTGATTATTGTCCAATTTTACGTATTTTAAAGAAATAAATAAATGAAAATATATAATTTTGGGATATAAATTTTGTCATTTAGAGTGAAGCTTATAAAAGATTCAATTTTATTTCTTTAACTCTAAATTGATTTTATTTGCTTATAATTTCATTTATTTAATTGCAGGTACATTTTCGATAATTTCAACTCAAAAAAATCCCTAGCTTAATGGACCCGAAAAAGCCCAAATTGAAAAAAAAAAAAAAAAAACCTACAACCTGTCTTTCTCTATAAACCAGCCAGGCATTCTCCTTCTCTCAACGGACGAGTCAGCAGAAAGGAACCCATCTTCTTCACCATCTTCATACTCCACAACCACAATTCTTTGTCTTCTTATCTCTCACACACGCAACCAAACTTTCATCTTCAACCTACAGCCAACCTCCCTCTCAACACCTTCAGCCGCAACCTGTTCTCTCACGCATTCTGCTTTGTCTTTCTCTTTCGTCCACAGCAGCCACGCAGCAGCACCGAGCAGCAACTCGCCAGCCACTTTCGTCCCTCTCCACCGTTTCCCAGCCTCACTTCAGCCTTGTCAACTCCCTCTCCACCTTCAAGACTCAGCAGCCGCAAGAATTCTGTTTGAGGTCCCAACAGCAGCCTTTCTCTCCATCAGCCACCAAACCAGCAACCGCCATTCTCTACCTCCATCAACAAACCATCCGTCTTCTCCTTCTCTGCCTGTGTCTTCTCCCTTCTTTTTCACCTAAAACACAGCCACACTTCCCCCACCATCTCGTCCCTCTCCACCATTCAACAGCCTTCTCCCTCAGCTGCACCACTACCAGCCGTAGCTCTTCTCTGTCCTTTCTAAACTTCCACCAGCCGCTTCCCAGACGAATCAAACAGAGAACCATACTCTAAATTCCTCTCGACAGCAAACCAGTGCAGCCTCCTCTTCCCTCACGTCTCTCTCTTTCACCTTTAACAGCCTCGGTTCATCATACAGCGGGCCTCGGTTTTGATTATTTGTTCTAGTTTGATTTATTGCATTTTATTTAGATTTTCAATTATTTTGATTGTTAGTCCACATACATTTAGATTATTGATGCTAGTTTGACTTTAGATATATTTTAGTTAGTGAAATTTTATTTCCGAATTTGAATTTTGTTCGAGTAATGGTTAAGTGTTTACTTGATTCTTATTTTATTAATTTAATTATGTTCGGCTAAGTTATATTTGAGGGGAGTTATTCTTAACTTCAATGGGTATGTTTTAATTCGTTATGGATGAATTCTTGTGATTGATAATAATTAACGAGTGTTTTAAAGTTTCAAATTATTTTACTTCGATTGATGTTGTTGATGTGATATGTATTGAATATGCACATAACATGCTCGACTAAATGCCGTAAAATAAATTGACTAATTTTCGTACGAATATGTTTAAATCTTATCGATTTCAAGAAATTCACACTAATCTTATTTGAAAAGCCCAATTGATAGCGAAAGAATAACTCCACTCAAATTTTCCTTTCATTGCAATTTAATTTTATCATCTTTTTATTCATTTAAAAACAATTGAAATCATAGTTTGGTTTCGAATTTAGCAAATATTATTATACCAATAAAATCCTTAGGAAGAATGACCCTGGATTATTGCTAGGCTATAACTTGACCCCTTTATGCTTGGAGGGTAGATTTAACATCGAGTCACTCCTATTCCTCCCCTCCATCTCGAACTCAGCCATACTGCAAAGCCACAATCTCTCCCCCTCTCTCAAACTTCTTCAATCCAACTTTGCTTTCGAGACTGATATGTTAGTGCTGGAACATTGATTTCTTGCCACCGACAAATGTGAGGAGTTCCAGATTCACAAAAAGTTCATTACACACAAAATTTAATCAACCATCTCCAACGACCCAAACACGAACCAATCTTGAACCTACATGGCCGAATCGAACTTCCAAACCCCCCGGCCAACTGCAAAACACTAAAACAATATGCAGTCTCAAAATCCTAAACACCAACCATAGTCACAACCATCGAGCCACGGCCAAAACATTCTTGCAGATCAACAGGCTATACTCTCCTCCCCTCCGCACCAGCTCACGACACAAACTCAATCTCAGCAGACTCCAAATACTGGAATGAATTCTTTCCCCTTCAACCATAACCGAGCCAACCAAACCATCACCATTTCAACCACCAACCCACAAAAATTTACTGCCTTCACTACCAACCGAGCATGGACATCACACCAACAATCACCACCACTCGACCGCCAAAGAACACCCAAACCGACATCTTCACCACCCAATTAATCGGCCACTGTCCATGTACTCCCCAATTTAAAAACCCAAAACCCAAGAATAAACCCACCAAATACCTTACCTTCGACCGCTGCCTCGTATGGACCGGAATATTGCCGGAAAGTATCGCCCCAAGCTCGAAATCGAACCTCAGTTTCAGCCCCAAATAAAACTCCTTTTTGCCCTCTTTGTCGTCACCCTACCCTCCATCATTGCCACCACTCGATGGCGGCAACATCGCCGGCAGACCGCTAGCGAGGGGCATCGGTAGCCCTGAACGGAGAGGTGCCTAGGCCCTCCGATCACTCTTCTCTCTCTGTCGAATTCTGAGAGAGAGAAATGAGGGTTATTGTTTTTATTAAATTTTGATTTTTGGAAAATTACCCCTTAAGCCCCCAAGTTTGAAAAGTGATCATTTCAGTCCCTCAAGACTCAAAATCATTCAATTCAGTCCTTACAATGTTTAAAATGTCTTATTTCAGCCCCTACTCTTAAATTAAGTTATTTCGGTCCTATAGTTTAAAATATTTATCTTTAGTCTCAAGTTTTAAAATATTTTAATACAGCCCTTTAGTTTTTAAAAGTATTATTTCGATCCTTTAATTTTTGTAATATTTTATTCAGCTCTTAAGCTTTGCAAATAATTTATCTTAGCCCCAAATATTTCAAAAATGAAAATAATTAGTCCCCAATATATTTAAAATATATGAGTTAGCCCAATAGGTTTTCAAAATAATTTATTTTGATCTAAACTCTTTTCAAATCCCGACTATGTTTGATTTCTAAACTAATTTCTATAGCTTTTATTTCTTCTTTTAAAACTCTTTCATTTCAAAACATTTGAATTTCAAATTCAACTTTAAGATTTATTTTATATATTGGCTAGACGCGGCGCTTGGACATTTAGAAGAACAACGTGAACTTTCTTGCTCAACTTTCAAACTCGTGATTTGAGGTAGACTCGCCCCCACTAATTAGTTTAAATTATAATTGCATGTCTTATGTGAAATTACGTGATTTACATGCTTTGATGCATGAGACGAGAAAAGAATATCTCTTATGAGATAAGATGAGAAATGATGATGTTATGCATAACTTATGTGTCTTAAGTGCACGAGACGAGACTACCCACACCCTATGATTTTAACAGCCTTGATTTTAAAAATACAAGAGTCCAAGAATATGATGATGATGTCACAGTATGATTGCATAATTACGTGTTCAATTATTCTGTAAATTAATTATTGGCGATGAGTCTACTGAGTATTTTTCGAAATACTCATTCCATTATTTTAACAGTTTTTGCAGATCCTGTAGAAGGCGGCGAATGAAATGACGGCGGTGGAAAATTTAATAAATGATGAAAATTTTTAGTCAATTTTACGAATATTACTCATTGGATTATTTATCGTTAATTTTATTTAGACAATTGAGACCTAAGTTTTATGTATTGTTCTATATTTAAATTAATTAAGTTTTCCGCTGATGTTTCAAATAATGAATGTGAGGTTTTGAATTAAATTGATTTTCCGCAATAAAATCAGATTTAAAGGACGGTGTGGCGTCCCGGACTTCGCGGAATTCGGGGCGTTACAATTAGAATAACTGTAATGTCCCCACGTCCCTATTTTTTCCATGAGCTCTCTCACTTCCCCCTTGCATCTAGCACACAAGGTACTTTCATTTTTTCTGCATTCCTTTCCTCTGAGTCATTCAAAGACACTAGGATGTCGCTCAGTATCATCTTCTTTTCCATCATCTATGACTAACATGAGTTTTGGCAACCTATTTTTGAAGTCAGTTGTAATCATGTTCACCCCAAGTGGCTGTAGGAAATGATTTCGTCCACTGTCATCTTCTTTTTGGCTCTGAAAGTGATTCTCCTATATTCGATAGCATCCTGCAACACATGTCGTAAAACCAAGTAATTGTTAGTCATATGAGACCATGCATTGTGCCATTTGCAATATTTTTTACCCTTGGTCATTTATGCTTATCGCTCAACTTTATTTGTTTATCCTTATATAATTTGTCAAATATAAGGTTAGCATTACTCACGTTAAATAAAAACACTCTAGCCTTTTTTTTGTTTTTATCCCCTACGAGCTCAACTTTTACTGTTGCATTCAATTTAGCTGCTAAAGGGAAAGTATACACATCTCCCTTAACTAGTTCGGCTAAACATACTTTGGTTCGGTGGCAAATTTGATAAATGATGAAAATTTTTAGTCAATTTTACGAATATTACTGATTGGATTATTTATCGTTAATTTTATTTAGACAATTGAGACCTAAGTTTAATGTATTGTTCTATATTTAAATTAATTAAGTTTCCGCTGATGTTTCAAATAATGAATGTGAGGTTTTGAATTAAATTGATTTTTTGCAATAAAATCATATTTAAAGGACGGTGTGGCGTCCCGGGCTCCGCGGAATTCGGGGCGTTACAATTAGAATAACTGTAATGTCCCCACGTCCCTATTTTTTCCATGAGCTCTCTCACTTCCCCCTTGCATCTAGCACACAAGGTACTTTCATTTTTTCTACGTTCCTTTCCTCTGAGTCATTCAAAGACACTAGGATGTCGCTCAGTATCATCTTCTTTTCCATCATCTATGACTAACATGAGTTTTGGCAACCTATGTTTGAAGTCAGTTGTAATCATGTTCACCCCAAGTGGCTGTAGGAAATGATTTCATCCACTGTCATCTTCTTTTTGGCTCTGAAAGTGATTCTCCTATATTCGATAGCATCCTGCAACACATGTCGTAATGTAACACCCCAAGTTTAAGAGTCTAAAACCTAGGCGTGTCAACTTCCATTCACATTAAACGCGGAATCAAATGCTTTACACAACTAAAATGTTCATGTATCTATTATAAAATTTTACCGAAATTTCGGCAGAGTCTCCTCTATAAATTGGACATAGCCAACCTGTAGAGGGACATCAAAAAACCATTTTAAAAATTTAAAACATCCATCACATCTCAATCACATTCATCATCGCCAAAACCCATTCATGCATTTCCCAAACTCCTCAATCATAAGATTTTACCAAAATATCAACAAGTATTGACAAATGAAATAAGAGGTAACTTAACCCATAATACGTCACCCATACTTGATCAAAACTAACTTCAACCAAACCATTATCAATAATAATGAATGAAGGAAATAATTTAAACGATAACTTGAATAAATTTAACTTTATTAATTAAGGCGACAATGGGTACTGTCGGAGTCATCCGCCAAGTGTTCTCCTCTGATCATCTAACCTTCATCACCTGAAATGTGGGGAGGGATTGGGGTGAGCTAAAGCTCAGTAAGTAAACTTTATGCATGAATGCATGCTTATGACATGAATGCTTTAAAAATTTCATATATGTATCCCCATTTACTTTACTTTCCAGAAAATTCAAACTTTTCAAACTTTCACTTAACATTTCGAAACTTTCACTTCATTTCCATCGTGAGCTCACTTGATGTAACTTCTATTCAATCAGATAACAGTGGGCAATTCTTATTTGGAACCAGATTAACTTTCACATTTCCACCGCAAAGCGGCTCATTCACTTCATTCCACCGCAAAGCGGCTCATTACATTCATTCCACCGCAAAGCGGCTCATTCACTTCATTCCACCGCAAAGCGGCTCATTACATTCGGGTACGCCGGTCCCCCGTGCCCCATTTCCCACTCGCATCTTTCATGACATAGAAGTACACCCATTCTTTCAAAAACTTGGGATACATAATTTTTGAGAAAAATTGCACTTTGACACATTCCTTTTATTAAAACATTTGACTTTCCCATTTCGATGCCAATGCATGCTTGATGATGCAATGACATGTAACGTGCATGCTGGAACATTTCCTTAACTACACATAATTGCATATGGTAGACAAAAAGCATTAAAATTCCGTAATTAACACGAATGTCAATTAAGCACATTAATTCCACATTAACATTCAACTTTGATGAAAGTAGGGGGAAGTTTACTTACTTGACATCCTTAGTATTTACCATTATCTGGATTTGCAAGTGGAGGAGCCTCGGCTGCCAGCGTCGTCAATGTACCAAAATCCTAGTTGTATTCATTCATTTAATAAAATATACTTTCAGTTCAAATTGGTATATTCATCATTCCTTTAACATTAAACAAGTTAAAACAATAAATCTTCTTTCCCTTTTCTTATCTTTTAAATTTCAAATTCAAATAATTACATCAAACTTAAACCAAAATCCACAAAGTTTAACACGACTTTACAAAAATTGTTTAATTAGAATTGTAACTATTCCTAATCTGTAATTTCTCAAAATGACAGTAAGCACTTCAATTGGATTAACGAATTCATAAATTTTGGAAAATCTGAATTTAATCCACATAAGTAATAACTCTAAAATCTATACATGAGAATCATATATATATATATATATATATATATATATATATATATATATATATATATATATATATATATATATATATATACTTCAATACATACACAAAACTTCAAATATACATATATATATGCACATTATTCCCGGACTGAAGTTAACTAACCGTAAAAAATTCTATGTGGCTCACAATTTAACCCAAATGTATACTTAAGCCATGTCTAACACAATATAATATCATACTCAAAACGAGAGGCAAATTTCATTGCATACTTGAAAGTTTAATTTCAAATTTATATAATTTGACACATATTTAAAAATTTACCCAATTACAACCCTGGCCATTCAAAGATTTTAAAAAACTCAAATTATAAGTTCCAAATGAAACCTAAAATCAATTAACAGCACTTGAAATTCTAGGATTTCCAAAATCTGAATTTTATGACTATTTACATTTGCGATGTTTCTAAACTTGAAAACAATAACAAAAAAATTAGCATTTAACCCAAAAGTTAAAATTCCCAATTAAACTTTACAAGGATTCAAAAAAATCTGAAATTCGTTCTATATATATCAAAATCTGGAAAAATAACATACACGTCAGTACATACATATATAAGCATTAGCCAAACACCAATTCAGCAGTCATCATTCAAAATCATAACTGAATGAAAATTTATAAAAAATTTCATACAACCCCTTTATTTTTCAAATTTTACCATAATGCTTCAAATCAAACTAGCAATACAATTTAAAAGGCTTAACTTACTGATTCAGAAACCTGAAATTTCACACACACAGAGAACAAGACCTGTATATAAATTTTCATAACACCGTGATTGACATTCAAAAATTTAACTAAATTCAAATCTGAATATCTACGTATAAGTAGCATATACATACAATCAACTCATATATACATCAACAAATACATACAATTCCATATCTACATACACCAATTACGTGTGTTGTTGTGTGTGCGTTCGTGTGACTGCGTGGGTGTGTGTGGTGCGTCGGTGAAGAGAAAGGGAAAAAAGAAGCCTTACCGCCGGTGGGGTGGCGGTCGAGGGTTGTGCGAGGGAGAGACCGAGAGGCGAGAGGTGAGAGTAAGGGAGGTGAGGCTGCGACGTGAAGAGAGAGCCGAGAGACAGAGAGAGATGAGGCAGAGAGTGAGAGATCGTGAGAGCGGGCGTGAGGAACAGAGAGGCTGAGAGTGAGAGAATTGAGTGAAAACATCGGGTATGAGGGTTTAGGTTTAAAATTTTTGGAATTTGCAACTTGGCCCCTCAATTCTCTCGACTTAGAAATTTAAGTCCACAACTCCCAAAAAATTCAATTCGCCCTAAACCTTTTCTCAATCTCAATTTAATGAAATTTAAACAACTTACTACTCAATGACAAATAGAATTTAACAAGCTTAAAAAATAAAAATAATTAATTACACGTAGAGTTCATAGACAATTTATAAACTTTCCAATTGGTACATTGATCGAGACGGCGTCCAAGTCCTTCCACTGTAAAATAATTCCAATTATAGATATTAAAAATTATCAATTTAAAATTTATAACAACATTAACATAAATCTCACGTGGGATTTCAGAATTACCCATAAGATGAAAAGCGGTCTTACACGTAAAACCAAGCAATTGTTAGTCATATGAGACCATGCATTGTGCCATTTGCAATATTTTTTACCCTCGGTCATTTATGCTTATCGATCAACTTTATTTGTTTATCCTTATATAATTTGTCAAATATAAGGTTAGCATTACTCACGTTAAATAAAAACACTCTAGCCTTTTTTTGTTTTTATCCCCTACGAGCTCAACTTTTACTGTTGCATTCAATTTAGCATCTAAAGGGAAAGTATACACATCTCCCTTAACTAGTTCGGCTAAACATACTTTGGTTCGGTGGCAAATTTAATAAATGATGAAAATTTTTAGTCAATTTTACGAATATTACTGATTGGATTATTTATCGTTAATTTTATTTAGACAATTGAGACCTAAGTTTTATGTATTGTTCTATATTTAAATTTATTAAGTTTTCGCTGATGTTTCAAATAATGAATGTAAGGTTTTGAATTAAATTGATTTTCCGCAATAAAATCAGATTTAAAGGACGGTGTGGCGTCCCAGGCTCCGCGGAATTCGGGGCGTTACAATTAGAATAACTGTAATGTCCCCACGTCCCTATTTTTTCCATGAGCTCTCTCACTTCCCCCTTGCATCTAGCACACAAGGTACTTTCATTTTTTCTACATTCCTTTCCTCTGAGTCATTTAAAGACACTAGGATGTCGCTCAGTGTCTTCTTCTTTTCCATCATCTATAACTAACATGAGTTTTGGCAACCTATATTTGAAGTCAGTTGTAATCATGTTCACCCCAAGTGGCTGTAGGAAATGATTTCGTACACTGTCATCTTCTTTTTGGCTCTGAAAGTGATTCTCCTATATTCGATAGCATCCTGCAACACATGTCGTAAAACCAAGCAATTGTTAGTCATATAAGACCATGCATTGTGCCATTTGCAATATGTTTTACCCTTGGTCATTTATGCTTATCGCTCAACTTTATTTGTTTATCCTTATATAATTTGTCAAATATAAGGTTAGCATTACTCACGTTAAATAAAAACACTCTAGCCTTTTTTGTTTTTATCCCCTACGAGCTCAACTTTTACTGTTGCATTCAATTTAGCTGCTAAAGGGAAAGTATACACATCTCCCTTAACTAGTTCGGCTAAACATACTTTGGTTTGGTCATAATATTCATCATCAACCATGTGGACGTCAAAATTCGGGTCCCTATAGTAAGTCCCTTTTCTGGAGTTTTACATTTGTTCCTCTTCTCTTATTAGACGTTCATAATCATATTAGCACTTAACTGGAATAAGTCAGTAAATTATCTATCCAGGAACTTCTTTTTCAAGTCAAAACTCAAACAACTTTGCACGATCTAGACAAATTCCCTTTCAGGTAAAGGAACAAAACATTTGCTCCTGACCGTTTTGAACCTTTGAAGAAAACCTTCTGCCCATTAGTTGGGCATGACGTAAATTCGTCAAATCAGCCAAGGTAACTTTAGACTCAGCTTTATAAAATTGAGCATGGAATAACTGCTCTAATTGTTGCCATGTCTGCACAAAATTTGCTGGCAAGTTATTAACCATGAGAAGGGTAATCCTGTTAATGAACTAGGGAATAATCTCATCTTATGATACTCATTTACTTCACCGCACTGAAATGTGAATCGCCCTACATGTTCTAGAGTGAAAACTCCTCCTAAGCCAGTGAAATTTCTAGTACTTTGTACCCTGTAGGCCATGGATATGTTTGATATACCCAATCAGGGTATGACTTTGTGTAAGTCGGCCTAATACAAGGACGCATTCTAACAACCGTTTGATCTCATACTATCTTGGCAATTTAATCTCTCAACAATATAAAGGGATCATAGGGGACACCTATAAGTTGGTTTCCTGGTGGTATCACCTGAGGCCTAAGGTTTGGTAACAGATTTGCAGTGAAAACGTCGTTGTTTAAACCGTTATTACCATTAGTTTGAATATTCCCCCCATCATTAACATGTGGAGTATTATGTTCTTTATTTAGGACATTATCTCTTGTATTTGGGTTACCCCCAAGTTTGGCGTTCCATTACCATCATATGAAACTGTCATTTCAACACCCCTTGGTTTGAAGAAGATGGTCTAATAGGTGGCTCTATTCCCTAATGTGGACTTACAACCATGGGATTATCTCCGACAATCGTTCTCACTTGAAAGTGGTGCCCTATATTTGGAAAAGTTGACTGACAAACTTGGCATGTTAGCTTATTCATGGTGTCATGTAAAGTCCTTAGTTGTTTGGCCATATTGTCGTAGTGTATTCTTTTATTTAGGATAAGCTTTTCCATGTTATGAACGTATTGCAGATTTACTTTTTCAACCACATCTTGGGTTAGTTCATCAAGCAATGCATGCATGGTCCAAGGACTTAATTCTGCCATTAAGTGATCTGACTTTGTCCATTTGTTCCTTCTCATATCTTTCGATCACAGAATTAACTAGATGGCTTGCTGGCTCCTTATCGAAATTTTTATGAGGCATGATGCTTGACTCTTGTATCTTCAAAACACCAAAGGGTCCCACTAGGTGACCCAAATTGTTTTGCGCGACGCCTAACAATTAAAAGGGATTCAGATGATGTGTAAGATTTAACAACCTCTCGAAAAAAGTCCCAACGAGAGGTGTTTATTCACAAAGAGGACAAAGAAAGCGATGAAAGGTCTCCAAGGGGTGTAAGTACATGAACTAAAACAGGATTTGACAAGAAAAGATAAAGAAAATTACATAATCTCTATTTGAGAGTTTATTGATTGATCTTGCTAAATATCTAAATTTCTACTATATATACATATTGAAAATAAACTACCCATAAGTGCCTTCTACTATTTGAATCTTTTATTTGCCGCTTCAACTTGTAACTTGCATGGTAAAACTATCATCCTTCATGTTGCATAATCGTCTCCTATTTCTTTTCATAGCCGCTACTCACTTTTTTGCGTTAAGTGACTTGCATGATCTCCTCAATGACTAATGGAATTGTGAAATGAGTTGTGGGAACCGCTCCTATATCCTTATCCGACTTGATCGTCCAGTCGCCTTATCGATAGCCTTATCGTCCAAGTATTCTGATAATCTCTCTTGGTGACCTTTACATCGCCCTTTCATTCATAATGGGCCATCATATTATGGGCCCTTGTGATGGGCCTCCGAATTGGATATTTTTATATGTCAACAGTTTGAGACCGAATGAATCGGTAGTTTTTTTCTCTCAAATCGAACCAAACCGTTTCTAAATGATTTGGTTTAGGTTTTGATTTTCAAAAATAGCAAAAAATCAAACTAAACCACATTTAGTTTTTTACTTAAAAATTATTTTTATTAATTTGAATTTACTATTCCCCCCCCCCCCCCCCTTCAAAAAGTCAAATTTAATTATTAAATAAAATTCCCTTTTATATATTTTCTAGTTTATAACTTTTTTTGTTTTAATTGCTTTGTGATGATCCCAAAAAAGTTTGTACAAAAGTTTTCTATCTTGCAATTTGGGCCATAAATGCACTGTAGGTTAAAAAAAATGTGCTAAGAAAGAAAATTGAACAGGCTAATGCAACAATAAACCGTAACCACAATGAACTACTGAAAATGAAGAACTCAAATCTTTTACTAAAACTATCAAATCATCATATGATATTTAGTGTATATCGACAATTTACAGTCTGAAAATCATGTCTCATACTTCAATGAAATTATTCACTCATCATAATGCCTTTATTATCAATCCAATACAAGGGTAGCGAGATAAAGAATGAATAAAAGAATATGAAGATATTTTATCTTATATTAACTCATACTTTATCTTTATATAATTAAAAAATACGAATTCATTTGACTTTTAAAATATGTTATGCTATGTCGATAAGTAAATCGAGGATTAAAACTGAACCAAACCACAAAAATGGTTTCGTTTGGTTTGTGATAAGTACGTTAAATTTAGAAAATTATAAGTATTTCAGGATGTGATATTACTAATTATGTGTTGATTTTATTTGTTTGAGGAAAAACTCAATTTTGGATGCGTCTGGAGGCAGAACCAAGAAAATGAACTAAAATCATATAAAAAATGACTACATTGCAAACAATTCATAGATGAGATGGGGGACGTGATGCAGAACAAAGATACCAAGAATTTAATTGCACAATTGAAGAGAGTCAAAGACCAACTTACATTTTTGAAAGAATTGAAGCCTTAAAAAGTAAACTCTAAATTAATACTTGTAATTGGGCTTTTTAAACCCAATTGAAAATGGACAAAACAAAGGCACTGCTGGGAGCAAAAAGAAGTTGGCAGATTATATACATATATACTGTGGAGTTAAACAAATTGAGAGAGACTTCTTGGGGGAATTAATTGGAGTCAGCTACTGAGAGAATAGAGGAGAGGTAGGCTGGTGGCGGAATTAAAAAATTAGAGGGAGGTCTCGGCTGGAAGAAGCTTTGGTGGATTGGAGTTAAGAAAAAGTGATATTATTATACGTTAAAAAGAAATCCTCGGCTGGGCAATTACAAAAGGAGACGACTGGAATTAGAAGCGGACTGCTGGTGGGAGAATTGACATTGATGGAGGACTCGGCTGATTTTGTGTTAAAAAAGAAGCAGCAGACTTTTGACTGGTTGATTGGGTGATTACTTACTTTTATTTTTCTCACGTTTCTTACATTAATATGTTAGGCTAAGTTCTCATATGTATTGGATGAAAATGAAATTTGTTATTTATTTATTTTAATTCGATAATTAGTAGTTTAGGAATTTTTTGTATTGTTTTGATTGATCTTGCATTCTTTATTTTTATTATTTGATTGATTAGTCATCAATTAAATGTATTGTTGCTTATTGTAATCTTAAAAAAGTCACAATAGGTTTTAACATTGTATAACCAACATATGAACATCAGTTGTTAGGAATAACACTATGATATGTGTAATCTAATGGATAATTGCATGATTTAATGCATTCTAAACATTTGTATTTGAACTAGAAATATATTCGGGTCATGTTTAGAATAAATTTAATTTTTCTTGAAAAATAAAATCAAGAAAAATTAAATTAATTGCATGTGAATTCTCGATTGTCAAGCAACGCATGAATTATTTAAACTACAAAAATTTGAATTGAGATAGGTGGTAGCAAGTAGATTCGGATTCAAATACATGCTGCCATTTATATTTACTCACAAACATTTTTATTTATTTATTTTATTCATTGCAATTTTTAGAATAGATAAACAAAATATTCTTTTTATTTATTATTTCACTTAATTGAATCGGCGATAAACTGATAATTAAGATTAAAACTTATTCCTTTTGAGTATGATACTCTTAACACATCACAATAATTACTTGTCAATGATCCCGTGCACTTACGGGATTTTACTTGAACAAGTTTTTAGCGTCGTTGTTGGGGAATAACAGATTTAGTATAGTTATTAGTTTACCTTTAATTCAATTAAATTTTTATTTTTATTTTTAGTTTATTTTTAATTTTGTTTTGGTTATTCATAATTCCTTGTTTTTCTCTTCATATTGGTCATTGGGTAGTATATGCTAGGTTTTAACGAGCCTGAACTATTACAAATAGATCATGAAATAGAAAGAACATTTAGACAATGTAGAAGAGTACAAAGAGAAAACAGAGATATGGAAAATAATCAAAATCCTATTCAAAATCAATTGCCACTTGCTCCTCTTGAGCAGAAAGTGTAAATTCAACCAGAAGCAGCTCTCGATAATGCTCAAGCTCTGGTTGAGGATTATGTAAATCCCACGCCCGTCCCTGTACAACAAACAATTTTTTATCCACCATTCGTCCAGACAAATTACCACCTTAGACCTGATTTCATAAACTTATTTCAAAATCATCAAGACATCAAGTTCTTTTGAAAATCGACTGAAAATCCGCATGGCACATTCAAGCTTTTTAATGCTATGCGATGTAATCAGTCGCGAAGGGATGACAGCAGACGCTTTTTGAATGCGTTTGTTTCCCCACACTTTAAAAGATAATGCAAGGGAATAGCTACGATTTTTTATTTAGGATTGCAATATGATTGATGCTTCGGCAAGAGGATTAGTAATGAGATTAGATATTGACCAAAGACATGAACTACATGAGAGAATTGCGAAAAACCAGGCGATGTGGCCTACTGAAAGGGAAATTCCAAGAAAGGCATTTGGTGTCCACAATGTCGATGCAGATGGAAGTTCTATCAAAAAGCTGGACAATTTAACTCGACCTGTGCACATGAAATGCAATATGAGGAGGTCAACTATACCCAGAATTTGCAAAAGTATCAAAATGACCCCTATTCCAATACCTATAATTCAGGGTGGAGAAATCATCCAAATTTCTCTTGATCTAACAATCGAGGTTAAGGTAATGAAGGAAACATTCAAGCAAAACCACCAGGTTTTCAGCATCAACAAACACAACAGCCAAGAAAGCCATCGTTTGAAGATATGTTTGCACAATACATGGCAAAGACTAAACAAGTTTTTGCAAAAACAAAAGCTAACTTTCAAAACCAGCAAACAACGATTAAAAACTTGGAAGTTCAGATGGGACAAATGGCGGTGGCATTAACAAGCAGAACTTAAGGAACCTTGCCAAGTAACACAGAGAAAAATCTGAAGGAACAGGTATTTGCAGTTGAAACACTGAATTATGCAGTTATTGAGACACCATCAATTACAGCTGCACCACATGTTAAAGTATATGCCCCTCCTATACCATTTCCCCAAAGGCTTCTAAAGCATCCAAAGGATGAACAACTTCATGTCATTACTATAAGGAGTGGAGTTTAGTTTCCAGAGATAAATGTGAAGAAGAAAGGAATTAATGAGGATCAGGTAACTCAAATGGACAAGGAACAAGTGATTCAATCTGAAGAATCAATAAAGATAAATGAAAAAGAGCAATTTTATAGTTCACGAGGTAAGACACTAGTTCTTGTTAATCAACACGCACCTGCAATCCCATTTCCTCAAAGGTTGCAAAACACTATGTTGGAAAAGCAGTTTAAGAAATTCTTGGATGCCATCAGACAACTGCATATTAACATCCCATTCATTGATGTCATAATGCAATTGCCAAACTATACTAAGTTTCTGAAAGAGATGTTAACAAAAAAGAGGAAGTTGCCACAAGATGAAGAAGTGGCATTGATAAAAGAATGCAGCGCAATCCTACAGCATAAACTCCCCCATAAACTAAAAGATTCAGGGCGTTTCACTTTACCTTGCTCCATAGGAAATCATAGGAAATTCACTCAATTTAAATGCTTTAATTGATTCTGGAGCAAGTAATAATTTAATGTCATTGTCTATTTATAAGAAATTACGATTGGGGGATCGTAAAGCAACTTCAATAATCTTGCAGTTGGCCGATAGAACACTCAAGCACCTTTACGAAGTAATTGAAGATATTCTCATAAAAGTTGGAGATCTTATCTTTCCAGCTGATTTCATCATTCCGGATATGGAGGAAGATCGGAACATGCCTGTGATCTTAGGAAGACCATTCCTAGCAACTGGACGAGTTTTGATGATTTTGAAAATAGTGAAATAATTCTAAGAGTAGAGGAAAAACAATAAAGCTTCAACATGAATAATTTACTCAAACAACTTTCATATCTCGAGGAATGAAAATGATTGACCTCAAAGAAGAGGAAGACTGGGATGGTCATAAGACTAGAAAAAGAGATAATGGACATGGTGGATTAGTTGGAAGGGATAAAAATGGAAATTTGATAATCTAGAGACTAAAGGATAAACATGAGAATGTCTGCATGTGCAAGAAGTGCAGGGCTAAAAACACTATTTTCAAGCCATCATGAGTAGCCAAAACATTAAAGTCAAACTAACGACTATAAACAAGTGCTTGTTGGGGGCAACCAAATTTTCTTCCCTTTTATTTATTTAGCTTTATATGTAGTAGTTTGTGTTTTTATTTATTTTTGTATTTTCATCCAATAACATGCCTAATTCCTGAATTTCATTTTTGCCTTGATAGAACCGATTTTAAAACAGGAAGATGCTCAAGGAGCTTTGAGAATGCATGTCTTCACCTCCATCATATTCAAATTGATCAGGGAAGTCCTTAAATCGTTCCTGTAACACCCCAAGTTTAAGAGTCTAAAACCTAGGCGTGTCAACTTCCATTCACATTAAACGCGGAATTAAATCATTTACACGACTAAAATGTTCATTTATCTATTATAAAATTTTAGCAAAATTTCGGCAGAGTCTCCTCTATAAATTGGACATAGCCAACCTGTAGAGGGACATCAAAAACCATTTAAAAATTTAAAACATCCATCACATCTCAATCACATTCATCATCGCCGAAACCAATTCATGCATTTCCCAAACTCCTCAATCATAAGATTTTTCCAAAATATCAACAAGTATTGACAAATGAAATAAGAGGTAACTTAACCCCTAATACGTTACCCATACGTAATCAAAACTAACTTCAACCAAAACATTATCCGTAATAATAAATGAAGGAATAAATTTAATGATAACTCGAATAAATTTAAGTTTATTAAATAAAGCAACAGCAGGTACTGTCTGAGTCAGCCGCCAAGTGCTCCCCTCTGATCATTTAACTTTCATCACCTGAAATGTTGGGGAGGGATTGGGGTGAGTTAAAGCTCAGTAAGTAAACTGTATGCATGAATGCATGCTTATGATATGAATGTTTTTCAAAAATTCCATACATGTATCCCCTTTTTCTTTACTTTCCAGAATATTCGAACATTTCAAACTTTCACTTAACATTTCAAAACTTTCACCTTACATTTCAAAACTGTCACTTCATTTCCATCGTGAGCTCACTTGATGTAACTTCTAGTCAATCAGAATACAGTGGGCAATGACTTATTTGGAACCAGATTACATGCGCATTTCCACCGCAAAGCGGTTTAACATTCACTTTCCCACCGCAAAAGCGGTTTAACAGTTCACCGTAAACGGTTGAACACCCCGCGCCCCATTTCCCACTCGCAACTTTCATGAACTAGAAGTACACCCATTCATTCTTTCAAAAACTTGGGATACATAACTTTTGAACAAACTTGCACCTTGATACATTTCTTTCATTTAAAACATTTGACTTCCCAATTTCGATGCCAATGCATGCTTCATGATGCAATGACATGATAATGTGCATGCTTGAACATTCTTCTCAATAACACATACTTTCATAACGTAAATGAAATTCATCAAGGCAAGTAGATTACAAGGAAGTCATTTACACATTTCACATTTACATTCAACTTCTATAAAATAGGGGGAAGTTTACTTACTTGACGTCCTTAGCATTTACCGTTATCTGAATTTGCAAGTGGAGGAGCCTCGACTGCCCGTGTCGTCAATGTACCAAAATCCTAGTTGTACCCATTCATTAAGTGAAATATAATTTTAGTTCAAAATCACATTTCACACTTCTAAATAAGGTTGAGACTTTCATGTGACTCACAATTCAAACCAAATGGGATCTTAAGTCATGTCAAATACAAATCATACTTCATTCGAAATAAGAGATTAACTTAGATGCCAAAATTGAAATCTAACTAATCAAATTACACAAAGGTTCAAGCTATGGAATTTTCATCACAACTTGAATTTCACAAGGACAATTCCAATTAGCATTCTACTATTCATAAATTTGAAAATCACCATTTTTTCAAACTTTACCAACTAAACTTCAATTTTCATAAACCTCAAAAATTATAAATTTATGTATACATACTTGAAAATTTCAGAAATTTATTCACGTTTATACCAATTTCCAAATTTCTAAAATTCTCAAATTAATAACTTAAACTAACAAATTTCAATTAAACTATTTTCATATATACAATTCAAACTTTTTCCCTAGTTAACTAAGCCACAAAATTATCCTTACATATATACACACACACACACATACACACACATTGTCCAACATCCCAAATTAGCACTTAAAATTCAAAAATCTAAACAAACCCATAATCTGAAATTTCGTATGTACCACATAAATAATAGCATCTCATATCCATTTATGTGTTTGGGTGTGTGTGAATCAGTGTGTGTCAATCCGTGAGTTTGTGCGTGCGGGTGTGTGCGTTCGTGTGAGTTCGCGCGCGAGCGGTTAAGAAGATCCCGAGCAGCAACGCTCGAGAGGGAGGGAGAAAGGGAACCTTACCGTGCAGGGGAGTGGCGGATGTTGAAGCTGTGGTCGGTGGTTGCAACTTCTACCGGCGATGGGGTGGCTGGGAGCGAAAAAGGCGAGAGAGACGGAGAGGCCGAGAGAAGAGCGAGAGTGAGAGGAGCCGAGTGAGAGGAGTGAACGAGAGAGAGAGGATCGAGTCTGAGTGATTGAATTAGGTTTAAACCTAACCTTTTTGAAATTTGCAATTTGATCCCTCATTTCTCTCTATGTACATAACTTAGTCCATAAGTTCTATTTACTCTCCAATTGCCACCAAAGTTTCCCCCAACTTTCCATTTAACACAATAAAATAGAAAATAGCATGTTTAAGCAATAAAAATTTAATCACATAAAATTACACGTAAACTATTAAAATAAACAATTTATAAACTTTTAGTTGGTACATTGATCGAGACGGCATTCGAGTCCTTCCACTGCAAAATAATTCGAATTATCGACATTAAAATATCATTAAATTTAAAATTTATAATAACATTAACATAATTATTACGTGAAATCAAGAACGCACGTAAAACGAAAAACTGGTATTACAGTTCCATTTTCCTTAGATATACTTTTTATGTGCTTGATTTGACACATTTAGGACAATGTATATGTAGCGATCGAAAAAAAAATCGTGACTTATTTAAATATTATTTAAAATGTGTCGCTATGAATTTGCCCATTTATTTTTAAACAAATTTTCGTCTAGCCATTAATAAGTTAAATTTAATTTATTTTAATCATAGTCAAATTTCAAATTTTATTAAGAATATTCCAGTGTCACCATTTTTAAAATCTTAAGTCCAAGCTTTAAATTAATTTTAAACCCAAACTTTTAAGCCCAAATCTCAAATACATATTGATCTATTTCAACTGTAAACCCAAGTTCTTGAAGTCCAAACAATTTTACACTTTTTTATTTTATTCTTCTTCTTTCCCAGAAGTGTGCCTTCCAAGCCTCAAGCTTTCCATCTATGATTTTTTACCAATTTTCAAATAATTCTTTCCCCTCTCACGCCATAACAAATTTGTATATCCCTTCAATCAGTCCCCAACTCATAAACCATTCTTGCATCCCCAAATTTTCTCCCTCAACTCCCTTAATCAACAATTTCATTCTCATATTTTTTCTATAATCTTTCCCAAATCAAAAAGCTGTCAAATTTAATACACAGCCAAGATAATATAGTCCATTTTTCCTCCCACACCAACTCACACAAGCCAAACAGTAATTCAGGTAAATTTTTCTATCCTCCTACTCTACTGCATTTGTTTCACAGCACCACCCGAACACCAACCACCTCAAACGTCCAAACCAACCACCTCTATCATCAAGCCACCACCAAATCGACTCAAACCAACTACTGCCTCAATCAATTTCACAATCAAAGTAACTGCTTTCAATCCACCGTAACACAGCCTCAATCTCCATAACTAGGAGCCGAACCCATATTTCACAGACACCCACATAGGCTGCACCCAAACCTCCCACAACCTTCGTACAACATCAATCAGATCACCACCATGTTCCCTCAACATCGGAATCACCACCGACCAACACCGCCACGACGAAACACCAATCACCACCACATGAACCGCAACCCCCAACACCGTGCTCCAAATCGCCCATTGCCCAAGGTCAAGAAAACCCAAAATCAAACCTAAAAACCAAATAGAAAATCAAACCCAATACCTTACCTTGAGCTTCAACCGGAAATCGATGCCCCAAAATCTGAAACGAGCCTCGATTTGCCTTCCTTCTTCGCACCCAAATCTGCCTAAACTACAGCCCCACGCATACAAACTACCCCTCCCCGCCTCCTAACGTCAGCGACTCCATCGATGCCATCGCCGGCAGGACCGCCGGCGGGCTGAAATCAGTCGGGGCGGAGCCCTGTCGCCTCTAACTCTCACGATCTCTCTCTCGGTGTCACGCTTGGAGAAGAGAAAAGAGATTTTTGTTATTTAAAGTTTGATTTTTGATAAATTGTCCCTTTAACCCCTAGTTTTAAGAGTTTGTTATTTCAGTCCCTCAAGTTCAAAATAATTTGATTCGGTTCCTACAGCTTTAAAATAATTTATTTCAGTCCTTAGATTCTATTCTAGCCCAAATGTTTTTGAGTCTTACGAATTAGTCCTTTCATTTTAAAACTTCTTTAACTCAATCCCTAATTGCCAAAATTTCATATTTGCACGAACAGTCCCTAACTTTTCCAATTTTCACGATTTAGTCCCTAAAGTTCTTAAAACTCTCTTTTCAATTATACAAATTTATTTTAAAAGCTTTCTTTATCTAAAAGTATAATATTAGTCATTTCTTTATAGGGTTAGACGAGGCGCGAAAGAATTAGAAAGTATTATTCCTATTTGCTCAATACTCAAGAAATAAGGTAGACTCTTATTTACAAAATTTATATTTTCAAAAGTGCGCATAAATAATTATTTGGATTATAAGTTTAGCATGTAAGATTGTGTTCATGAGAATTACTTGCTTTCTAAGCATGAGACTAAGTTACAAGAATTTACTTGCTTAAATGCATGAGACTTGAACTTGTATTTATTTACTTGTTCATGAGAATACTGGTGATCATTAAACACCTGAGACTTGAATATCATGATTACGTGTTTTAATTTATGATGTTAAATTATTGTGCGCGAGTCTACTGAGTATTTCTTTGAAATACTCACGTTTTCCAAAAAACCAATTTTGCAGATGTTGGAGTTGACGGTGAGGCGTACGATGGTGGCTATTAATAAGTCTTTAAAATGTCCTATTTCAAATTACAAATTTATTTAGTTATTTTTCCATACTCGAACGGTTGAAACTACAAATTTATTTTATTATGTTCAAGTTTAATTTATGTTTGAACCTTTTGGTCGTTTGAGTCAAGTTTATAAAGTTATGTGAATTGAGATTTCAGTGATTAAATTTATTTTTCCGCTAAATTATTATTTTCAAAGTTAATTTAAGACGATCAAGTGGCGTTCCGGGTGTTTAGAACCCGGGGCGTTATAGTATATTTTAAGTTTAGAGGTTGGTAATCGATTTTACTAGTCCATTTTTCATTTTTTTAATTCAACATCACAGCATGCATCAAAGAGAGAGAGAGAGAGAGAGAGATTGAAAATTTTGTTGACAAGTGTATTGCCTAGTATATAGTATGGATTTGCCCCCAGGGCACATCTCCAAGTGGCAAAGTGGATGGGTGGTAAGTGCTCAGCGCAGCTGTGTGCTTGGTTCGATTCCCCGCAAGGTGGAATTGGCCTTGTGGCAAACGGGAGTTATTGAGCGTTTCTCATGCTTACCATAAGCCCTTCCACCCTGGCTCCTTGGAGGCATAACCTGAATTTACCTTCCCGAACCAATGGCCTTGGGCGTGGTCGGTTCGGGCCCTCAGGGTGTGGGCTACACCTTTTTTTTTTATATAGTATGGATCAAATTTTTCTTTGGCTTGAGTTTTGGACAACATAAAAATATGAATTTTATGAACTAGTTATTACTTGTTAGATTTCATCTTCACGTGCACATAGCCATTGTTGGATTATTACTTGTGTAGGGAGTTTTACACATGTGAGACAAATTTATGCAATTTGAACTTAGGAATGACTTGTAAATCCCTTAACTTAGATCGTTAGACATCTCGTCCCTAAAATAGAACCAAACATGCTCAAAAGACAAGTTTGGAGGTAGAATGGTTGGAATGTGCATGTGTTGATGGGTTGGAGGTATGTGGTTCTTGGTTTTGCACTTTAGTTAAGATGGTTTGGTTAACGGGTATAAGCATAACCAGCATAAAAATAAAAAAATGTTGAGGGTCTTATTCTACTTTTCAAATTCCTTTTTGACTCGAGCAAGTTTGCTTTAAGAGTCTTAAAACCTGGTACCCTAAACTCAGCTAAGTTGGGAGCTATCATGTAATGACCCGGGTCCCACTTAGTGGGCTGTCCCGACTGTTAGATGACGACGTACTATCCATACTATACCAACATAGATCTTTTCAGCATGCTCTGTCTTCACTCGCATGCTCCCCAAAAAAACTTCCTAGGAGGTCACTCATCTTAGAATTTCTCCAAGCCAAGCACGCTTAACTGTGGAGTTTCTAACGATGGACTTCCGGAAAAGAAGGTGCACCTTGTTAATATGAGTAGTACCTATCATATCTTTTAAGCTTTTTCTACTCGTGGTGTTACAATCACCCCCCGTTAGACTCTCGAAGTCCTCCTCGCACTTAAACCATCTAAGAATCTGTTGCCAGACGTTGAGATTCTAGATGTGGCTCCTACAGGTTCAAGAGGTGGCTCCCGCCCTATGACGTAGCACTTTGTCCCACATAGCACTTAGTTCCCGATTTCCGACTGGCATCAGTTCTGATACCATTTGTAACGACCAGGGTCGGCTATCCCGACCGTTAGATAACGACGTACTGTCCACACTGTACCAACATAGATCTTTTCAGCATACTTTGTCCTCACTCGCATGCTCCCCTAGAAAACTTCCCAGGAGGTCGCCCATCTTAGAATTTCTCCAAACCAAGTACGCTTAACTTTGGAGTTTCTAACGATGGACTTCCGGAAAAGAAGGTGCACCTTATTGGTATGAGTAGTATCTATCATATCTTTTAAGTTTTTTCTACTCGGGGTGTTACATATCAGCCCAAAATTTGTTACAGGGGTCAATTAGAAAGCAAGTAAGGAAAGTGAACTTACACATAAGACAATCAAATATCTTTAATTTTTCTTTATCGCCTTTGTGACTTAGGTAATTAAGTTTGAGGGGTTCTCTGAACCTGGTGCCCTAAAGTCGTCAGACTTGGGAGTCACCAACCCAAAACTCGCTACAGGGGTCACATAGAAAGCAAATGAGAAAAATATTGTACAAA
This sequence comes from Ligustrum vulgare, assembly GCA_963555705.1. Taxonomy (NCBI): domain Eukaryota; kingdom Viridiplantae; phylum Streptophyta; class Magnoliopsida; order Lamiales; family Oleaceae; genus Ligustrum; species Ligustrum vulgare. The sequence continues at coordinate 34,549,436 of OY743183.1, read as the reverse complement.
GATGGTAAGAGACAATGACATGAAAGAAAAAGAAAATAAAAAATCGCCCATTAAAAGAAAAATTGTTTAGTATAAGCTTTGTTGACTGAAATTGTAGAGATAAAAGGTGTAAAATTAGGGATTGCTTACTTTTGACTTGTTGTGCATGTATATTTCTAATTTTGACTATCTTGTGTGGAAAAAGTAAATAAAATATTGAGAAACTACCATCGATAAAAATCAGGGGATGTGAGAGAAAAGCAGTAAGTTGTGATCATCTATGAGCGTTGAAAGGAAAATCATTAGATAAATCTGGTTGATCAAATGGGATTCGGGCTTGATATTACATAATGAGCTATACAATTTTAAGTATATCGTTGCATGAGTAGGAGTTTGACATTGGCAATTCAAACACACTTTAAAATCTGGTATGAGATAACTAGAATTATTTTGCTTTATTGTTCATAACTATTGCTGAAGTACAAATTGATTTGGATATTGAGGTATATGGTAAACATGTTGACATGAAAAAAAAAATATTTGTACTTTATTATTTTGATGATTCATTAGTTTTATTCTATTTTATTCGAGGACGAACATGAATTTAAGTATGGGGGTTTGATAAGTACTTATCTTAACTTTAAATTTAGATAATTATAAGTGTTTTATGATGTGATATTGTTAATTATATGTTGATTTTATTTGTTTTAAGAAAAACTCAATTTTGGATACGTTTGGAGGCAAAACGAAGAAAATGGACTAAAATCGTTAAAAAAAATGACTACATTACAAACAATTCACAGATAAGACGGGGGACGAGATGAAGAACAAAGATGCCAAAGATTTAATTACACGATTGAAGAGAGCGAAGGACCCACTTAAATTTTTTGAAAGAGTTGAAGCCTTAAAAAGTAAACCCTAAATTAATACTTGTAATTCGACTTTTAAACCCAATTGAAAATGGACAAAACAAGGGCACTGCTGGGAGAAAAAGAAGTCGGCAAATTACATTAATATATACAGTTGAGTTAAACAAATTGAGAGAGGTAAACCCAATTGTATGTTTTTTATTATTATTTGATTGATTGACCACCTATAAAATATATTGTTACTTATTGTAATCTTAAAAAAATCACAATAAGTTTGAACATTGTATGATCAACATATGAATACTAGATGTTAAAAATAATACGGTGACATGTGCAATCTAATGGATAATTGCATGATCTAATGCGTTAAAAGTATTCATATTCGAACTAGGAATATATTCGAATCATATTTAAAATAAATTTAATTTGTCTTGAAAAAGAAAATTAATTGCATTTGAATCATGATTGTCAAGCAACGCATGAATGATTTAAAATACAAAACTTTGAATTGAGATAGGTGATAGCAAGTAGATTCGGATTCCAATACATGCTCTTATTCATATTTACTCTCAAATATTTTTATTTATTTATTTTATTTAATGCTCTTATTCATATTTACTCTCAAATATTTTTATTTATTTATTTTATTTAGGTGTCGACGCGGTCGGTCCGATTCCTAAAGGAACCGAATCAAACCAAGTACCAATAAAAATCTTAGTAATTGAACCATTGGTTCCAAATTTGATTATAAAACCGAACCGAACAGGAACCAAACCAATTGATTTCAGTTCGATCCGGTTCTTTTCATTGAAGATGTTAAAATAAAATATCTATTTTTTTATACAAAAATAAAATATTCTTTAATATTAAAAATTAAAAATTGCATGTGACTAAAAATGAAAGCTGCATACACTATTAAAGTGATGCGTAATATCAAAACATGTGAACAACCAATTTGAACAATCCAACTTAAATAACCAAGTGAACAACCTTCTCACATGGGTAGTGAGGCTAAAAAACACACACACACCATCCATGTAAAAAAATTGTTCACTGAATTGTTCAATTAAATTGTTCAAGTTGTATAATTATTAACATTCAATTAATTAACATATTCAAATTCATCATTCCAGTAGATATTAAAATAGATGGCAACTTAAATTGAAAATGAGAAAAATAAAAACAAGTTGAAGCTCATATTCTATGGGTTAGTCTATTATCCAACGGATGGCGCGGATATAATATTTTCTCCATAGTGAGGAACACATTCATTTCCTACAAACCTTGTTTGTAAAAATGAAATATGTTCTCCACATAAAGAAACATATCATTCCTGTAACATTTAGTACGTAGAATTACTTTATAATCATCGCCATCCACAAAATTTCTAAAACTGCATCAACCACTCCTTATAAGCCAATTTAAATAAAAAATCTAAAATTCACAATTTTCAAATCAATTTTTAATTATAAACAATTTTCTCTCTAAATTTTAACCATATATTATACTAAAAATTACAAATAAAATTTATCACCTAATTAAATAGCCGTCGAACTAGGCCTGAACCCAAAACCCGATACTCGAGTGCATTATTTTAATAAATTGGGTAGGTTAGTTGGAAATTTTGACTATGTCAAGTTATATTACAAAATCGTTACCAACATTCATTTCTCACAAATCCTCTACAACAAAATTAATCCGAAAATTTTCATTTTTGATTCTTACCTGAGCTTGTAAACCCTTCTCAATCAGTTTTGACCTCCTTTCAAGGTAATCTTAATTTGCTGCTTTGGTTTAATAAATCAATTGTGGTCATAGAATAAAAATCTAGTGCTACAATGAATAAAGAAATGTACCAAAATATGCGAACCCATAAAACATAACGGAAATTTTATGGGTTATCTTAAAACATGGAAAGTAAATATTTGCCCCCAGAACAAAGCCTACATAAAATCGATCATTAGATCTCTAATCACTGAAGCTGAAAGAAGAGGCAATTTGTACAAATTCTCACACACAGAAAGACACGATTTTAAATAATCTTTGCTTGGGTTTTGTAATTCATAAATAGAAACGCAGTATAGATACATTTGCTTGGGTTTTGTAAAAATTTCCTTGTCAATCCCTTATAAATTATATAATATGAAAAGGGGTAAAAAAAATCACAGCCCAGCCCTAACCGGCACGGGTGGGTCGGCCATAGGCATTGACCAAACCGAAATAATCAGGTCAGGCCGGCCAATGCAATCCTACGCCGAACGTGGAGTTAATAACTAATAACCTAACCAAGGATCTCGTAATATGTATTCACAGATGAGGATATGATTAATCAAGAAGACGGGGAATAAATTCATGCAATCATGAAGCATGTTTTGGTTTAAGTTATAAATTAAAAATTACCAAAGTAAACAAGAGTACGAAAAAATTAACATTTCTTTGATGCAATCCCTATAATTTATAAATCAATTTATAAAAATATAATTTCTCAAATCACTTTGTAATCATACACATTTTCTCTCTACAATTTTCAACAACATAATTTACAAAAAAATATATATATATATATAAATAAAAATCTGCAGCTCAACCCCAATTGAATCGCAGCTATGGAGGTATGCGTAACCCAAATTTCTAGAACAACTCTGTCAAATTAGGGCTTTAAACACCACCCAAGTTCAATATAAGGAGAGGCAAACCCACAGCGAACACGATTTCCTTCTACTGTGATTAACAATAAAAGCCAACTCCAAAAAATAAAAAACATCAAGAAATCATGAAAGTATCGATCAGTAAAGCATAAACCTTATCTATTCAAAATATTTTTAAAATTTTTAACCCCAAATCAATACAAGTTCGAAAATGATAGCTAACTACAGATGGATGCATTTTCAATTCCTATAGAAACAACAGGATCACATAACACAAAATATGCCGATGATGAAACGCTCTTTAGAAAAAGAAGGGAAAAATTGAATTTTGAATGAGAGCAAAGAGTCATTCATTCCACTCTTTCAAGTCAAACTTCAAACTTCAAAAATGCCTTGAAAATTGATTCAATATTTTAATCGATCAATAATAAATTTGAAACATTAACCTCCAATAGCAACATAGAAGACAATCTGGAACATCAGCAAACAAAATTTCAAAGATATCAAGCTGAGATCTACCCCTTCAACCATCCAAAATTGGATATTAAATTGATACATAAATAAACGAAATAAATATGGACGAATGGATTGTGGAAGCTCATATTCTATGGGTGTAAATATGGTCTGTCATGCCGTGGCAACAGCTTTCAGTACGAGGAATTACTTTATAATCATCGCCATCCACCTCAAAATTTCAAGTTTTAGTAACAGAGGCTGAAAATTAAGCAACGAAGACACCGATTTAGAAGAAAAAGGGGCAAAAACGCAGTCGTAAAACTAACACAACACGTAAAGAAGAATACCTACATAGCAGACGCTGCGACTTGCATAATTTTATAGACAGAGGGTGGCCGCTTGCCTTAAAACCCTAACCCTAGTCCAAGCGGCCCAATTTTATTAGAATGAATATGAAGTTGTTTACATTTTGGGCTTTTGACGACATCTCTAATCCTAACCTTACATTAATGGACACTTACATAAATATCATTATTTTTGGATCATTTACAAAAAATGCTTTTTAAAGAGATTTTGAAAGTAAAAATATTTTGAAAATTTTAAGAGCCATTTTTTAAAATATTTTGGTAACTTTTTTAATAATTTTTTATTTTTTAAAAAAATGACACAATATTACTTATTTTTTGAAAGTGACATGTATGTTACTTTCTCAATCAAATATAAATACAATCTTAGAATAAATATCATCCAATTAAAAAAAAAAATCGTTCCATATATTCTGCAAATAAAGTTCCTCATTTTTCTCACAATTCTTGATTTTTCTCACAAGTTAATGGTGAAAATTTTATAATTAGAGAAAAGAATCAAAAGAGACTGTTTCATTCTTGGAGTTGAATCGCCAAGGAGAAAAAGAAAGATCGACAAGTCGAACTCAGTAGTGATGGTCAATCAAGTTGGATCGACTCTTCAACTCGAAGAATCAAGGTCGTCAACCCAGATGACTTAATTCACAACCTCAACACTTGTTAGCTTAATCACGAATTTGATATTATCTAGATAGTTTTTATTATGATTAATTCAGGATTATAAGATGGTGATAGAAAAATCCAGTCGTGGAAATTTCAAGAATCCCATGCTAGCCTATATTACTCCATGGTAGTTTTGTTAATTACAATCACAATGGTATTTATTTGGTTCAACAGGTGATTCTTATTTCTCTCTCAACATATTATTTGTAGACAGCAATGAATGTGTGAAAGAGAAATGCGTAGATGATTACTACATGTGATTATCATTTGATTTATGTTTGTCTTTTCCCCTTTTATGAGAGAAGCTAGTTTTTTAATTTTGTATATAAAAAAAGTAAGGCCAAAGTCAGTTTGAAGCTTAAGCCAAAGAAGCTCTTAATCAAATACTTCAGCTGATGTTTTTGTCCAAGACTAGCTACTCCAAATATATGATTCATGCTTGAAAATTATATTTCACTTTTGAAGCCTTGAATAGTTTTTGACTTGTTACTTTGTCATGAATTGATTACTTGAATAATTGTGGAGAGCTTGGAGAAGATGGGAAAATTTATTCATCTCAAAGCCTGATGTTATAAAGAGCCCAAATTTTGATACCTATGTCATTCGTAGAGAAGCTAGTATTGAGGATTTGAGCTCTTAGTTTAAGAAACAAGTTTTACAACAATTCAAGATGCTTGATGTGGGTTCTGTAATGGCTAAATCCAATGCTTATGTTTCCACTGCCATAGAATAAGCTAAAACTGATGCTTTAAAATTACATTTCATCGTTGAAGCCCTGAATAGTTTTTGAAAACATTGCTTATCTTACATAGTTGCGGTAAATCAGTGTGAAAATGAGAACCCAATATTTTTATGGTGTCATGATTGTGAAAATGGAAACCCAATGTTTACTTTACATGCCCTGTTGCCCCCCTTTTTTTTACGGGCAAGTAAATCAAATTTGAGAAGAACTAATCTCAGAATTGAGAAAGCTCGAGATTTTGGAATTCAAATGAGTGCCAGAAGACAAACTTGTGCCGCCCATAAGAGGACAACACCACCAACAATGTGTTGGGGAGATCTACGAGCATGACAACGAAATTCAGTTGTAACAGCAAATTGGTTGGATTGTTGATCAACGAATGGAATGAATGATGGAGCAACTGGCAGAAAAGAATGACTACCCTTTTAGGAAACTAAAGCGGGAGGAACGGACAGAGGGGTTTAGACGAGGAGTCTGTGGGAGACAACGATGTATACTATGAGGAAATCCCGCAAGTTCGTCATAGGCAGAAGAGGGCTCCAGTAGTAGATGACATGAGACAAAGGAAAAAGTTGTTCTCGGATATCAAGTATTATTTTTGGGATGACCTTATAAGGGGTTCGGATCAAATAAACTCCACACTAGATAGTCAGGACCATTCACTTTTGCTAAAATATTTTCACATGGAGCGGTTGAACTTTATCGTGAGGAAAAATGGAACTTCCAAGTCAATGGGACAACGTTTGAAACCATACTTAGGAGGTGATTTCGAAAAAAGAGAAGTCATCAATTATTCTTGCAAATCCGGAGTAATTGCATCAAGGAGTCGAGCTTATGACTTTAACCAATCATTTTTTGGGAGGCAACAAAAATTTATACTCTTTTTGCTTACTTGTTCATATTTACTTATTTCAATTTGCTTGCTTCAATTTTGATTAATTATCAACTTTTGTAGGTACAAATTTTGAAATCCTAAGTGGCCTTGTCCTCAATAAGTTTTGGAGAAAAATTCTTACTAGAGAATCAAAAGCTTAGGTCAATCTTGAACATCACAATCAAGCATCAAACCTAGGAAGTTCCGTTAACCCTTTTCTTATTTAGACTATGTTCTTTTTCTACATTGAAACAATGTTTAATTCATGTTTGGGGGTATTTGATAGTTTCATTTTTGAACTTTGACATGTTGTGATGTTTGAAATTGTTCGTTTTTTTTCAAATATTAACATGCTAGATAGCCTTGCGGCTTAAGATATTTGGATGTTTTAAATTGTTGTTAATTCATAAGTTATGATCAATATGCTACTTTTGCTCTTTTTTTATAAATTGCTTATTCCATTCAAGATCCTACTTATTTTGAACACAATAGTCATGATTAATTTTTGGTGAAGTTTGGAAATTTTCGAAGGGTGAAGAGATTGACAAGTACAAGAACTAGGTTGTGAGTTTGTATTTTAATTTTTTACGAACATATCAATTTTTTTTAATGTTCTAAATCTCTTGATTCTATTTTGAGATAAGTTTGGAAGTGGTCAAGCTGGTAAAAGGATAGTCTAGATGTATTGTAATTTCATGCATGATTGATATAATTTGTCCAGACAACGACCATATGTTAGAGATATAAGCCCATTTTAATTTGTGCATTGCCTTATCTCGTAGCTTCTTTTACTCTATTGATTAAGCTCATTAGAGTATTTCAAAACTTGGTGCCTTAAGTCTTAAAATTGGGAGTCACGGGCATAAAACTCGTTACATGGGTCAAATAGAAAGCTTAATGAGTATGGCAAAAAAAAATAAAAAAAAATACATTTTCTTAGTAAGTCTACCTTATATCGTAGCTTTTTTTTACTTGCGTTAGTAAGTCTATTTGGGTATTTCAAAAATCGGTACCCTTTGATCTTAAAACATCGGAGAGTTATTGATCTAAAGTTTGCTACATGAGTTAATTAGAAAGCTTAAGGGAGTGGAGAAGTCACGAACAAAAATCACATATTTAGATAGAAATCATGCATATGTACTTTGATTATTAAAACATTTGAAACTTTGAGAGAATCACTATATATCTAGATTGTTGAGATTGTCAGTAAAGTCCAACTAGACTAGCATGGAAAAATAAACGAGTGATTTGAGAGTAACCTCTAGAATTGCATCAGGGAAAGAAATGAAATTATTTGAGAGGGATGAATGTCACGAGTGGGAAATGAAATAATTGACCAATAATAGTGGGTTAGTATCGAATTGAAATTTCTTTGCTCTACAATGGTCAAAACCTAATTGATGATTGAAAGAGACTATGCGCCCGCGTGCACACACACACACCCTGATTGAACATCGGACAACCTTAACTTCTTTTTGGTAACATTATTTGAAAGCATAGTTGTGAATTAATTATTCAATTTTACACTCATGGAAAGATTGCAAGCTATCTAGTATTGTTGATAATTTTTTCATTTCACTTGATATTGCATGTAGATATTCTTGCTTAAGATGAGCAAAAGTTCAAGTTTTGGGGTATTTGTTGAGTGCATTTTAAATGCACATTTCATACAATTTAGGTTGTATTTTTGGTATAAATTGAGCAAATATCTAATAAATTATGCATATTTTGTATCTACATAGGTTAATATTGAAGATAAATTTGAAAAAGATGACCAAACCATGCTGAAATCGGGACTTTGTTGACCTAAAAGACACTTTCCAGGTGCTAAGGACCGACAATGTAATTAAAAGAGGACCAAAATGCAAATTTTCAGAAGTTGAAATACCCTCAAATTCAATTTTGGAATGACTTATTTGAAAGAAAACCAAAAATTCAGGGACCAAATTGGTCAATTCAAAAGATGGAGGATTAGACTATAAAAAAAAATTGACAAGGGCTCCACAGATTAACCACGCGACTGCGTTGTTTAACCAATGCGCGATTGCAGGTAGCATACCAAAATGGTCAGAAACTCAAGTTCATGCGGCTAGGCCATGTGATCGGGTGGTATTATTTGCAAAAAAAAAAAAAATTGGATAGTCAACCCGATAAGGCCTAATTGCTTGTTTCATGTGGGTTTAGCCGATTTTTGGGATTTTCGGGGTCATTTTGATGGAAAATATATATACCCAACTCTCATTTTAGCTAGAGTTGATCTTGTTCTTGCCTCTTCTCATTATTTTCTCTTTTTAACTTCAATTTTAGTTAGTTTTTATCTAAGTTTTGTATTTTTTGTGGTTGAAACATTGATTGAAGAAGGAGAAACCTACAACAAAGTGGAAGAACATTCAAGTTTTGAAGTCAATTTTCTTGTTAGAGGGAAGTTTTTATTGTTTAATATTCATTTTGTTGTGTATTTTAACCCATTATTGAAATGGTGTATTTAAACTTTGAGTTTTGGTGTTATTTCTTCATGGGCTAATTTACTTTGTGTTGAGATTTGTAATACCCCGACTAAGAAAGCTTAAAAGAAATAATAGGTACTACTCATATAAACAAGGTGTACCTTCTTTTCCGAAAATTCATCGTTATAAACTTCATAGTTAAGCGTGCTTGACTTAGAGTAATTCTGGGATGGGTAACCTACTGGGAAGTTTTCTCGGGGAGCTTGTTTTACCAAACTTGTCACTACGACTCCCCAACCTTAAGAATCATTATTTTCAAAAAATTAGCGCTCTCATCTAGTCATATTAGTTATTTTAAGATTTTAAGAAAAGAAATTTAGATTCGTTGAAATCTTTAAAGTCCAAATTTCGATTTTAAATTGTTCCATTTTCATTATTTATTTTTAAAGTCCAATGGGGTAGGCATGGTAGAGATGAAACTACCTGAGAAAAGAAAGAAGAAATTTTGAAGTACCCAAGTATTTTAGATCAAGAAAGTTTAAATTTCGAGGATGAAATTATTTTAAGGAGGTAGGGTTGTAGCGACCGAGAATTTTCGTAACTTAAATAAATATTATTTATCTTTAAAAAAACGTGTTGCTATGACCTTGCCATTTATTTTTTTTAAAACTCGTGTGTGTCTAGCCATTTTAAATGAAATTAAATCATTTAAAATCTTAGTCTAATTCTGATTTTAATTTAAAATGTCTCAATGTCATTATCTATTTTATGTTCAAACTTCCAATTCTAGCTAAATCTCAAATTTTAAATTATTTTAAAAATCTCAAATTATTTCCTAGTTTAAAATTTTCAAATTCTAATATCTTGTCCAATTTAAACTAATTTAATTTCTCTTTAATCCCAATTTAGAAACGACCATTCATCTAACCATCTATTCCCCCACATTTCTTTTTCCTCTTTACAACAAATTCTTGTTTTCCAAAATTTGATCCTCCCCATACGTCCGTACCATTTCTACAATCCTTAACTGTCTCCCTCAACTCCCTCAATCAAATCCCATTCTTGCATTTTTCCTATAATCTTTCCCAAGATTTCCTCACCAACTTCCATTTTCATATAAAGCACATTTTCCCCATTATCTCTACCCAGTCCCTCTCAATTAGCCATTCAACCTAAATTACAAAATTTAATCAGAGTCAATTCATCTTCTCCAATCCCACAATCGTCTCCCAGAAATCTTCACATGTCTCCCTCAATTTTGTACATTTCCAATTGCCAACTTCCTTCATCCATTTCCCCTCAATCAACATTCTTCCCCAATCTTGCAAAAATTTCCATGGCCAACTTCCTCAAATTTTTCCTCACTAATCCTAAATCACTCAATCACCATAACTGGAATGCATCCCTTTAATCTCTCTTTCTTCCCCTTATTCAGCCATTATCCCTTGCATAACCTCTCAACATTTCCTAAACCAGAAAATTACCACATTTTACCCAAGATAAACCAAACACTCAGCTCCCACTAATTAATTTAGGCTATAATTGCACGTATTTATGTGGATTTGTGTGATTTTTATATGTTTAATTGCATGAGAAAAGACAAGAATATCTCGTATGAGATAAATTTGAGAATTTATGTTTTGCACGTCATAACTTATTTGCTAGCACGAGACAAGACAAGAATATGTTCATTTGCACTCATTTTATGATGCCTATGCATAAGAAGAGAATATCACTACATTATTTGCATAATTACTTGTCCAATTATCTTGTAGATTAATTATTGGAGTTGAGTCTACTGAGTATTTCGTTTTGAAATGCTCACCCCGTTGTTTTAACAAATTTTGCAATTTTTTTTTTTGAAAGTCGTGAATTTCGAAATAATTATTTCATTTTATCAAGAATTTTCATTTTAAATAAATTTGTACGAATTATTTTATTTCATCTGAATTATCACTAAACTTTTATTCAATAAATGTGATATTTAATATTTAGTCATTCTTCCGCAATAAAGTTTATTCAAAATTTAGAAAAGTGGCGTTCCCGCGTTTCTCGGAACTTAGGGCGTTACAGTGGTGGAAAAACCAGAAATAATGTTAATTTTCTTTTTAAGTCAAGCTTCATAAATGTCATCAATTTAATTATTTATCGTTACTTTACTTTAAAACTTAAGATTTAAGGTTTTTATGAATCTGTTAGAATTATGTTCCGATACATTTTTTTTTAAATAATAGATGTGATATTTTATAAATTCATTTCTTTCGTAAAAATGTTGTTTCAAAGGTTTCAAATAATAAATATGATGTTTGAAATTTTTTAATTATTTTCGCAATAAAATCAGATTTAAAGGACGACGTAGCGTCCCGAGCTCCACGAAATTCGGGGCGTTACAGCGTGGTATCAGAGACGGCCGTAGCCGGAAGTCGGGAACTAAGTACTACGCCATAGGACGGGAGCCACCTCTAGAATCCCAACGCCTGGCAACAGATCCTCAGATGGGTTAAGCGCGACGAGAACTTCGCGAGTCTAACAGGGGGTGATTGTAATACCCCGACTAAGAAAGCTTAAAAGAAATGATAGGTACTACTCATACAAACAAGGTGCACCTTCTTTTCCGGAAGTCCATCGTTAGAAACTCCACAGTTAAGTGTGCTTGGCTTGGATAAATTCTGAGATGGGTGACCTCCTGGGAAGTTTTCTCGGGGAGCGTGCGAGTGAGGATAAAGCATGCTGAAAAGACTCGTGTTGATACAGTGGGGACAGTAAGCCATCATCTAACGGTCGAGACAGCTCGTTAAGTGGGACCCGGGTCGTTGCAGGATTATTGATGAAGCTTGACCTAACTTAGTTGATTACAATGCTTATATTGAGAATTTGAGTAATTTAACGTCGTATACATTTATTGTTGTATTTATTGTCTTGCATTTATTTTGGTCAAATAATGCTTGAATTGTTGGATTGTACAATTATTGAGAGATTGTTGTGCATTTTAAATAAATACAACATATACTCTAGGTTCTTATTAAGGATAGCAATATACCTTAAGCCTTAAATGATCCCTTGAGTTATTTTCACTAAGATTTCATGCAATTGGTTGGACTTAATTGTCATAGAGATATGGTAGATAAATTCAACTAATTAGGACTGATTTCACCCGAGAGAAGTTATTAGTTAACATAGGAAAATCGGTCTAACATGATTAATGAATAACTTATCAATTTATATGTTGAGAAACCAATTAGGTGAAGGTCAAGTGGAATCAAGAATCCTAACTCTCTTTATTATATTGTGAATTTAATTTAAAGTTTTAATTTAATTAAGCATATAAACATATCCAAAACCAAAGTCTATAGTGTGTGTTTGTTGTTAGAAGTATTTAAATTGAAGTATAATTGTGATAAACAATCCTGGTGAGGATCGATAATTGGGACTCATTAGTCCACTATTACTTTGTATGCGACACGTACACTTGTAGTGTATTTTTAGCGAGCTGTTACCATGACGTGAATGGTTGAGGAAGATCATGGGGGGTTATTCAATGCAAAGGAGTGGATGATGGTTGAGTAAAGCGGTGAATAGAGGTTATCAAGCAAGTTACAAAGTTAATGTAACAAATCAGAAGTTCAATGTAGTAGACAATTTACACAAACATTATATATATATATATATATATATATATATATATATATATATATATATATATATATATATATATCCTAGTTTAATTTGTGTGCTTGTACCCTTTTGAGGCAACTTGTAAATCAAACTTTCTTTAGCGCAAACACCCCTTTTTGGGACTTTGTCTCAAGACGTTTGTCCCTTATACTTTCATTTGATCCATTTTAATTGTTAGCAAGAGGAAAACAACATTCTTGAGAAATAATCTGGTATGCCCAGTGAGACAATTGGTGTAGGAAATTTTAAATCATCATTCCTTGTAAAAATTCTGACAATGAGCCAGTTGCACATTAATTTCTTCCTTCTATAATTAAAGAAAAAGAGGGTAAATAGAGTCTGGACACATGAGGATCTCAAGGTCATTACAAATCAACTACGGAGTTGAGCTCACGTACCATGCGTACTTTATTGGGAGAAATTACTTAAAACATTGTTGAGTTGGTAAATTTACAAAGTATTCATATAGTAGAAAAACTCTCTCAAAATGAAAATAGGCATTATGACAATATGGCTAAATAGTTAGGTACTTTGAAAGAATTGATGAACAAATTAGTTGGTCAAGTATGTCAGTTGAATCCTATAGGAGGGGGTAACAATTCTGAAACTAGGAGCCTAATAGATAATGACTCCTAAACGTAAATGTAAACACTGGTTTACGAGCTATGAATAGGAGTGAAGGCCTAAGAGTGTCGCATATTGTTACATCCAACATGGGGGGGGGGTGGTCTTGCACCTTCCAATGTGGGATGTGCTGGAACACCTAGTATGAGTGGAAACTAGAAAGTAGTAGAAAGTTAATTTCAGTGATTTGTGTATTGATCTTTGTTGAAGAGAAGATAAGGATGAAGCAATAAGAATTTTGAACTTTGAATAGTGAATACTAAAATTAAATATAGGGTTAAGTTTGGACTACCTGGAAAATGGGCCAATGGGCTATGGGCGTAGATTTGACTATTTAAAAGATGGTCCAATGTTATAAATTACTTTTGTCTTAAAAAAAAGTTAAAAATAAAAATAATATAATCTACTATATTTCTCATTTTTGGTGCCCCAAAATCATGTTGCCCTTTTCGTAGCACCTCTCTCAAAGCATCATAGCTGCCTATTATTTAGAGTACCATAGTTCTCTTTATTCACTAGTTTAGGAGAATCTTTACTTTGGAGCACATAAGATGTCTTACGTTACAATGCGACAAAATTACGAATCATCACAAAATGAGATTGTTCCCAAGTTCACTTACCAGGGTTGTATTCTCTGTTGATCTATGGTTAACTTAACCTTATTGTTTTCAACATAGCAAACAAAATTATATTATGTTGTTAACAAGTGTACTTCAAGTATTTCATGTAATGATAAATCTTCAAACCATTCAATATTCAAATCGTCTCTAAAGATATAAATCTAAACTATATGATCAAGCACATGAGACGCAAAGATCAAAGTCTTCAAGATTAAGAAAGAATTGAAGATATTTAAGATCAAGATTCAAGTTGAAAAGCATATTCATGAATATCAAGAATTCAAGCATACAAGATTAGAGTTCAAGTTGATTTAACATATGTAAAGGTATAACGCTTTCAATCTTTAGCAATGAAATCCAACTAGATAGAAAATGATTTTTATGCATCAAGATACTTACTTGAAAATTCATCACCTGCATAAAAATATATTTTGGCTTCAAAATATGAAAATAATTTTACCAAAAGACAAATGTTGACATAAATAAAATTTCCCAAAAATTTGTATATTTCGGTCAACCGAAAGTTGGTCAACCGAAAAGTCATTTTTTATCAACCGAAACCCCAATGATTGAAATTATATAACGGCTATATTCATCTTTCGGTCGACCCAAACTCCAAAATTGATCAAACGAAAGTTGTTGAATTTCAATTTCTTGTTCTATAAATAGCTTTCTCTTTTGTTTACAATTTCAACAATTAAGAAGAGATTTTAGAAAAGCTTTCTTGTGAAAAATTCATTATTATGACTTGATTTAAATTCATCTTTCTTCATTAGAAAACTTTGATTGATCTAAATTTAGTTTTATCAAATTCATCAAAGTTTTTGGAAGAAGATTTTGTGAAGATTTTTGATTTTATAATGTTTAAACTTCTTTAACATCTTCACATTATATATTGGAATTGAAGTGTAAACCTCTCTTTGTTCTAAACTTGTTTTAATCTTTTAAAGAGAGAATTTCTATTGAGTAGCCTTGATTATTTGTATTACACATTTAATTATCATTTGATTCATCAAAGTTCTATTGCCTAAATACTTTGAGCTTAACTTATTATTGATTATTCTAGCATGACATCTCTTGGTATTTAATTTCATTCAATCATTCAATAAGAGATTATATTCTTTGAAAAACTTTATTTGATTGCATTGAACTTTTCATTATCATTTGCATCAAAAAATTTCTTCAACACTCGAGCTTATTCATTGCTATCTATTGAAGTGTTATCCTAACTCTCTTGAGACTTAATTTGACCATATCATTTGTCAAGAGAGTTATTTCAATTGTAATTCAATTCATTATATTTGGTGGTTTTGAGAGCCTCGTGAAAATTTGATTGTTGTTAAGGATACGTGCTCCTTGTTGTAAGTCACCTAAGGATAAATGCTCCAGGTTGTAAGTCACTTAAGGATAGATGCTCCTTATTGTAAGCCACCTAAGGATAAGTGCTTCTTGTTGTAAGTCACTTAAGGATAGGTGCTCCTTGAGGTAAGTCACCTAAGGATTTGGTACTCCTTGTTATAAGTTACCATTATAGTGGATTTGTCCTTACTCATAATGGAGAGCTTGGTAACAGAGGACATAGATCAAGTTGTTTGATTGAACTTCCTTAAATATCTTTTGCATCCTCTTATCCCTTTTACTTACTTACACTGCACTTATTCTATTCTCTACACTGCACTTATTCTATTCTATCAATCTATTTTGTGCAATACTATCTCTAAATGTTATACTTACTTTATCAATTAAGTTTACATCTTTAGAGCACTCTACATTGATAGTTAAGTTACCTTGCATCTCTTCCAACACTAAGTGTTTATACTTGTACCTATTGGTTTTAAGTTTGAGATTATTTATTGAAAATGTTTTATAAACCAATTCACCCCCTCTTGGTTGGTTACTCTGGGGCTAACATTCTCATGATTTATTAACTTTTCAGCAAATTCTGTTCAAAACTGATAGCAGTTAGAGCAGTTTCATGCTTAATTTTGCAATACTAAATATGAAGCCACTTTAGCATATTTAAACTACTAGAAGGAAGTGATTTGTCCCCTTGCTGAAAAAGAGTTTGTTAAAATTGCCCAAAACTATTTTATTTTTGAGATAAAAAGAAGTTTCAAGATAAGGAATTCTCTGATCTCTTTTAACTTAGCGAGAATTTCGTTAGATATTAACGTTTGTTGAGGGAAGGGGAACAAATGAAAAATGCTAGAAAAGGGTCTTATTACAAAGATTCTAATTTTGATGTACATACTATTGATACTGGTGAAGATGAAGTTGATGTTTGTTTGGCTGAATCAGTCAGAGACACCTATGAATGTCCCATATTGACTAAATTAAAAATATCAAATAAAAATGAAACAACAAAAGAAGGAAACCAAAAAATCAGAGTTTTTTCTTTGATGTAGCCAAAGTGGACATAATATTTGATCGGCTATACAATGATAAGCATATCAAATTGAGCGACATGCACACGTTGCCAAACCTTGAAAAAACTAAGGGTAAAAATATTGTAAATGGCATAACGCGTGGTCTCATATGATTAACAATTACTTGGTATATCACAATGTAATACATCATGCCATTGAATCTGGGGAAATACCTTTGATTCTAAGAAAAATTGATAGTCGATGAGAATCCCTTCCCATAGTCAGTTGATGTTGACATGATCATTCCCAAGCTCAAAAAGCAGAATCTGCAAAAGTTCAAACTTGTGGTAGATGAGGGAGAGGATGAACCACAACCTAGTGTATTTGAACAATTATAAGGAAAAGCCATTGACAAAGAAGAGGAGAATTGATGTGTTACATGCCAAAAGAGATTGTCAAGACAACAAATGAAGTAAAAGCAAACAGGCAACCATTGCATCAAGCTAAGCGCCAGCAATTTAAGGAGCAAGTAAGGCCAGGTCTTGGAAGATCGTATAGTCTATGGTTATATATAAAGACATTTGGAAGATCACCTAGTCCTCTTCAGAATCTCAAAACATTCCGACGACAATCATATCGCTCAAATGTATGGCGTTCATATTGTTCTAAAGCAGAGAAACTCATCCTATTTGATGTGGTGAAAGAACAAAATAGAGATGGTATCAAATGAATTATGGGTGAATGATAAGGCAGCAACAAGGAATGAGACAGCTTATGTAATACCGCCTTTTATTTTTACTTTTATCTTTAAATTACATGCAATATTATGCTAAAATTGTTATGAATTTTAAATTGATAATTACTATTATCTATAATTTTAATTATTTTTGCAGTGGAAGGACTTGGACGCCGTCTCGATCAATGTATCGATTAAAAAGTTTATAAATTGTTAAGTGCAATTATGTGTATAAGTGTCTATTTTAATTTCTGAGGATACTCATTTCAATTTATTTAATGTTGTAAATAGCAAGAATACATTAAGTTAAAATTTGGTGGAAAGCTTAGTAGTAATGGGAGATTAAATAGAAGTTTGGGACTTACTTTTATGCATTGTGAGAGTTGGGGGATGAAAATGCAAGTTCCCAAAAATTTAAACCTAACCTTAAACACTCACTTTCCTCTCCCTCGTGACCTCTCACGCTGCAACCTCCCTCGTCTCTCCCTCATCTCATCACTCAGCCGCTCTCACTCTCGGCCTCTCCCTCAACTTCTCGCCGGTGGCTTCGACCATCGACCACCACCTTGGTAAGGCCACACCTCGTCCATACTCAGTCACACATACACTCCACGCACACGAAACCACACACACGAACCTGCACACACAATTTAGACACGCTCACATAGTTATATATATTGATTTGTGGGTATGTATGTAATGTATGTGTATGTGTATTACGTGAATACACATTTATTTCAGATTTCAAAATTTTGATTTTCCTATCAGTTTAGGATAAATTCAAGAATTTTATATTTATTAATGATTAAAATGGTTGATTTCGTTATTTTGGTTAAGTTTAAGTTTAGACAACATATTTCCTAAATTGTGAGAGCTGTGAAATTAGTCGACTGTTTAATTTAGAACTTGAGTAATATCATGCTTTTTTAGATTTTGAAATTTGGGAATTTGGTGTTTACGTATGTATGATTTTTACAGATTTCGAAATTCATGAATTTGTAATTTAATTGAAATGTTGGGTTTAAATTTGTGCTTTATTTGTGAATTTTAAATTTGGGTGAATTATAAAGAGAGATATATTAACTTTCAGATTTATCAGTAGGTAGAATGTTAATTGTAATTCTCTATATGAAACTTAGGCTGTGAGGAATATTTCATAGTTTTGACTTTTGTTCAATTTGATAAGTGAGATTTCAAAATTTTTTCCTTTCAAGTTAATCTCTTATGTCGAGTATGGTATTATGTGCATTGAGATTCATTCCTTGTCTTGAATA
Source organism: Ligustrum vulgare (assembly GCA_963555705.1). NCBI lineage: Eukaryota > Viridiplantae > Streptophyta > Magnoliopsida > Lamiales > Oleaceae > Ligustrum > Ligustrum vulgare. The sequence continues at coordinate 34,531,098 of OY743183.1, read as the reverse complement.
TGGGTTTTATGTGTTTTGGTCATATCCTAAAGTTACACTTAAGTTAATTTGAGATTTTGATCTCGATTGGACGTTCTGTTATTGTTAAAAAGATAAGGTGATTTTGAAATGTTCAGTGAAATTTTATTGTTCGTTTTGAATGTGGTATGCTTGGGATTTGGTTAGCATTAAAAAGAATTTCAAATGTGTTTCGAGTCAAAAGTCATATTTATTGATGGATGTGAATAATTAGGACTTTTGGTACATTGACGTCATGGGAATCCGAGACTTTCCCACTTGGAAATTCAGAACGGTAAATACTAAGGATTTCAGGTAAGTAAACTTCCCCTATTTTTATCAAAGTTGAATGTAAATGTGAAATTAATGTGTAAATGACTGTCTTAAAACTTACTTGCTTTGATGAATTTCGTTCACTTTATGAAAGTATATGTTATTAAGAAGAATGTTCAAGCATGCACGTTATCATGTCATTGCATCATCAAGCATGCATTGGCATCGAAATTGAGAAGTCAAATGTTTTTAAATGAAAGAAATGTATCAATGTACAAGTTTCTTCAAAAGTTATGTATCCCAAGTTTTTAAGAAAGAATGGGTGTACTTCTAGTTCATGAAAGATGCGAGTGGGAAATGGGACCGGGGGACCGGCATACCCGAATTAAGTCGCTTTGCGATGGAATGTTCAACCATTTTATGGTGGACTGTTAAACCGCTTTGCGATGGGAAAGTGATTGTTAAACCGCTTTGATGTGGAAATGTGAATGTTAATCTGGTTCCAAATAAGAATTGTCCACTGTTATCTGATTGACTAGAAGATACACCAAGTAAGCTCACGATGGAAATGTTAAGTGAAAGAATTGGAAATGTTTTGTGAAAGTTTTGCAATGTTAAGTGAAAGTCTGAAAGGTTTGAAAGTTCTGAAAAGTAAAGTAAATGGGGATACATATTTGGATTTTAAAGCATTTCATGTCATAAGCATGCATTACATGCATAAAGTTTACTTACTGAGCTTTCGCTCACCCTAATCCCTCCACAACATTTCAGGTGATGAAAGTTAGGTGATCTGAGGAGAGCACTTGGCGGCTGACTCAAACAATACTCATAATTCAATTTCTTTTAGAAATGAATCAAGGGCTTTCACAAATTATTTTATTAGTTATTCTTTTAATTTAAAAATTATTTTGATTAATTTGTCTGTTTTAGTTAAAATAAGTTATAGTATTTCCCTGTGATTAGTTTATATCATGTTTCATAAGTTTAGAAATTATTTACTTCAAGGTATTATTGTTGAGGAGTTTGGGAATTGATGTTGAAGTTGATTTTGGAATAGTGGTTGGATGTTGAATGTTTGATTTTATTTGAGTTTAGTTTTATGCTGTAGAAATGGTTTTGATGTCCCTCTACAGGTTGGTTAAGTCCAATTTATAGAGGAGACTCTGTCAAAATTTTTGTAGGATTTTATAATAGAAAAATGAAAATTTTAGTGTTTTGAAATGTTTTATTTCCGCATTTAAGTAAAGAGAAGTTAACACGCCTAGATTTAAGATTTTTGAACTTGGGGTGTTGCATTTTTGGTATCAGAGCTAAGAGTTTTAAAAGCGATTCTATAGACTTTTAAAATTTATTTGAAAATGGTTCGGGTACTGAGTCCCGCCTCAAGTGCTTCTCCCTCGATCATCCGGTAAGTTAAATTTCTGTTCAAGTTATTAAATGCTTGGTAATTTTTCCAGTATTGTGAATTTTTCCATTTTAATATGTAATGGTGTAAAGTAAAAGGTTAAGGATGTTGTTAATGAATATGGCGTATATACCTTGATTATGTAAATGAGAAAATGAGATGGTAATGATTATTATGAAATTGGGTAATGTTTATAAGTTCCTTATGTGAAAGATATGAAGAGATTGCAAATAGTACTTTGAGTCATGAGGACTACATCGACACGATTGTATATAATATCTAAACATGAAGTTGAGAAGTCATCGAACTTAGTGTTAGACACTTACCATGTTTGAATTCAGGAATACCCACTAAATTGGTAGTTTTACCCTCATAGAAAAAATTTGAGTTATCCATCTCCGTATCTAGAGACCAAGTTTATATTGTCAACGCCATTTGCAACGCCATTTGAAGAACTGTTGAACTCAAAATATGTGTTGAGAGATTTCCCAATCATGGTGATTGGGAAGGAGTAGATGACAGATCTCATAACACTGAATACCCACAAACTTGATGTCATACTAGGAATAGAATGATTATTACGGTATAAGGTTTCAATCAACGGCTACGTTAAGGTGGTATTTAAACCTTCAAATGAAACCCTTTTCGCTTTGTTGAAGTAAAAGGTGAAACTTTATATTTCGATAGTATCAGCGATGAAAGCTCATCAGTTAATGAATAAGGGTTGTAAGGCTTACCTGATTGCAGTAGTCGAGGTACCTAAGATGGACACTTCTCTTGAACAAACTTCAATTGTTCGAGAATATCTGAATATGTTACCAGACGATCTTTATGATCTATTACCTGAAAGAGAAATTGAAGTTGTCATCGATCACGTATTAGATGGCCCTTGTAGAACTTAAAGGGCTCAAAGAGCAGCTATAGGATCTCATGGACAAAGGTTTTGTTCAACCTGGCTTTTTGCCATGGGTCTATGCTATGCATGAAGAAGAAAGATAGTTCTATAAGATTTTACATAAGCTGCAAAGAATTGAACAAGGTGACAATAAAGAATAAATATCCATTGCCAAGAATTAAGGATCTGTTTGATCAGGTTCAAGGTGTTGGGTATTTTCTAAGATCGATCTGTGATCTGGTTACCATCAGTTGAGAATCAAAGATGACGACATTCCAAAGACAACTTTCCATACTAGATATGGGCAGTACGAGTTCTTAGTGATACTGGTTGAGTTAACTAATGCTCTTGCGGCATTTATGAACTTAATGCATCGAGTCTTTAAGGAATGTCTGGATCACTTTGTCATAGTCTTCGTTAATGACGTAGTGATCTATTCGAGGTCCGAAGAAGAACATGAAAAGCGTTTAAGAATCATGCTTCAGAAACTTAGAGGAGAAATTTTCTGCCAAGTTAAGAAGTGTAAGTTCTGATTGGATAGAGTGCCATTCTTGGGGCATATCATATCAAGGTAAGGTATTGAGGTTAACTCGAGAAAAAACTGAGTTCAAAACTGGCCCATGCCCTCTAATATTAAGGAAGTTAGTAGTTTCCTTAGATTGGCTGGTTACTATCGAAGATTTGTGGAAGGATTTTCCAAGATTGCCTCACAGTTGGCTAAGTTATCCAGAAATGATACAAAATTTCAATGGAGCTCAGATTGAACAGTGCTTTGAAGAGTGATAGATACGGTGGACAACTGTGATAATCCTAACAATTCTAGAGGGTAATGAAGGGTTCGTCATTTACAGAAATGCTTAATCGAAAGGGCTTGGTTGTGTTATTATGTAACATGGAGAGATGATTGCCTATGCTTCAAGGAAACTACAAGAGTATGGAAAGAATTATCCAACTCATGACCTCGAGTTCGCAGCTATCACAATTGTATTAAAGATACAGATGTAGCGACCAAGAATTTTTACGCAATTAATAATTACTTTAATATTTAGAAAATCGTGTCGCTGCTATCTCACCCATTTATTTTTATGTTAACGTCGTGACGCGCTCGTCTAGCCAAGTTGTGAAATATCGAGAAATGTTGAATTCGTTCGATTTTAAATTAAATGTCCGAATTTCTAAAATTATAGTATTTTAATTATTTATTCAAATTATTATTTTCAAAATCATTTTAAATTCTAAATTTATTAAAAATATCTCCATTTTTCCTTATTAAATTATTTTAAGTCCAAAATACGAAATTCAAATTTTATCTCAAGATTTATTCATTCTCAAATTTATTTTCAGTCCAAAATATATATCAAAATTTACACAATAATCTAATCAATTATCATATCTTTACACCAATTCCATCATCATTTCCATATCAATCAATTAGGATGTTTTCCATTATTCTTTCCTATAATTCCTAATTTAATACCAAGATTTCAGCATCTTCACACATGGACAATTGGATCACACTAAGCACCATCATTATCATCACAAAACTTCCATTGTCTGCAGCAAATTTGTCTCCAGCCCTTCTCCATCACAATCACGGCCAGCTCCTCCCAGTCCCCTCCAATTCAACTCCATCCAATACAATTTCCATTGCCAGCAATTTCCATTTGCAAGATCATCACCACTGTCAAACCACAATTACTACCAAAATGTTATCACCTGCAATTTCTCAATCCAGCCATCACCCCTGCCCCGGTTGAACTCCAAAACCAGCATCACAAACCACCATTAAGATCCTGCCATAACCATCACCGGAATCCATCCACTGCAAACCAACCGGCAACACCACTCTGCCTCCATCATCATCACCACCACCTCCATCTTCAGCCACCAACCTCACACAGTTACTGCACCACCAACGAACCATCCCAAACCGCCACCATCGACGGACACCAAAAATCCCCTCCAATCCAAACCAAAAATCAAAAACCAAAAAAAAAATCAAGAATAAGACATAAACCTAATAATAGATCAATTACCTACCTCAAACGCCGAATTCTAACCGGAAAACCCCAATTTTCTGCCTCGGATCGCACACAAAAATCGCACTCAATCCGCTCAAAAACCTTAATCACTCTCTGACCGCTTCTTGCCGCTACCCTACGACGGCGTACCGCCAGCTAATCGCCGGGTGTAGCGCCGGAAATTGTGAAGGATATCACACTTCCTCTTCCTCTCTGTTCTTCCGCCCTCGACTCTCTCTCTGTCTTACTACTCAGGTCGCGAAATGGTAGAGAGAGAGAGTGAAATCTGATTTTAAGTTTTTATTTTTATTTTTTCGGAATTTGCAAATCAGTCCTCAAGTTTGAAAATGTTTTATTTCCGTCCTTTCAGCTTTAAATCTTTTAATTTCAGCCCTTAAGTTTTTAAATGAGTTTTAATCAGCCCTTCATTTTAAAAATCAATTATTTCAGCCCTATAGTTTAATATTCGTTTTGAGCTTCAACTCAACTTTTGAAAATTTACATTTTAGTCCCTGAACTTTCAAAAGTATTCATTCTAGTCCCTCAACTTTCAAAACATCAATTTCAGTCCTCAAATTGTAAATTATCATTTTAAACTATAAATTTCAAAAGACTAATGTAACTTATGGGCTAGATGAAGCGTACGGAGATTTAAAGGATTTACATCGTTTCCCGCTCAACTTTGCACTCGTCGGATTTAAGGTAGACTCGCCCCCACTAATTGATTTATATTATAATTGCATGTGTTATGTGGATTTGTGTGATTTTGTGCTTAATTACATGAGAAAAGAATATCTCCTTTGAGATAAAGAAAATAATATCTCTTTTGAGATAAAGAATTTATGTTATGCCGGGCATAACTTATCTGCTAGCATGATACAAGAAAAGAATGGTTCATTTGCGTTCACTATGTGATGCCTATGAATAAGAAAAGAATGTCATTACATTATTTGCATAATTACTTGTTCAATTATCTTGTAGATTAATTATTGATGATGAGTCTACTGAGTATTTCATTTTGAAATGCTCAACTCGTTATTTTAAACAATTTTGCAGATTTTTGAAACGGTGGCGAGTGATGGGCAATGACGGCAAATTACAAATTGATATTTTTTAAAAGTCGTGAACTTTAAAATAATTATTTCATTTTATCAAGAATTTTCAATTCTTATAAATTTGTACGAATTTACTTATTTCATCAGAATTATTGAATTATCGCTAAACTTTTATTCAATAAATGCGATATTTAATATTTAGTCATTTTCCGCAACAAAGTTTATTCAAGAATTTAGAAAAGTGACGTTCCCGCGATCCTCGGAATTCGGAGCGTTACACAGAGGTACTATCTTTACAGAATTGGATGTGAGATCAATAAAAGCTTCAAATACTTCTTCACTCAGGAGGAATTGATCATGAGACAGTGCAGGTAGTTGGAACTTGTCAAGGATTGTGACTGTGTTATTTATTATCATCTTGGCAGCGCTAATGAGGTAGTTGATGCACTTAGTAGAAAGAGTCACAGAACAATAGTTGCCTTACAAGTTATTCAAAAATAATTGCTTATTGACATCCAAAGGTTTGAGTTAGAAGTAGTTTCAAAAGGCAAGTTGGGTATCTCGCCAACATGACTTTAGAATCAACATTGCTTGAGAAAGTCAAGACCTAGCAGTCTGGAGGGCCCCGAATAATGAAAGTTCATACTGAGGTTACTGAGGGAAAAAGCATTGAGTTTATTATCACTGCAGATGGTGCTCTTTAGCACGATAATAGATTGGTGATCCCTAATAACAAGAAGTTGAAGCAAGAAATCCTGAAAGAAGCTCACAACACTCCGTACTCAATTCACACTGGAAGTTCTAAGATGTCTCGAGATTTGAAGATAACATTTTCTGGTGGATTGGTATGAGTCAGGACGTGGCAGATTATGCTCAGCATTGTCTTACTTGTCAGTAAATCAGGGCCAAACATCAATAACCTTTAGGTTTATTAAAACCTTTTATGATTCCAGAGAGGAATTGGGAACGAATAAGCATGGATTTTTTTGTTGCTTACCTAGGATTAGAAAGGGCTATAATTCTATTTAGGTGATTATTGATTGCCTAACTAAGTCAGCACACACTTTCTGCCGGTAAAGACTACTTATAATATGGAGAAGTATGCGGAGTTATATGTGGCAGAGATTGTCAGACTTCATGGAATTCCCTTATCCCTTGTGAATGATTGTGACCCAAAATTTACTTCATCATTTTGGAAGAGTCTACATAAAGCCATGGGTACTCAATTGAAATTTAGCACGACCTTCCACCCACAGACAGATGGGCAGTTAGAGAGAACGATTCAAACCCTGGAAGACATGTTGAGAGCTTGTATTATCGATTTTCCGGTAACGAGTTCTCCTATAACAATAGCTATCAAGCTTCTATCCATATGGCTCCATATGAGGCACTATATGGGAGGAAGTGTAGATTGCCATTTCATTGGGATGAGGTAGGAGAACGAAAATTATTGGGTCCAGAAATAAAACAATAGACAGCAAAATTTATTGAAGAGATTCATCAACGGATGAGAATTGTGCAGAGTAGACTGAAAATCTTTGCTGAAAAAAGAAGGAAACCATTGGCATTCACTGCGGGTGATACGATCTTTTGAAGGCAATTCCTATTAAGGGAGTTATAAGGTTGGGGAAGAAAGGAAAGTTGTGTCTGCATTTTGTTGACCCCTTTAAGATTCTTGGAAAGGTGGGTGGACCTAGATTATCAGGTTGCATTACCACTGGCACTATCGGGAGTACATAATGTTTTTCGTATCTCAATGTTGAGGAAGTATATTTTAGATTCCTCTCATATTCTCAGCTATGAATCACTAAATTTGCTTTAGGATCTAACTTATGAGGAATCGACTGTGAAAATCCTAATGAAAGCAGACAAGGAACTTAGGAGGCATAAGATAAAACTAGTTAAAGTTCTTTGGAGGAGTCATAGAGTAGAAGAGGCTACTTGCGAGAGCAAGGATGAAATGCGTGCCAAGTATCCATATCTTTTTGGTAACTTTTAATTTCGAGGATGAAATTTCTTTTAGGGGGTAAGGAATTGTAATACCGCTTTTTATTTTTACGTGTATCTTTAAATTACACACAATATTATGCTAAAATTGTTATGAATTTTAAATTGATAATTACTATTATCTACAATTTTTATTATTTTTGCAGTGGAAGGACTTGGACGCCATCTCGATCAATGTATCGATTAAAAAGTTTATAAATTGTTACGTGCAATTATGTGTACAAGAGTTTGTTTTAATTTCTAAGGATACTCATTTCAATTTATTTAAAGTTGTAAATAGCAAGAATACGTTAAGTTAAAATTGGGGGGAAAGTTTAGTAGTAATGGGAGATTAAATAGAAGTTTGGGACTTACTTTTATGGATTGTGAGAGTTGGGGGTTGAACATGCAAATTCCCAAAAATTTAAACCTAACCTTAAACCCTCACTTTCCTCTCCCTCGTGACCTCTCGCGATGCAACCTCCCTCGTCTCTCCCTCATCTCATCACTCAGCCGCTCTCACTCTCAGCCTCTCCCTCAACTTCTCCCCGGTGGCTTCGACCAACGACCACCACCTTGGTAAGGCCACACCTCGGCCATACTCAGTCACACATACACTCCACGCACACGAAACCACACACGAACCTGCACACACAGTTTAGACACGCTCACATAGTTATATATATTGATTTGTGGGTATGTATGTATATGTATGTGTATGTGTATTACGTGAATACACATTTATTTCAGATTTCGAAATTTTGATTTTCCTATCAGTTTAGGATAAATTCAAGAATTTTATATTTATTAACGGTTAAAATGGTTGATTTCGTTATTTTGGTTAAGTTTTAGTTTAGACAACATATTTCCTAAATTGTGAGAGCTGTGAAATTAGCCGACTGTTTAATTTAAAACTTGAGTAATATCATGCTTTTTCAGATTTTGAAATTTGGGAATTTGGTGTTTACGTATGTATGATTTTTACAGATTTTGAAATTCATGAATTTGTAATTTAATTGAAATGTTGGGTTTAAATTTGTGCTATGTTTTTGAATTTTAAATTTGGGGGAATTACAAAGAGAGATATATTAATTTTCAGATTTATGAGTAGGTAGAATGTTAATTGGAATTGTCTATATGAAACTTAGGCTGTGAGGAATATTTCATAGTTTTGACTTTTGTTCAATTTGATAAGTGAGATTTCAGAATTTTTGCCTTTCAAGTTAATCTCTTATGTCGAGTATGGTATTATGTGCATTGAGATTCATTCCTTGTCTTGAATATGGGTTTTATGTGTTTTGGTCATATCCTAAAGTTACACTTAAGTTAATTTGAGATTTTGATCTCGATTGGACGTTCTGTTATTGTTAAAAAGATAAGGTGATTTTGAAATGTTCAGTGAAATTTTATTGTTCGTTTTGAATGTGGTATGCTTGGAATTTGGTTAGCGTTAAAAAGAATTTCAAATGTGTTTCGAGTCAAAAGTCATATTTATTGATGGATGTGAATAATTAGGACTTTTGGTACATTGACGTCATGGGAATCGAGACTTTCCCACCTGCAAATTCAGAACGGTAAATACTAAGGATTTCAGGTAAGTAAACTTCCCCCTATTTTTATCAAAGTTGAATGTAAATGTGAAATTAATGTGTAAATGACTGTCTTGTAACTTACTTGCTTTGATGAATTTCGTTCACTTTATGAAAGTATATGTTATTAAGAAGAATGTTCAAGCATGCACGTTATCATGTCATTGCATCATCAAGCATGCATTGGCATCGAAATTGAGAAGTCAAATGTTTTTAAATGAAAGAAATGTGTCAATATGCAGGTTTGTTCAAAAGTTATGTATCCCAAGCTTTTAAGAAAGAATGGGTGTACTTCGAGTTAATGAAAGATGCGAGTGGGAAATGGGGCCGGGGGACCGGCGTACCCGAATTAAGTCACTTTGCGACGGAATGTTCAACGATTTTAAGGTGGACTGTTAAACCGCTTTGCGGTGGGAAAGTGATTGTTAAACCGCTTTGCGGTGGAAATGTGAAAGTTAATCTGGTTCCAAATAAGAATTGTCCACTGTTATCTGATTTACTAGAAGATACACCAAGTGTGCTCACGATGGAAATGTTAAGTGAATGTTTTGAAATGTTAAGTGAAATTCTGAAAGGTTTGAAAGTTCTGGAAAGTAAAGTAAATGGTGATACATATTTGAATTTTAAAGCATTTCATGTCATAAGCATGCATTACATGCATAAAGTTTACTTACTGAGCTTTCGCTCACCCCAATTCCTCCCCAACATTTCAGGTGATGAAAGTTAGGTGACCAGAGGAGAGCACTTGGCGGCAGACTCAAACAGTACTCATAATTCAATTTCTTTTAGAAATGAATCAAGGGCTTTCACAAATTATTTTATTGGTTATTATTTTAATTGAAAAATTATTTTGATTAGTTTGTCTATTTTAGTTAAAATAAGTTATGCTATTTCCCTGTGATTAGTTTATATCATGTTTCATAAGTTTAGAAATTATTTACTTCAAGGTATTATTGTTGAGGAGTCTAGGAATTGATGTTGAAGTTGATTTTGGAATTGTGGTTAGATGTTGAATGTTGGATTTTATTTGAGTTTAGTTTTATGCTGTAGAAATGGTTTTGATGTCCCTCTACAAGTTGGTTAAGTCCAATTTATAGAGGATATTCTGTTGAAATTTTTGTAGGATTTTATAATAGAAAAATGAAAATTTTAGTGTTTTGAAATGTTTTATTTCCGCATTTAAGTAAAAAGAAGTTAACACGCCTAGATTTAAGATTTTTGAACTTGGGGTGTTACAGCTTAAGCCTGTAAATCTCGTTTAAGTGGAGAATCAGAGTGTTTTAACAACAAATAAGATATTTGTTCAAAAGATTCAATGAAAGAATCATCATCAAGTAAGTATGTTTGGAGATCAAAATTTTAGCACGGACAGAAAGATGAAGATGAAGATGAAGATGAAGATGATGTTGGGAAATTAACTAATATCAAGTTTAGCACTTTCCCTCCAAACATGGATAATAATTATGTGTTTGGCATGAGTTTCATAATAGTGAAAGTTGTGAAACAACCATAGAAGAACCAACATGGATGTTAGAACATGAAGACAGTACTCTTGTTGATGTAATACCACAAATTGAAAAAACATATGATTTAAATGATGATGGGATGACCGATATAAAAGATGAATAAGACTTGGAAGAAAAATGCGGAAAGAGGAGAGTATCACGTGACAAGCTCCTCAAACAGCTGTATCAAGAAGGTAATCCAGCAGTAGGCTTGTTGGGTGAACCATCAGGATGATTGTTCGATTACTCGGTTCTATATGTAGTTCCCAAAAGAAAGAAAATGGTACCTCGTGCTGAAAAGTATGGGCCAGTCCCAATAATCTCCTCTCCATCCTACCCGTTGGGGATAATCACCAGGTAGTTCTATGCAAGACGAAAAAGTCAATGAAACCCAGAGCAAGAATATATTATCAGTGGATTTTTCGAGTAGAAATTAATTATAAAAGGAAGAAGTTTGAGCTTTACATCAAATGAGAAGGTAATGTTCAGGAAACCTTCCTCAAGTTAACTTAAGGCCCTCATTTGTAAATGCCTCAATTCATGGTGTTCCAGTTTCCAAGGTTCTCATTGATAATGGGGCAGCCATCAACACAATTTCATACAGAATGTTAAGGAAGTTTGCCAAGTCGAACACAAATATAATTCCAACAGAGGTGGTGCTAATCAGTTTCAATTGGCAAACAACTTCAGGCAAATGAGTAATACCATTCGATATAATAGTTGGAAGTACAACGAAGGCCATTGTCTTCTTCATAATAGACGGTCCCACGAGTTATACCATACTACTGGGAAGGGACTAGATGCATGGAAATCAATGATTCAAGGAGAAGGGAGATGTTAAAGTTGTGCAAGCTGATCAATGACCTTTGTAGCAGAAGCTAATTTGATGGAACGATTCATGTATGAAGGAAACTAAGGACCGGTCAGGGTGGTCTAAGGAGAAGAAGAAACACAAGTAATAACACGAAATGAAGAGCCACACTTAGTAGAGGCTCTTACAGAGTTGTTTACCCAAATGAGACCAAATATAGTAGTCTTTGAATAGCCATTAATTGGCAAGAAAATGTTGAAAGAAATGTAATGGAAAGTCAAACATAAAATACTTTGGCTGAAATCATGGCCTTTAATACCAAATTAATGGTTTATGAAGATGAGTTCAAAGTAAAGATGAAATGTGAAGAAGCACTTGTATATTGAATGATAAAATGACTATATTCGGTCTGGAGCATAATCTACAAAGTGAAGTCAATATGATGGATTTCTTATAAAAAGGGACCCCTACAAACTTAGGGGGTAAGTTTATGATGATTTAATAGCCAGAATGGTATCCAAAGTAGATCAGTTGGATGAATAAAGAGCAACATAGTATCTTAGTTAGTAACTAAATGAACATGGACACAAATGTTTAGTTGTTGAAAAGTTTTGTGTAGTTCTCTATTTTATATGTACAAATTTAAAGTCCTAACTTTGGCATGTAACTGTGTATTTAGTTTCAAAAATTAAGTACATGCTCTATCTCCACGCTTTGTGTCAAATATTTGTTAAGGGAAATCTTCAACTCATATTTCGCCCAACAAAGGAGTTATGTGTCATGCCTCGAGTTTCGTGAAACCCGGGACGTCACTTCGTCCTTTAAAGTTATTGCTTAAATAATTGTTGCGGAAATAACTAAAATTTTAAACATCACATTTATTATTTGAAAATTACAGTGGAAACTAAATCACATGAATTCTAGAACATTCATAAAAACTTTAAATCTCAATTTTTTTCAAAGGAAAGTAACGATAAATAATTAAAATGCTAATGTTCATAAAACTTGACTTAAAAAAATGGCATCGTTATTAATTTACTACCACTGCCCTTCATTCACCACCATCTCCAAAATTCACAATTTATAGAATAATTGAACACATACTTATGCAACTAATACAGTGACTACATCATCATAATCATAGGCTCTTTAAAAATCATAGGGTGTGGGTAGTCTCATTTCATGCATTTAAGCATTTAAGTTATGCATAACCACATCATTAACTAATGTATTAAAGCATTTAAGTCATGCATAACCACATTCTGATTTTTATCTCATAAGAGATATTCTTGTCTTGTCTCATGCATCAAAGCATTTAAATCAAGTAAAATTCACATAATACGTGCAATTATAATTTAAACTAATTAGTGGAGGCGAGTTTACCTCAATTCATGAGTTTGAAAAATAGAGCTGGAATATTACATCAATCTTCTAAATCACCAAACGTTTCGTCTAGCCAAAAGAAAATTAAATTAGTTTAGTACTTTGAAAATTGAAAGATTAAAGTGATAAAAATAAATTTTAGAGACCTAAATTTAATAAATTAGGATTTAAAAGTATAAGGCTGAAACAGTATTTTCAAAACATAAGGCCTGATTATAAACCTTTTCAAAACTCAATAGGACTGACTGAATTATCTTAAAATTGCAGAGGCGGAATAAAACATTTATAAACAATTGAAAGGACTGAAATAAATATATATTCAAAAGTTGAGTGATGAGATTCGAAGCGCAGAAGAAACACCGGAAAGTTCCGAACTCAGGTTGTGGTTAGACAGATGAATCATGACCTGATATTCACGACGCGATGACTCGATAATGCGGAATAAAGAACCACGACTTTCGAAACGCCACAAGGATTTGCCCAATCTCCTTGATAAGTTTCTGATTTGAACGCCACAAATATTCTAGCAAATATTTGATAAGTTCGATATTTGAACGCCACAAGAAATATTCTTGATAAGTTCGAAAAACATAGGAATCCACCTATAAATTTTATTGAATCCTCAATAAAAACTATTTATATCAAAATCAAATCTGAATTACAATGAATGGAAAGGAATATAAATAAGTAAAATAACCTAGCCGCTAAGTGACTCAAAATAGAATTCTAATTAGACTAAAATTCTAAAATAGGTAAACAAATAATTAAAAATCCTCAAAATCTGGCTGCTATTCAGTTACGGTCGTAAGCCCCTCTCTGGTCCAAAACTAATACCGCAGTTATAGCCGTGACGAATTTGATTACGGCCGTAAGCCACGTTCAGCCCAAAAATTGCGATAGCTATGTTACGGCCGTAATTCCAAAGGTTACGGTCGTAAAAGGCCTGCTGCTTAATTTTCTGGTTCTTTTCGACACAGTTTGATCTTCAAAGCTCGTCGAACCTGCTGAATTCTTATTTTGGCTTGAATATTTAAATTTTCCCGTCAAGCCTGCTATGACTCCGATTGTCGAGGGTCTGGAACACATTATTGAGGTTAAAAAGAAATTTTAAAAAATCAAAAAATATATAAAAATATAACATTTCCTCTCTCTCTCTACTTGACCGAATGAGGGAGAGAGGGAGAGGGAGGGAGAGAGAGAGAGAGAGAGAGAGAGTGGTGCTGACAGGAGGGGCTGCACCCCTCTCTTCGATCCGCATCGTCTGCACCTAGCGGCTGGCGAAAGCGCCACCGACACATGACGGCGACGTGGAAAGTTTTGTGGGTGAGTGAAAAGGAGATTATAGGTACGAGAATCGAGGCAAAGCGAGGTGATTTTTCAGCACATTTCCGGTCAAGCTGCCGAAAATTCAAGGTAAGACGTTGGGTTAATATATAATTTAGGTTTTGGGTTGTTTTGGATGTCGATGGTTGTTAATTTGAGGTTAGGTAGTGGCAACTTCGAAGTGGGCAGTGGCGATCGGCGGTGGTTCGGTTGGCTAGGTGATGAATTGGTGGTGTTCGAGTTTGTGGCATGTTTTGCAGTGAGGGTTCGTGGTGTTGATTTGTACATGATGTGGGAAATAGTGTGGTGGTCCGGTTCATGGTCTGACTGGACAGTAGGTGTTAGTTGGTGGATTGGACGAGGCTCAATGGCTTCGACTATGGCCTGTGATTGTGTGAATGAACTTGTAGTTTATCTCATCTCCTTCAATTCATTAATCGAATCGAGGTGATGATTCTCAACATTTGGATTAGAGGCAGTAAGGTATTGGATTCGACTAGTGGCAAACGGTTATGATTTTGGACGTGTGTGTTGTGTTGTGTGCGTGAACTGAATCTTCAAAGTATTGATGGATAGAAATTTATTTTCTGTCATCCATACATGAATTTTCAATTGGTGGTTTGAATAAGATTTGAGAGGGGATACATAACCAGGATTTTGCAGAGAATTGTTGTGGATGATCTTATGTTTGGGTTGAGGTTCTCTCACTTCCGTAGATAGATGAAGTGAATGTGGAAGAATATTAAGCATGAATTGCATCAAAAATGGTAAGCTAGGGTGAGGGAAAGATTGAGGGAACTGGGGAAAGAATTAAGGGAAGGGAATCAACGATGAATGTGTAAGATGTGTAATATGTATGGGTTGTGATAGTAGACATGGTATAAATCTTTGATTTGGGGAAGATTGATGGAATTTGGGAAACAACTATGGAAATATGAGGAAGAATGGATGAATATGGGGAATGATTTAAAATTCAAAATCTCCATAGAAGAAAAAACGTGGGGGAGGGGAAAATGATGCAACCAACTTGATTGGTTTCCAAGATTGAGCAAAGATAATTGATTGAATAAATTTTGATTGGAAAAAAATAATAAAATTGGAAATTTGAACTAGAAATAAATCGAGGTTTTAAAATGAATAAAATTTGAGATTAATGCTAGATTAAAACGTTTGGAGGAAAGGAATTGCTAAATGAAATGGTTAAGTTCCAAAATGGGACAAGGTAAGATTTAATTGGATTTGAATAATTGGTAATAATATTTGGGCTTAAGAGTGTGTTTGGTATTGTTTAAAATGAGTTTTTTTTTGAAATGAATAGTGATTTTTAGAAGAAATGATGGTTGAGATTTGGTTGAAAAGTAAAAAATTGTGAGCTTGACTTTTGATGGGTGGTTGAGATTAAATACTGAGAAAAATTTAATGGGAACCAAACGAGGGCTAAGATTGGATTGGATTAAAATGGTTTGGACTCAAGTAAGTTAAAGTTTGGATATAAAATAGGGAAAAGTACATAACTATACAACTAAAACTTTCACTTTTCGAACATAACAAACTTAAGATTTTTTTTTTTTAAAAAAAAAACCAGGTGTTAATTAGTTAATTAATTAATATAATATTATAATAATTATCATTTATATATTAAATTAAAACTTATATAAATAGTATTTGCACCCGTGCGTTGTACGGAACAAAAAAAATTATAATTATTAATTAATAAATAACTAACTAAATAAATTCAATAATTAATGAAAATGTGAGAAATATATAACAAAAACAATTAAATTCATATATTATGGGAAAGAATATGAAGAAAGAAAAAGTATTCAATAGCAAAATTCAATGTAAATTGAAAAATTCTTTAAAAATAATAATTGTGGTTCATAATTTTAAACATTTACGATTCATGGTCATTGCATACAATACAATTAAAAAGAAATGTGGTATATAAATGTATATTATAGGAGAATATATGGTTAAAAAGTAGAGATTTTTTTATATCATGTATAGAATACCTCATTAATAAAATATAATTAAAAACGAATTTTAAAAAATGAGATGTGAATTAATGAATGCCAAACATAATTCAAAGAATGATTACAGGAAAAAAATGTTTTCCCAAAAAATGAATAGACATAATTTCTTTATTGGACTTTATTATATCAATCCTTAAAATTTAGGATATTAAAACTTTTCAATTGGATCGTGCAGAACATCAATCAATACATGAAAAGGAATTGCACGTGTATTAAATTTATTTATGGAAAATAACAATATTTTTTATTTCTTGCGTTAATGTTGCTCAACGTTACAAATAATATTTTTGTAGATATTTTTAGTAATGTCAAAATATAATAATGATACAAAAAAAATTATATTTCACAACAGGAAATTATTATTATTTTTTTACATTCTTAAATGTTACATAATTTGTTCTTGAAATCCATATAAAAATGATCCAACTAATAAATCAATGTATTATAGAATTGATTAAACATTTTGTTAGTACCAATGCACCGATTCTCGTGTAGTGGGAAATGAGTGCCAATCCAATGATATTGATATAATTGATATTTAATGATCTTAAGTCAAACAAATAAATGACATATTTTGACTGAAAAAAAAAATGATGTCGCAATTTTGGAGGGAAAACTTGGGTCAACTATCTTGTGTTAATTAAGAATTAAGATAAGATTAAGAATATTAAGATTAAGATATTAAATAATAAAATCAAAACAATACCTAATCCACAACCACTCCATCTCAACTCAACCCAACCCAACCCCGCACTCACCCCACCCACCCCATGCCACCCACCTAACCAAACCCACCCACCCACCCCCCATCACATCCCACCCGACCCCAACTCAAAAAATGACTTTTTTCCTTCTACTTTTCCACACTCACCCCCGACACCCCCGACACCACCTTACTCACCCCACCCACCCTCACTCCTCCCCAACCCAAACCCACCCACCATCCCCCACTAACCCACCCCACCCCACCCCACCCCACCAAAGGAATGATTTTACTTCTATTTTTTTCTCATCTCACCCACCCAACCCAACCCCCACCCCCACCCAAAAAAATAAGTTTTTTTTTTTCCCACCCTTCCCTACTCCACCACAGCCCACCTCAACCAAAATGATTTTTTTCTACTACTTTTCCACAACTCGCACAGACCCTACCCTATCCTACCCCTCCAAGTACCCCCCACCCCACCCGAAATTAATTTTTTTCTTCTAATTTTCGACTCCCCCAACAACCTCGTCCCAGACCCTACCCCAACCCACCTCATCCAAAATGATTTTTTTCACTACTTTTTCACGACTCGCCCAGACCCTACCCCGCCACCCATCCCCAACCCCACCCACCCAAATTTAATTTTTTTCTCCTAATTTTCCACACCCCCACCCACCCCACCCCAACCCTACATCGACACCCACCCACCCCCACCCAAATCTGATTTTTCTTCTATATTTTCACGCCTCATCCCACCCACCAACCCCACCACAACCCACCCCACTCAAAAATGATTTTTCTTCTATTTTTTCACACTTCACCTCAACCCCACACACTGCACCCCACCCCACCCTACCCCTATCCAAAAATGATTTTTCTTCTACTTTTTCTGGCCCCACCCGACCTCTACCCCACCATCCCCACCCCCTAAATCACAGTCAGTCACGCAAGTTTACACGAGATCGCAGTTAAGTCACACAAGGTCACAATTACAAATTTAGTTGTAAAACTCCACCCATGCAAAGTCACAGTTGGTCACACAAGGTTAAAGTTCGGTCACACAAAGTCGCAGTTTGGTCAAACGAGGTCACAGGAGGTCACAATTAGGTCAAATGAGGTCACTGTTAGATCACACGAGGTCACAGGTCGATCACATAAAGTCACACTTCGTTCTTACAAAGTCACAGTTCGATCACACATAGTTATATTAGACACAAATTTAGGTCACATCACGTCCTCGTCCAATGGTCACACCAAGTCACAGTTGGTCACAAGCTTCATCGGGGTGATAAAGAATCGAGTCTGGAACCTCATGTTGGTACAAAAAAGAAAGGAACTATCCATGCTTGCACTAGGCCAAACTAGTATGTGACAAAATGAGGAGAATATATTTCTGCCCCAGCTTTTACATTTGCACCAGTACTAATGAAATCATGGAACAATGCATGATAGGTTAAAAATTTTACCCATATCGCCCTGTCCTTAGCAGTCGATACATAATCAAGACAGTAAGATGATGGGTAAGGAAAGAAAGAAGGAATTTCATGGAGATTGTAAAAGTATGAAAAAATATCCTTACAACTTTCACTCACGGAGAACTACCTGGCCATTACTGGAGCATAACATGGAAAAGGAGGAATCACTGATGGAGTACCAAAATAAGTAATATATGCCCTTTACCATAATTGAACAATCCATAGAGGACCGCATCTTGTAGGAGTTCATTTATTGGTACAAAGTTGATTGATATGGATAGCGCCAAAGTAAAAGAACATCAATCTAGACTCCGACCCTATGATGAATGAAGGCAACACATTCGGCCAAGGAAAAAGGTTTGTAAGGTCCTTCAAGCTCATTTTAGTAAGAGAGAATAAGAACAGAAAAGGGAATTTTGAAACGAAGGGCTAGTAAGACTAGAATTGAAGAGAGGAGAGATTTTACGATCTATAGGTACCAAATCAAGCAAAGAACCAAGATCGTGCAAAATAAGGGTTAATGGACCATAGGGGAAGATAAAATTATTGTATTCATTGGACTTAAAATGAAGTTCCATGGAAAAAGGCACTGGATCTAAATTGTGAACTTTTGCAAAAGCTTCAACTGCATTGAGAACCCCAACCCCTTTTAGAGAGTTCTTAAAATCTCCATCTCTCAATATGGATGGCAAAATGGCTCGTAAGCTCGAGCCACTAGGGCTCGACTCGAAAAAAACTCAGGCTTAGCTCGGCTCACGGCTCGAGCAAAAAAAAATCCCGTCCAAAAGCTTGAGCATAGAAATTCAATCACAAGCTCGATTCGGCTTGTTGTATATATACATTTTCAATAAAAATTTTATGGATTTTATTATAAAAACAAAATAAAATTTGAAAGCTTGAGACTTGGCTCGGCTCGGAAAAGCTTGAGCCTAAAGCTCGAGTCGAGCCTTATTTTTGACGACGAGCTTTGGCGCGGCTTGCTCGGGCCAAAAAAAGCTCGAGCTCCGATCTTCGGCTTGCGAACCTGCTCGGCTCGGCTCGTTGACATCCCTATGTCTCAACATCACCGTCGTCCAACTCGAAAAGGATATAGTAGATTCCATTGTAGAGTCCAACGATTCGGGCCAAGAACGAATGTCTCCAGAAAAGAGTGGACTTATTGGAATGAGGTCAGAAAAGAGCAAACTTGTAGGAAGGGGAAAAGCTTGCGACATCGGTGAAACCTTAATTTCATCAGTATCCACAAAAGCATAGTCCAGGAATACGTTCGAATTTGATGATGAAGTGAACAAATGCCAGATGGAACATGTAGTGAATCAAGGACTTATTGAAAATCCTGAAAGATAGGAATGGCATTGGGCAAGGAAAACGAAGTTTTTGGTGCCATGGTGAACACTAAAGAAGAATTCACGGGAAATAGACTGTAAAAAGCTCTAAGGCCATGGCAGTAAGAGGTAAAGTTTGAGGAAGAAGGTCCAATCCCTTTTATATAGGACAAAGGCGACACGTGCGGAGAAAATATCAGTATCTTCAAATAGTGGTGCGTAATGCATGGATAGTGGAATGTCAAACGCTGCCCAAAAGGTGCATTATACATTCATATATATTCAATTTATGTTAAATGACACTGAAAGGTAAAGTTATGGCCTGCAAAGCACTTTGAATATGTCAGAATTAATGATTGCACATTAACTCAGTCATATTGGGAGTAATTTTTTACACATGAAAAAACCCAATTTGAAGGACATATTAAAGTCCAAAATATGACAGCTCATTAGAAATAACATGGCGATGTGGAGGAATTAGGGGATTGGGTGATTGCAAAAGTATCTAGGAGATTGGACGATTTGGCGAAAGAAGGAACAGTTACCACAAACTTTTAGTTTATTGGAACCATCTGTGAGCAGCTACAATCACGTGAACAATTGAGAAAGATCACGAGAGATTATTTGATGCAAAGGAGTGGATGACAGTTGACTAAATTGGTGAACGTTATCAAGCAAATTACGAAGTTAAGGCGGCAAATCAAAAGTTCAAAGTAGTAGGCACTTTACATCAACTTATATATATTGTATAAAGTTAGAGGTTTAGGAGGACAACAAATCAAAATTCTCAAATAGAGATGTCATTTTCTTATCTAAGATTTTAGAACTATCCTACTTTAATTTGTCGCCTTGTGCCCCTTGAAGGCATCTTGTGAATCAAACTTTCTTTAGTGCAAATACCTCCTTTTGGGGACTTTGTTCAAAGAGGTCTGTTCCTTACACTTTCTTTTGATCCCTTTTAATTGTTAGCACGAGTGAAAAACACTCGCGCGAAACAATATGATTTTAAAACGATAGATGAATCATTATATATTTGGAGCTTGGGTCGGAATTGAAAAACCTTATTAGTTGACCTAGAGGTTGGAAAAACTAATGTGTTACACAAAAATTAACTATTTTATATTAGTTTGTAAACTTACATTTGAATATACTAATGACGCGATTTAAATGTGTTTTCACAGCGTATGACAATATCATTGAAAATCTTCGCAACCCACTAGCGCACGCGCATAGGCTTTGAGCCTTCTTAGCCCTTCGAGGACAATGTTGTTTGTATGACTTGGAATTTAGAATTATTAGGTTTCCTTTGCATATCTCTATGCATATGTACAATCATTCAAAGGTACCTTTTGATGTGATTTTTAGTATATTATTATAGATCATAACTTTGAATAATATAGATTTCAGCTTATAAAACTATTAGGTGAAAGTCTACTCATATTTCCAATAATATGAGAGATATAAATTATTTATGCTATATAATCTTTCTACTACCAGGAAACTTTGAAGAACTTCATTTCTCCCTCCAACTATATATACGGATCTTGGTGTTGCATGGTGTCAAGTGACCTTCCTGAAAGTGTTATGTCTTAAGTCCAATTGTTTGATCAAACACGTACTATTATATTTGATGCATTTAATATATGGTAGATTTGTTATTTAATTGATTTATAATAATATTATTATTCTTGCAAATTAAATCAACAGAGTTTGTATATTCAAATCTTGATAACTTGTTACAAAAAGTTGTGATTGTGAAATATAAGTTTTAGTTGAATCTTAAATATCTTTGGTCGTAAAGTAATATCGAGATACATATATCTTTACTATGGATAGACCAACACGTGTGTCATCACCCACTTTAGAAGTGAGTAGTTGATCTCACAAGCTAAAATATAGAGACATCTAAATGATCACATAGGTGTTTTGTTAAGAAAACAAAACATTGGAGACTCGCAACTGAGATTCCACATGGATAACTATCTGAGTATCAATGGTTAAACTCTGACATTCCTTAGTGGAATTGATCTTTTAATTTGAAGTCATCATAGTACCTTATATGAGGACAGTCATACTTTGCTGATATCAGAGGTTTCTCTGAAGGAAGTTGCTAGTATGATGTCGTTCGGGGTTAAGAATCATTTGAAGGTTGTGAATGATCAATATATGATTTTTTACTCTTAGATAGTAAGAGATTATGATTTGCGTTTTATTTTGTAAAGTCGATATCGAAATCCTTGACCAAGGTGAATTCATAAAGTCGAAAATAGTTTTGATGTTTTTGACTTAAGAGCGAAATAAAAGATATGGTCAATAAAGGAGATTGATACATTTTCGTATCTCATAATTGATCAGATCATATTGACGAAGGGATTGTAGTTTCTTGATAAACGAACATGTTTGATTTTGTCACATCACGTGACATTTCTCATCACATGTATTGCCCTGATACATTGTTAGATGTCAATCTAGAACAATCAACGTGAATTAATTAATCTTGGAGAATTATTGATTAATTGAAAAGAGAGTTTTAATTAATTTTATTTTGATTATATCAAAATAGTAATTCACGTTATTTGATATCGTGGTCAGGAACCTAGAGGGTTACACACAATAAGAGACTAGAAGAATGTAATTAGAATTAATTAATCAATAATTGTTCGACATTAGTATTGGCAACGGGATGGATCGGGCTGCGATCCGCCCCAAAAATTTTCAACCAATCCGGATCTGCCATTTTTTGGGGTTAGGTCGGAGCGGATCGGCCCTGCGATCTGCGGACAATTTTTTTGTGTTTTATATATAATTTAAACGAAATCTTTTTTAAAAATAAAAAAAAAAACATTTTTTTATTAAATTTTATTTATTTTTAATTAAACGCAACGGATCGGGGCGGATAAGCATCTATCCCCCTTGATCCGTTGACCAGTCCAGATCCGCCCTGTCAATCAGTAGATCGGCATTTTTCGGATCGGATCGGTGGAGCGAATCATATTTTTTTGCCATCTCTGTTCGATATTTGTAAAATTAATTAATTATGTTGTTTGTTAATAGACCCGAGTTAATTAATTAGGTTATTTAACTAATGTCTCGTGTTTAATTAATATGGACTGGGTGATGTTTAAGTGATAGGTCAAGTCTACTTCAACATCTATTAATTTACAACTAGGGTTTAGAAACAGAAAAACAAAAATTCATTATTCTCTTGCTAGCACAAGAAGAGAGATACTCTAACATCTCATTCTTGTTCTCTCTTGTAGATCACCTTTGGAGGCTGAACAATTAGAAAACAGTGGTCTGCAAGTAGATCAAAGAAATCAAGATTCTCATATTTGTCCGCAAAACAATCAAGAAGTATTGTTTTTATCACGACTTCTATCTAAATACAAAGCAAATCCTTGGTTTGGGAATTGAAAATATTTAAATTCCACCGTGCACGATTAAGTAAATTCTCAACAGTGGCGTCAGAGCCTATTTTGTGTTTGTTAGAAGTTTTCATATAAATCTTGTTGCAATTAATTGTTCTTGTTTCTAGCAATTTTGGAAATTTTTTTTCATATCTTAAAAATCTGTTTTTAATAAGAAAATTAGCCCCTGTTCTCTTTGCTGTTTTGAGGTCGTTTTCTGTTTTTATTTTCGAAAACGTTAAAAACGCGTTCTCTTTACCATTTTCGAAAACGCATTTTGGAAAACAAAAAAAATTTGTACAGAAAACGCAAAACGTCCAAAACCTCGTTTTGGGCGTTTTGTGTGTATTTCGATAAAAAATGTCCAAAACGCGGAAAACGTGTTTTGGGATTTTTTTTTTTTTTTTAAGAATTATCTTAATTTAGAATTAAGCTTAATATAAAGTTTTTTTTTTTTTTTTTTTTTTTGAGAATTATCCTAACTTGGAACTAAGCTTAAATAAAATTTTATTGAATTCAATTTCAACATTACAAAAAAAAATTAATTGAGAATTCTTGTTGTTATATTTCAAAAAATACACTGATAAATGGACTCTGGTGGTTTTGAAAGGACTTACATTTTCTGAATTTTAATAGAAGTAGAGCTTTCTCAAATCCCGAATCTGACCGAGCTGTGTTAATATAGACCCTTAATGCTCACATTAGTGTGTTGCATGTAACCATGTTTTCAATGTATTGTGAAAGGAAATTTGAGTTTGAGTTAGTAGTATTCTGCAAGCAAAATTAATTAAAAATAGTTTAAGTAGAATTCTGCAAAATTTCAAACAGAACGTGTTTCCACCTTTTCATTTTCAAAAACAGTTTTCAAAAATGATAAACCAAACGCGTTTTCAGCAAATTTGAAAACAAAAATGAAAACAGGAAATACAAAACATTTTCGAAAATAAAAATACAAAATAAAATACAAACAGAACGTCACCTTAGTTTTTGGTTGAAAATCCGGATTGGAACCACCATAGGGCGGTAGTGACAGGCGTCAGTAGCCACCGACAACTGCACAAAAGGGAGAGGCAGTGCGCGACTGCGCTGCACAGCAGCCCCAAGCATCTCTATGTGTTGCAGTGGTGCTCAACACCGCTATAACGGAGGAGTTATCGTCGCTGCTAATTTGCAGAGGGAACCGCCGCTGTGGCTTAGGAAGGGCAAGGCCTTGCTGCTGTTCGATGCAGGCGACACACGTCGCCAAACCCCTTTGAGGGGCGCCGCCCACTTTAGGCTTAGGGTTTTCAGTTTGATATGGGGGCCTCAATTGCAATTTCAGAAATTGTAAGTAACCCTTGCAATATGATACAAGTGGAAAAAGCGCAATTTTAAATAAGGATCTGGTTTGCAATTTGATTTAAGCTAAGGGCTTGTTTTTTAAATAATGATGGGGTCATATTGTAAATTGCTTATAATGTGTTTTAAAGTTTTAGGTTAAATTATTTTCTAAATTAATTTTAAATGATTTGACCAAAATTTCAATTTTGACCAAATTAAAATTTATTATTTAAATTGTTTTCTAATTAAGATTTATTATTTAAATTCATGTTTTTAAATTGTCATTAAAATATGATTTTAAAAAATTTAAATACTTTGATCCTAAATTTAATCTTATTTTATTAACGACAATTATCCTAAATTAAAATATTAATTTAGGTAACCCTAATTTTATAATTAGAGTTGGACTTAATTTTAATTAAAATTTGATTTTAATTAAATTAAACTGATAATTGATGAATTTGACTAATTATTTATTAAATTAAAATTCAATTGCGTTGAAAACCTTGGTATTGGAGTTGGACTCCAATATGCACTTAATTAAAATTAGATTTTAATTAAATTTTGATAATTGATTAATTTGATTATTGAATTGAATGTTATTTTATTTAGGATGTTTATTCTAAATCAAAGTAGTAATTCTATTTGCCCTTAAACCTTCTATTTAGGGGAGTGTCCCCAACATGGAATTTTTTAGATTGATGGATTCTCATGAAATTTATGGATTTTAATTGAATTTCATAGAATCTCCCAGATTCTAATAGAATTCTATTCCACGGAGTTTAGTGGACTTTACTAGATTTTGGTTGAATTTGTTGAATATGTCCTCAATAAGGAATTTTTAAGGATTTTTTTATCTACTTTTAACCCTTATCAAGTAATTTATTTATTATTATTTTTTTGCAAGTTGAACGTGAACTTGAGACAAAGTAAAAATAAATTAGCATAATTTCTTTAAGTGATCATAAAAAAAATAAAAAAAGGCAAAAATATTCGAACTATGTCATTAATTAAAAAATAAAATGATATCCAATCCTACCTACCTACCACAATCGAAACAAAGAGGTAATTTGCATAAGAAACATTAGAGGAGACTTGTGCTTCTCTTGCTCCCCTTTTAAGTCCAGCACAACATCTATTTATCTACACTACCTAAAAAGTGTGAATGAGGGAGAATCTTTTACTCGACAAATTTGCCCTCACATTTTTTTCCTTCTAAGCCAAATATAACCCCTATTGCTCATTAATTAAACTAAATGAAACGATTCCTCAAAATAAGTAAATAAATAAATAAATAAACTGAAGAAGAAACAATTAGTCAGCAGCTCCTCAATTTGAAAACATATAAACCAAAGAGAAGAAATCTTCAGTCCTCTCCATCGCCGTCTTTTCATCACACTGCTAGCCTACAAGGTAAACTTTCAGAGTTAATAATCCAAAAGGTCACCGAACTTTTCCAAAGGTTTCCACTAGGTCACTGAACTTTAAAAATCACCTCATTAATCCCTGAACTTTCTCAAAGATTTCCACCATGTCACTAAACTTTAAAATCCATCCAATTAATCAGTGAACTTTAAAAATACTACCCCATCCATCACTTAAATTTCACATTTGGCGTGACTAATGGGGTGTCATTTTCAAATTTCAATAATGGATGGGGTGGCATTTTCAAAGTTCTGTGATTAATAGAGTGATTTTTAAAGTTCAGTGACCTGAAGGAAACTTTTGAGAAAGTTCGATGATTAATGGGGTGATTTTGAAAGTTCAGTGACCTGGTAGAAACATTTGAAAAAGTTCAGTGACCTTTTGGATTATTAACTCTAAACTTTCACTTGAATTTTTTTTTATGCATAACACACACCCTTTTTTATCCACGATTCCATATTGTTCTTGAGATTTCCATGAATTTGGACTTCGTTTTTTGTTTGGTTTAGATCTAGAAATGTTGGACTACCGAATTGAATATCCATATTTTCAATGTGCTCTAATGTCAATGGTTAATTCGGCACTTGACTACTTGCTGGTGAGGTAAATTTCACTTCAATTTTTTATTAATAATACACACCCTTTTATCCATAATTTCTATATCGTTCTTGAGATTTTCATGAATTTGGAATTAGTTTTTCATTCGATTTAGATTTGGAAATGTTGAACTACCGATTTGAGTACCCATGTTTGCAATGTGCTCTAATGTCATGGTTAATTCGGCACGGGAATTAGATTGGAAATTTAAAGGTGCTTATGCAGTTGATGCACAAAAATGGAGAGAGGTGCCAGGTCAGGTGGTGTTTAAAGAAGAAAAACCCATATAATTTGTGAAATGTGTTCCGAATGGTTTGGCTGGTTATGGGATAATAATACTTTTATATAATTTAGCATCAGATTCATTTCATTACTTGTGCACATATCATTTGTGAAATGTGTTCCTAACTGTAGTTATAACATGATTTTTGTGTTTTCCTGCCTTCTAAGTTCTAAACACAGCTAGAATACACAGCGCAATTGCCTTTATGCAATTGACACGTTTAAATCAAAAGTTCAAAATGTGTTGTCGATTGTGGTATCATAAAGTTTGCGTTACTTTTTCACTATTTTGTGATTATCAGGTTTGGACTTTAGAACGTGACACTGTTTTTTTACTAGAAAATAAAATTTTGAAGCAAAAATGTTAGATCTACATGAAGTTATAGGATGAAATAATGCAAGAATTTTAGCATTGTTATCGTTAACTTTTATTTTATTGGATCACGATGAAAAACTAATGGTAAATCTATTTATAGATGTTATTTTGTTATTTTTTGTGGTTTATAACTTCTAATTCCCGAATTTTTTTATATTTAAATTCTTAAAATTATATTGGTAAAATATTAAATATTGAAAATTTTCGAAATTTTCTGAAATTTTCGAATTTCGATTTGGAATAAAGTTTGTGTATTCCGAAAATTCTGGAACTGAATTTGGAACAACATTTTGATTCCAAATTTTTTTTGAATGGAGCTTGGAACACCTATTTTAGATCTGTTTCGTCCGAAAAACACCATTATATGGGATGAACTATACATAAAGAATAATAAATGTATGAATGTAGGGTAATACCGAGTTGAATGGAAGGCGTGGAATTTGAATTCCGAGGGGTCATGGTCGGATTTGATTAAGAATTTTATCTTCATATTTTTGGATTAAACTCCATTACAATCCATTCAATTCCATTAAAATTAGAAATCCATCGAAATCAACAGAATTTTGAGGACACCAGATTTTTATAGAATTAATTGAAATCCATGTTGAGGACCTTGAATTTTGATGGATTCTATAAAATTCCGTATTGAGAATACATGGAATGTTATGGAATTCTAAAATCCATCAAATTCCATGTTGGGGACACCCCCCTTAGAGTTGGACTCTAATTCGATATTTAATTAAAATTTGACTTAAATTAAATAAATCCCGCTAATTAAATTAATTAATCAATTTGATTATTTTAGTGTTCCGATCCTTTTTCTAAATTGTTTAGACGATCTTTAATTGCTAGAAACTTGAAATATTTGTATATATAATATTATATATTATATAAGGATGCATTTATATGATGAATGTTATATTAGTTGATGATTATGGACTCGACCATGTGGATGGGTTGAATGGTTAATTTTGTCTCTTGTTGTATTTGGGCATGCGAGCATATTTTGATTATTTGGGCATACGAGCCTATTGCAATTATTATGGACCCGCTAGTCTATTGTTATTTTATTATTGAGCCTATGTGATCAATTCAATTAGGCATGTGTGCTTACTAATATAGGATACATGTTGCACCTGGATTAGATGGAGATATAAGGAGAAATCCATGGAGATAGAGCATTGTATGATCAATGCTATGTCCCCTTAAGAATTGACCAACTAGTCTTCATTTTGGCTTGGGAGGATTAGATACAATAAATTCCATAATTGTCAACACTATATTTATTATGTATATGTTTATTAGTATGCTAAATGTATGATAAATTAGATATGGATAATATTAATGGGACCTTTGCATGATTAAATCCCCCCATTTAATATTGATTCAATTTTATTTATCTACCATCATTATAGTGAAAAAAGGAGAGTTTCGTATTGACTTTAGCTTGTTGAGTACACTTAAGGCGGGTATATTAGGTATATGTTTGACACTATGAATATTAGATATTTCTGAATGATGAGTTTGACTTAACTAAAATATATCTTTTGTTGAGTACACTCAAGGAGATAAATTTTAGAGGCATATTAAGTTAACACATAAGATGTGTGAGGATAAACAAATGTCAACTTATTGATCTAGAAATTGTATAGAGATACAATCGGTATGAGTATCTAACCAAATGTTCTAGCAAGGCTTGTTGAGTACCCTCAAGATCTTGATATAACAAATGGGATCCTAGTATGCTAGGAATCAGAGTATGGATTCCGTTAATTTATGTAAAAGGGTTGTGAATTTATTTTAAACAGTGGGAGTATAATTAATTTAATTCAAATCCATCTTAAATTAATTGATGCATCTTTATCGTTATTAATTATTTATTTTTCTTCATTTATTATTTTGAATCTTGACTAACCTGTAATCTCGAGAAGCATACTGGATGCCTATTATCTGACTTGACTAAAATTTTCAAATTGCACCATAATTCGAGAATTGTCCTCAATCATGATAAATCAGATAGGTCCTTGTATAGCCCTTTCCAGAAGTTTCAATTGAGAAACTTTGGAATATGTGACTGTTTAACACGGTATTGATAATAGTAATGCAACATACGAGAAGCTTGCAACTATTTCAATTGGTTTACAAAAGCAACATGAGAGTATAGATGCTAACATTATGATTATTCATAGCTGTATGATAACCAATCTCTTGTAGAAATATATGAGATTTCTAAGCAACTATACTGTGCAAAATGGCTAAACAATCTTCAATTAGTATGATATACTGAAGATGATTGGCTATATTGAGAAGCTATCTCATTTGAGTTCAATTGTAGACCTAGAACTAAGTAGTAACTTGGTTCTACAATATCTGTCAAAGAGCTATTCAAGTTTGAGTTGCTGAATATGCTTAAGACCGTTGAACTCAATGTCTGTTTTGATAATGGGACAAGTATTGGGTAATAATTCCTCTAAAATGGAAGTTTAAAGGAAGCTTTGGGAAAGTATTCAATAAGGCTAAGACAAACAAAACAATAATCAAAGCAATAAAGGACAATTGCCTGCATTTTGGAAAAGTAACTCCAGATAGCAGCAACATCTCTTCACCAAGCTTTAAACGCCCAACCTTATAGATTCTCGTATCCACCCGCTTCAATTACAGATGAGTTATAAATTTTGTCTATTGGAATTTCAGCTATATCATTTTCTTCAAGCATCAGCTTTGCTTGGTCATTTAGTTACGATTACACTGATACAACCTTGATTTTGAAAGACTTGTTTTGATGATTATGCTCTAGAAACACTTTCGTCACTACCATATTTTAGATACTTTAGCCAAAGTATTCAAACTAGCTTGACCCCCTATTTGAATGGTTGGTTGAGGCATTAAAGAATTGCTTGTCAAACTAGTTTTCGGCCTTCAGAAAATGTATAAAAGTTGCATATCTTATTAATCAATTTTCACCCTTCTTCGAACTTCTTTTTCTAAAGGAATAATCCACACGGTAAGCGTGTCTTAATAATAAGGATATCAAATATATTTGTGTTGAGAAAATTCCTTTCTCGAAGTGAAATATCCGCTTCGTTGTTGTAGAGACAAAAATGAAATCAAAGAATCAAGAAGTTGATAAAATTAATGGAGGGGATTAAGGACTTGAATGACAAAGAATGCTATCCTAAAAGTTAAATTTGCTCCCTCTCGTAAAGAGAATGCTAAAGGGTCTTCAAGCAAATTGCTTTAGCGGATTTCAAGTCTCAAACCAAGTATCAAATATCACAATTGAAAACTTGGAAACAAGGAACAAGAAGAGTAATGAAAAAGATTCTAAGTATGAAGAACAAGAATTTGAGGGTGATAATCACAATGTAAAAGTGATAATCTTATGTTGTAAAACATGAATTCTATCCATATTTATAGAATTCCCTCACCCCTATTCGTTGTTCACATGACTCTTTACAAAAGAGTGCAAAATGTTGATGAAGAGGTGCATGCAAAATTCTGAAAAAATCTGCCAACAATCGAATTTTATAACTGTACGATCGCAAGATTCCCAATTTTTGAAGACAAAAGAAAAATTCTTAACCACGTGATTGACTAAATTATGAACCAAGCGATCGTGTGATTCATAATTTTTCCTAGACATGCAGTCCGGTTCGGTCTTGTCTGTCCGGTTTTGTTCCTATAGGTCTAAATAGTCCGGTTTTTACTCTTTTTGGACCGATTTTCACCCTTTTAAGCCAGTTCTTGCGCTTTTTCATCTTTATATTTGATATATGTATATTTGAACAACCTTTTAAAATAACAATCACCACTTGTTCAAATATAAAAACACAACTTATAATCATATATGATGTCACACAAAAGATAAGATGTCTTTCGATTTGAACCTTATATTAGCGCTAACATTGCAAAGTAATATCAAGATCCCAATTAACCTTGGATTTGAACCAGTTATCCCTTATGATATTACCGACGATATCGCACACGTGAACATTCTTGCTCAATATGTTCCACACAAATTCACTTTGGTGCGTTAATGGCTTTACGCCCATCCGAGTTCATGAACTTTCCAGAAAGTAACTCCAACTTTCCTTGAAGCAGCACCACTTCTAAGTTCATAAAGGAGAGATTCTTACAGTGTCTTGGTAACTTTTAAAGACAATTGTACTAAGGACTGAATTTCTTTAAGATTTGTTTAACCTTCCAAAAAACAGTTATCCCAACATTTATATCCTTATGATAGAGCTTTTGAATTATTTCTAAGTGTTGTAACAATTCACTTATCAAATGACTTGTTGTTACCCTTTGAACCCGTTTATTACTCATTTCTTAATGACGGATAGGGTTTCCATTATTGGTGAATTTCATAATAGGAGTTTAAGCCCCATCCTACTAGACGTTTGTCTTACCAAATCTTTGGTAAGTGATTTTGTGAATAGATTAGCCAAATTTTCACTTGATCTTACATAAGTGAAATTATTCCATCATTTATTAATTTTCTTATGTAATCATGTCTAAGACTTATATGCCTAGACTTTTCGTTGTAGACTTCGTTATAAGCCCTTGCTAGAGTAGCTTGGCTATCACATAGTATAGATATTGAAGACTCATTCTTCGTATCTAATGGTACTTTGTAAAGCTGAGAATTTGGAATATTGGAGTCCAAGGTTTTTAGTTCTCTTTAAATAACCAAGAACTCTTCCAATTGCTTTCCAATGCTCAACACTTGGATTGCTAGTAAACCTACTAAATTTACTTACGGAAAATGCAATGTCCGATCTTGTGCATTGAACAACATACATTAGACTCGCAATTGCACTTTCATATTCAAGTTGTCCAATAACCCTTCCAACATTCTTTACAAGTTTGAAACTTGAAGCAAATGGGTATTTGCCTCTTTAATGTTCAAGTATTTGAATTTTTCAATCACATTTTCAATATAATGTGACTGAGTTAATGCATACCCCAAATCATTCTTGATCACTTTTATACCCATTATGGTATCTACTTGGACCAAGATCTTTTATTTTGAATGTTGATGATAGAAACCTCTTCGTTTCTTCTATACCATCCATATGATTACTTGTAATCAACATGTCATCCACATATAAAGACACAAATATAACATATATATCACAATTTTTTATATATAAACATTTATCTACCATATTGTGTGAAAAACCAAAAGACATAATTGCATTATCAAATTTCTTATGCCATTTTTAGGAGCTTCTTTTAAACCATATAATGATTTAACAAGTTTATAAACTTTGTTTTCATTACCTGGAAGAATAAAGCCTTTCGGCTGTTCCATGTAAACTTATTTATCTAATTCTCCATTTAAGAATGCAGTCTTAACATCCATTTGATACACATATAAATCATATATAGAAGATAATGCAAATAAAATTCTAATAGTAGTAATGCTTGCTATGGGTGCATAAGTGTCAAAATGATATATTCCTTCATTTTGTTGAAAACCTTTAGCAACTAATCTCGCTTTATACGTTTGGATTGAACCATCGGTATTGTATTTCCTTCGAAATATCCACTTGCATCCAATGGCTTTTGATCCAGCTGGTAATTCAACAATCTTCCAAGTATTGTTGAACATTATATAATCCATTTCATCATTGATAGCATCTTTTCAAAATGTGTTATCTCTAGAAGTCATTACTTCTTTATAGGTTTTAGGATCACTACCAAATTGAAAAACATATGGAATTGTTCTTACTACATCTTTCTTGCTTACTTCAACCAAGTATATGGAAATTCTTTTTGAATCAATCTCATCATGTCCTAATATCTTCTCCTTACGAGATCTCTTGCTTCTTCAAGGTTTACTAGTCTCAATTACATCTAGAGAAGATATTTCTAGTGATTTATTAGAAGCCGAAAATTCATTTTGAATTTCCATTGAATTTTGAGGAATATCATCAACCCTTAATAAATTCTCAAAAAATTCGACATCTCATGATTCTATAATTACATTGGATATAAGATCAAGTAGCCTATATGCTTTACTATTTATAGCATATCCAACAAAGGAACTTTTGATTCCTCTTGGTCCTAGTTTTGTCCTACTAGGATTGGTGTTTTTATAATAATCCAAACACCCCGACGCTTTAAAATATCCAATGTTAGGTTTTCTATCTTTCCATAATTCATAAGGTGAAACTTTAAGTTTCTTAGAAGGAATTCTATTATTTATGTGACATGCGGTAAGTAAGGCCTCTCCCCATAAATTGTAAGGAAATTAGGACCTACCATCTCAACTATGGTCCTATTTTTTCTTTCTACTAGGTCATTTTGTTCCGGTGTTCTAAGTGCACTACATTGATGTATAACACCATGCTCTTCACAAAAGATGTCAAATACTTTAGAAAAGTATTCTCCACCTCTATTACTTCTAAGAACTTTAATCTTTTTATCCCATTGATTTTCTACTTCATTTTTATATGCATTAAACATATGAAAAGCCTCATTTTTATGTTTCATCAAATAAACATAACAAAATCTAGAATAATCATCAATGAAAGTTATGAAATATTTGTTGCCACCTCTAGTTAACATACCATTAAGTTCACAATTATCGGTATGAACTAAGTCAAGGATATTAGATGATCTTTCTACACTTTGAAAATGTTTTATAATCATTTTTGACTTAGTGCAAATTTCACATTTTTCATTCTTTGTAAATTCACAAGATAGCAATCCATTTCTAATCATTCTATGCAAAGTAGAATATCCACTGTGCCCGAGTTTATTGATAGCATTGTCAATAGTATACAATTTGACCATTCCATTAGTAGAATAGCCTTTTCCAACAAAGAAACCATTGCGGGACAATACAAGTTTTCCCGATTCAAAAATACATTTATGCTCGATTTTCCCAAAAAATCACTACTTAAAAGGTTTCTATTCATATCCGGCACATGCAAGACATTTGTGAGTATTACAACTTTTCCGGATATGAATTGAAAATCAACATTTCCTTTGCCTATGACTTTCCAACAATGCTCATTTCCCATTTATATTTGTTGACTATTATCAATTTCTTGATAGGTCTTGTAGAGAGATTTGTCATAGTAAACATGAACGGTGGTGCGTGTATCATACCACCATCCCAGAATTCTTCATTTGACAGAATTTACCTCGCTTATAGTTGCAATGATTTCATCCTTGTCAATGGAATTAACATTGTCTCCAAATTTGCTTTGTCTTCTATGTCGGCAATCTTTCACTAAGTTACCGAATTTTCCACATGCAAAGCATTCTCCCTTGGGCTTCTTTTTGAATTTGTTGTTGATGTCCTTAGTAAAATTTATCTTGTGCCAACATGGGAATTTTCAATCACATCTCTTGCCCTCGACTCTTCCTCAATTCGAAGATGTTTTTGAATTTGCTCCATGAAAAAGTCTTCGGAGTTATGAAGAATTTTCTTCTTATATCCTCTCCAAGTAGAAGGCAATTTTGCAATAATTGCTCCTACTTGAAATGATTCCAGAAGTTATGTCTTCACCACTTTAAGTTTATTGACAATCACTTGCAATTCATGCACTTGGGGTAATAAATGAACATTTTCCAAAAACTTGAAATCAAAATACCTTGTAATTAGGAATTTAGTAGTGCCTTCTTCATCACCCTTGTATTTGTTTTCATGTGCATTCCATATCTCTTTTGCAAATTTTGTGTTGGTGTACAAGTCATAGAGACGATCTGATAGTGCATTCAATATGTGACCACGACATATAAATTCATCTTCTTCTCGCTTCTTTTGATCAATCCTTGCTCGTTTCGTATCTTTGTTGGAAGATTTTGGTAGGTCTTCCAATTTAGGATCAAGAATGTAGAGGATTTTCAGCGCAGTTAGTAGGAACTTAATTTTGTAAATGAAAGAGAAATCCACCAGGGCAAAAATACTACAGTTGCAAAATACAAAAGAGGAGCATTCTTGCCACCTTGTGAAGTTTGTACCATCAAAGTGATCCAACCGTACTAAATCTTGATTCATCAACTTGATTGTAACCATAGTTGTGTCTCCTTCGGTTGCCATATCAAGTTTAGCTTTTAGATTGTTGAGAAAATTCATTTCTCGAAGTGAAATATCCGCTTTGTTGTTGTAGACACAAAAATGAAATCAAAGAATCAAGAAGATGATGAAATTAATGGAGGGGATTGAGGACTTGAATCGCAAAGAATGCTATCCTAAAAGCTAAATTTGCGCCATCTCGTAAAGAGATTTCTAAAGGGTCTCCAAGTAAATTGCTTTAGCGAATTTCAAGTTTCAGACCAAGTATCAAATAGCACAATCGAAAACTTGGAAACAAGGAACAAGAAGAGCAATGAAAAATATTCCAAGTATGAAGAACAAGAATTTGAGGGTGATAATCACAATATAAAAGTGATAATCTTATGTTGTAAAACATGAATTCTATCCCTATTTATAGAATTTCATCACCCCTGTTTGTTGTTCACACAACTCTTCACAAAAGAGTGCAAAATGTTGATGAAAAAGTCCATGCAAAATTCTGCCAACGGTCGAATTTTATAACTGCGCGATCACGCGGTTCAAAAAGCACGCAATCGCGCGATACCCAATTTTTAAAGGCAGAAGAAAAATGCTTAACCATGTGATCGCCTAAATTATGAACCAAGCGATCGCGTGATTCATAATTTTGCTCGGACCTATAGTCCGATCTGTTCGGTTTTGTTCCTTCCGGTCTAAATAGTCCGGTTTTTACTCTTTTTGGACCGATTTTCACCTTTTAAACATTTTCTTGCACTTTTTCATCTTTATATTTGATATATGTATATTTGAACATCATTTTTATAACAATTTGAAGAAGCATATTGATTGAAGGAATGATTGGCCAAATATAAGATAGCAATCCTAGCAAAATTAAACTTATTAAGAAACCTAGAGTTTCTGAACTTGTGATCAGAACACAGAAAGGTGCATCCTCATGAAAAGAGGAAATGAGAACTAACGTAATATATAATGCACGGCTGTATAATTAATCTCACAAAGACTAGTATAAATAGATAAACATAATTAATTTTGCAAATCCTAGTATAAATGGATAAATAACATAATTAATTTCCCAAATACTAGTAGAAATAGATAAATTATCCTATGATGGATACAATCACAAGTTTTTAGTACCCTAGCAATATATTCAATTTTGTATGTGCATTATGAATGTAGTAGTTATATTACCGTGAAGGACTTGAAAAAAAAATTCAATGAACATTTGCATAATTATTCAATTTTAATGATTATTGAGGTAATTATTCTTTCCAAAATATAATTTTTAGATTATCAAAAATAAATTTATTTCTACCCGAATAACGATATTAAACAAATATTTCATTTCATATTTACTTTAATATTACAAATTAAATACACGTGGTCATATATTTAAATGAATGTAATAAATTAAGTGTTGGAATTATATATGCCCATAGAGTATAATTCACAACATTTAAAAGTAAAATATTAATTGACTGTATTAATATGATGTTGTGTTTGTCCATGGGTTGATTTGATATTACAAATTGAGTGTTTAAGTTGTTAAACACAGAAAGATTCAATTTGTGATTCGATCTAAAATTAACGTTCACGATCAGTAAATAAATATGGACAATTTATTTTGATAAGATCGTCTCGATTTTATTAAAGTCTGTCTTTGACTTTGGTAATAAAATTGAGAGTACGTTTGGAACGTATTGGACGAGACCACGTGAAATTAATTTGTGGCATTGACCATACAAATTTAATTTCACTTGATTATTGTACGTGGGACCTTAATCCTAATAGGATAATGGACTTCGATTACTAACTTGAAGTTCTTTGAGGTATCAATGGGTGAGATCAAATTGCTGATCAATATCTCGGTACTTTGGAAATTAAAGTGAACTAACGAGGAACATATATTCGTATTATGGAATCTGTCACCTTTTAGGTATGATCATAATCTCACTGGTTCTTCTAGTGGACAGTTGAATCTGAGCTTAGTAATTCGACAGTGACTGTTGAATTCTATGATGTGATGGGATCACATCGAACTGTCAAACAGAAGATGAGAGTTGAGAATTTATGAATATTCGAAGAAGGACATTTTGGTCATTTTAACTTGCTCCGAATATTCGAGTTGATCGACGGGGGTAACATGTAAGAACGATAAGTCAGAGGATATAATTATTGATTAATTGTTTCAGTAATTTCAATTTTACTAAGAGTGCAATCTCGTTCTTTTAGTGGAATAGAACGTGATTAATTTTGACTGATCAAGAGTTGATCGGGTCATAATTAATTTATTGGAGCTTAGTTTAATTGGGTCCGATCAGGTTCCCTCGGTGGCTTCACTATAATGGGTTTATACAGGCTTATTACCTGTATTGGGTTGTGCAGAAATGGGCCTGGGTTATGGTACTAGGCCTGGTAGGGTTTTGGAGTGTAAAGAGGTTACAAATAGTCTCCCAAGACTATTTTTCTTAACCTAAAAGGAAAAGTGGCGAGACACACACTAAAATGTGTAGTGTGTGTTTCCTCTTTACAAAGAAACCCTAATCCTAGTTTAACCTAGATCTTGAGAAAGGTGACCACACACTTGTACAACTGCCATTGGAGAACACCGAGGAAAGCTTGAGGGTTTGAAGCTTTGGTAAAATCAAGAAGCAGCGAAAAGATATTATTGTAAAGCACGCTACAAGGGTAATATCTCTTTCTTTTTGTGTGCACAAAATTATTTATTCCAAGTTGAATACATAGAACAGAAAATCCTGTAACGGGATGATCTATCACAACAAATCAATTTTTGTGAGTAGAACAACCCGGGTTCCCAACAATTGGTATCAGAGCGCTAGGTTTTTGATACTGTTTTGTGTATTTAAGAATAAATAATTTTTGTTTATGCATGTGTTAGTTGAGCGGTGTTAGGTTTTATGTGATTTGATTGTTATTGGATGAATGATATTGTGATGAACAAATTTATGGCCTTAGATTTTTGTCGTAAAATCTTGTATTGTATTATCGAGTTATGTAACAAAGGGGGTGGATTACGTCTCCATGTTCTCCCCTTTGATTTTGATTTTTGCAATAGAATTAGGGTTTGTATAATTCATGTTGTAATTGTAAAAATCAGAGGACCATATCTGCAGTTTTGAGATTGAAGGAATTATGTTGCAAATTCAAAGGACTAGATCTGCAGTTTTAATTTGAGGGACTGATGATGCAAATTTGGAATAAAGATCACTCTTCATCTTCTTCAAAAGCACAAGGACTTGCATTGTAAATTCACTAAAAATGGACAAGGTTCGCAGAAGCACCTATGAGTGCTGCCGTCGCGGTAGGTGGTCGATGTCTGCGCGTTAGGGCACCGTCATCCGACCTTGACTCGGCGGCAGTGGTACCACACGCTGCGCGAAAAGTCCCGACACCAGGTGGTGTCGCTGGAGCCATGTGCGCCCGTACGGAGGCGCTTTGAGCACTGTCGTCGTGGGTTCGTGGCAGTGGCGACGGTACCACTGGTAACTGCGACGTGCGTGGCTATGGGTGATAAGCAACAGCGCCTTGGTTCTACCGCTGCTATGATCGATGGTCCTAACCACCTTGATGGCAGAAGTAGCGGCGGGCTGCTGCTGGGTCGAGATGGTGGTTTCTTCCAAAATTTTTCCGGCAACGGCAAGAGGAGAAGTGGCGGCTGTAGCTTTCAAACCTCCTTTGGTTGCTGCGTTTTTTTTTGGTTACATGCAGAGAAGGAGATGATTCAGTTGGGCCTTCACTTCCAATTGGGCCATTTTTTTTTGGGTTTGGACCAGAATTAAATGAGATTTCATTATGGACTTTGGCCAGATTCAAGTTTTGGACCAGAATGTTAAATATTAATTTGGGCCAGATTTTGGTGAAATTAAATATGGCCCAGAAATTATAAAATTGGTCTATTTTAATTAATTGCAATGTGGGCTAAATCGTTTAGCTGGGCCAATGCAATATGGACTAAATTTTACAATGGGCTGGAATATTTAATTGGATCACTGCATTTGGAATTTGACATTTGAGCTGAAGACTGAAACTTTGCAGATTTGGACTGGACACTTGCAAATGGAAATTGAAGAATTGGGCCGGCTTGTGGCTCAATAGACTCTTTATTAATTTGTAATTGTGTGTCTAGGTTTGGGCCATAAATTATGTTCTTATTTATTTTATTATTGCATTTATTTATTGCTTTAATTAAATTGTGAATGAATGTCATTAAATAACATGTCATGTAGATCGCATATACACCGCTCTAGGTACTATACTGTCATGCATTGTTTTATATTTTATTTTATTTTCTAAATATTAGATTAGAAAATAAATATATTTATTAATAATTAAATTGATTTTAAGAGTTAAAATTGATTGGGTAATTATTAATTAAAACCCAAGAGTTCAAAATATTAAGTGAGCGAGGGTGCAATTTTTGAACCCACGGCCTCCCCTATTAGTCCATTAGTAAAAATTTGTGTATGCTTCGTGCTAATCTAATTAGTCTCCCTATAGGAGGGTTGCACTGTTTTGGTTACTGGATTGGGCCCAATTAGGTGATGATTTTTTAAGTGTGAATTAATCATGATTACCCTATAGGTGACATAATTAATTTGATACTTGAAATATTATTAATATAGGGGTTAGACACTTAAATCAATGACATCGTGGGGACTTCCTATAGAATATCCAAACGATGTCAATGATGGCCAAATTTTAACGACTATAAATTAAATATTGCATGAGATGCTAGATATATTTAATTTAGTGGGAGGGTCCCAGCCTAGCCATAAATCACATTTATTTCTCCTATAGAGAAATGTGTTTAAGATTTTGGGGTTTTAGGTTGTCGTCATATTATAGTAGTTTTGGGTCTACTTGTGCATAATTTTTTATTCATGCATCATATATGAAAGTATTCATCATTTATACAACTCGTGTTTAATACATTTATTTTATTTGAATGTCGTATTTCCACAACTAGTTATATATTTAGACATCACCAACTAATTTGCGAAAACTGTAACATGTCTCGTTATAATTCTTTACACTTATGACATTTGTTTGTGCTAAGAGATCCTTGTTCAATAGTAATCATAAATCTTCCAATGAAAATTGTATTATTTTGATGAGATGGTTTATTGCATAGTTTTTATTCTCATATCAAGTGCTTAGCAATAAAAACATCAAAATAGGATACCATATTTATTTTCTCGATGGAAGGGAATTTATGATAATTTGAACATTTTAATTATGGAGTTATACAAAATATGCTATCAAGCTATAATATATCTTCACTTATGAACCGATCACGATTTTTACAAGAGACCATTTGGTAAAACATGATTGGTCACTTTAACGTGGTGGAGGTTCCACTTGCAAACATTGATTCATGTGACATAATGCTTGAGAAATCTTTTAAGATGATCTCTTGCGGTTCAATGTGGACTATATTCACCAGGATGAACGTGTCCCTGAAAGGTTCAATGTAAGCTATTCATAGATAAGAGATTATTTTAAAGCAACGGATAGTATGGTAGGCCCTCTAACCTTTTTGCTTTTGAGCAAAGATAGGATTGATGAGGAAGTAGCCTTTCCTGGAAACTCTATAATGGAGTAAGACTCTATTCATTGTGTTATGGTTAGTAATTGAGTCTATCTTAATTATAGATTCTAGAGTAACTAATCACTATTGCAAGTTGTTGCAATATGGTCCTAGGTGACCAAATGACACAATGACCTAGTATACTATAAGTGATGTGATCCGGAAAAGGCGTCAAAAATGAGAAATCAAGATCCAGTCAACTATGTCAGAATTGGATGGATAATATATGTTTTTCGAGTAGAAACAGGTCACATAGCAAGACTCATGGGCTAAAGCCCTTAAGCCCATTGATTTTAGGGCCAAATTTCATCGTTTGGGGCTTCAAATTGGCAAATCAATTATGCAGACGAAAATTTACTATATTTCCATAATTATAGGATTTTTAATTATTTTGTTTCCTTTTGGTTTTTAGGTTATTTTCCTAATTTAGTATTCTAGTTTAATTAGAATTCTATTCAGAGTCAGTTAGCAACTAGGGTTTATTTTGCCTATTTATATGCTTTTCCATTCAATGTAAAAAACAGAATACTTTTGATGAATAAAACTATTGAGTGTTTTTACTCTCTAAATGTGAGGATTTTCCCTTTAATCAACGAACTTATCAAGATTCAAATCTTGTGGCGTTCAAAATAATTGAACTTATCAAGGATCTGGACATTCCTTGTGGCGTTCCCCCTTTGTGGTTCTTATCTCCGCATCGTAACGGGTCTCGGGTTTAATATACCCCTGGTTCTTGCGTCGTGAGGTCGGGGTTGCATTGTCATCGTCCGTTCCAACCTGGATTCGGAACTTTCCAAGCGTTATTCCGCGAGCTACGACGAGGACCCCCTCCCGGGTTCTCATCATATGGTATCAGAGCTGGACTCTGGATTCAGGTTCTTTTGTTTTTTCTATCCAGCTTGATTTTTATGTTTATCATCGAGTCCCATAAAAATCATCCATATCCTATTTTTGTTATTTGAGTCTTTGTTTTCAATTTTTCTCGTTCTTCTTACCAGTAAATTTTTTTCCAGTTTGATCCATAAGAGTCGTCCTAAAAAAATCAAAAGTGTTTTTCTTATTCGATTGTTTTCCAAATCCTGTCCCGTTTGTTTTGTTGCGTTCATGTCGAAATTTCGGATTTTATTAAAAAAAAATTAATTCCGAAAATTCATCATAATTCAAAAAAAAAAAAAAAAAAAAAAAGTCACTCCGAAATTCAAGAACCACTTTCTTGAATTTCCTTAAATTCTTGATAATTCCTTGCCTTGCAAGTCAAGTTAAAATTCTTGATATTCCTTCCTTTCTAGTCAAAATTCAAGAACCACTTTCTTGAATTTCTACAATATTCTTGATATTCTTTCCTTTCGAGTCAAATTCAAGAACCACTTTCTTGAATTTCTTTAAAATTCTTGATATTGGATTCCTTTTCGAGTCAACATTAAATTCCTTCTT
The DNA here is from genome assembly GCA_963555705.1 of Ligustrum vulgare. NCBI lineage: Eukaryota > Viridiplantae > Streptophyta > Magnoliopsida > Lamiales > Oleaceae > Ligustrum > Ligustrum vulgare. The sequence continues at coordinate 34,488,838 of OY743183.1, read as the reverse complement.
GATATTTGTCAATATCTGGACCCTCTTATTTTGAGTCTCTCAAATTTTTAAAAGCTATATAAAGGGATGAATTATGAGTTCGATCCTACCTTCCAGACTAGGTGTCATGTGGGCAGTAAAGTGTGCAATATTATTATTGATAAGGAGTATTATTGCGATCTGGCCAGTACCACCATGGTTGAGGAGTTGGGCTTACCTTTACTACCACATCCCAATCCTTATAGGCTGACGTGGTTAAAGGAGTGTGGGCAGGTAAATGTAACCCATGGGGTTATTGTGAAATTGGCACTGGGAAGATATAGCGATGAATTTTGGTGTGATGTGGTGCCTCTAGAATCTTGTGACATCTTGTTGAGTAGATCGTGGAAGTGTAAGAGGAAAGCAGTCTACGATAAGCATAGGAATATATATAAATTTGTTAATAATGGGAAAAGTATTAAGCTTATGCCATTAACCCCGGAAGAAATACTTGAAGAGAAAGTATTGCGAGAAAGGAGAGATGAGCAAAGAAAATTCGGAGATGATAAATGGAGTATGAAGGATGAATTCAGGGAGATGGCCAAGGAATTAATACAGTTAAATAAAGAGATGAAGGAACGAGAGGCTAGGAAAAAGTTAGCCGAGTTGCAAGAGAGAGAAAGGGGAAGAGAGGAAGTAGTTAAATTACAAGAAAAACCTTTAGAAATGATTGTTGAGAAGAAGGAGGAAGACTTGAGGAAAGAGTTAGAAGATAAAAATTTGTGTAGTGTTGAGGTGGTGCCTAATCATGTCAATAAAATTATTTATAAGGAGGTGCATGAGCAAAACCATGAAGAATTAAAAGAGGTGGTAGAGTCCAACAATTTGGAAGAGGAGGTTGTGCGTGAGAACGTGGAGCTAGAAGAATTGGTTGAGTTTGGGAGTAAAAAGATAGAAGAGGTTGAGCAAGAAATTGCAAAGAAGGAAGGAGGTGAAGAGCGGAATTTTGTTGTTGGGAAAAATGAATCGGAAATAATTCATCATGAATACAAGGATCCATACCTTGTGCATGGAGACGCTAACATTTCCCTCCCCATTTTTGTTAAATCTTTCTTGCAGGTTTATTGTGCATGGAAGTTTGATTTGCATCAACCTTGGTCAATTCCCCTCGTGTTTCAATACCTTATTGTCTACAAATTGGAGGAGCATCATTTATTGAATGCATGTCAGGGAATCGACAATTTTCCGTTTGATCCAGGAGGTACAGTTTGATTTTTCAAGAACAACACCATGATTCGGGACGAATCATCCTAAAGAGGGAGGAAATGGTACGAATCAGGGTGGGCTTGACGGGAAAATCTATAATTCAAGCCAAAACAAGAAGTCAAGCAGGTTCGGAGAACGTCAAAGATCAAACATTGCTTATACGAAGAAGGTTCGAGGCTAAACCAAGTGAGCAAGCCAAGAACAGCTTTATGATTCGGGACGAATCATCTTAAAGGAAGAGGGGATGATGTGATCCGAAAAAGAAGCTAAGAACAATGTTATGATTCGGGACGAATCATCTTAAAGGAAGAGGGGATGATGTGATCCGGAAAAGGCGTCAAAAATGAGAAATCAAGATCCAGTCAACTATGTCAGAATTGGATGGATAATATATGTTTTTCGAGTAGAAACAGGTCACATAGCAAGACTCATGGGCTAAAGCCCTTGAGCCCATTGATTTTAGGGCCAAATTCCATCGTTTGGGGCTTCAAATTGGCAAATCAATTATGCAGACGGAAATTTACTATATTTCCATAATTATAGGATTTTTAATTATTTTGTTTCCTTTTGATTTTTAGGTTATTTTCCTAATTTAGTATTCTAGTTTAATTAGAATTCTATTCAGAGTCAGTTAGCAACTAGGGTTTATTTTGCCTATTTATATGCTTTTCCATTCAATGTAAAAAACAGAATACTTTTGATGAATAAAATTATTGAGTGTTTTTACTCTCTCTAAATGTGAGGATTTTCCCTTTAATCAACGAACTTATCAAGATTCAAATCTTGTGGCGTTCAAAATAATTGAACTTATCAAGGATCTGGACATTCCTTGTGGCGTTCCCCCTTTGTGGTTCTTATCTCCGCATCGTAACGGGTCTCGGGTTTAATATACCCCTGGTTCTTGCGTCGTGAGGTCGAGGTTGCATTGTTATCGTCCGTTCCAACTTGGATTCGGAACTTTCCAAGCGTTATTCCGCGAGCTACGACGAGGACCCCCTCCCGAGTTCTCAGCCCATGAGTCTTGCTATGTGACCTGTTTCTACTCGAAAAACATATATTATCCATCCAATTCTGACATAGTTGACTGGATCTTGATTTCTCATTTTTGACGCCTTTTCCGGATCACATCATCCCCTCTTCCTTTAAGATGATTCGTCCCGAATCATAACATTGTTCTTAGCTTCTTTTTCGGATCACATCAATAAGGATAAGCACGGGTACGGTAATATGGAAAGAGCCGTTGGGCTTTTATGTTTGCGAAACAATTTGATTGTTATTTTGTCTCTTTATTATTTGAGCGGAATTATTTATCACTTTATCTCCAGTTATTAGTTGGAATTAAGTTAAATAATGCTCTTATTATTGCGAGACAAATGATTAACAATCTCAAAGCCTTCTAAATGGTTCTAAATGTAATATTACTACAAATGATAAGGGATAGATGATTCCTTGTATTAATGAACTCTTTGATAAGATCTTAAGATAATCATATTTATCTAAATAAAATTGAAAGACTAGTAAAGATAGCCTCTAAGTATTTTGGAGGTGGAATCTATGTGGGCTTTTGAATTTTAATTAGAGGGTAAAATGATTAAGATTTTAGGCTTGGTTACATTTATCCAAAACTCGATTTTAATACTAGTAAGGGATGGACCTCAAAAGGATCTGAGGTGGAATCTATACTGTTTTTCTGAATATTGTTTAGAGGATTATATAACCAAGAGTCCTTATACATTATATGGACTTAAGAGTTTGAGGATTAATACACTTCGATATGAATGAATTATTTTGTGCTCAAGATACGAGAGAGTACGAGTAATTCATCACTGTTATTGATGATCACTCCAGATCTCGATTATATACTTAATATCTCATTAATCCGAAATGTTGAAGAATTTCTAGAATTTTGGACAGAAGTTGAGAAGTAATTAAGAGAATCGAGATACTTCGATTTGATCGAGGTTTGTGTATCTCTCATATGAGTTTAGGAACCATTTATCGGAAAAGGAGAACAAGGTAATACCAAATCAATGATGAGTTATCCTCGTTACTAGTTTCATTTGGGAATGTATACCGGAGATAGTCAGGTTCCTTCATAGCCTGGTACCATTGATTCGTTTCCTGAAATACCCCTAGAGTTGTGGCATGGGTGCAAGCTCAGTTTACACCACATTCAGATTTGGGGACTTTTGGCACACAAGCTGAAAGCCAGGATTGACGAGATGGAGGCAACAATGAAGGTTTGATTATAAGGTATGCAGCAAAACTAGAAATTATTTCTTCTATAATCCTCTGGTCAAGAAAGTATTTGTTCAGTACAAATGTAACTTTCTTAGAGGATAAGGCATATAGAAGAATACAAATCCACAAGTAAAATTCTATTGGATAAGATGTTAGAACGGGTTCAAACAACTTGATTCCAGGTTTTCGCATAGAATTAATCTTGATGATTTGGGACTTCCTACGGAACCGATGGTTGCTGATCCTAGTGGGAGAAATAGGCAAGTGGTTCAACCACTATTTTTGCCCGGTGAACCCAATAGACAGGGAAAAACCAAAGGTTGTAGTCGAAGTTGTTCTCACTGTTCTGCCTCTTCTTTATGTTCATAAAGAGGTAGTGAAGAGGTTGATCCCAATTAGGGATATAACCAAGTAGTGGGAGGAGAGGAAGGGACTCTGTTTGGACATAATGGAAATACACTTCCAGCGACTAATTGGAGTGGGAGGGTTGTAAGACCACCTTCCTGACGCTTATTCTACGGAGAGTCTTTTTAGACAGTCTCTACTGAAATAAGAGAAGGACTCCTCATTTAGGGAAGTGGTAGAAGTTATGGAATTGAAATCATGGAAGGTGAACGAGAACTCGGAATTGGATTCCTTGTACTACACTAGGGTTTGGATATTTGTAGACACACCAAATGGGGTCAAACCTATAGGGTGTGATGATTTTTAAGATGATAGGAGAATGGTAGATGAGAAGGTTGATGCCTTCAGCGCAAGGCTGATGGCTGTGGGTTTGTGAAACCCTTCTTGCCAATTGCCATGCGAATATTTACCTGGATCTTTTATCCATTGTCGTTCATTGTGAAAATGAGGTACAACATATGGATGTCAAGAAGTTGTTTCTTGAATGCATCTTGAGGAGATCATTTACAAAGTGTAATCTGATGAGTTCATATTAAAAACCATGAAAGTAAAATTCATGACTTACAAGTTTCCAACTTTTGATTTGGGTATTTGTTCAACATATGGAATACAGAATTTGATCGAATGATTGTGATACATGTTCTTGATCAAAATCTTGATATATCTTAAGTATACTCGAGTATACAGAAAGATGAGTCAGTTTTCGCGACTATTTATTTTAATGACACTCTACTAATGTGTGAGATTATTTTCATTAAATAGTAATTGGCACCAGCAATTAGACTTGAAGGACTTGTAGATGACTGTATATTTTTTCTAGACATCCGTACTTTTCGGAGTGGGAGAAAAATGAAATAGAAAGTCTCAAGTTTCATGTAATAATAAGATACTATCTACATTTGCAATATTGAAGTCTTGAAAGGAATGATGTTCTTTGTGGACTTTATCTATCTTATGAGTGTTCTCCTAAGACTCATGGTAAGATAGAGAAGGTTCCTTATGCTCCGGCTATAGGAAGCCTTATTTTGCACTAGATAGGTCATATCTTATGCTGGGGGATATTGTTGGTGATTATTAGTTTGATCCAGGATCAGGTCATTGAATAGAGGTAAAGCACGTACTGAAGCGTTTTTGGAAAACGAGTAAATATTTGCTTATCTATTCAGTTGGTAATCTGATGGATTAAAACTAATTAAGATCTGATTTGACTAGGATTCTCGAGAGTCATCAAAATTGGAATATAACTGGGAGATAATGTGGTTAATTGGTTAGGAATAATACAATCTTGGATTGTTTGTTATACAACCGTGACTTACATCGAAAGGAGTTACTATCTTGGTTGAGAACATAATCATTAGTGTAATGATGATGTTGACAAGATGGATGATTCGATGTTTCATGTATACTCTAAGGGCAAGTGGGAGATTGTTAGAATTATATATGCCCATAGAGTATAATTCACGACATTTAAAAGTAAAATATTAATTGACTGTATTAATATGATGTTGTGTTTGTCCACGGGTCGATTTGATATTACAAATTGAGTGTTTAAGTTGTTAAACACAGAAAGATTCAATTTGTGATTCGATCTAAAATTAACGTTCACGATCAGTAAATAAATATGGACAATTTATTTTGATAAGATCGTCTCGATTTTATTAAAGTCTGTCTTTGACTTTGGTAATAAAATTGAGAGTACGTTTGGAACGTATTGGACGGGACCACGTGAAATTAATTTGTGACATTGACCATACAAATTTAATTTCACTTGATTATTGTACGTGGGACCTTAATCCTAATAGGATAATGGACTTCGATTACTAACTTGAAGTTCTTTGAGGTATCAATGGGTGAGATCAAATTGCTGATCAATATCTCGGTACTCTGGGAATTAAAGTGAACTAACGAGGAACATATATTCGTATTATGGAATCTGTCACCTTTTAGGTATGATCATAATCTCACTGGTTCTTCTAGTGGACAGTTGAATCTGAGCTCAGTAATTCGACAGTGACTGTTGAATTCTATGATGTGATGGGATCACATCGAACTGTCAGACAGAAGATGAGAGTTGAGAATTTATGAATATTCGAAGAAGGGCATTTTGGTCATTTTAACTTGCTCCGAATATTCGTGTTGATCGACGGGGGTAACATGTAAGAACGATAAGTCAGAGGATATAATTATTGATTAATTGTTTCAGTAATTTCAATTTTACTAAGAGTGCAATCTCGTTCTTTTAGTGGAATAGAACGTGATTAATAAATTAATTTTGACTGATCAAGAGTTGATCGGGTCATAATTAATTTATTGGAGCTTAGTTTAATTGGGTCCGATCAGGTTCCCTCGGTGGCTTCACTATAATGGGTTTATACAGGCTTATTACCTGTATTGGGTTGTGCAGAAATGGGCCTGGGTTATGGTACTAGGCCTAGTAGGGTTTTGGAGTGTAAAGAGGTTACAAATAGTCTCCCAAGACTATTTTTATTAACCTAATAGGAAAAGTGGCGAGACACACACTAAAGTGTGTAGTGTGTGTTTCCTCTTTACAAAGAAACCATAATCCTAGTTTAACCTAGATCTTGAGAAAGGTGACCACACACTTGTACAACTGCCATTGGAGAACACCGAGGAAAGCTTGAGGGTTTGAAGCTTTGGTGAAATCAAAAAGCAGCGAAAAGATATTATTGTAAAGCACGCTATAAGGGTAATATCTCTTTCTTTTTGTGTGCACAAAATTATTTGTTCCAAGTTGAATACATAGAATAGAAAATCCTGTAACGGGATGATCTATCACAACAAATCAATTTTTGTGAGTAGAGCAACCCGGGTTCCCAACATTAAGCAACCTGAATTGATCGAAATATGAAGTTACAAAAATTATTCGGACTTAATTAAATTAAATAAAAGTTCGTATATTTATTATTATTTTTAATTTGATAAGAAAAGCAACTCGAATTGAAATTAATTATATATGACCAAATTAAATTTTTTTAAGAAATTATAAATAAATATCATTATAAGACTTCAATAAAACAATTTTGAAATCGAGGAACACTGAGAAAAAGTAAAATGTACAAAATAAATCTTTTACATTTAATCTTTGATGTGATTTTAAGGACGGCATGTTTACAATTGACTCTAACTTGTGAGTTTTTATTAAAGTTCTCGTTGAGATCTTTGATTTGATACTCATATTGTATATTTTTCAATTTGAAAATTATAGTATAATTATAAAAAATATTCTCATTCATTGAAATACTTTTATTTTTGGAAAGACAGTTTAGACGGAAAAAGTCTCAAAACATGTTTTTGGAAAGTGCTTTACTTTTATATATGCCCTTGTTTGATTTTATAACTTTTTCATAAAATTTATTATTTTTTTCTACACTAATCAATCTTAACTATCCAAAAAAGTCAAGCCCACAACTTTTAACTTTTTAAACTACTTTTTAACCACACGATTTTCCAAAACTTTTTCTTTTTTTAAAAAGTTATAAAATCAAACACACACTAGTTTGATATAGATATAGATATATAGATTTTTATTTTTATTTTTTTCTTCAAAAATTGTAAGTGCATTTTGGATGAAAAATAATATTTAATACTTCTCTCTCCTCACTTTTATATAAATGTATTCTACTTTTATAAATATATAGATATAGATTTGGAGAAATAGTTGTACTCTTTCTTCTTTATTCAAATTTAGTCTTACTGAAATTTCTTAACAATGTTTTAATGGATCAGCATTTTATTATCCGTGTCATAATTATTTGTACTCTTTTTTACTTTGTTTGGAATTTTCCTCATGTCGTATTTTTGTGAAACGAAATTTTTAAGCAGACAATTATTACGTAAATAGTCATTCATGGGAGTGTTGTTAATAAAATAGTATTTGTGTTATAATTATTTGTATTCTTTTTTACTTTGTTTGGTATTTTTATTTTTAATCAGAGACGATGATTGTGTAAATAGTCATTTAAGGAGGCGTTGTTAATAAAATAGTATTTGTGGATAACGATTACACTCCTTCACCTCCAATTGTAATATACAAATGTCAAAATGGATTCTCAATAAAATAAATAAAAGAATTTATTGATTTTTCTATTTTTTTCCCTCTCTTCTCTGGTTTAATTTATAACAAAATTGTAATTGTAATTGTACAATATTTTAAAGAGAAGTTATAATGACTAAAGTTCACATGCCTTCATAAGATTCTTTTGAGGAAAAATAATTTCAAAGTCAAAAAGAAACACAGCCCTCAAAAGATATGATTAAACGACAACAAAATCATTTTTAATCCATAAAAGTAGCTTTTAGAATATTTAACTTTATTAGTGCATATTTACTATTGATTCTTTAATTCTTGAGAAATTAATAATTGAGGCAGCTTATTACGAGTTACATTTTTTCCTACCAAACCAATTAGCTAATTCAAACAATTCAAGTGAGCAAGTGTCAAAATCATTTTTGGAAATAGTTAGTTCATTCTACACTTGAAACATTGACTCGACTAAGAGTGTTTGGTAATGTTTAAATTTTCAAATTTTTTTAAATTTATTTTCAATCACACATTTTTATGGGACTCGCAACTTTTCATTTTTCACACTTTTTATTCATTTTTCAACCGTACGTTCTCTCAAAAAACTCACGAATTTAAGTGAAGGGGTTCAGTTGCAAATTGGTCTGCAGGTATTGAGACAGTTTTACATAAAGAGACGATGTAACTTTCATCAGATCTCACAACTTTTCAGAATATTGGAAATTAAACAAATACCATAGAAATATACAAGCATGAATGTATAGATATATAGAGCGAGAGAATACTTATAAATATTCGAACTTTTATATTGCTCCGATAGATATCCATTTTTCAATTTAACAAAGAAATACCATCCATGCATATGCACCTTATATATTAAGGATCCTCTGGCGAATCCTTAATTTCCAGGATCAGTTTTCTGGTCGTCTCCTACGCCTAACGCCGTCATCTCCAACATTTCCGTCATTGGTAATCAGCGGCAAATCACTGCCTTCGTCACCATATTCATCTTCATAAGTTGAAATACGGATGCAAGAACAGCGTTCCAAGGAAGCAAAAAATGCAGTGGTGAATCCATTGATGAGCCACATAGCCACTCCATCAAGCTTTGTTGTGCACCCTTGTGAGCTATGGCTCGACGAGGAGCGGACCTTCAGTCCCATGGAATTTGCTCTGGAATTGAAATTGCAGAAGGTTGTAGAGGTGGTGGCTACCATGAATGGAAGATGGAGATCTCAGTGAGGAATAATTAGTGTGATGTGAGGGGGAAGGTGGGGGTGGCGTGTGAGATTTATCATTTATGGGGCCTTTTAGGCCTTAAAGAAAAGTGTGTTAGAATAAGATTAATGATGATTAATTATAATAGTCAATAGAATATCACGCATGCATGTTCGGTCGATCCGTAGAATTTCAAAGAACCAACAATTAATATTTAAATTATACTTTCTTTTCATTTTTTAGTTAATTTCTAATACTTGTGAGTTACAAAAAAATAAGCTTTTTATTAAAGTAATTAGTGGTGTTGATCATGGGAATTTTAAGTCGTCCTGAAATAGGCCGGGTGTTTGGAATGTAAGCAGATCGGTCCATCTTGATAAAATGGCCGGTCTATGTTCCCGACTTGATATTGCCCAATCTCCGATCCATTTGTCTAAGGGCGATCTAAATGTCCGGGCTTGCCTCGCAATAGCCCGACCTCATCATTAAATCTCATGGATGATAAAATAGGTGGTCGGCCTGTCCCGGCCACACCACGCTTAGAAGCTCAGCATAGATAGGAATTCGAACCTCCCTCATTAATGGACTTCATTCATAGACATCCTTCTTGGGCCTCCATAACAAGACGTATCTTATGAAGAAACCTCCTAAAAAGGGGGAACTCTATTATTGTCATGATAGAATTTCCCTTAAATGGTAAGTTTATATCAAAATGACTCCTTATTCAATTAAAAAAAGGTTATGGGCCCTTTTTCAGTCCTATAAATACAGCTCCTTTAACCACATATAATTCATTCATTATTCTTTACGTTTTCTAGTTAAATATTCTCTTTCTCTACTTTTCTCCAAAATACTAATTCTCACACCGGAGGGGCGACGAGGAGAATCTTCATCGCCGTTTTTCCAGGTCATTCAAGGCGAATTCATTCATCTTTTCCAGCAATCAAGTATCATCAGATCTTGCCACATCAAACTTGAGATTTTTTACAGTATCAATTGGTTCCGTATGTGGGAAGAGATACAATCATCCATGGTTAATAGACGTCAAGCTCGTCCCTCCGCATCCATTGGCCCCCGAGCCTGCGGCATTCGACACTCCGGGTACGATTCCCAAGGAAGATCAAAGGCCAGTTAATCCTGTAGCTGACATTTCCCAGGGAATCGGGTGTGCCCCTCCCATGACTGAGGGATCTGCCAACTTGACACAGCAAGAACTCTCAAGAATCATTCAGGAAGGAATTGTTGATGGAATATGGCAAAACACACAAGGTCGGACCTCATTCATGAGAAGAACCCCTTTTACTCCTGAAATAACATCATTTCCCTTACCAGAAAGATTTAAATATCCTCGGATAAAGGAATATGATGGAACAACAGATCCTAACAACCACCTGAATACCTACAGTGATGTCATGGACATGCAGAATGCTCCCGATCAAATTTTGTGTAAGGCCTTCACGCAAACCTTAACAAATTCAGCCCGAGACTGGTTTTCTATGATATCCCCAGGGTCAATCTCTTCCTTCGCCGACCTTATTGAGAAATTCACGGCTTTCTTTGCAAGTAGCAAAAGGATTAAGAAAACCGCCACTTCCCTCATGCAGTTAAGGCAAAGATAGAATGAAACACTGCGGGAGTTCATGACTCGCTTTAATGCTGAAAGACTTCAGATTCCAGATCTCCACATCTCGTCGGCCACTTCAGCCCTGACTTTGGCTATTCGGGGTCCGGAATTCAGAATGTCCTTGTCTAAGAATTCACCTACGAATGTGACGGAACTTCTTAGAAGGGCAGAGAAATACATAAACATGGAAGAAACGCTGTTGTCGGTAAGGGCACAAGATCAAGTTCATGGAGCAATAGTACAGTCTTCAGAACCCGTCAAACAAGGACATAAGAGATCAAGACAAGAAGATGGAAAGAATTCTTCCCGGATAAACACAAAGGGAAGCAGTTATGGGCATCATAGTTTAACTCCATTAAATGCTCCACGATCTCACATCCTCATAAAAATCAAGGGGCGCGAAGATTTGCATTGGCCAAAGCCTATCAAGGGAAAGATCGACAAAAAGAATCGGCATAAGTATTGTGACTTTCACAAGATTCTGGGTCATACCACGGATGAGTGCAGAACATTAAAACAGGAGATAGAAACCCTCATAAAAAAGAGGCTTCCTGGGGCATTACATAAAGAAAGATGATAAAGATCAGGGTAAAGGGGAAGAGAAAAATAGATCTGCTGGTACCATAAACTTTATCGTTGGAGGAATAGCTTATGGAGGTGACTCAAATAATGCAAGGAATAATTATGCCCAAGCTTTAGGTGATCGGGAAGAAAGGTCGGGACATCATGACCATGAAATTTCAAACAGCATCAGCTTCAGTAACGCCGATATAGAAGGAATTTCATATCCTCATGACGATGTCGATGTCATCAGTACCACAATCGCAAATTTTGATGTAAGAAGGGTGCTGGTTGATAATGGAAGTGTAGCTAAGGTCCTTTCCTTGGAAGCCTTCAACAAGATGCAACTCCCCAGAGATTGACTTCGGCAGGTCATTACTCCACTAACTGGCTTCGGTGGGGGAACAGTGAAGCCCGAAGGCCTAATTGACCTTCCTACTTCAATTGGATCGGAAGAAAAGCTGGTAACAAAGATGACTCTGTTTCAGGTTCTTAAAGACCCCTATGGCCTACAATGCTATCTTGGGAAGACCATTCCTAAACAGTTTGAAGGCAATAGTATCGACGTATCACCTGGCAATCAAGTTCCCAACTTCCGCAGGCATAGCAACAGTACAGGGAAATCAGTCAGTGGCTAGAAGTTATTACATCAGCTGTATTGGGCAGAATAAAAAGGATCTGATGTCAATTGAACTTCCTGTGGAAGAGTGCATGTCACCAGTAGAAGAGCTAAAAGAAGTTCAAATCTTAGAAGCGAAGAGTTTCACATTTGGGAAAGAACTCCCCAAATTAATGAAGGAAGAACTATCGCAATGTTTAAGGAGAAGTATTGACATATTAGCATGGAGCACTGAAGACATGCCCGGGATTGACCCCGCACTTGTTGAGCACTGGCCTAACGTCATGCTCGACAAGAAGCCCGTAAAACAACGATGGAGACAGTTTGCCACGGAAAGGAGGAAAATAATAAAAGAAGAAGTGGATAAGCTTTTGAAAGCAGGATTCATCAAAGAAGTTAAATATTCGGAATGGCTAGCTAACGTGGTCCTGGTGAAGAATCCGAATGGAAAGTGGAGAGTTTGTATAGATTTCACAGATTTGAACAAAGCATGTCCAAAAGATAGTTACCCTCTTCCCCGGATCGATAGATTAGTAGATTCCACATCAGGTTCTAAGCTTTACAGCTTCCTCGACGCATTCTCAGGATATCATCAGATTCGGATGGCACAGGAAGATCAGAAAAAAACTTCCTTTATGGCGGATGAAGGAATATATTGCTATAAGGTCATGCCCTTTGAATTGAAGAATGCCGGAGCTACTTATCAAAGATTGGTAAACATGGTCTTCTCTAAACACTTCGAACTAAACATTGAAGTGTATGTTGATGACATGGTTGTAAAGAGCTCAATAAAGAAAGACCACATTGCTGACCTGGAAGACATATTCTGTACACTAAGAGAACATCAGATGAAACTGAATCCTGCCAAGTGTGCCTTCGGAGTAAGCTCGGGAAAGTTTTTGGGATTCATGATCACCCAGAGAAGCATTGAAGTTAATCTAGATAAAAAGCCCTTACATCGATGGAACCTCCAAGGAACATCAAGGAAGTGCAAAAGCTTACAGGAAGAGTGGCAGCATTAGGCCATTTTATATCAATGACAGCAGATAAATGTTTTCCCTTTTTCAAAACTCTCAGAGGAAACAAAGATTTTAGGTGGGATGAGGAGTGCGAGATCTCCTTCAGAAAGTTGAAGAAATATTTGGGTACTTCTCCAATATTGGTAAAGCCACATCCAGGGGACAATTTGTTCAGATCATGCTGTGAGCGCCGTTTTGGTTAAAGAGGAAGGGAAGGCCCAAAAACCCGTATATTATGTCAGCAAGATGATGTTAGATGCAGAAACTCGATATACGCTAGCAGAACAACTTGCGCTTGCCTTGGTTACAATAGTCAAAAATTTAAGACCTTACTTTCAAGCCCGTGCTATAACAATTTTCACAAATCAGCCCTTAAAACAGATCTTGCAGAAACCTGATGTCTCTGGTCGTCTACTCAAATGGTTAATCAAGCTTGGGGAATATGACATTAAGTTCAAACCTCGACCTTCTATAAAAGAGCAGGTCTTGGCTGATTTCGTCGCCGAACTCGCCCCAAGACCTTGGGGGCCAACAGGTCATGACAGGGAAGAGGCCACATGGACTTTGTAAGTAGATGGCACAATGGAAATTCAGTGTGCAATAAGATTTGATTTCCCAGTAACTAATAATGATGCAGAATATTAAGCTGTTATCGCTGGACTTCAAGCAGCTCAACATCTAGGGGTCGAGCATGTCAAAGTCTTAAGTGATTCACAGTTGGTGGTAGAGTAGGTGAATGACCCTTTTGAAACAAAAGATGAAAAAATGTCGTCTTACAGAATGACGGTTTTGGACTTGCAGAGTAAGTTCAAGTCTTGCCGCATAGACAAAATCCCAAGGTCTGCCAATCATAAAGTGGATGCTCTTTCAAGACTAACCTTTTCCAATCTTGACCACTTAGAATGAACCGTATTCGTGCGAACTCTTCAGGAGCCCAGTAATACACATCAGCTCGATGTCATGGATATTTCAGATTATGAGCCCAGTTGGATGGATCCAATCATCGAGTATTTGACACCAGGAAAGTTTCCCAATGACAAAGCAGAGGCAAGAAGAGTCAAAGAAAGGGCCCCGAGGTATACCTTGTTACAGAATACATTGTTTCGTCGAAGTTTTACACTTCCTTACTTACGATCCCTAACTCCGAAAGAAGCAGCCCTTACTGTGGCTGAGGTTCATGAAGGAATTTATGGAGGACACCAGGGAGCAAGAGCTTTGGTTATGAAGTTAATGTGATACGGATACTATTGGCCAACCATGAAGAAGGACATACTCAGCTACGTGAAAACTTGCAATAAATGCCAAAGGTTTACAGCCCGATTACATCAGCCCGCTGAAGAACTATCTTCAATTATGTGCTCATACCCCTTCGCTCAATGGGGAATTGACATTCTTGGACCATTCCCCATAGCCCGTGGTCAGGTCAAGTTCTTAGCAGTTGCTGTGGAATACTTCACAAAATGGGTGGAAGCAGAACCCCACAGAGCAAAAGTTGGAGACATTTGTATGGAAATCAATTATTTACCGTTTTGGTCTTCCCAAGACATTAATCACTGATAATGGACGTCAGTTCGAGTGCCAAGCCTTCAGGCAGTTCTGCAAGAACCTGGGAATTGAACACAGGTTAACTTCCGTCTCGCACCCGAAAAGTAATGGATTAGCTGAAGTTACGAACAGGCTCATCTTACAAGACTTGAGGACTCTCCTTGACAGTGCCAAAGGTGATTGGCCAGATCTCTTCCCAGAAATACTTTGGACCAACCAAACAACATTCAAAACTGCAATAGGGGAGACCCCATTCATGCTTCCCTTTGGGGTGGAAGCTGCTGTCCTGGTAGAAGTAACAATTTCGAGCTTCCGTACAATGGTTACGGAATTACCCGACCATATTGAGGGACAGAGAAAAAGTCTGGATCTTCTGAAATAAGTCAGGGAAAATGCATCATTGAGAATACCAGCTTATCAATAGGCCATGACCAAGAAGTTCAATATCCGAGTGAAGAAGAGAGAATTCAGAATGGGAGATCTTGTCCTTCGTCGAAGCGAGGTTGCAGGTCATCAACCGGGGAAACTTGGACCTATTTGAGAAGGACCGTACGAAGTCATTCGAAAAGTAGGAAAGAAGTCATATAGCCTCACAATGGATTCAAGACCTCTTCCTCGGCCATGAAATGTGGAAAATTTGAAGCCATACTACAAGTAGTCATGTTTCCTTTAAAGGTCAAAGTCATCTAGTTGTAGAAGAGTCGAATCTGCGCACCCATTTTATCTTTTTATTTCCGGACTTGCACATCCATCAATGATTTTCAAAGTCGGGCGTGCGCGCCCATTGTTCTTTCTTTCAGCGTCAGGGACGGGTACTCTTTTTCCTTATCCAGATTTTGTCCCACAGGGTTTTTTTGGGTAAGATTTTAACGAGGCCCTTATATATTCCCTCTAATAAAAGTATTTCTTCTGAACAATGAGCACCAGATAACCAAATCTTGAAATAACTTACAAGGTCATCCACATGACTTTACAAGTTATTTCCCAACAAATAATTTACAATGTCTCAGGGCAACACTTTACAAATTATTCTTCCAAGAATAGTTTACAAGGTCTCATGGAAAGACGTTTCAAGTTATTTTCCATCGAATAATTTACAATGTCTCATGGCAAGACGTTACAAATTATTCTTCTACGAATTTACAAGGTCTCATGGCAAGACCTTACAAATTATTTCTCAACAAATAATTTACAATGTCTCATGGCAAGAATTTACAAATTATTCTTCCACGAATGATTTACAAGGTCTCATGGCAAGACGTTACAAATTATTTCTCAAAAAATAATTTACAATGTCTCATGACAAGACTTTGCAAATTATTCTTCCACGAATGATTTACCAGGTCTCATGGCAAGACGTTACAAATTATTTCTCAACAAATAATTTACAATGTCTCATGGCAAGACTTTACAAATTATTCTTCCATGAATAATTTACAAGGTCTCATGGCAAGACGTTACAAATTATTTCCCAACGAATAATTTACAATGTCTCATGCAAGACTTTACAAATTATTTTTCCATGAATAATTTACAAGGTCTCATGGCAAGACGTTACAAATTATTCCTCCTGCGTTTATAAAAAACTTATCCCCAGGGATAACAAATAGGTCGGTATTACTCGACCTTATTAAAACGGTTATCTCAATTTTGCTAAGTCAGAAGCTCGACCTACTTTGTGAATTGATGAAAAGATCGAGCATTCCCGACCTTAGTTACCAAACATCATCAATTCAACGTTGTTGGTATGAAGAGTTAAACATTGTTCCTACGATCAAACGTCGTCCATGTTCGACAAGATTATTTTTAAAGTAGGACCGATAAGTTAAACTGGGTCGGCTCGCATGTTTGGAATGATCAATAACGTGTCAATAAAACGCAAAGTAAAAGACACGAGCTTTTGACAAAATACTTTTCATTTAAAACAAAAATTGATTACAAAAGATCCTCATGGCATACCCCGGGCTATACATTAAAATTATCCTAATGAGCTACTTCTGAGGATCGTGATCGCTGGCGTCATCAGCCTCTTCGTCGGACCCGTCCTAAGCTTCGGCGTCCTCTTCCAGGAAGGGGGTAAGGTCGAGGCCTTCAGTCCCCAGGGGAAATTAAGAGAGGGGGCTGGTATCAAGCTCGGGCATGTGAAGTTTGATCCAAGCTCGGGCATGTCTCATTCCTTGAGAGTATGACTCCAAGGCGTACTTGCCCAGAGCCAGGTTATACTCCTCAAATTTTTTATAGGCCTCTACAGCCTCGACCTTCGCAGCCTCGATCTCTTCTCGCGGCCAACGAACCTCCTCCACAAGCCTTACATTTTCCTCCGGAGTAAGGTCTCGGTCTTGGGTCATCAAGGCTAAGTCTGACTCCACACGAGCCATTTTCTCCTCTGCAGCCTGAGCCTTGGTGGCCTTGTATTGAACATAGTGGACGAGCTGGCTCGAAGTCTCTCCGCACTTGACACCCTGATTGATCAGCCCCCGGCCAATACTGATCAACTGATAATTGGGATAAAAACTTAGTAACATTTTCAAGAAGGGTTTCAAAATACTAAGTATAAGCACGTGGATATAAATATACCTTAACCGCGGCGTTCATAAAGTGGTCCGCCCCTTGCTCAAGTGCGACTTCTTCACAATACTTTTCTAGAAGGCTGGGGTGAAGACCTCCCTCCATTTTTTCCCGGAGATCGGCTAACGTGGGACCCTCAGGAGCAGCTTCAGGCGCCAGCTCTTCCCAAGGAAGCTGGCATCATGCATCACGACCACTCACTCTTGGGGGAGGAGCATCCTCATTCCTTCTCTAGGGTTCCCCATGCCCGGATTGCTCCTTGCATGGCCTCTTCTGATAACGACGCCGCACGATCCCGTCATTCGTCCTTCTTGTGCGCAGCATTTCACGCTCTCTCGTCGGCCGCCTTCCTGAGCTTGTCACCATCAAAAGTCATCCCTGCAAAATAGTATGAAAAAGATGATGAGCAGTGGAACAAGAGCTAAAGTAATAGAACTTGTAAGAGTGATATATATATATATATATATATATATATATATATATATATATATATATATATATATATATATATATATATATATATATTACTTAATTTACAAGGACGAGAACTACCGGGCTAAAGGTCAAGACCGGCCTGGCTCAAAATCTCATTTGTTGTCAAGTCCGAGGCCTCTTCAGCCAACAGGCCGAAATCACATACCCTAACGGCATTAGCAAGAAGATCGGCCATCTCCTCCTCACTTTTATTCTCCATCCTATTAAAGCTATCTACGTCTGGTCTCCTAAAGGTTGATAAAAAAAGGTTTTCCCCGGCCTGGGGCTTTATAAAGAAAAATCTTTCCTTCCAGTATTTTATGGAGGAAGGAACCCAGGGAACTTCAAAACGTCCCTTCCAACTTAAATAGACGAAGCAGTTGCAATGAGACAAATACTTCAAGTCCAAAAGACACTTACACAAGTCAACGGTGGGTTCAATTCCTAAACTCCTACGTAAAACAAAGAAATAAATTAGGATTCTCCACCCATTGGGTGCGAGTTGCCCCGGGACTATACTAGCTGTAAGAAGAAAATCAATGAAGAAGTGGTGCAAAGGAAACCTAAGCCCGGCCACGAGGAATTTTGAAATACCACCATCTCCCCCTTCGGCAGTGGTAAGAAACATAATCTACCTCCGGAGTCCGGGCTATGTATTCCTCGGACATCCCGAACTTCCTCATATCAGCCTCAACCATGTGCTCCTTCATCGTACTGTTAAAGGTCGGGAGCTCAAGGTCGGTCTCACTCGACCCTCTACCTAGGTCAACATCATCCTCAACCCCTTCCTCACCACCCGACTCCTCATCTTGGGAAGGTGGGGGCTGGTAGAAACCTATTGGCTCGACCTCTAAGGGTTCATCTAGGTTCTCTACTTCCCTAAGGTCAGTTATGTTCACTTGCCTGGCCATTTTTCCTAAGAAAGTTACGGAATTAAAAAGGTTGGGCGTGGCCAAGGTTACCTAAAGGAAATGTTGTTTGAGAATGAGATCGTGCTAGACGCTCGAGGATTTCTCTGGTATCTCACAAAATCCAAAGTAAAAAGAATGAGAGGATAGAGACCACATATATATAGGCGAAAATAGGTGGGAAAATTTTTGAATCTCCGCCTTTCACTTTGGACACGTGGCGGAAATCTGTTTGCACACTAATTAATGACAACACATTAATCAAAAATAACAATTGGAAAAACACGTCATTAATAAATATAACAGCTGTCAGAGGTTAAATGCATTCAGGTATCAATCGCCAATCCCTGATGCACAGGGGCCAATGATCATGGGAATTTTAAGTCGTCCTGAAATAGGCCGGGTGTTTGGAATGTAAGCAGATCGGTCTATCTTGATAAAATGGCAGCTCTATGTTCTTGACTTGATATTGCCCAATCTCCGGTCCATTTGTCTAAGGGCGATCTAAATGCCTGGGCTTGCCTCGCAATAGAGGTCAGGTTATCCCGACCTCATCATCAAATCTCATGGATGATAAAATAGGTGGTCGGCCTGTCCCAGCCACACCACGCTTAGAAGCCCAGCATAGATAGGACTTCGAACCTCCCTCATTAATGGGCTTCATTCATGGACCTCCTTCTTGGGCCTCCATAACAAGACATATCTTATGAGGAAACCTCCTAAATGGGGGAACTTTATTCTTGTCATGATAGAATTCCCCTTAAAATGTAAGTTTATATCAAAAGGATTATTCAATTAAAAAAGGTTATGGGCCTTTTTTCAGTCCTATAAATACAGCTCCTTTAATCACATATAATTCATTCATTATTCTTTACGTTTTCTAGTTAAATATTATCTCTCTCTACTTTTCTCCAAAATACTAATTCTCACACCGGAGGGGCGATGGGGAGAATCCTCATCGCCTTTTTTGCAGGTCATCCAAGGTGAATTCATTCATCTTTTCCAGCAATCAAGTATCATCAGATCCTGCCATGTCAAGGTTAGGATTTTTTACAGTATCAGGTGTTAATGGTGGATTAGTTTCACTCTGAAAATTAGGCCTAGGCGTTTACCGGTTCGGTTCGGTTCCTTCAAAAACAAGAACCGAACGGTTTCGGTTTTCGATTATCTTTAGGTTTTTGTTTGGTTCCAATTAAAAAAATTAAATTTGATGCAAATACCAAAAAAAAAAAAAAAAAAAAAAATCTAATTGTTTGCAAAAATTAAAGGTAAATATAACCAAATAAGCTTCCAATTAAAATTAAACTCCAAATTCATGTAAAATATACCAAGAATGTGAATTTCAGAATCTTAATAGTTAAAACATTTTTTCTACTCTAAAATCATTCTTATTTGAAAATAAATCACGTCGTGGAAGCAAGAACATTTGAATCTCAGTAAAAGTAAATTTCACAAAATAATAATACTATAATAGTGTATGAAATGACTTAAAAGTAATTACTATATTCCATAATAATAGTGTATCAAATAGACAATGTTTCATACACTATCTAAGTGTATATACATTAAAGTATGGTTCTACTTGGAGAAGATTGTGAGTCATTGATTTTTAATTAAAAAACCTTACTAATCTGAACAACATTTCTCGAATGGAAAGATTGTGAGTAAATTTATACTCCTCTGATCCACTGTCTACACATTAAAGCGTGAGTATAAATATATTTGCTGTATAATTCAATGAAAAATTCAAAAAAAAAAAAAATTTATGATTCATGGATTTCTAATTAAAATACTTTACCAATCTGGATAACATTTCTCAAATGGAAAAATTATGAGTAAATTTATACTCTGACCTACTGTCCACACATTAAAGCTTGGGTATAAATATATTTTGTTGTATAATTCAATGAAAGATTTTTTAAAAAATGTTTTTATCGGTTTTGATTTTAATTTTCGGTTTTGATTTTGAGAACCGATCGGCTTCGGTTTTTTTAAAGAAAAATCGTTTTCGGTTTCGGTTTTTAATTTTTTCAAGAACCGAAATACTTCGATTTTTTCAGTTCCGTTTCAGTTTGGTTTACTCGGTTCCGATTGTTTTGTCCACCCCTACTTAAAATAATCCTTACTTATGTTTTACAGAAGATCTTAGAAAGTGTGTTTTCATAACTAGTAGCAAACACGTGCTTTATACGTCTTATGCATAGGATGAATGATACTCCTAATATTCTTGAAGAATTAAAACGAGTTTTGAAAGTAATTAATGAAGTTATTGATATTGTTAAAGGAAAAGTTAAAGTTACAAATTGGCTCAATTTTTAATAAATTTAAATTTCTCAGAATTTCTCGAAATATATATTCAAAAATTATTTAAAATACCAGTTTAATAAATAATCAATTATCAAATATCAAGAAGTAATTTGATATCATAAATTTAGAAAAAATTGAAAATCAATTTATAAAATATTTATGATACTTGTTGAACATTTATGAAAAAAATTGTGCATAGACAAATCAAATTAATTTATAAACATATTTCTATAAAGAAAAAAAAGTTTAAAATTATATAAGTTTAAACATTTTTTCCAACAGGATTTTTAAATTGATTATTTTGTATTCTTAATTAGAATATAATTTAAAAAATAACTTTATTTTTATATTCAATTTTGTTATTTTTGTTTTCTAAAAAGTTTTTAAATTATTTATTTTACATTCTTAATTAGCAAAGTATCTCAACTTAAAAAAATATTTAGATTTTAAGGGTAATGTTGATCGAAAACATAACAATTTAAGAGTAAGATGGGAATCAAAAGTTTTCCACTCATCTACTTTTAATATACTATAGTTGTCTAAACGTACTTTTCATGTTTATTGTCCATATGAAATAATTTTAAGAAGTAATTTTTAGAAATTACGTCTAATAAAAATTTCGAGTTTTTTCTCAAGAAAAATAGCAAAAAATGTAAGATAAATAAAATTAACAATATCGTATAGTTTTTAATTTCTAAACAAAGTTTCTGAGGCCATATTTTACTCTCTCAATCAAAATCTTGATTAGACTCACTTATTTGATGAAAACAAATATGAATTTCAAGTTGAGAACAATGTAGATAATATTTAGGGATAATTATACGTTTTATTTATATAATATTTGAAATATTATAAAAAGAACAAAAAAGTAAAAAAAAAAAAATTGTCAATGAAAATTTAATACAAAGTATTTTTCCTTCCCAATAAAGTTTGGGACTTGTGAGAACTTAATAATACATAAATTTGATAATTTGGGGTGAGATCTCATCTTCAATCTCAACAATTTTGTTATTTTTTGTGAAATTGATTTCAAATCTAGCGTGCACATTTGAAAATGTATGATTACTATTAGTCTAGTTTTTTCATGATAAAGTCGATATATTTATCATTCCTGAAGCATGGGGTGAATTTTTCAATTGTGACCCAAAATAGTGCAATAAGAATATGGTACACTATAAGTTTTAAAAAGACATCTTTGTTTTATATCGAAAATTTATTAAAATAAAGATAGACAAATATAATCAGAAATATCACATCTTCATTAATAAAAAATTCAAAATAAGTTTTAAAACTTCCATATGTACATGCAGATTTTAATGGAATATGTACAAATGTTTAAAAATTTTATACTTCAATCTTCATCATATACGATCAGATTTTATAGGAACATATAATTTATACTTTTATTTGTGGACAAAACTATTGGATTTATTAAAAATTCAAATTTGAGAGAAATGATGTCTCAAAAAAGTTCAACATAATATGAGGTTAAACTTTTAACCCGTTTTGAATTTATAATGACCTATATTATTGTCTATTATTCTACATTCATAGTATATATATATATGTGAAATGATAGGAGTTTCTGCATCCTCAGGCATTTCTAGAACAATGAAGTCAATGGAGAATAATAACTTCCCCACTCTCATCACCGCATCTTCAATTACTCCAAACAGCTTTTTGATAGATTGGTCGGCCAAATTGAATAGTACACTTGGTAGGCTTAGTTTCACCAAGCCCCAAATACCTAAAGATGAAAAGCGGCATGATGTTGATACTTGCACCAACATCACATATTTCCTTATCATTCTCTAGATTCCAAATGATGTCTAAAATTGCAAAGCTGCTTGATTAGTTCTTTTATATGGTAGTCACTTCTCAATCATGGCACAGATTTCCCTTATAAGATTTACATTGTTCCCATATGCTAAATTATTCTTATTTGTAAGCATTGTTTCATCAACTTGGCGTAGTTGGGTATTTGGGCCAGTGCCTCCACAAATAGTTTGTTGATATACAACTTCCTAAGATGATCAAAGAATTGTGCAAGCTGTTGATCCTTTGTTTCCTTTATGGATTCAGTCGTTGTGGAAATGGGATGGGAGACACATATGGTTTGACTGGTTTTAGGAATATAAGTTTTCTACTATTTGCATACTGCTCAATAACACTATGTACTTCTGGTGTTGCTACTTTACTTCTTATTCAATTACCTGCTTTTCCTTAACTGGCCTCTTGACATGTATTTTAGGCAATGGCACCTCACTTGGAGTTGTGATTGCTTGCACCCATTTCTCTAGGTTAACTTTAGTATTGCTATGTAGTTGACTCATTGGTCTTTCTGGTATGCTGGCTTACTATCCAATCTAATTCTCCAATTTTATTTTTTTTATTATTATTATTATTATTATTATTATTATTATTATTATTTTTTTGATGCATAATGAGTTTGCAAGATGTTGTATTTTTTTTTTTTTTTTTTGAAGTAGTGCCTCTTCAAGTGTCACTTTCTTTTCTTGATTTTTAAATCCCTATAGTTGTTGTCTTTGTTCATTCTGATTAGTAAACCATGAGAAATGTAGATGATTTCTCTAGCCTAAGTTGAAAGTGTTTTAATTTTGTTGGCAATGATAGTTCCACACATAGATTGCTTGATCAAATGGATTACCAACCTGACAATAAACACTGAAATGATTCCTCTACATTGTAAATAGCATGAGAGGTCATGAGAGTGTCAACCTTTTTAACCAATGCATCTACCTGGACTCTCAATGATGTGACCTCACTAACTGTATGAATGACTGCTATTTTTTGTAACTTTCTCTTACCAAATGCCACCCACATCTATCTACAGCCACATCTTCTAGCATATCATAAGCATCTTGAGGTGTTTTATGAACAAATGTCCCATTAATTTCCGTATTCATTTTATTTCTTGTGCTCCCACCCAACCTATTGTAAAAAGTGTTAACTTTCATATACATCAGCATCTGACGAATCATACACTTTCTTAGAAGACATTCGTACATTTTCCAGGCATCATAGAAAGATTCACTATGTTGATGGCTAATTGCTAAAGGCTTTGGTTTCATTCCTCAACTAAAGTTCTCGTGCAAGTGAGAAATATTTTGAAAGAAACTTTTTTGAGTCATCATCCCAAGTGGTCAAAGTCCCTTGAGGATATGAATATATCCAAACTCTTGCCTTATCCCGTAATGAGAAGAAGAACATCCGAAGGCGAATGGAATCATTGGATGCTCCATTGATTTTAAATGTGTTGCAAATTTTAAAGAAGAGTTCTAGATGCTTATGTGGATCTTTATGAGATAATTCAGAGAATTGAGCATGATTCTGCAACATTTGTATTTTTCCTGACTTGATTTTGAAGTTATTTGCATCGACTCCTAGGGGAGCAATGCTAGACTAAGTCCTAACAACAGTAGGATTGATGTAATTTGCTACTGTTCTTTGTTGCTCTGCTATGATGATTTGTTGTTCTTTAATCTTGGGGTTTTGTTCTATATTTGCTCGTACTTAATACCACTTAATCCTATAGTCTCTAATGAAAAGTACATTCTATCTCAAGATCGCAAGGAATAATATCGTTATTAGTTCCCTGTATCATTCATTATCCAACAAGTACATGAAAGAACAAAAAGAATGAATTAAGGAACGAGAAACAAAACTCAAATTAAAACAAGAACTCATGGATATCGATATTAAAATAACAATCCCCGGCATCATTGTTAAAAACTTGTTGTGAATAATCTCAAGTGTACAATATCGCAACCAAGTAATATAGTGAACCTAGGAGTCCAAATCTCGGTCCCATGAGGATTGATTTTAATTATCGAAATAAATCAATTCTTAGCTATATTTGAATGGTCAATATTTGATGTTGAGAATTAATACTAATTAAACGAATCAGACAAACTAATTTGAAAATAAGAGATTTATGATTGCAAATAATCAAATAAGATGTAACAGTTGGGATTCTTGATTTCACAAGTTAATCATATTCATACTTAATTCATATTTTGGAATCAATATTGCGTTCTTGGTCTAAATATCCAATGTAAAGTATTAACTATATGTCTTTATCAAGATCTAGTTAATATACATTTCAATATTAAAATTTAGTTTCTCAATTACAATTTAATGAGAAGGGTATTTAATCATATAGGTAAACCACATGAATTTAAATTGCAATTTCTCAATTAACAAATAATTCATGAAATGCAAAATTGAGTGTTCGACATGCAAATTTTCAATTAAAACAAAAGTTGGGATTTAAAAGCCACATCGTTTGTCCTAACAGTGAATCTCACCAAAAATCAATACAAAAACATAAGGACATAGAGATCTCCAGAAAATCTGAGAATTAATGGTCTTGATGAAAGATTTTAATCTTAATGCTTCAATTCCAATCTTACGGAAACCTTGCTTTCTTGATCTTCAAAGATCTCTTGGATTTCATCTTGATTTTGATATGAATCTCTAAGACTCTAGATCTCCCCCTTTAATTGTGTAGAGATGATATGTATTTATAGGAGTAGAAAAAGTCCCAAAAGTCTTGTTGAAATCGACTCCATATCGAAAACCCAAGAAGAGTCCTTTTAAAATTCAAAAATTTGAAATCTTTTGAACAGGATAACCATGCGATTGCATGGTTCTATGGCCTGCGATCACATAGGTCTGTGGATTTACACTCTTCTTCGAATTGTGTTGGCATTGCGATGGCAAGGTTGTTAACCTATGTGATCACATAGGTCAATACTTTGCTTCCTCTTGCAGCTTGGTCCTCCTTTATTGCATGTCTAGTCTGCAAGCCTCCCAAATTCTTCAATTGAATCATTGAATTTTTTCAACCTTCTATATTAGCATCTCAAGTCCTTTATCTTTTGATTAATTTACAGGTTCGTCCCTAAGACACAATTTTGTACAATTTTTTTTTTTTTTAAATTCCAATCACCTCCAAATTTGAGTTTTATCTAAAACAAACAAAATAAGCACATAATTAACTAGAAATGTACTTTTATAACATATATAAGTGTAAAATCATACTTATCAAGCTCCCTCGTGTAATTTTTTTTTGTTTTTAAGGAAAAAATAACACTAAATCCAACTAAAATATAAATTAAAAAAAAAAAAAAATCAGGTCGACTCTAGTTGAGTTGTTTTATAAATCTTAATCTCCAGATTGAACCCACAAAATTAAAAAAGCATAAAGTTGTACAATCTCCATGATGAAATGCACCTCCACCATTGAGTCTCATTGCGGTGCTATGCCATGCCTTCTCAATTATTTTTCATATGTTAAATATTTTATTTTTAAATAGTAATTAGTAATAGGCGGTTCAAATGTTCAATCATAAATCATTTATATATATTTAAAGCCTCACCAAATACTTATTTATAGTCTCGCAAGTTGTCTAGATCTCTCTGGCACAAAATAATTTCCTAATTCATTGCATATTTCTCACGTTAACCACCCCGTCATATGTCCCTATTCTACACTAAATATGGGAAAATTATTCAAATAATATACTAATTAACAGTAAGTAAATATTAAATCATATAATTTAGTACAATTGTTATTGTAAGTCAACGTGAAGGCATTATTTAATCAATAATTCTAGGGAAATATTTTTTTTTGACATTTTAAGTGACATTATGATATATCACGTATTCATTGGCCGGTAAAAATAACTACTCACCACTTACTTTTTCACCACTCAATGAATATGTGACATGTCACAATGTCATTTAAAAATGTCTCTAAAAATTATCTTTCTAGAATTACTCTTATTTAATTGCGATCTGTATCATGTTAAGCCTATGTTTTGTCAGTTAAAAATCAATTTTAATAAAATTTGATAAGATTGATGGAACTTTTCATAAAAAAGTTCTTGATCCAATTACGTGTGATTAAAATTAAGGGATATTATAGACACAATTCGAAATCTTTCAATTTTATTATTATTATTTTTTATTTTATTTTATTTTTTTACAGATTTAACCTTTGACTAGTTGACTTTTTATTTCAAACCTTTATTTTGTGCAATAAAAGGACATTTGAATGATTTTTGTTGCCGTTTTCTATAGTAGACCAAAAAGTTTAACCAAATATTAAGGTTACGTTCTCTTTACAGTTTTGAGATCGTTTTCTATTTTTATTTTTGAAAACACTAAAAATGCGTTCTCTTTACCATTTTTAAAAATGCATTTTGGAAGGAAAGAAAAAAAAATTTGTACACAAAATGTAAAACGCCAAAAACTTCGTTTTGACCGTTTTAAGTGTATTTCAATAAAAAATGTTCAAAACGCGGAAAACGAATTTTGGGATATATATATATATATATATATATATATATATATATATATATATATATATATATATATGGAGAATTATCCTAACTTGGAATTAATCCTAAAATAAAATTTTTATTTTTTTTTATTTTATTTTTTTGTTTGGATAATTATCGTAACTGAGAATTAAGCCTAAAATAATTTTTTTATTGAATTCAATATCAACATTACAAAAAAAATTAAGTTGGAATTCTTGTTATATTTCAAAAAATGTCTTATTATATGGATTCTGTTGATTTTGAAATAACTTACATTTTCTGGATTTTAATAGAACCAGAACTTCTTCAAATCTTGAACTTGACCAAGCTGTATTAATATAAACTCTTAATGCTCACATTAGCGTGTTGGAGGTAACTATGTTTTCAGTATATTGTGAAAGAAATTTTGAGTTTAAGCCAGTAGTATTCTGCAAGCAAATTAATTAAAAATAGTTTAAGTAGTATTCTGCAAAATTTCAAACAGAACGTGTTTTCTAACTTTTCATTTTCAAAAACAGTTTTCAGAAATGACAAACAAGACGCGTTTTCAGCAAATTTGAAAACAAAAATAAAAACAGGAAATATAAAATATTTTCGAAAATGAATATACAAAATAAAATACAAACAGAACGCTACCTAAGCAATCTAAACTAGAATAAAATAATAGGTGATTATATTGCCACCACAAATATTATTTGACATACCATATCTTTTTAGTATTTTTTCTATTACTTTTATAATCATCATAAAATGACATAAATAACATTACTCCTTTAAAACCCACACACAATGATTTTATTTCTTCCACCACAATTGCATTGTTGAACTAAAACATAATCTTCCACCACTGTACTTCTTTAACACCCACACAAAAAGAGGAATCTCAACTCATTATCAGTGGCCATGGCGGCGCCAACCCCGACAGACACAAATAGAAATGTGCAAATGAATTTCATAGCAATGCCTCCAAATGTTCTTGCGGACCAAGTTGCTCGTCCATTAGAACCCAATCATCTTCCAGTAGCACATCATTATGAACCTGAATTAAAGAGCAATTACAAAACATATTTGTCAAATTCCCCTACATAATGTCTCTCAATAACTTTTTAGCACATTAACAAGAGGATAAAGGTTGACTTGAAAGTAACAAGACTAATCACATAAACACCGCATAGATCCCACTTATGCAGACACACAGAATATATCAGACAACATAGAACATGCATCAATTCTCTGAATAAAGGTTTGCATGCTATTTTCAACAGGAAATTTACTACGAATCTTAACTATGTCCAGAAAAAAATGATGGAAGCAGGATTAACATGCATACCAAACCGAGAAATTTGGAACCACTAGCAAGTTATGTCCACGAAATTGCATCAAACAATGAAAAACATTTTTTCTCAAAAAATTGAACAGTGTGCTCTTCAGTCATATCCCTTACCAGTGTCAAAAAGTCGTCTTGATGGAAATACTGGTTGAATATTATTTAATTTAGTTTCTGTAGAAAACACAATAACATATATATCTTTATATATGTTCTACAAATAAATTAAGAGAAAGAAGAAAGAATGGAAGAAGAGAAAGAGAGAAGAGACAACCCTTAAATCACACCATTCATTATAATACTCAATCCTATATATACATACAAAACTAAAGCATATTCTAAAGCATATTCTAAAGCATATAAAGCTTATTCTAAGCATATTCTAAGCATATTCAAAAGCATATTCTAGAATGTGCTAATTATTCTAACATCCCCCCGCAAACTCACGATGCTATAGCATGAAGCAACAAGAGTTTGTCAAGTAAGAATCGGAAGCGAGAAGTCGGATGGGACTTGGTGAAGAAGTCTGCAAGCTGCAATGATGAAGAGACAAAAGGTAAGGCAATAGTCCCATGCTGAAGATGATGACGAACAAGGTGACAATCAATTTCAATGTGCTTCGTGCGCTCATGGAACACTGAATTATGTGAGATCTGGATGGCACTCTTGTTATCACAATACATAGAGGTGGGAGATGAAATAGAAACACCCATATCTGCAAGTAGCCAACGTAACCACACAATCTCAGTAGTAGTGGAGGCCATAGCGCGATATTCTGCTTCAGTTGATGAGCGAGAAACTACTGTCTGCTTCTTACTTTTCCATGAGATAAGAGAGTCACCCAAAAATACACAGTAGCCAGTAGTGGACTTACGATCAGTTGGGTTCCCAGCCCAATCTGCATCAGAGTAAGCTTGAAGCTCTAAGGAGGAGGTCGATGGGAATAAAATACTCTGAAAGCAAGAGCCACGAAGATAGCGCAAGATTCTAACAACCGCTGCCCAGTGAACCATGGTAGGTGCTGAAACAAACTGACTGACAACATGCATAGCATAAGCAATGTCTGGCCTAGTAATGGTAAGATAAACAAGGGAACCAACAATAGTACGATACAAAGTAGGATCAGACAGTGGTTCACCATCAGAAGATGAGTAACGAACATTAGCCTCAATAGGAGTATCAGCTGTTTTAGTATCAGTAAGACGAGCACGCTCAACGACATCTGCAGCATATTTAGACTGGGAGAGCATATAACCTCGAGGAGAAGAAGCAACCTCAATCCCCAGAAAGTAAGTTAAGGGACCCAAATCCTTCATTTCAAAAAGACGAGCCAATTCTGATTTTAAATTGGTTATCCCTACAACATCATCACCAGTAATGATCATGTCATCAACGTACAACAGAATGAGAATACGACCAGTGGAAGTACATCTACAGAACAAAGCGGAATCATGATGGCTAGATGTAAAACCAAGAGAGAGCACAACTGTAGAAAACTTCTCA